>OU343223.1:111423031-111537314 GCA_910596185.1 Chrysanthemum makinoi
CCCCCCAAATTACTGCTTTGCAAATGAATGGAATTCCGGGATTGACCGTCATAAAGATCACAATCATTAAGTATGAATCCACCTAAAGCGTCGCTTTGGAAAATACATCAGTTTGATTTTAATAAAACAATCAAGAGTTTACAAAGTAGGTCCCAAATGAAAATCAACTTCATTTGAAATAAGTTTGTACAATTCAAACGATGTTTTAAAGTACGTGAAAACCTGGAGTGAGAGACGGCCATCACGACTCCATGATGTGTCCAAATGCATGCCATGAAGTGAATGCCCTAGATACCTGAGATAAAACATGCTAAAAGTGTCAACACAAAGGTTGAGTGAGTTCATAGAGTTTGTTTCCAGAAATGAAAAGCCGCTCGAAATCGCTTATGCATTCAAAGGCATTGTAAATCGGAAACAAAGACTTTCAAAATCGCTTATGTAGCAAAGGCATTGTAATCCACTCGCCCAAGTCCCTACCATACAAAACTTGCAACCTCGCGGTGTTCACAACCCACGCATTTAATGTGTGTGTAGTTTATGTTCCAAACATAAATGTCAAATGAATTCACAAAAAAATAGTGCATGACTCCAATGTATCGAAATCGCTTATGCAAAGAAAGGCATTGTTTAATCCACCGCGCCCAAGTCCCACGCATATAAAACTTGCAACCTCGTGGTTCACAACCCACCGCTTTAATGTATATAGTTTATGTTCCAAAAATAAGGATTTAAAATGAACAATTATAGTACCTAACTCATCGAACGATAGCACTTAATCAATATAGACTTAACTCATCGTAGAACAATAAAGCACATAATCCATAGCACTTAACTCAATTTATCAAGAGGTCAACCGATGAACGTTATACGACGTGAGTAGACCAGTGAGTTAATGCAAACAAGAACAATTTATATGGTGTAACCTTTGATTTAGAAACAATGGTAATCATGATAGAGTTTAGCCTCGAAAAATCTAAAGTACCCGTGGAAAATAATTAAGCATGCATCTCCCAAAACAGCATGAAAACAAGTAAAAGCAGGGCTGAACTCACTTGGTAAACAGTGATGACAAAGAGTGAGTACACCGAGGTATAATGTGTTATGCTAACTGTGACCTATTACCAATGATATGATATGTAATGAGTTGCAATGTAATGTTATGCATGCACTTGATATGTTATTTATACCATTTACAAGTTTTGAAAATATTACCATCATTTAAAATACTCTTTGACGCCACCAAACAAAAATCATTTTACATGTTTATACGTCAAAATGTCATCCTACAATGGTTTTATAATGATTTTTAGAGAAATTACCACTTTTGTCGCAAAAACAATGTCGTTGAAAATCATGAAATTACCAAAAATGGCTTCTAAAACAAGTGAAAAATATGTAACGCCGATCGTTAGAGAACTTAACTCGATTGTTTTGGAAAGTTTGCATCATATCTAAAAGTTTCAGCTCAGAAATTTCGCCCAAAAGGTCTCGAACATAAAGATATTAAGGGTTAAAAGTTAGTGGTTTTGCCAATTGAGGTAGAGAAAATTAGTTACGGCAAGTTTAAGAAAGTGCATATCTTTGTCTTTCAAACCTTTACGCTTTAATATGTCCTAGCTTCAGATTGAAGTAAACTAATATATTTTTGAGAAGTCAAATAATTTGTAGAAGTTTAAGGCCTGCTTTTTGACTCCGAAATAACTAAAAATATGTTGCTGAAAATTTCAGAAAATAATAATTTTTGGTCAGTCAAACTTCAAAAATCCATAACTTCTTCGTTATAACCGCTTTATTCCGCTCTCAAGCCGCCACGGATTCGCTTTTAAAGTATATTTTCTAAATATCAAGGCCAAAATGTCGTACCATCAGTCGGTTTTTCCAGAAATTGGATTAAGGACAGAATATAAAATAGTTTAATAAAATAGTTTTTCACTGGACAAACCTATTCTAATCCCTTCAAATCAACTCCACAACTAATCTAATCCTACCATACACCTTCTTAGGGTGTCATGGGTTCCTAATCACCATCAAAACCAAAGAATAACTTGGGATTAATTATAGGATGACTATAAATATATATAACCTCAAAATCAAGAAATAAATGGTATAAATCACATGACTTGCATATAGGCTCCAAAAATGTAAAGAAACATATGAAAATGAAGAGGAAACATAAAAATGACAAGAATATGCTTACTAGTGCAAGTGAAGAGGTGTAGGTAACAAGGATTACCTAAATACTCTAGATTTTTATTTCAAAATCTTAGAAGAGTATAACTAGATTGTAAATAACACTTGTGCTTGAAATTATTTTGATCCCTTTCGAGCCTCTTGGGGCCGGGTTCCTTGATGAAGCAAAAAGAGAGAAAATGAAAAACTTGTATTATGATAGTGAATGAAAAATGAGTGACAAGTAGATGTATTATTGAGTACAAGATCTAGTTATTAATGAAAATCTACCCACTTTGACAATCCCTCCCCAGCCGGTTTTAGGGGATGTTGTCTCAAAATATCTTTTTATTTTACTTGTATATATAATTTAATCAAAGATGTGCAAGTAATTGTGTAGAAAATGTACAAGTAAAGGTAAATGGAAATTTTGGTACAAGTAAGTTTTTAATAAGTCAAAATAGATTGTATTGAGATGATAAAAATTGTAAAAATACTTTCCTTGTGAAAATTGAGTGATAAAATAATTATCGCATAAATTTTAAGAAAACGACGTAATAATTAAACTTTAATGATTTGAGTACCCAATAAATTTGAAACACTAGGAAAACTAAAAATATAGTTTTTATAAACTAAATGTAAGTTTAAAAAATACCTCGGGATCATTTTTGAAAGTAACGGATTAAATATTTAAAATAATAACTCACGCGATAAAGATTATTAAATATAAAATTACGCAGATAAAGTGAAAATGAAATGTCATGAATGTACTAATGAGATGCTCATGATGTCAATGAAATGTAGACTAATCATAGTCCATATGAAATGTAATGGATGTCATGATCATGAATTCGCCGCTAAACCTCCAAGGTTACGCTTTGAAACAAGTAAACCAAGTTTACTATAAATGTTGAAATAATAAGACATGAACTGTGTCGAGAAATGACCTGAAAGTACGGGTTGTCACATATATTAACTAAAAATGCATCCATATTGATGAACTTAAAGCTACAAAGGACGGTATAGGCAGAAAATTGAGATTTAGAATGATTATTGACTTTTTGCAAATGACCAATGAGTTTGAAGCTCTAATTGTCCCTGGTGTGACTATATGTAGACCAAATGAACTCTTGTTAATTCTTGAATCAACCTTAAACACAATTAATCAAACTAATCCAAACACTACTTTTGAAAATGATTTGAAACAGATTAAGCAAGTGATATCATCAACCCATGAGAGACCTTCAACTCAACTTACAATAACCTCGCTTTTAGATCTATTTAATTACTTTTTCAAAGCTTTAAAACTACAAATAACCCTATTGAGAACTATTTTTTCAACTATTTTTTTCAAATTTTCTTTTTGGAATCAGTAGATGCAATCTAAAATAAAGATTTTTTGTGAAAACTTGACTTTATAAAACCAATAAATAAGTCGTTGGAACACTTATCATGTCACTGTTTTGGACAAAGATACCCCAAACACACCCTTGGCAACTTTTAAGCACAATATAAGCAATGAATAAGCAATTCAAGACAAAAAAAAAAGATAACAAACATAACTCCTAACTAAAATAAGCTAAAAAAATGTAAAGATCAACCAATAAAAAGTGGGGAAAAAGCTTGGCAATAAGCTAAGTTAGGGGGAGTCCTAAACTAAGAAAATGGAAAAATAAAACCTAATAAGCACTAAAAAAAGCTAACTGTTGATGTGGGTGCAGCAACTCAGGGAGCAAAGGGGGTTGTATGGGCTTATAAATAAGCCCTCAATTAAGTTCTAAATCCTATAAAATGCTAAAAAAGATAAAATTAGGACTATTTTTTGAACTTAAGCATAAGCTCATATGAGCTTAAACAAACTTTTCCAAACACTATTTAGCATCTGAATAAAAGCATTCAAGACAAAAGATTTAAGAACATAAAGATTGCATAAACAAAAAGGAATTAAAACCTGAAATTGCATTAACTTGAAATTAAGGATTACAACTAAAGTAAATGACAATGAAAATAGAATGGAGCTAGAACATAAAGTTCGACCAACGGAGGTCACGAAAGACCTAAAATAGATTTTCATCTCCATCTATAACCAAGGTATCTTCGCCAATAGTTCCATTAACACCCTCAATAATCAGTTGATATCCATACTTTCATCATGTGGAGGACCGCTAGATGTATCGCTCTGCAAATATGTTTCTACATCATCATCACATGTTTGTTCATTCATGTCAAAAGAATCCCTTGCTGTTGTTTTTATCACAACTTTCCAACCTTTGTCAACAAGGTTGCAACGAAAACACCAGGGTTTGAGAAGCTATAAAAGGCTCATTGTGCGGCTTCAACCCCTTAAAATTCAGTAGAGTAAACCCATTCTCATCTTTCTTCGTCTACCATTTGAGATCCAATCACAATCGAACAACACTACTTTTTTGTCGTGAGAATATTCCAACTCAATGATGTCATTTACAACCCCATAGTATGTTACATCTCCCACGATAGGATTGTTATCTCTCGAACTCGAAGTCATTGTCATGGCCTCAAGCATTACTCCATTATTTGGTTTTTCTTTTACTTTCAAGCTCTTTTATCCGAATCTAAAACCATGATAAATCCTTTATAAGTTTTCACAACATCATCGCTAGGACCACTTGCCAAGGCCCTTAGTTCTTCTGTGATTCTCTCGATCTCCCTGTCATATGCACTTTCAATCTAATAAAGGCAAGTTGTATTAAAACTTCTTAAATTATTTATGTCTTTGGATTGTTAAAACGAAACACAATAAGATATTATTACTTACATGGTCTTGAAACCATTTCTCCGCAAAAGTTTCACTATGAAGACGTTGAACCCCATGTTCACTTATTTGACGATTATTATCATTAATAGACATAAGATGTTCCCTGCAAGTTCAAAAGAAGATAATATCATAAATAGTAACATAAAAGCTAATAATGAATTTCACAACTTGTATTAACTTACGTAATAAATTCATCAACTTTGCTACAATTGAACAACACATAAGAATGTGCTTTTGACAAAGTTTCCAAGGTCTAGTACTTTGTATCTATTGCCCCGACCTTGTGATCCCAAGATCGAAAAGATGGGTAAAACATCCACAGAACCACCATCATCATAATTTCACTCTGGTCCTATTATGTTCACCTCTGTATCGGCGATAAGTACAAGGAACAAAATGAGAGACACTCTTCAACTATGTATCCTTCTCGCAATTGATCCTTCTGGTTTACTCTTATTTCGTACATAAGATTTTAGTGTAGACAAATACCTAGGTTATCACAAACGATAAAGTTAGAGCATAAAATAGTTCAAGATTAATACCAAAAATTATTCTAAACATACATAGATACCTCTCGATTGGATACATCCAACGTATGAACTGTCCACCAATTTTGGCCTCTGAAGCAAGATGAACCAATAGATGAATCATGACGTCAAAGAATGATGGTGGAAATATCCTCTCAAGATCACAAAGAATCTTCCGATCTCATTTCCATTCAACTAGATCATGAGGTTTAAGAACTCTTGAGCATAGTTGTTTGTAATAACAACATAATTTCATCAAAGGAGAGCGCACATGCTTAGGTAACACATTTCTCAAGGCGATTGATAGCAATTGTTGCATTAGAATGTGATTATCATGGCTTTTTAGGCCAAATATTCTTGGAGGTTTTAGGTACACGCATCTTGATATATTAGATGCATATCCATCCTAACTTTTACCTTTTTAAGACATTACAAAATGTTTCCTCTCTTTTTATCCATCGAGAAACAAGGTGAGGCAAGTAAACCTTTTTCTATCTCATGTTGAGGATGAAGTTCAGTCTTATACCCATTTCCTCAGAAATCAAGGCGTCTTTTTATATGATCCTTAGTCTTTCCATCTAGATTCATCAATGTTCCAACTATACTATCACAAACATTTTTCTCAATATGCATCACGCCTAGATTGTGTAGCAAATTATCTTTCCGGTATTCCAACTCAAAAAAATACTTTTCCAATTATATGGTAAATCAGGGTTATCCTTCACCTCTTTTCCAAATTTAATTTCATAACCGTTTAACTCTTCTATTACATCTAAACCCGTCATGCGCGGAGGTGGCTTCTCTTTTTCATTGGTTCCATCAAAAGACTTCTTATCCTTTCAAAAAATATGATTGTTAGGCAAATATCGTCGATGTCCCATGTAACAGATTTCCCTCATGCTTTAGGCGTTTGACTTTGTATGCTGATGGCAACTAGATACGCAAGTTCACCTTTAGTACTCCATCCTGATAAATTGCGAAGGCTGAAGTCATTTATGGTCCATAACAAAGAGGCGTGCATTTCAAATATCGTCTTTGTTGATGCATCGTAAGTTTCTACCCCATCATCCCACAATTCCTTTAGTTCTTCCACTAACGGTTCTAGATAGACATCAATATTTCCTGACTCAGATGGTCCAGTATAAGTAAAGACAAAGATTAAATAATTTTTTCATGCACATCCATGGGAGGTTATATGGCATTAAGACAACCGCCATGTACTATGAGAAAACACTCATTTGTCGAAAGGATTAAATCCATCACTAGCTAAACCAAGTCTAACATTTCGAGGTTCCTTAGCAAAGTTAGGATATTTGAAATCAAATGTTTCCTCCGGGAATCTGCAGGATGTCTCAAACAACCATCATCAAGTATGACCCTCGCATGCCATCTCATGGAGGTAGCTATCTTAGGTGACATGAATAACTTTTGCAACCTTGGTTTGAGAGGAAAATGACGCAAAACTTTTGCCGCAATCTTCTTTTTGGTATGGGGTTCGGTTGACTGATTTTCTGAACCATTTTCACTTGGTTTGTACCTCGACGTACCACATATATCACATTTTGTTTTCTCGCTATTTTTTCGATTTAACATACAATCATTAGGGCATGCATCAATTTTATCGTAGCTAAGTCCCAAATCTCTTATAACTTTCTTCATTTCATAGAAAGACTTAGGAATAGAAGCATCTGGAAAGCCTCCTCATCGTATCGAGCATCATGGTAAAACCTTTCTCACTACATTTTCCTATGCACTTACTACGATATAGTCTCACGATAAAAGAAAGAAGCGAAAATTTTTACATCCGGAATATAGTTCTTTTCTTTGCTTCCTCTAATACGAATAAATTTTTGCGAGGCATTTGGCGTCCCTTTATTTTTATCATCTTTTACATGTTTGTTGAGAAATTGTGTTCTCATTAGAGATGCGAAAGGCATCACGCACCAATCCTTGCATGTCATCTTGTGTATCTAATTGCATATCATCTTGTGTATCTGATTGCATACCATCTTGTATTGTGTCTAATACAGACAAGTAGCGGGTTGGGATATTGAGCATGCTATTCGATAACCTTTGATAAACCCATCACATATTAGATGCTCACTAGCATCCTCCCGATCGACCCATATTCCATTAAGACATTTAACGCATGGACATAAAAAGCTATTAGACTCCTTAGCAAACATAAAATCAAGAAATACCTTTTCCGGTGAGTCACCCCGAGTCAAAGACATCCAGCTAGTATCCATCTCAAGGCTTGAATTAAAACATAAAAAATAGAAGTTAAAATAAAAAAAATATAATATGCATACATCATGGTTAAATGTAAGAGAAATAATAAGACTTAAACACTTTCTTATGATAACCTATTTAAAGTCGTTAATATAATTTGAGTAAAAGTCTGTTTAGCTCTAGTTAAAATAGTCTTATCAGAAAGAAAATAGTTTTGTGACATACATAATGAAAAAAAACATAATCTCTATGTACTTTAACTAATACATAAATTTAAAAAGAGAACGCAAATCATTCATTATGGGTTGTTAAGCTAAGCCTAATAAAAGTACTAAGTTGCTATGTAATCAAAATGTGATAAGTTTAACACAAATGTGCAGGTAAGCTCATTTTAAAAACTTATCACTTTATTAATAAGAGAAATGGACAAATAATAAAACCCAAATTTAGAGCCCTTTGTAATGCATAATCATTTAAGCACAAGTTTACCCAAACGCTCCCCTCGTAATTTAAAACACTCAAATAAAACTAATACATAAAATTAACAAATGATATATGTGCGCTTTCTTATTAGTAGAATGACGAGGGACAAAAGCTACTCCGTAATTCAATAAAAGGAACCAACTTACCTTAGGATGAATATCGTCCAAATTTTTTTGGTTGCCTTATTCATTACTTTCTTAAAGATCAATAAGTCTTAGACATGAGAACTACGAATTATTCCACTATTACAATTAAATAGTATAATCACCATACAAAGACCGTATCCTGCTACACATTTATCAATGTTGATTATGTGATTCTAATATACAATATTGCATAGTGAGTTTCATACCTCATCCAAACACCCATATTGGAAGATCATATGCCATGAGAGGTTTATTCAAAATGAAGAACTACTAGCAAATTGAGTTTTTATACCATCCAAATTGCCGATTGTTTTTTTCAGTAATGTACTAAAATTAATTTCTTTAATCCCTATCCTATCAAATAATGTAGTACAGCAATAGTACCTTGAATCCCCATTCCCATTGATGTAATGGATCTTGAATTAGATTGTGTTTATGATTATAAAAGAAATATCTAACCTTCAATTTATGAAAAGATGCTCAACTTCTGCTGCAATAGAGAAAAATTCTTCAATTTCTGTAATGTTTTAGCTAGTGCCGCCAGATGTGGGTTTAAGGATATGATTGGGTTTACATATTAACCTCAATTTTTTAAATTTACAACATATACAATATTGCATAGTGATGGGGTTTACATAGCTAGTGCCTCCTGATGGGGGTTTAAGGATATGATGGGCCTTCACGTCTAAATTTGTCATTAGAACCTGGTAATTTTTAATTCCTACACTGGATTTATTTAAAACTTTCAAGTTGCATTAAATTTACTAATGCCTTTATTATTATATTTATAATGATGGTTACTTTGAGTTATGGTTTATAGCAGAGATGGAGCTAGGACCAAATATAAGCGGTTGCATAAAATCTTTTGAACCGTAATACTAGAAACATATTTCGAAGAATCGGGTGCATTTAAGATGCATTTAGCAAAAATCGGTGTTTTTTTTAAAAATTAACACTACATTGAAAAAATCCATGGGGTCTCCGGGCACCCGCGGGAACCCCCTAGCTCCGTCCCTGGCTTATAGACGACATAAGTAACCTATGACACTCGTATTTTAAATGCGAAAAAGTATGACAAGAGTTACCACCAAATCATGAGTCGTACCTTGAGACTAAGAGTGTATTTGGGTTTGTTATAGGTTTCGGATTTGAAGTAGGTTCTCTTGAAAATCAGCATCTTTTAAAGTTTAATTTTTTAAAACACATAAAATAAACAACAAGTAAAACCTTGAATTGTAAAGATTTTATGTTCGAATAACCTTTTATGTTTAATTATAATAATACCTAGCCGAATATGCGTTTATAAAAATTGATATTATAGGACCCATAACTAAGTGTCATATTAAAATACAATCTAATAAGACCAAATAGAAAAAGCGTCTCATAAGATGTATTATAATAGGACTTTTATAACAAATGTCCTATTAAGTTATATCATAATGAGACCATATCTAAAAAGTGTCCCATAAGATAAAAAGTGTCCCATAAGATGTATTATAATAGGACCTTTATATCAAATGTCTTATTAAGTTATATCATAATAAGACTATATTAAAAAAGTGTCTCATAAATTAACTTAATAGGATTCACATAAAAATGGTCCTATTTAAAACCACTATAATAAGACTCAAAATTTAATTGGTCCTATAAAACGTTTTTTAGGACCTCATTCAAAAAAGCGTCCTACAGAAAGGTCCTATAAGCCCTCTTTTTTTGTAGTGAATGTTAGAAGCATTATGATCATGTGATGGTGAGGGTAATTAATGTATGTTTCTACATTGTTATCTACAGATCTAAATGATGCAAGAAGGGTAGAGGGAAAGTGTGTTGAAGGGATGATTAAACAACTTGGTTTGGCTTGCTATTTATAGCCAAATGGTGAGCGTCCACGGACCACGGAACCCTCAAAGGGTTCCGCCCGGTACCATTTGGTACCGTGGGGTCCTGACAAGATTACTAAAAATCTTACCAAAGTCAACCAAATCCATCCAAGATTGTGTAAGCTATGTAGAGTCCAAATCTAAACAAAATATTCTATGAAATCTTCTAAAGATTACAAGGATGATGCATGCCATGATGTAATATGTATTTCCATTTTAGATTAAAAAGTTTATCAAAGTAAACTTGTAAAATGTATTATGTAACTAGTTAATAAAATGTCTAGTTACCTTTTGAAATACTTGTGAATGCAAAATGTAAAATGAGGTTCGAAATAGAATGGTTAACCTATTAAAATACTTAGTGACTCTAAACGTATTTTAAACATTCTAAATGATTTGTTAATGGGTTTGATCATAATGCCACATAACAAACATGTACGAACCTGTGTTGTAACATACGAGGACTTGAGACATCGAGAGGTGTTGAATGTATGTTGAGACAAAGTGTGATTACAAGTAACTTGTACATTTTACGTTATGTATTACAAGTTACATGTTTGTCATCAATCAAAACAAATGAGATCATAGATTAAATATCGTAATATTTGCACTAACAATCTCCCCTTTTTGATGATGACAAATATATGTAAACGTAATATAAAGTAAAATGTAAAAGGTTACTTTATCCTTACTACCTTTACATTACCTTCTCCGTTTACACTCTTCTCCCCTTTTTCTAAAACAAAAGGGCGTGTCCTTGGAGTTTAACTTCAATTCTCCCCAAAAAGGCGAGCTTGCATCATCCCTAGTGAAGTTAAATTGTCTACTTCAATCCGTTCCTTGTTAGGTAGCGGATCCATGGATCAAATTAAGAGGCTTAACCTACATCAAGGTTAGTTTTATGCAACAAACATTATGAGAAATATATGAAAAATAGAAAAGCATAGCAATGTTATCCTATTTTCTCCACTTTTTATCGAAGCACAAATGCTTGTTGAAAAGTGAGAATGATGATAAATGCGTGCATGCTCCCCTTGACGGTTGCTCCCCCTTGTTTGAGGCGTCAGGGTATGATTAAAACCTACAAAACAAATATTAGTGCAAAACTATATTCGTCATTGGGCGAGTAAGGTATACAACAAAGTGTGTATAAGATGCATTTAGTAAATTCTTGACGGAAGCTCCCCTTGCTCTAGGGCGTCAAGATGAACCTTCAAAATAAATATTAGTATAATAGAAGCTTTGTCTTTAGACAAATATGTCATATACAACCAAGTGTATAGGCGATGCAATATGAGTGCTTAAAGGAATATTCCTCCTTGTTCTAGGGTGTCAAGAAGCACCTAAAATAAGAAAAATAATTGATGCAAACTTCATCCTTAGATGAGTAAATTATATACAATCGAGTGTATATGATGATGAACCTACAATGAAAAACATCAGTGCAATATATTTCATCTTTTTCACAAAGAAAAATAAGATGTATATATGTGATAAATGATATAATCAAAGATCTCATGAAGTGTAGTCTCCTAATTACAATCATAAGAAAAGTGAGAATATAATATGATAAAACCTACAAAATAGTTCCTAGAAAGAAGATATGAAGTCTCCCACCGGATGTGCCACTAGTGGTGCTAGTGTTGGTGTCGGTTTACTAGTAGGATTCATGTGGTGATGGTAGATGACTCGAGATTTACAAAAGTAAGTTTTCGCTAATCCATGGTGGTGATGATTAGTGAAAGTGGTGATGGAAGGTGGTGGTGATTAGGTAGGAAGCTATTAAGGAGTTAGAAACTCATATGTATAGCAAATATAAAAATATGGACTCATGCAATCCTTTCGTCATGTAAAGTGACCAAAGCTAAGAAAAAAATATGAATGGACATTGCATTTCAATGATGCATAAGAGTTATGATTTGAATGATTTATTGATGCTAACAACCTATTGTTTTGAGCAAGTTCTCATATGCTTCAACCCAAGAGTAATCAATAATGCGTTATATCTAAGAATATATAAAAGTGATAACATGAAGATAAATTTGTTCATTGATTGACACGAATTATAAAAATGACCTATTCTAGGTGACAATGGGAAATGTAGTATTAGCATGGTTTTGACCGACATGGATGATTATCACTTTGAAAAGAAGTGAAGACAATATGGAAAATACTAATGATAATAATGGGTACCTATATGAGGATGAGAATGACATCATATAAGTGAGAGTTGGATGGACCAACGTGTTGGAAATGGATGTTTTGATTAATATATCGTTTGCACTGACAATGACATGCATGATACATGTCAAGCGAGAAAAGGATAAGATCCTATGATGGTGTTCTAGATAGTGAAGTTGTAAGGTGCTAGGTTAAGGAAAATCCTAGATTCGTTGATTGTGGAGATGAAGAAGTTTGTAAAACACATGATGTGTTTTTCACTTGATGAGGTATTGGTGCAAACTTGTGATATAAGGTTAAAAGGTTGAACTAGTTGTGGTTTCGTGAACCGGTTTTAGCTAAGTGGTGTTTGCCTATGTGTTGGTATTTTAGAGTCTAAGAGACATAAATTTGACAAAAGACAATTATGTGAATGGATTTCTCTCCCCCTTAATTGGTGGACATCCAACATAATGTGTATCAAATAAGGAATGACAACAAAGTGTTTAGGAGGTTATTCGGGTTAACGAAAGATGAGCTTAGTGATGTTTTTCTGGATGATGGTTAGCATACAATGAACTTCATCCTTAAAGTCACGTACCTCTTCTTGATTAATACGAGATGATCGTATGATGAGGCATGTGGTTTCCTAATAGGAAGTGAAGAGGATTAGATTATTGTTATAACTAAATAATGATGGAGGTAATTTTTGGAAAGTGGAAGCAAAAATGAGATTTGGAAAGAGGTTGGTTGAAAGACAAAAATGCAAAGCCAACCCTCTAGAACTTAATTCTATATGCTTTTAAACTATATGCAAGTGTAGGGGTCCCATAAAGCATAGTACTAATCTAATGAGCAATAAAAGGGATTATGTAAAATGAGCATATAAAAGTTAGAACCAAGTGAGATAACAAATAATTTGTTATCAACCTACAAAACAAATTTGTTAGTGACAAAAGATGTTAACATGATAGAAATCAAATGATAACATATTATATAAGCAAAAACAACACATTGCACTTAGTAGACAAGAAATCACCACACAAGATAGCATCAAAACAATCATATTATGCAAGAATACGACTTTATTCAAGACATTTCATTTATGAGATTGTTTTGTCGTTAGACTTAGACACTTAAGCATACTTGGATATAAATAATCTATGTGATTTAATTTGTAAGATAAAAAGGCTTCTAAAAGTTTGTCATACCAAAAGCACTTTGATAGATTATATGTGCACACATAGCAAACAAATAGTGTGACAAGAAGCAAAAAGAAACAAGATGAAAGATTCATGCAAGCCATGTTTAAGACATAACAATTTGGAGCATGTATCATTTGGATCACACTACACATAGATATAATGAATGCCAACTAATAGCTTTCAAACACAAATATATCATATCAAAATTATCACATATCAAAATGACATATTATGATTTCATAAGTAACATGTTAATCATGCTAAAATTAATTCAAAAGTAAGTATCATGCAAATAAAGTTTTAGGTTTAAACGTTTAGTAGCATGAAACAAGAATACAAGCATTATAAAGATAAAACCGCATCTAAGGTTTACATTTGACTAGTTATCAAACACTAAGATAATGTCAAATCAACTTATCGTATCAAACAAGAACATGTAATCAACACATGTAAGTGCAATGCAAGTGGTTTTAAAAGAAAAGTCATATATACTACTTGTTTGATTAGTATTCCTAATGAGGCAAACTATCAATATTTTAACACTTACTTTAGGCAAGTATAGGAATACAGAATTTTCAAGTTGGAGAATGAATATGAGACTATTACTAGCGGTGCTCAATTAAGGCTAAACACGACCATTTTTACGGTTGATTCCACATACCCAACTTCTCTCCAGGAAGCAATTCAACCGTTAGGTGAAATTGAGTTTCTAGTGCAATAGGTTCTCCAGTAGTCATTCTCATGTTAGAAAGATGGGAACTCCTACTTTTGCCTATTAAAGTGCATAAAAGATGATAGTTTACCAATACTTGGCTTAATGTGACACAACTAATATGCAATATAACTAAGGTGATGAAGATGTCATAAACACATGAATTTTAACAATGATGTGTTGATAAACAATATGTTTTAATCTTGTGTTTAGAATCTAAGGTTGTTCAAATTACATAGCTAATTGTATGATCTAATGGATGACCTCTTTTACGTTGAAGTGTATACTTTAAAAGTGATATGATTATCTAAGACTAGGGAATGGAATATGTTAAATTAAGAATGTTCTCAAGAAAGCTCTTTGGAACTTTATTTAACAATAATCTAAATAAGGTTACTAACTTCAATAGATCATGTGTAAGTTCTAGAGATGTGTAGTTTTAACCTTGGATGTGCACAAGGTTTGAGCAAGGTTAGGTTATGATGTATGCTTGAAAGGAAATGGATACAAATAGTATCTTTCAACAAATGAGATTATCGCATGGGATAAAGTTATCATGCTTATGAAAATAAGAATGACAAGATGAATTGGATACTCTAGTTCATAGAACTTGTTTGTTTCAAGATCATTTAGCCAATGAGGTGTAATGAAATCTCTTGTAACACAACCATTTATGTCGCAAGGAGAGAATGATGCATAGGATATACAATATCCTTTTAACAAGATGAATACTTAGCATGATTTCTTAGGTATAATGTTTTTCAAAACATCATGTTTTCCTAAATGAAGATATGAAGCCAAAGTGTTTGAATCGAATAGTCCCATCTAAATAAACTTGGTCTCAAGATTATATTCACTAGATGATGACAAGAGGAATTCACTCGAGTTTCTTATATATACTCCTCAAGAGTCATTGTTGCTTGGGGTGTATGATGTTGGCTTTGAGATTGCATTTTAACACATGTTGTTAAAATGTTGATTTGAGGTTTAACGAAATTTATGCAGAAGTTTAACGACAAAGTATTACTAATACTTTGATAATTTGTGAAGGCAGTACTACTTATACTAATACTAATACCTAGTGTAAATTGACAACAATTACCAAGAGCACCATGCTTATTTGATAGTTGAGGTTCTAGCCATAATGAATTATCTAAGTCCTTATATGTAAAACCTGAAAATCTAAAACATGAATAAAGATTAAAATACCCTTGGAATCGAAATTTATAAAATACGTAAAAGACATTTATATTCATTTAACGAAATTAAAAACTTAACTTATCTATAATTAAAACTTAACGTGTGTAACGTGATCGACATTGTACGACGAAAGATTTAACGTCTTGCGTAAATCGTTTGGGCCTTGCTTTCGTTTAAATGGTGAACCAAGTTGGGCCGTTTGTTTTGTTGGATTGGACTCACGCCGAGAGCCCAAGATGGGCGTGTTGTTTATGTTCGGTTGGATCAAGAAGCCGAGAGCCCAAAGGGGTGTTTGTTTTGTTCGTTTGGACCCAAGCCGAAGCCCACATCACACCCCAAGCCACATCCGATCGGTACCCTATATAAACAACACATTAACACAAATTTTGGAACCCTAATAGTTACAAGTCTCGTATTTTGCTTGCCTCCCTTTTCTTTTTTTTTTTTTCTTCGCCGAGAGCTATTCCCCCTTGGTGTCGCGAGTTTAGTCCCAACGTGAGCAAGCTAAGGTATAAACGTTCTTCTCGTCTTACCTTGATAACACCTAACGTTATTATGTTGTATCATGTTTTGTTGTTAATTCGAATCTTGTGTTTTTGGTCGAGCCGTATGAAAACAAAACAACATAATGAATCGGATCTTATATAATTAGAGAGCATGTAATGTTATATGTATTGTACGATGTGGATATTAAGTATGTCGAGATAAAAGAAACCGAACCACATAGATCATGAATCGGCCAAGGTAGAACATGCATAACGAAAACCCTAAGTGATGTGTGAGTCGAAACATGCAAAACCTAAACCCTAAATGGTTTGTGAACCGTGTACCATTCACACGTGTTGTGAGTCAAGTGAGCTTGTCGATGTGTAAACGTAGTACGTGTTCACATCTATTCGAAGCTAGTGTGCATGTGTGTGTAGATGTGTATCTAATCCGGATAATAAGTAACTTTTGTTGTCACATGAAATCATAACGTGCATGGATATAAAAGTTGACGTATAACATGTATTTAAGTAACGTATGGTTAAGTCATGAATGTGTTGAGTATATAAACAAGAGTTAATGAGTTGTTTGAGTCATTAAATGACGTAGCATGTAAAGTAAATGCGCATTAATGTGATATTAAAAGAATGAGAAAACCCTAGAACATAAATGAGAGTCGATTAAGGTTTGAAGCTAGGTATATTAATTCGTTATTTCATGTGTGAGTTATGACTTATAAACTATTTTCACATTTAACCCTAAACTTTAATAAATGACATAATGAACCTTAATCTACAATATTGGTTATAAAATACGTAAGTCTTATCTAATCATAAATCTCTAAAATATTAAGATCATTAAATATACTAAGTATAAACACCAAACATTTAAAAGATCATTTCG
This sequence comes from Chrysanthemum makinoi, assembly GCA_910596185.1. Lineage (NCBI taxonomy): Eukaryota > Viridiplantae > Streptophyta > Magnoliopsida > Asterales > Asteraceae > Chrysanthemum > Chrysanthemum makinoi. Next base: position 111,439,929 of record OU343223.1, read on the forward strand.
ACGATTATGGAATCATAAATACCATGTACGATCGTTAATGTGTATAGGTTCTGTGAAGAAGGAGTAATCCTTTGCTTTTCAGATTTCTCGCTTTGTGGTCATTTGCTTTGGAATAAGGTACGATATTCGACCTTCAGTAAAGGTTCCTTATAACGTTTTCTTTTGTTAGCTTTTATATTAAGGTTTCCTAAGCCTTTGCTATGAACCCCATTCCGTTTGTTTGAGTTGTTGCTTATTTGAAACCTCTGATTTCTGAATTATGAAACATCTGATTTTGAACTATATGATATGAAAACTCTGATTTTGGAAATATGATTAACCTTATGATAAAGTATGATCTGTGTCAGTTTTGACATTCTGATTTGACCTAAGATAGTTTGACACCCAAGCCAAATATTTCACTAGTCATGGGGGTTCCATGTCCGTGTCAGTGATGCACCTCTGACATGACTCTAGGGCGTAGAGTGTTGTTCGCCACGCCCTTTATCTTATCCGTTATGAGCTCAAATTATGTTATATGACCAATATCCTGTCTCAGGGGCTTATGGATGCATCCTAGATCTGTTATCATGTCATATCTGTTATATGTTATCCGATGATTGATGTTGCGTGCATGCACGTCCTTCATAACTCTGGTAGGTCTCCCCTACAAATGTTGCCTTATGTGAATATGATTATGATCTGATATTTGTTTCTGGGCTCGTGGTAGTTAACTATAAACTTTATTCGTTAATTCTGATTTATACTTTGAAAATGATTATGATTTTGCTATTTTTCGTTCGTTATATTTCGTATTCGATATCGTTTCAGATTCGCTTTGCTTTATATCTGTTCACTAAGCTTTTGAAGCTCAGCCGCATTTCTTTTCTTCCGCGGCGGGTATCTAAGCATTGGAGCTGGGTTTTGCTTTGGGATGAGTGCTGAGTGGACTTACCTTAGAGATTTTTAGCTTTGATCTTATGATGCCATTTAAGACTTCATTATTTCAGATATTTTGTTGGAGTTTATTTTCCGCTGGGACCTATGTATTGAAGTCATGTTGACTTGAATTATTCCGCATTTATGTTAAGACTTCTTTTGGATATTTATGTTTGCTTTGATATGACACAATTATTTGTGATTCCTTTACCCTTGTCGGCGGGCTACAATTTATGGTATCAGAGCCAGTGTTAAGCGACTTGTAGTCAGGACCTGTAACATATGGACCCTAGGTTTTGAGACCCTTAGAGCTTAGGCTATGACCTGTGAGGATTGGGTAGAATTTAGGTTTCCTTCTGCGAACTTCCATTTCGTATCTCACCTTTGTTCATTTTACTAATCGTTTGAATATCGCTCGATGGTTCGAACTCGTACTAACGGTAACGTGGATGGAGACGATGATGCTCCTAACATTGATGCTGCGATTGCTAATGCTCTCAACACTCTTTTCCCTGGTCTTACCACACCTGAGATGATGGCACAGGTGATCAACAACATTCGTAATCGACCGGTGCTTTAGTGGTGGAGGTAATCAACCCGTCGGCATTCATACTTGGCTCGAGCGTTTCGGTAAGCTCAAGCCTCTTTCTTTAGCACTGCCTACTCCCACCGAGGCCGAGGACGGATCACCATATTGAGAAGCGTTTGAAGTAATCGGGTTGTGGAGATGAATTTAAGACCCGTTTAGCTGCATTTAAGTTGGAGGGTGATGCTTTGAATTGGTGGAAGGCACTCAAACAGCAAGAGGAGGAGATGCTTTTGCTTGTTACTTGTACTTGGACCGAGTTTCGACTATCTTCTATAACCGTTATTCCTCGACGCCGAGCAAAGCAAGGTATGAGAGGGATTATCGTGCAATCTACCGCTTTGATCATGAGAACTCCAATGAGTACATGGGTAGGTTTATGAGGCTGGTAAGTTTTGGGGAACGATTTCGGAGATGGTAGGCGTCAAGCTAAGCACTTCAAGTGGGGACTGAAGAAGTGGGTGTTGGACCGACCGCAATATCGAGTATGAGGATGTGTCGGCCTGCAATGACGCAACTCGTAACATTGAGATCTTTCATGAGGTTTCGGGTTCCAACAAGCGTAACCGTGATGGTGATCGGATTCAAGGTAGGACTCAAAGTAATGATTATAAGGGAAATTCGGCAGTGAGTTATGATTCGAGGGGTCAAGTGGATAGGAGTTATGATCACGGGTCACAGAAGGAATTTGGACTCTAGGCGCCGAGGCGAGGAGTCGATAGCGAGCTGCTGGCAAGAATGGAAATGATCGCCGTAACCAAGGTAACAATAACCAAGCCGCACAACAAGGATCGGGTCACTCGAGGATCATATCAGGGTCGTGCTTCAGGATCTTCCGTCACAAGGGACAGTGAAGTTTTGCCTCCCCACCTCTCTGTACTACTTGTGGAAAGGCTCATCCGGGGCAGTGTTTCAAGGCCACAGGTGGATGTTTCTCTTGTGGTTCCACTACTCACAAGATCAAGGATTGCCCTAAGAGAACCCGGTGATTCCTCGGAAACTACATCGCCGCCACCTACTACTGGACGCGTTTATGCTACTACTGAATCAGCGGAGCGCACTTCATGTACCATTACGGGCACTCTTTTCATTGATGATTATTCTGTCTTCGCTTTATTTGATACCGGTGCTACACACTCCATTATATCTATCACATTTGCTAAGAAACTTAATATGAAGCCCAAACCATTAGCAAATCACTTATCAATTTCTACGCCTATGAAAAACCACATGATCATTGATCATAAATACGTTAAGTGCCCTCTTCTTTTTGATGATCGTGTTCGCTCTGCAAATCTGTATCCTCTCGATATGGTCGACTTTGATATCATTCTAGGCATGGATTGGTTGGCTTATCATAGAGCTTCCATCGACTGCTATGCTAGAACTGTGATCTTTGGAGACATAAAACATCCTGAATTCGTTTATTATGGTTCTCAACCCCTCAAATATGTTAAATTTATTTCTGCTATGAAGGCACGGACCATGATTGCTCATGGGTGCCAAGGTTTTCTGGCGTCTATTAAGGACACATCTTTGGAGAGTCCTAACATTGAAAACCTTCTCGTTGTTTGTGAATTCACCGACGTTTTTCCCGATGAACTTCCCGGTCTTCCCCCTGCTAGAGAAGTTGAGTTTAGCATTGAGTTAATTCCTGGTGCTGAACCGATTTCGAAGGCTCCGTATCGTATGGCACCTGTAGAATTGAAGGAGTTAAAGGAACAACTGCAAGAGATGATAGAGAATGGATTTATTCGACCCAGTGTTTCTCCATGGGGTGCACCTGTTTGGTTTGTGAAGAAGAAGGATGGAAGCATGCGTCTATGTATCGACTACCGTGAACTCAACCGTATTACCATACGAAATCGTTATCCTCTCGCCGCGATAGATGATTTGTTTGATCAACTGCAAGGAGCTAAGTTCTTTCTAAGATTGATCCGATCTGGTTATCACCAGCTACGTGTGAGGGAGCAAGATGTTCCTAAGACCGCGTTCATACCGATATGGTCATTATGAATTCCTCGTTATGCCTTTTGGTTTGACAAATGCGCTACCGTGTTTATGGACCTAATGAATCGTGTTTTCCATGAGTTCCTCGACAAGTTTGTTATTGTTTTCATCGACGACATTTTGGTTTACTCCAAGTCCGAAGAGAGCATGAGCAACATATCCGGATAGTTTTGGAGATTCTGAGGAAGAAGAAGTTGTACGCCAAATTTTCGGCGCGAGTTTTGGTTAAAACAAGTCGCGTTCCTTGGTCATATTGTATCTGCTGATGGTATCACCATGGATCCGTCTAAAGTTGAGGCTATCACTAAATGGCCAAGACCTACGACAGTGACTGAGGTTAGAAGTTTTCTAGGACTAGCTGGTTACTACCGACGTTTTGTTGAAGGTTTCTCTCGCTTAGCTTTGCCCCTAACACAATTGATGAGGAAAGGTGAAAAGTTTGTATGGACGGATGAACGAGAAAAGAGTTTTGAAGAGTTGAAACGGAGATTGGTGTCCGCTCCTATTTTGACTCTTCCATCTGGTTCGGGAGGATTTCAAATTTATAGTGATGCATCTAAGAAAGGATTAGGATGTGTTTTGATGCAACATGGAAAGGTGATAGCTTACGCTTCAAGACAACCGAAACCTTATGAGGAGAATTACCCAACTCATGACCTTGAGTTAGCTGCAGTGGTGTTCGCGCTTGAAGACCGGAGACATTACTTGTACGGAGAGACGTGTGATATTTTCACTGACCATAAGAGTCTTAAGTATATTTTCACCTGAAAGAACTTAACATGAGACAAAGGAGATGGTTAGAACTTCTTAAGGATTATGACACCAACATTCAAGCACCATCTAGGTAAGGCTAACGTAGTTGCTGACGCACTTAGCCGGAAATCAGGCATTCTTGCAAGTATTGAGATTGAACCTAGGATTCTTCGTGACTTAGAGCGTTTGGATGTTGAGTTGTGTGTACGAGGTTTTGATGGATACTGGGCTAGTATGAAGGTGGAGTCGAACCTTATCCTGCAAATTAAAGAAGCTCAGAAAGATGATGGTGAGCTGTGGGCCGTGGCGCAAAATGTTAAAGAAGGTAAGCAGACGGAGTTTAAGGTTGATGATGACGGAATAGTATGGTATGAAGATAGGCTTTGTGTTCCTAATGATCCGGTACTTCGCGAAAAGTTATGACCGGCTCATAGTTCTCCTTTCACTATCCATCCTAGTTCTACCAAGATGTATAGGGATTTGAAGCAAGATTTCTGGTGGAATGGCATGAAGCAAGATGTGGCGACGCTTGTATCGAAGTGTATGATTTGTCAGCAGGTTAAGATTGAACATCAAAGGGCTAGTGGACTGTTACGCCCATTGGATATTCCAATATGGAAGTGGGATAAGATATCTATGGATTTTGTGACTGGGCTACCTCTTACTCGGAAGCATGATGCGATTTGGGTAGTTGTTGATCGACTAAAAATCGCTCATTTCTTACCAATCGAAAGGATTATGGTATTGGTAGATTGGCGGAAATTTTTCAAAGAAGAGATCGTTAGACTTCATGGTACTCCAGCATCTATTGTGTCCGACAGAGATCCGCGTTTTACTTCCCGTTTCTCGAAAGGTTTGCAAAAAGCTTGGGGTACTCGACTTAATTTCAAGACAAAGATTTCATCCTCAAACCGATGGTCAGTCAGAGAGGACTATTCAGACCTTAGAGGACATGCTAAGGGCTTGTGCTTTAGAATGGACGGGCATCTGGGATGAATATTTGTGTTTAGTAGAGTTTGCATACAACATCAGTTGGCATGCTAGCATTAAGGCAGCACCGTTTGAACTTCTTTATGGGAGAAAATGTAGAGCACCTACTTGTTGGGATGAAGTAGGTGAACGCTTAATTGAAGGTCCGGAAATGATTGAGATCAATAATGAGAAAGTAGCTGTTGCTAGAGAAAAGTTGAAGGAGGCTAGGTCTCGTCGGAAAAGTTATGCCGACAAGCATCGTCGTGATTTAGAATTTCGGGTTTGAGATCGTGTATTTTTGAAAGTCTCGCCGTTTAGAGGTGTGAAACGCTTTGGAATCAAGGGCAAGCTCAGTCCTCGATTCATCGGTCCGTTTGAAATTTTGGAGCGTATAGGAGAAGTTTCATATCGGTTAGCACTTCCGCCTCAGTTATCGCATGTTCATGATGTTTTCCATGTATCTCTCCTAAGGGGATACAACTATCATCCGTTACACGTTGCTTCTTATCCGCTTGATCAAATTCAATCCGATATGTCTTTATCTGAAGAACCGGAAGCTATTTTAGAAAGGCAAGAAAGAGTCATGAGAAACAAAGTCATTCCGTTCGTAAAGATTCTTTGGAAAAATCACCCGGAGCGTGAGGCTACTTGGGAAACCGAGGAGTCGATGCGAGCTAGTTATCCTCATTTCTTTGAATAGTTTGGTATGTTCTCATTTCGTTTCGTTTCGTTTCATTTCAATTTTCGAGGACGAAAATTCTTCTTTAGAGGGAAGAGTTGTAAAACCTGAAAATCTAAAACATGAATAAAGACTAAAATACCCTTGGAATCAAAATTTATAAAATATCGTAAAAGACATTTATATTCATTTAACAAAATTAAAAACTTAACTTATCTATAATTAAAACTTAACGAAAATGTGTACGTGATCGACATTGTACGACGAAAGATTTAACGTCTCGCGTAAATCGTTTGGGCCTTGCTTTCATTTAAATGGTGAACTAAGTCAGCGTTTGTTTTGTTGGATTGGACTCATGCCGAGAGCCCAAGATGGGCGTGTTGTTTATGTTCGGTTGGATCAAGAAGCCGAGAGCCCAAAGGGGTGTTTGTTTTGTTCGTTTGGACCCAAGCCAAAGCCCACATCACACCCCAAGCCACATCCGATCGGTACCCTATATAAACAACACATTTACACAAATTTTGGAACCCTAATAGTTACAAGTCTCGGTATTTTTGCTTGCCTCCCTTTTTTCTTTTCGCCGAGAGCTATTCCTCTTGGTGTCGCGAGTTTAGTCCCAACGTGAGCAAGCTAAGGTATAAACGTTCTTTTCGTCTTACCTTGATAACACCTAACGTTATTATGTTGTATCATGTTTTGTTGTTAATTCGAATCTTGTGTTTTTGGTCGAGCCGTATGAAAACAAAAACAACATAATGAATCGGATCTTATATAATTAGAGAGCATGTAATGTTATATGTATTGTACGATGTGGATATTAAGTATGTTGAGATAAAAGAAACCGAACCACATAGATCATGAATCGGCCAAGGTAGAACATGCAACTTAAAACCCTAAGTGATGTGTGCGTCGAAACATGCAAAACCTAAACCCTAAATGGTTTGTGAACCGTGTACCATGCGCACGTGTTGTAAGTCAAGTGAGCTTGTCGATGTGTAAACGTAGTACGTGTTCACATCTATTCGAAGCTAGTGTGCATGTGTGTGTAGATGTGTATCTAATCCGGATAATAAGTAACTTTTGTTGTCACATGAAATCATAACGTGCATGGATATAAAAGTTGGCGTATAACATGTATTTAAGTAACGTATGGTTAATTCATGAATGTGTTGAGTATATAAACAAGAGTTAATGAGTTGTTTGAGTCATTAAATGACGTAGCATGTAAAGTAAATGCGCATTAATGTGATATTAAAAGAATGAGAAAACCCTAGAACATAAATGAGAGTCGATTAAGGTTTGAAGCTAGGTATATTAATTCGTTATTTCATGTGTGAGTTATGACTTATAAACTATTTTCACATTTAACCCTAAACTTTAATAAATGACATAATGAACCTTAATCTACAATATTGGTTATAAAATACGTAAGTCTCATCTAATCATAAATCTCTAAAATATTAAGATCATTAAATATACTAAGTATAAACACCAAACATTTAAAAGATCATTTCGACGATTATGGAATCATAAATAACATGTACGATCGTTAATGTGTATAGGTTCTGTGAAGAAGGAGTAATCCTTTGCTTTTCAGATTGCTTTGTGGTCATTTGCTTTGGAATAAGGTACAAATATTCTGACCTTTCAGTAAAGGTTCCTTATAACGTTTTCTTTCGTTAGCTTTTATATTAAGGTTTCCTAAGCCTTTGCTATGAACCCCATTTCGTTTGTTTGAGCTGTTGCTTATTTGAAACCTCTGATTTCTGAATTATGAAACATCTGATTTTGAACTATATGATATGAAAACTCTGATTTTGGAAATATGATTAACCTTATGATAAAGTATGATTTGTGTCAGTTTTGACATTCTGATTTGACCTAAGATAGTTTGACACCCGAGCCAAATATTTCACTAGTCATGGGGTTCCATGTCGTGTGTTGATGCACCTCGACATGACTCTAGGGCAGAGAGTGATGTTCGCCACGCCCCATTATCTCGTTATCTGTTATGAGCTCAAATTTTGTTATATGACCAATATCTGTCGTGGGGGCGATGGATGCATCCTAGATCTGTATCTGTTATATGTTATTTGATGATTGATGCTGCGTGCATGCACGTCCTTCATAACTCTGGTAGGTCCCCCTACAAATGTTGCCTTATGTGAATATGATTATGATCCGATATTTGTTTCTGGGCTCGTGGTAGTTAACTATAAACTTTATTCGTTAATTTTGATTTATACTTTGAAAATGATTATGATTTTGCTATTTTTCGCTCGTTATATTTCAGATTCGATATCGCTTTCAGATTCGCTTTGATTTTATATCTGTTCACCGAGCTTTTGAAGCTCACCGATTTCTTTTCTTCCGAGGCAGGTATCTAAGCATTGGAGCTGGGTTTTGCTTTGGGATGAGTGCTGAGTGGACTTACCTTAGAGATTTTAGCTTTGATCTTATGATGCCATTTAAGACTTCATTATTTCAGATATTTTGTTGGAGTTTATTTTCCTTGACCTATGTATTGAAGTCATGTTGACTTGAATTATTCCGCATTTATGTTAAGACTTCTTTTGAATATTTATGTTTGCTTTGATATGACACCATTATTTGTGATTCCTTTACCCTTGTCGGGTCGGGGCGTTACATTATATGTGGGAAAGGATGGTTGATTTTGTTCAAACATGCATTTGATTCAGTACAAGTGTTGGACACAAAGGCTTTTTGAGCCATACACTCCAAATTCAAATGATGGTAAGGATGGTGGATTTTATCTAGGTGGTATGTCTTCAGTGTGTCTAAATAAGGATGTGGTGATGTAGGGCTTTGTTGTGCTATGGGAGTACTTAGGTTGATTATTTGTCCATAGATGTTGAACACAAAAAGTACGGATACTAATTCTTATGGTTCATTGGTTGCTACAACTAGTGGGTTGTTTCTTTTGGATAAGTGTTTCAACATGTGTTGTTAAAATACTTGGGTGTTGATTTTTTGGATATGACTTTTAATGACTACAATCGTAAGTCGCATATACTTGAATATTTCAGATGAAATACTTAAGTTGTCAATCCTAATTTGTTGAGATTATAAATCTTAGATTGAACTCAAGGATAACAAGACTTGATAGTATGTCTTTAACATACGTGTGAGTTATGACTCTATGTAAATACTTATCGTCTTGAAGGATGACACATTATTTTCATGTTAACCAAGTGAGGTACTACATGTAGATACAAAACAATATCTATAGTCATATGATAGACTTGTGTATGACATCTTTTCAAATAATGAGTCCAGATTTATTATTCTCGGTAAGTCATCTAAGCCATCCGCAAACGGGTGAGGAGATGTTGGTGGTGTTGCACAAAGTTTGATAGAGACAAGCTTTAGAGACTTTGGTAGTGAAGGTGTTTTGGATGATGGTGGGTTATTTTGGTGGTGGAGTTGGAGTACTCAAGTTTAAAAAGTTCACATCTTGAATGGGTGATGAGATGTTGAGAGGTAATGAGTCTGAGGATGAAGAGTTCATGTTAATGAAGCAACAAGATCGAATGCTAATCCTAGTGGTTTTCTTAAGTGGCTTATTTGAGGTTAAGGATTTAGTCATTTTGACTTTGCTTTAAGAAATGCTAAGCTTGAGGAAAAGTAATGTTGAAGGTGTGAAAATTATCATCTTGAATGTGTCGATTTATGGAACTAAGGATTCATGGATTTGATGTTAATCCATACAAAGATGGTAGTTTCTAATGAGATGGAAGTGTCTAAAATCATGTCAAACATCCTAAGTTAATCCATTGAGGATGTGTTGAGTGAGGTATGAAAGATATGCATTAACAACTATCCTAGAAACGAAGTTTGGTAAATTAGATTATGGATTTAGTAAAATTCAATAACTTACCTCAGAGGATTCACGCACACCATTTCTTTACACGCGTGAAACCCTTAAATTGGTGCATGGTCCGCTGCATTATGGCGTACCAAAATGCATAATGACGGTACCAACATTTTGGTGCCGCTCGATCCGTGGACACCGTAAAAGTTCATTGACCCATTTTTAGGTGTCGGGGAGTTTTCCGAAACCTGAAATTTTGCTTAAAACATGTGACATTAATTACTTCTAGTTAGGAAAAGTCGATAACACATATACAAACATAGTGGAGCATATACTTTGACCAAGGGCTAATGATTTTCACATAAAAGTGAGAATGGGTAAAATTTGATAACACACTTGTGCTATCCACCTGCATAAACCGGTTAGCATACAACATTGTTTTTGTCCTTGTACCAAACACTCTCTTAAAACCTCCATTTTTCAAAGTACTTGACTAATTTACTTAGTACTCATTGCTAAGCGAGTCATGCCATTTCATAAGTTATGCGAGATGTTAGTATAACCTATGCAAAGGAAGTGATCTAAGTCTATAAGTAATGGTAAAACAATTTTCAAACTAAGTGCACAAAATCTAGCAAATGTCCTATTGTGCATAAACAAGAAATCGTCAAGCAAGCTAATAAATAACATGGCAAGATTGAAACTTATATTATGCAAACAAACAAGTGTAAACAACAATTTGAAAATAAGCAAGCAACATATATGCAAACAACATAAACAAGTGGTCATTTAGCATAGCATAACAAGAAAGACACTTTTCGTCATTTTATGCGTTAAATATGACGATGTATATCAAGCATGATTAGTTTCCTTTAAACATATTACCAAATTATTTAGTTTCAAAGGAAGTTGTATCAAAGTTCTAAGAATACCAACTTAAATTGCTTGATTCAAGAATTTGAGTTTTTATGTTAAAGCGAAACTCAATATTTAGACATACTGTAGTATTTGGTCTATTTCACTTATTTAAAATTAGACTCAGGCCATGAAAGTATTTTTAAGTGAAAGTAGACTCAATTCCATTTAAAATGATAGGTGGCTCGACTCTCGCATTTAACTTATGGTTAATTAGTTATGATTTTTGAAGTTGCCCAAAAATCGCATATGACACACGGATTCCACGAATCCAAATAAAGGGATCCGCCCTTTATAAGATTTGGTGCCGTGGTCCTCGGAGACAGATTCACCAAAACTAGTATTTGACATAGAGAAAACGTGTGTGACTTACTAGATTTCATAGTAAACATATAATACACATATTTAACAACATATCTACTTATGTAACTTATCTTAAACATTTACGGTGGTGATTTTTCAACTAAATTTATAGTTATCCCAAACACTCCTTTAAAGTCATATTTCTTCGTAAATTTTCTATAAGCACACAATACAATACTTACTAGTTCTTTCAACAAACTTTTATTTTATTTTTCAAGAAAACCTTCAAGCTTGTATACAAAGTTACATTTAACAATAAAATTTCTAAGTATAACAAGCAAAGCATTTTTCATATTATTTTTCGCTTCAATGGTAATTTGATACATGGATCGTACTCTATTTTAAAAACCATTTGTTTTGAAAATACGAGCTACATTGGGGCTCGATACCAATTGTGGAAACGTAGAGGGGGGGGGGTGAATACGTTATCGTTTAAAAACTTTAGATCTTTAGTATCAAATCGCTTATGAAGCTTTGTTATAATACGAAAGTTCTAATTATTGTTTGTGACTAATGTAAAGCATAGTAAACCATGTTGTCACACAAGCATTAAAATCAAACCACATCACAAGCAATAGTATAGTGCAACTATAAAAGTAAAGAGATAAAGAAAGGAAAGTGCAAACCGAACACGATGATTTATAGTGGTTCGGTCACGGATCTCCTTTCCTCCCTACTCCACTCCCCGAGTACCCAACTCGAGAGTTACTTCACTAAATCAACAAGCTCCCTTCTCGGCGGAGAAAACCTTACAATCGCTACACTTTTTCTCGGTACAAAGCTAAATTTCGGGTTCTAGTTCGAGGTAGAACCAACCTAACGTCGCCTATACAATATTTCCGACACTAAGCTAGATGTCGAGTTCTTTTTTAAGGGTACAACCACTCCCAATATGTTTTATGGCCCAACATAACAAACCTTGTGTTTTATGACACAAACACATAAACCATCTAATCTAGTTTAGTGAAAGTGTTGTTATGATGCAATGATGTTTACACTAATGATCCATGACACAAATGTCTAATGGATATGAATAACTACTTCTAAATGATCTTCCATTGATAGGAAGCCTTCATGATGAAGATCACAAGTTCCCTAAACTTGTTGTGATAGATCTTCAGCTTGTGGTGAGTGGGAATGGCTAGATCTCCAAGCTTTCCTTGGTTGATCAAGATGTAGAGTATGCTTACAACAAAGATGAATGTTAGAAGCATTATGATCATGTGATGGTGAGGGTGATTAATGTATGTTTCTACATTGTTATCTACATATCTAAATGATGCAAGAAGGGTAGAGGGAAAGTGTGTTGAAGGGATGATTAAACAACTTGGTTTGGCTTGCTATTTATAGCCAAAATGGACAGTGAGCGCCTGACGACCACGGAACCCTCAAAAGGGTTCAGCTCCGTACCATTTTGGTACCGTGGGGGTCTCACAAACAAGATTACTAAAATCTTACCAAAGTCAACAAAATCCATCCAAAATTGTGTAAGCTATGTAGAGTCAAAATCTAAACAAAATATTCTATGAAATCTTCTAAAGATTACAAGGATGATGCATGCCATGATGTAATATGTATTTCCATTTTAGATTAAAAAGTTTATCAAAGTAAACTTGTAAAATGTATTATGTAACTAGTTAATAAAATGTCTAGTTACCTTTTGAAATACTTGTGAATGCAAAATGTAAAATGAGGTTCGAAATAGAATGGTTAACATATTAAAATACTTAGTGACTCTAAACGTATTTTAAACATTCTAAATGATTTGTTAATGGGTTTGATCATAATGCCACATAACAAACATGTACGAACCTGTGTTGTAACATACGAGGACTTGAGACATCGAGAGGAGTTAAATGTATGTTGAGACAAAGTGTGATTACAAGTAACTTGTACATTTTACGTTATGTATTACAAGTTACATGTTTGTCATCAATCAAAACAAACGAGACTGTATAGATTAAATATCGTAATATTTGCACTAACAGTTTATTTTCTTTTATAGAGAATAAGAAGTATCTTGTTATGTAAGCTTCTCGCCTATGTAACGGGCTGAGATATGGGATTCACCCATATCCTTTGTACTTAAATGTTTTTTGGAGTAATATATTACCGGGTCTTTGTCCTTTTACCCAAAAAAACCAAAACAAAAATGAACAATAATATTAGGATAGAGTATTATTTAACAGATGGGGCACATAGGGTGTGTAAGTGGTGCTATCGCACTGAGCCTCTACGTAAAAGATGTCACATTTTTTTTTTAGTTTTTCATCCAAATAAGTTAGATATACGATATATATGAGACATGTAATTCAAGTTCACATGCAATTCTTTTTAGTTTAAAAATGTAATAAAGCCTCATTTTTTTATTGCCTAAAGCCATCAAAATATTTATCATATAAGAAAATGATTGTCTACATGTAAAAATAAATATGAAGTTAAATTAATTTTTTGTCCGTCGTCTTTTGTTATGATTGTAACTTGTAAAGTCAATTACACGTAACAAATACGTTTAACCTTACACAAATTTGATAAAACACCAACTAGGATGTATATAGTAATATAAAAGAATACAACATTACATTTCTATAAATTTGATAAAACACCAACTAGAAGGATGTTTTATATAAGAGAATACAACATTTCTTTCTATAAATTGTTGAAACTCAAACACAAATATAATCAACAAAATGAATTAGACGTGGAGTGAGGAAACGAAGGACCCTTACGCTCGTGTCAATCAAAAACTTCCTTTTTCAGGACTTGCACAAGTTCTGCTTCTTTTTAAGTTTCCTTTTTCAGGTACAAGTACACATCTGTGTTAACTAGTGCTTGTAGTTTTAGGTTTCTAAAAATAAAAACAACGTAATTTTTACTACATACACTACCAGTAAGAATTGGGTAAAAAGGACAAGTTCCAGGAGTTGAATGACTTGTTAAAACTACTGGGATTAAAATGGACAAACATCTAAGAGGAGTAAAACATGCCTCTTTGGACTACCTTAAGTCGCATTACATATTTTCAATTTCTATACGTAATGAACACATTAGTAGCGATTATTAAGATTGCAATATCTTTTCATAGTACCTTCTTTGAGATTGTAAATTTTTTGGAAGATTCTTACGTCTGGAAATATTAATGGTAGAAGAGTTAGAGAACACGGTTTAGTTGCAAATAACGTGTTATACGTGCCATTTTGACTCCTATGGCATCCTTATAAAACTTATATTGCATCACATGTTGATGTTATCGGTGCCAATGTGGTTGCTTCACATTTGTTATTATTATTTTTTTTTTAATTTTTTTTTTTTTTTTTTTGGGTTGTGTTATAGAGATATTATTTAAGAGGGTGTTTATGTTATATGAGTATTACAAGATACATGCTTACGTGTCAGCGTTTAGAAAATTTATATGATGCAACTGCGCCTTTCTTTATCAAAACATACAGTAAATGTTACAATGACACAATGTACTGGTAATATTTAACGAAATATTGTACTTTGAATTCTACTAAGAATTCTAATTAGACTAATTATAGAGTTAATTACATAAATCGTCTCTGTGATTTCACACTTTTTCACATGTCCTCCTAAAACTTTAAAAATTACACACCGCTCCCCTCAGTACTTGACATTTTGTAAAGACCGCCCTTTGACCGTTAGTCGCTTAAAAGGTGCCGTTAAAATACCCATGTGCGGCTCATGCATGTGATCGACATTTTGGTCATTTTACAAATGTGTAGCTCATGGTTACGAGGATACGTCGGTTAGGCCGATACATTTGAGTAGAAAAGACTCACCTTAGTTGCCAGAGTAATCTGAACAAGTAAAAAACTCATTCTCTAACTTGATTTTAAATGTAAGTGCAAGGACATGTCTCACATATAATATGGGAGAGAAATTTAGTTTTCATATGTCTAAAGTTTGCGGGTTATTATTTTAGTCATAACAAGAGTGATGCAAGTTTGTTCAAAGATGTATTATTTCAAGAGTACGTGATGCAACAGAACATTGGCTAATACTGTTGGTACCTCGACTTCAAAGATGTATTATTTCAAGAGTGATGCAAGTTTGTTCCATTCATCATTGTTGAGAATCAGTCCCTTCCCCACCTCGAACTCACACCCGCAAACACCAATCAAAACGGCGAGATTGGCTTTCAATGCTTTGTATATTAATAAGGAAGGAAACTGAATATTTAACTTACTGGAAAACAAGGCATATATATAGCCATTACAAAGAAGTAACGTGGGTTCTATAACTCCTAAAGAACATGCACTACTACTAACTACTCTCCATAATATTCGGTCAATCCTATAGACCCATGATCTTTTACCATTTCAAACTACTTTTTTTAATTCAAATGCTAAATACTAAAATAATCGAAATACTAACATACTTATTCAAGATTAAACCCAACATTCACCCCCTTAATCTTGATGATCTTTCACGGTCTCAGCTCCTACGATCATAATCACGAACACGGTCTTGGTCACATACGCTCGGTCTCTTCGTACTTTGCTTCTCTTCTTGCTTACACAACCACGTACATACAAAGGAACAATCCTCATTGCTTTCTTTCTTGTGATCACCACACGTGATCATCTTTGTCCGTCCTTTATGTGAATCTTCGGTCTAGACAACCCGCCGGTCACGGTTATCTCTTTCGGCCTCGGTCTAAACTTTCTTGGTCTAGGTGTCATCCGGTCTTTTGCGGCTCCTCGGTCTCACGGTCTTCTCGGTCTTACGTTGGAACTCACTTTCTTGCCACGATCATTCTTTCTACTCTTGCTGCTACTTTCTTGCTTGTGATTCTTGCAAATTGCGTTTTGTTTCTTGCTTGCTAAGTTGCTGTGATTTCTTGCTTGCTAACTTGCAATAACTTGCTGCCGCTTTCTTTCTTTTGATCACTACGTGATCAACCTTGCTACTTGCTTTGTTTCTTTCTTGCTACTTGCTATGGTTGTCTTGCCTGCTACTTGCTATAGACTATGCGACAACCTTCTTCCTTGCTAACTTGCGATAACTTGCTGCTGCATTCTTGCTACTTGCGTCTTGTCTTTTTTCTTTCTTTCTCGATCTTCTTGCTGTGATTTCTTGCTAGTTTGCTGCTTAAAAAACAGTCCTTACTGCTACGTTCTTGTGGTCACCCGCTGTAACCAAAAACCTTGTTGCTTGCTTGCGTGTTTCATTGCCTTAGTACATAGAAGGCATTCGTCCTTTCTGTCTCGCTTGCCACACAACAGTGCGAGCCCCCTCGTGGCTCTCAAACCCACCCTTTAATCGAACTCAGCTCTGATACCATGTTGAGAATCAGTCCCTTCCCCACCCCGAACTCACACCCGCAAACACCAATCAAAACGGCGAGATTGGCTTTCAATGCTTTGTATATTAATAAGGAAGGAAACTGAATATTTAACTTACTGGAAAACAAGGCATATATATAGCCATTACAAAGAAGTAACGTGGGTTCTATAACTCCTAAAGAACATGCACTACTACTAACTACTCTCCATAATATTCGGTCAATCCTATAGACCCATGATCTTTTACCATTTCAAACTACTTTTTTTAATTCAAATGCTAAATACTAAAATACTGAAATACTAACATACTTATTCAAGATTAAACCCAACATTCACCCCCTTAATCTTGATGATCTTTCACGGTCTCGGCTCCTACGATCATAATCACGAACACGGTCTTGGTCACATACGCTCGGTCTCTTCAGACTTTGCTTCTTCTTCTTGCTTTTTACACAACCACGCATACAAAGGAACAATCCTCATTGCTTTCTTTCTTGTGATCACCACACGTGATCATCTTTGTCCGTCTTACTGTGAATCTTCGGTCTAGACAACCCGCCGGTCACGGTTATCTCTTTCGGCCTCGGTCTAAACTTTCTTGGTCTAGGTGTCATCCGGTCTTTTGCGGCTCCTCGTCTCACGGCGTTTCTCGGTCTTACGTTGGAACTCACTTTCTTGCCACGATCATTCTTTCTACTCTTGCTGCTACTTTCTTGCTTGTGATTCTTGCAAATTGCGTTTTGTTTCTTGCTTGCTAAGTTGCTGTGATTTCTTGCTTGCTAACTTGCAATAACTTGCTGCCGCTTTCTTTCTTTTGATCACTACGTGATCAACCTTGCTACTTGCTTTGTTTCTTTCTCATACTTGCTATGGTTGTCTTGCCTGCTACTTGCTATAGACTATGCGACAACCTTCTTCCTTGCTAACTTGCGATAACTTGCTGCTGCATTCTTGCTACTTGCGTCTTGTCTTTTTTCTTTCTTTCTCGATCTTCTTGCTGTGATTTCTTGCTAGTTTGTTGCTTAAAAAACAGTCCTTGCTGCTACGTTCTTGTGGTCACCCGCTGTAACCAAAAACCTTGTTGCTTGCTTGCGTGTTTCGTTGCCTTAGTACATAGAAGGCATTCGGTCCTTTCTGTCTTGCCACACAACAGTATGAGCCCTCGGGCTCTCAAACCCACCCTTTAATCGAACTCGTAAAATGATACCATGTTGAGAATCAAATCCCTTCCCCACCCCTCAACTCACACCGCTAAAACACCAATCAAAACGGCGAGATTGGCTTTCAATGCTTTGTATATTAATAAGGAAGGAAACTGAATATTTAACTTACTGGAAAACAAGGCATATATATAGCCATTACAAAGAAGTAACGTGGGTTCTATAACTCCTAAAGAACATGCACTACTACTAACTACTCTCCATAATATTCGGTCAATCCTATAGACCCATGATCTTTTACCATTTCAAACTACTTTATTTAATTCAAATGCTAAATACTAAAATAATGAAATACTAACATATTTATTCAAGATTAAACCCAACAATCATCTCATATTCTCATGAAAGATCGATGTTTCTTTGAAATATTTTCAGTTTTGGATTAAAACTTTAAAAAGAAAAGAAAAGAAAATAAAAATAAAAATCTAACTATTCTTTCTGATTCTCTATTTCTGTTCCAAATCATTCATTGATTCATCAATACATTTACACCCTACAGTATCTACTTTTTTGGTAACAAGCAATATTACCCTAGAATAGAAATGGTCAACGGTCAAATGTACGGATGTAATAAAGTTCGTTATGATATTTTACACATATACCACAACACAAATAAACTAAGGGTTCAAAATTCACGAACAAATTTTGACATTTAATTCATCCTAATAAAATTTTCTAGCTAATGATCCCCTTTATGTGTTTCTATACATGTGTACATCATTTCATTATATTCCTTTCAAATTTGTTTAGTTTCGTACATTAATCGGCAAAACATAAAACAGATATATGAATATGTTATGGTGAAAAAATGTCGAGCACAGAAGATGGAGAAGATAATTCATACGTCGAACAACGTCGATTTCAAAGGGTGAAACAAAGGTTCAAAGATCGATCTAAGGTATGGAATTCATTTTCTTGTCAAATTCTTTTCGTATTGTCACGATTTGATACATATTTTTGTTGTTATTTTGTGTAGAAAGTGGCTCAAACGAGAGAGAAGACAAAGGAGATATTGTCGAAACAAGCTGTGTTGATTGCCAAACGTGCTGAAGAACATGAAAGCTTCATCACCAAGGTACATACACATACATAAATTAAATTTGTTGTATAAAATTATCGAGAGTCATGATTAGCTACGAATTATAAGTAAGCATGAACATGCAAGGATGGAACCAGAACAAAACTTCATCAGGTGAGTTTAAAAAAAAAAAAAAAAAAAAAAAAAAAAAATTGTTTTTTGGACCGGATGTATTTAGGAAAGATCGATGTTTTTTACAAAAATTAACTCTACACCTAAACAATCTATGGTTTTCTCGAGATCTCCGGAGGCCCACCCTAGTTTCGTCCGTGTGACATTGTGAATTTCATATATGTTTTTGTATCTATACGTTGTTACGCAATAATTGCAGAAGGTGGATTTCATTCATTTTATTATGCGTTTGTATGATCTTGTTTCTAGATATATAAGTATTATTTGTATAAGCTTTTTTTGTTCTGTTTTGTAGGTAACTCATTTTTTGGGAGTCTTTGCATATGGGGCGTTCTGTTTTATCTTGGGCGCAAGTGAGTAACATTATGGACTTTATCTTTTATTCAAGTTGGTTTCTCGAAACTAATCCATATGAATGATTTTTCGTTATACCGTTTGTTAACATCTTCTTGTTGTTGGTCTCAGGGCCACAAGATGTTCGACACATATATGTTTTGTTCTATATAACTTTTGTGCCTCTTAGATGGATCTATTATCGATATAAGAAATGGCATTACTATCTTTTGGTACGTTCATCTCTATCATTCATTCCGTATAGTAAAAAAATTATTATAATTATATAAGAAGAAATATAGATGACAGTATGGGTCTTATATAATCATTCTGAGGAGAAAATAAACGTAAAACGTCATGCAATTCTTGAATGATGCAGGATTTCTGCTACTATGCCAATACCATCTTCCTGGTCATGCTATTGTTCTATCCTAGAAGTCAAAAGCTTTTCATGGTTACCTTCTCATTTGCAGAGGTATCTTATATAATGTCTTATTAATATCTCATTACTAAAGACTTACAAGCAGACTATCAAATTTATGATTGATACATTTGAAGGGACCACTAGCATGGGCGTTAATTGTTTGGCGTTGTAGCCTAGTTTTTAGTTCTGTCGACAAACTTGTAAGCGTCCTTATACATCTTCTACCAGGTAAGTCGGATTAAAGTTATTAATGGTTGATATGTCATTCTTATAGTCTATTACCCATTTTAATAAGGTAAGCCGCTGTCTTGTTTTTGTTGCTCTTTTGGGTTATATTCAGGTGTAGTTTTCTTTACCATGTGCTGGTGGGACCCGGTCTTCTTTGAAGCAATGCATCCGGAGGGAATTGCGCAAGGAAATTCATGGCGCCAGATAGAAAACAAATCTTACCTGTGCACATGGCTATTCACGGTTCCTTTATTTGCTTATTTCCTTTGGCAAGTTCTTTATTTTCTCATAGTGAATGTCCTTCGTCAACAACGGCTGTTAAAGGATCCTGAAGTCATGACATCCTACAGGTTATCTTTTTTAGCTACATTAAACGATTTCTCTACACCTACAAAGAACTGCACTCCCAAATGGAAATGGGCCAAACTGGGTTGGTAACGGGTTGATGTGGGTAATGTTAAAACGGGTTCAAGCGGATTGGATCAGGGGTGATTTTCTTATAAAAAACTAATGGACTCTAGATTGCATTGCAGATACTTGCTGCTAAATAATAATCTAGCCTTTTTTAATAAGGCTGCATACGAGGTTCTAAATATCTGGAAAAATAAATTACGCGATTTTTGACCTGTTTGATTAGTTCTTTTTAATAGCAATCTATACTATATAAAATAAAAAAATGGTCAAAGTGGAAAAAGTGAAAAATGTTGAAAGTTGAATGTCAAAATACTGGTCAATGGAGAGATAAATAAATAATATAATTAATACTCTTATTAAAACACCCCATTAGTTAAAAGTACAATAATTTATTCACATTGTACACCTAATTAAAAGCACATCTACCAAATTAAAAACAACCAATTGAAACCGATACCGGTTGACCCATTGAAACCGATACCGGTTGACCGTTGAAACCGACACCGGGTTGATCCGGACTCTTCAAACCCGTCTGGGACCCGGTTTAATTTGACATTTTTTCGAGCCAACCTATCGGTTTGACTCGGTTTAAATCGACCTGTTTTTTTATCGGAACGTTCAACCAGTTGAACCAACCGGGTGAAATCGGGTTTCAAATTTGACAAAATTATATGAGAAATGATGAAGTATTGTAGAACCCGTGACAATTTTTTTGAAAGGAGAGACCAAGTAATTGTAGTTTTGGTTTATTTTGCTTTGACACGTGTAATTTGTCATTTGTATAATGTTATTTTAAAAAATGTTGCTCTTGCACCATTTAAGGGACTAGCATATATGAATCGTCGTTAAAAGTTAATATATATTGTATAGCCCTTTGTCCATTGTATCAATAATGTTATGTAAGTTTATTAAAATCACAAAAAATAAATACTATTGTTATCTTTAGCGATAATTATTTGTACCTCAAACAAATAGCTTTGAACAATGCATAAATATCTATACAAATTGATAGTACAAAATAATCTTATATGGTGATATCCAATTTGCAAAGTTACAATTTTAAAGCCACACACCAAATGATAAACGCTACACATGTAAAAAATAGTTATCACCGCTAAATTACTGACAAAACAAAGAAAAGCGGTCCACATGTTGGCTATTATACCTCTAAACTACAATATAATATTGTCAACTATATAATACCGTTGCTTTTTGTAATGCTTGAATCTATTATTACTAAAAATTTTAATAACTTAAAACAATCCTATTAGAAAATATACTCACACATTTAGATCGACTCCACATAATTTTTTAAAAAACTATATATTTATGCTGCTATGCAACCACGCATCGGAATTGTAGTTATTCGAAAACGATTCTCTAATGCTACAAATACAGTTTGTTGAAAGAAACTTATGGGTCATCGAACTTTATAAAAAGATCATCCCGCCATTTTAGCTGGTACTCGTCTAGTATTTTTAAATTTTTGAACAGTATAATATGAAGTACAGCTCAAATCGATCACTTTTTGGCTAAATTTTTATTAAGCCAACTTTTTAGTTAGACGTGTTTGAAATTGTCACCTTATAATAGTTTTGACAACCGGGGGAATGATGATCCAGACCTGTGATTATTAGTTTCCATGTTTCTAATACATCAAACTTTGTTGATATATAGGGGACTATCTAAAAAGGCACAAAAAGCAAACAATGTATGGTGGCGCTTAAGTGGCTATCTTGGAGACCAGAACCGTATGCTTATGTACATTCTGCTACAAGCTATCTTCACAGTTGCAACAATGGCGCTCACGGTCCCAATCTTTTTGTCATATGAATTACACCTTATTTTTCAAATACTTAAAGTTTCTGCAGCTGTGTGGAATGGAGGTCAGTTCTTGGTGGAAGTGATGCCAAGACAAGTGGTTCTCAAGGAGAAGAAGAAACTAGAGGTGGTTGCCCCACCCGTGGAAGAAAATCCGCATCAAGATTAGTATAACTTTTTTTACCTTCTTGTACGGTTCATAGTAGTTTTTGTTGCATGCTCAATCTGTTCCAAGATAAAACAGATGGAGCACGTTACAAAAAATCCTTAAACTATGGAAGTATTGACTTTTATATATTTAAATGTGTATTATTCTTATTTTTTTTGGCGCGGTTGAGTGCATTTATAGTTTAATTGCTTGATTAAATACTTGAATGCTAGCTAGTAGTCATCATTTTTTAATTTGAATAATGTCGATGGTGTTATGAGCTTCAAGGCTTGGATAAGGAGCAGTGATGATTGGTCACTTTGGCGTCCGCTGAACCAAATCAAATTTACTTCACTCTTATACTTTCGCTTGGACACCAGAGCCGTTTAAGTCTTCCAGCTCTACCTTCAGCTTTGTCTTTGATTTCGATGATTGCGTTTATATTGGTTGATAAGCCTTGAATACCTAGACAAATGTAAGGGTTGATGATAAGCTACCAATGTTGCACACAATTTTTTTCTTTCATATATATATTTTTATCATTCTCACGCTAGAGAAAATTATAATTTAATTCTCCTTGTAACTTTTAATGGAACTTTTTTAATGGTCGTTAACTTATAAGACTATTTGTACTCTTGTATGACACATTTCAAAGGCAAAAACCATCCGCATAATTTCTCACACTTGATCAAATTTGTATAATTTCAAAGACATCAAAATATCAAGTGTACCATTTGCGTAACTCACTCCTAACATAAACTTACAAAAGTGGAATTTCCCTATCTAAAATTTGTTTACTTTGGGCTTATCAGTGACATTATGTGAATTTATGTGTTCCATTTTCCATATATCTTTCCCCCTAGCGATAAAACCGTCAGCTTTTTCGTTGACATAAGGACTCGACTAAAACGAATATCCACCGTCGATTACAGTTGACGTTTGACCAACAACTTTAGCGTTGACATCAGGGCCAGTTCAATTATTTTATTAGTTTAGCGAGATATTATTATATCGATAAATTAATAATTTATTAATTTAAAGAAGTTTTACATATGACCTATAAATTTTCATATTTAATATATTAGTTACAATGTATACTGTTTAGAGATATAAAATAAATTAGAAAAACAAATTATAATTAACATTTAATGAATTAACATTCACAAGTCAATTGAATTTGCCAAGTTCCAATTAACATTTAAAGATAAATTCAATATAGATTTGAAGTTCAACAAAAAAACAGTCACTATAGATTCATTTTTTACTAAAAAATCTTAGAAAGTGTATCTCTCTCTCTCTCTCTCTCTCTCTCTCTCTCTCTCTCTCTCTCACACGCACACATATATATACATATACATATATAGATTTTTTTAGTAATTATTAATTTATAGTTTCGTTGGGACAAATATATATATACTGGGGTTTCAAAAAAATTATTATTTTATTATTTTATCGATTGTGGTTCAAATTTGTACTGGTCTCAAGTTGGGACCGGACAAATTATTAGTTTTATCGAGGTTATTAATTTATCGAGTATAAATTTATAGAAGTTTTACTGTATTTAACAATTGACCAAAAATTTTCAAAGTCTGGTGAGCTAGACGTATTACTATTGTAGCTCCTTAGGGATATTCATATCTCATTACAAACATCTTGAAAAGCCGTTTAGGTAGTTTCGGGTATAGTATTTTTTCTTAAACTAACAATTTTATCTATTTCAAAACATTTATATCACAAATTTATCTTACATACCTTAAACAAAATTTTAATCCACAACCATTTGGTTATGGGAATTGATACTCACACCACACTTTTTGATTAATGCACCACAATCTGTGCATTACAGTTTGTACCGTACAATACTGTAATGCACACATTGTGATGCATTAATAAAAAAGTGTGGTAGAGCTTCTCACACAATATAGGATATCATTGAGTCACAAGCCCTTTGATACGGCCATAATAGTGTTGACGAAAGGAGTTTTTTTAATTTTATTTTCTGGCGTAAAATGGTTACAGAAAAATGACCAGGGTGGCAGCAGTGGGGGTGGTGAAGTTACGGAGTAAATTTGTTTTCCTTTTCTTTGTTTCTTAAACACGTCTTGGAAGATAGTATATGTCGTGTATTATACTTGGCCCTAATTATTACTAAATAAGTTTAGCCCATATTCTAGTAGTATCCTTTTGTATTTATATAGTGCTTTTGGTTGTTTAATGTAATCAAGGCTAACTATCAATCTAAAATGGTAATCAGAGAAAAAAATTGATTCTCCCCTAAAACTCTCTAACTAACCCGATTCTCCTCCCTTTCTCCCTAAATCTCTCGTCGAAAGTCTATGCCTTACTTTTCTAACCCTAATTCGACTCTATAGTGGATGGTGATAATGTTCATGTGAAGTTAAACCTAGACAAATTAAATTATAAGTCACGAAGTTCTTTCTTCAAAATCCAACCAGGAAGCTTTGGTCTTAAGAAACATATAGAAGAGGCATCTATAAGTACTATTCACCCCGAATGGAGTAGGTTTGATGATCTCATCAAGATGTGGAAACTAGGCATGTGTTCGGAGTCCATACAAGGCTAAATTGTGTCAACCCCGGGTACTGTTAAGGTTCTATAGGATCACCTTAAGGACCTCTTCCATGACAATGAAGATGCTCGGGCCATTAACCTTGATAATCAACTTCGCTCTATCAAACGAGGTAATCTCTCAAATAATGACTATATTTCCAAAATACAAAATATGGCGGATCGTCTAGAAAATCTAGGTAATCCGGCTCAAGACAAGTTATATACGATATTAATGGCTTGAATTCTAGGTTAAGAAATAACTATATCCTTGTCTTGAAACAGTTCTGAAAGACCCACATACATAAGTGTGTATGAGTCCAAGAAGATCTTTGGATCTTTCCAGTTTATGTAGAAAAGGCTTTTGTGTCAACTTCCCAGATACACAAGACTCACATTTATCAAAAGACTCAAGGTTAGTTGATTTTAAAAGCCCATCATGTTGCAGCTTCTCAATAAGTTTTTTTTTTTTTTTTTTTTTATGTGTCCAAGATGATAGTGCCACAAGAATGTAGAGTCCAAGTTACTCTTGGCTCTTTTATTACTAATAGCAAACATAAGACTATCGTTTGAAATAAAATTATGCATATCAATTTCATAAATACCATCACGAGGAACAACATTAAAATAAATAACATTAGCTTTAGAAACTGAAATTCCATAATCCATAAAACATTTAATAAATCCATTATCTTTCAAACGAGAAACTGAAATAACACCTCTAGTAATAGAAGGTTCATAATGACAATTGCCTAATATAATAATTAAACCATTAGTTAAAACTAAGTCAAACCTTCCAATAGCTTCAACACTTGCACGGTTTCCATTGCCCACATTCAAGCTCAAAGCTCCAACTTTCAGTTTCCTACTTCCCCTAAGACGATTAGTAGTATTACAGATGTGAGTACCATAACCATTGTCATATACCCAAGATTTATTAGGAAAAGAATAGAGTTCTATGATGAAGATACCTGATATACTAGCGTGGCTAGTTTTGTTCTTCTTTTGCATCAACTTAGCCATGTAGGCAGGACAACTCCTCCAATGACCCACCTCATGACAATGATGGCAGACCACGTCCTTAGCAGGGTGCTCTTTCTTTGGTGGAGGGGGAATCTTTTGCTTGGGAGCATATGCGAGCCTAGCTTTGCCATTATTCTGATTCTTGCCCTTAGCAGCAGCTTGTAGATTCCTGTTTTTATTGTTCTTCGGGATTATCCCTGATTTGATCGCAAGTACAACATGGTTAACATCTTTATTAGGAATCCCTTTTTCATGTAACTTTAGCATGGCATGCAACTCATTTACTGTCTTTCACATGCCATGCATATTGTCATTCTGGACGAATCCATCATATTCCTTAGACAGAGAGGTTAATATCAAGATCACTACAAGGAATAATGACATGGGGTGACCAAGGCATTCCAAATTATTTATATAACTCTTCATCTTTAGAGCATACTATCAAACATATTGACCCTCTTCTTGTTCGCAAGTTTGAAAAGTCTTCACGGTTTCAAGAAGTTTCTATTCTGCTTGTTGTAAAACATAGTTTTCAAGGAAATTTGCTCCATAAAGTTTTTCTTTTTAAGAAAATACATGAAAGTCGAATTGTTAATGGATTGACCAGTTGTCATCATCTCAATTAAACAAAGTCCGAAATTTTAGTATTTTCAATAATTAATTCTTTTAAAAGTTAACTATCCATGTTTGAAAGAAAATAATTAATTTACTAAAAGACTAAGATCCAAATTGAACTCCCTCTCATCACAGTAGTCTCGGTACTTTGGTAAGTCTTGTGGGTGCAAAAGGTAAGCGGCATGCGATAATTTCATTACAAGTGCAACCCTTAGAGTTATTAGACTTATGGCAATAGAGTATGTGAAAAACTAGAAGGGGGTTGAATAGTTTTACCGATTAAAACTTGGTTTTAAACTATTTAGATCGACTTATGTCAATCTATTTAATGTGTGTGTTCGATAATGATAGATAAGTATATAAGTAACTAAAGTAAAGATAAAGAGTAAAGGAACAAAAAACAACAACACGAGTATTTATAGTGGTTCGGCTACAAGGATACCTTCCTTGCCCTACTTCACTCCCCGAGTATCCCACTCGAGAGTTCGTAAGTACTACACAACACAAGCTCCTTAATGTGGCGGAGAAACCTTCACAACGTCGCCTACTCTTTATCCGGTACAAGGCTAGACACCGATTTCTTCCACGAGGTAAAACCAAACCTATCACAACATCGCCTACACTTTATCAGGTATAAGGCTAGATACCGAGTTCTATTACAAAGGAGAAACTACTACCCAACACTACACCACAACACAACTACCCCAAAGGAGACACACTCCTTGTTACAACAGTAGAAGGATATCAATATCCTTTAACCCAAACTATCTATCTTGTACATCGATGCACCATATCGAATGTACACCCTTGGAACCTTTCACTAATGCCTTCGACACGACCCTTCGGCACCTTTAACTAATGCGTTCAACACAACACTTCTATGGAGGGAGGAAAGAACTATCAACAAGATACACTTTAGTGGTCTTGATGATGACAAAGCTTAGCAACTCATGACCTTGAGCTTGTAGTCTTCAAAAGGTGGTGATCTCGCCTTTAGAGGAACCTAGAGAATCACACAAACATAAAACTACATAGAATGATCCTTTGGATCAGATGTTAGAGATGTTACAATACTGAAAAAAAGTATGTGTAAAAGTGGTGGTGAGCAAGAGAGAAATGGCTCACTATTTATAGACAAACTTGTCTACTGTCCCACGATTCTCACGGATCCCTCCCCAGAGGGATCCGGCTACTAGGTTAGTTTAGTCTGGATTTCGGGTTGCAAACCGGGTTATGGGTTATGGGTTATGAACCATGGGTTATGGGTAATGGATACCCAACAAGATGCAATGTACCTAGACATTGGTTTATGGATCTTGGGTCATGGGTCATGGACTTTGGGTCATGGATTATGGATAATAACCAACATGACTTCATGCATGATGTCATGCAATGAGTTATGGGTTATGGATCATGCTCCATGGGTATGGGTTATGGACTTTGGTTTTTACCCATTACAATATATACAAAGTATATATGTACATTTATGTAAACACTAGTTGTTAAACATATGCATTTCTATAAGATGTAAATAATATTGCTTGTTTAGTGTTTATATAAAAATATCTTTGGTTTTATATAACTTATTTACTAAACATGTTTTGATATGGTTTTAATATGTTTAGTATAAGTGTATTAGTAAACTATTGGCTCAAACCTTTTACGTATTTTATTTGTTTCGTTAAAATGATTTTACATTTGTTATCGACAAAACATTAGAAGATCGTAAAATATAAATAAACGTTTTTATGGTTTATTTGTATTAACAATCTCTCTCTTTTTGTTGATGACAAACATAAGATTATTTTAAGAAGAAAAATAAAAATTCGTAAAAATTTTGAATTGGAGTTTTTACTCTCTTCTCCCCCTTTTTGTCGAAACAAAAAGAGCGTCGAAAAGAAACTAACATATTGTTTTAAGAAGAAACGTGTGAAAAGTAACAATATGAAAAATAGAGAGTAAGAGGAGAGAAATATTATTGTCTTAGCTCCCCCTTGACGGATGCTCCCCTTTGTTTAGGGCGTCAAGTAATTTGGAAGACTAAGCGAATGTGTTGCAATTATATTCGCAAATGGTTTCGTCTTTGACGAAATGCTCCCCCTTGACGAGTGCTCCCTTTTGAGGAGGAGGTCAAGTAGTATAGAAAACCTAAGTGAAAGTATTGCAAGCATTTTTGCAATTGCTTTGCTTTGACGAAAAGCTCTCCCTTGTTGAGGGTGTCAAAGTCTTCATGCGTATTTTGAAAATCTAAAAAATAAAGGTTAGAAAACAAGTATATGGTTCATAATTTCCTGCAAATGAGATTCATATTAGTAAAGAAATATGTTTCTATTGCACGTATTCCACGGATCCTTCCTGTGAGGGATCCGTCTAGGCAAAATTGAGGGAACCGTGTACCTGTATTCTTTTGACAGCAATGTGGATGTAAAAAGTGATGTTAACATAAAAAAGAGTTATTTATTATAGCACCAAACATATTCTCATAAATATATAGCATACAACATGTAGTTTCATTTAATAAAACATGAGAAATGATATGAATATTTCTAAAACTAAGAGAATGATACAAACATGTAGTACATTTTCTAACAATTCTAATTTAGGACTAGCAAAGAGCACCATTGTGCTTGCATTCCTAAGTTCTAAGGTGGATTAGATTTGTTGACCTCATCAAAATGCTCGATAATGTGATAGAACATGAAACGTAATTCGTCACGTACTTCATGGACTAGTCCTTTGACATGTTGATAATGAAAGCAATCATTGCCATGGCTAGGAAATTGTGGTGGTAGGAGTAGAGTGGTTTGAGGTGGAAGATTTGATGAGGAAGGTGGATATTCCATAAAACATTGAGGGATTTGTGAAGGCACATTTGATAAGGTTGGAGGTGGTTCAACTAAGGGTGTATGTGTTGATGGTGGTGGTAGAGAAGTGTCTACTTCCATGTGATCGGGTTATTGATTTTGATGATTCCTCATAATCCAAAATGGACCATTTGAAGGTGATGGAGAAAAAGATACATGTGCAAGTGTTGTTTCAACACCAAAGTTTTGGTGAGGAGGTTGTTGTTGCACCATTTTCTCAATTGAGGAAAATGTTGGCAATGGTGGTGGATGAGATGGCCTAGGTGGTAAGTCCTCTAAGTTGTAAAGGTGTGGGGATGAGAGTGGAGTGGTGAAAGATATAGCTCTAGGTACTAGAGGTGATGGTTTAGTGGAAGTAGGGGTGTTTGGTTTAGGAGGTATAGTAGTTTGTGGCAAGGGTTGTCTTGTGGGAACAATTCTTTTGGGAATTGGTTTGATTGGTAGAGTTGGTTGTGAAGGAGTTCTAGTGTTTGAGGCTTTCACGGGTGATGATTCAGTTGAAGAGATTTCATGAATCACCCGAGCAATTTTTTTGGGAGGTCCTTTAGTAGATGAGTTAACACTAGGAGCTTTCCTCATGTTGAAATGGTAGAAAGGGAAGGTGTGAAAGGAGAGCTTTAGCTACTGAGAATGATTGTGTGAATGTTAAATTGGAAGTTCTAACACAAAAGGTTTATAAAGAGAAGGATTTGGTAAGTGAATTAAAGCTTGGGCCACTAAAATCCTTCAAATTGCAATGATTTGCATGCATAATAATTGACTACAGAGTTGCACTGATCAAGGAAGTCAATTAAGACAATGTGGAGTGTTCATATTTACAAAGAGGGTTAGAAATGATTGTTTTAAATAGGATTAGCTTAGTCTCAGGCAGCCGTTCCAACGGATCCCTCACATGAGGGATCCGTCTAGGCTAAACCTAGGATCCGCTCTCAAGAGCCAAGGAAAAGAAAGATGATGTTTTTGTAAGGTATAGTACCTATATATCTTGAGTGTTTCAGTCTCTTCAGGTGTCTAAAATGATATGAGACTTAAATGATCAAGTGTAATGAGTGAGGGTAACTAATGATGTCTTTTATGGAAAGAAATGAGGTTTTTATGAACACCAATGGATGATCAAAGATGACACTAAGAATTTTGAGGGTGTCAAGTGGGGTCAAATGATCCTAGAGATCATATAATGATCTAAGGAAAATTTAAAAAATTTCTTAAAAATTATAAGAAATGAAAAACTAGTTTTTAGCCTATTTTGAGATAAAGATGACTAAAATCAATTTGCTAAATTGAGAGAAATATCAAACTAGGTGTTTTAGGATGAGAGGAAAAATATGTGAATATTGGAGCGGAAATATGGTAAGTTTTGAAAAAGTGATAAATCAAAAATACCTTGAATGTGATCTTTAAGTCATCCATGAGTGGATGTGGGATCATATGAGCCTAAGGGAGACTTAAGTGATCTTACTGTAGCATGTTTAACTAGTCTAATAAGGTATGGAAGATTGAATTGATGTGAAGATGTTTAAAAATCCATTTCTGTTTGCCCGGATCCCACGGATCCCTTACTTGAGGGATCTGGCTAGTTATAAGCCAGGGATCCGGCATCTGGGACATAATACTCAATAGTGAACGTGCAATATTTTGTTCTAGGTGTTGAGTTTTGAACCTAATGATTTCAACAGTAACTATACATGTATATAAGCAAGACATGGTAAGAGTGGCATGTAAGAACATCACATGATCAACAAACGATTTATTTCATAGGTATGATCAAGTTACAAAGGTAGATAAAAGACAAAGCCTAAGGATTGATTCTATTAAAGAAAAGACTATTTTTCTCATGTGTTATCGTTTGATGGATTGTCGAGTGGGTTGTGAGTAGTTGATGATTCAGGAACGAAGAATGAAGTGATGAGAGATGTGTTCAAAGGTTCCATCATTTTGTTCACAAGTATATATTGAGGGCTTTAAAATTGAGGGTGATAGTACATGACATGATGATAAAGGCGTGTTAGGAACATCCCATATGGAATTAGTTTGTCCCTGTTGCCTTAGGGGTTTACAATTCGCCTTGCGAAGAAGTAGGCATGATTGTATGGTTGTTGAGTTACGAGACAGTAAATCAAGTGAGCACAACATGCGGGAAGTATCTCACAATTTCTTGTAAGACTCCAAACATTTTCACGTAGAATGACTGCGAGAGGTTTGAGCTCATCTCGGAGATCACATGTATAAATTATGTTTGGATTTGAGTAATTGGATTGAGGAGTGCATAGAAGTTGAGTTATCACTTAAGGAGAGGGTATGTATGAACAATATGGATTGTTTTCTTCACGATAGCTAAACGGAGAATCAATTGACCAATCTTCGGTGAAGGCACATTGTCCATAATTTGGAATTCGGAGAATGTGAGCAAATTGCTCAAGAGTCAAAACAAACTTTTGGTTTTTGATCCAAAACCATAGCGAGAGAGAATGATCCTCGTTACGAACGAGTTCAACTTGACGGAAGAATTCCAAAACAAACCGCGGACAAATTTATTCATTGATTCCGAGAAGACCTTCTAGTTCTATGGTGCGGAATGAAGTGTTGATACCTTCTTAGAAGATTAGAGGTGAGTAAACAATACATCCTTCATGAAAGTGACGAGTTTCGAGATTATTGAACCCACGAACATGATTGACCGGTGTGTTAGGCTCAAGAGATATATTTGGAATGTACACATAAGTGATTTGATGATCGAAGTCATACTCATGAGACATGAGAATGAATATTTTACATGAGTATGTTTTAGAACATAGTAAAATTTTAAGAGTGAGAACGTTTTTGATTAGTGATACTTCTAAGTAGTTTAATCCTTCTTTTGAATTATTGTTGAAATGATATGATCTCCTAATGTTTTTATTGATTATTCTATTTTTATTAACAATGAAATTTAACTTACTTTGTTTTAATATTATAGTAAGATTTTTCTTTCTATGGTAAGTTTTAAGAAATGGTTTTTATGTTGCATGAGTGTCTGTCACCAGATACATGGTTCTGCCGGTTCCCTTTTAAAAGGGATTAGGCTAGTTAAAACTTAGGGATCCGGGGATCTGTAGTTTTGACAGAAAAAATGGATTTGACGTAGAATCTATTTTTGCAACTTTTATGTTATAAAGTGAAATTTGTTTTAGCCAATGTTAATTCTTAAGCATGCATTAATAATTTGAAAACATGTCAAGGTTTGAAATGTGCGAAAGAAAAGATATAAGAACACATTATCCAAAAAATAAATGAGATAAACTACGACATTAATTATATTTCATTTCAATGCTTAAAGAAATACAAAGGATCGGATAGAGGATACAAATGTAGATCAATAAGACAAAGTACATGTCTCCATGAGAAAATTTGATCATGGGGTACACGAGAGCGATGAACGAGATGATGATGAGCACGAGGGCGATGTAAACCATGACGATGAAGATCTTTCTTGGTTTTGATTTCTCCAAGTGAGATGGTGAGAAGATGAAGTTTGAATGTGAGGTAATTTGAAAGTTTAAGATTTGAAAAATGGGGTTTGTTGGTGAGGGTTGATGATCGAAGGAGATTTATGGGAAAGGAAAATTTTTTTGAGATTTGTGTTTTGTTTTATTTGTATTTAGAGTGATTTTATTTTTAGAAATTAGGTTTAGACAACACATATTGATATACCTAGGTTTAGACGGAAGATAACACATATGCACAAAGATTTTCTAATGAAGCCACGTATATCACATAAATATGTTTTGGACATGTAAATGAAAAAGAAATATAAACATATTAATTTTCATTTAATGACATGCAAACATACTCATATCTTTGCTAATGTTATTTAGAGATAAATCTTATGAAAGTCATACCTCTATTGCAATTTGAGTGTCCCTTACTTTTGACAAGTTTTATTAATGGAAAACTCCGGTTTCTTCGAGATCTTAGTTGGTAATATGTTTAGACAACTTTTGGAAAGGTTATCTAGTTACCAAGGAATCCTGATGGCTTGCTTATTATGAGATTAACTAAAAAAAATGACAAGAAAGGTTAGTGCATTTTGTAAGACAAAATAAGATGTAAGAAAATTAATGTTGTCATTTAATCAACATCCAACAAGAGTATTCTTAAAACATAGTATTTCTTTTTGGAAAACATCCTTCTTTGTAGTTTTCAAACATACACGGATCATATCAAAGTTTTTAAAGTACAATATACTCTAACAAACTTGGTAATGAAGCTCTTATACCAATTGTGGAAAACTAGAGGGGGGGGGGGGGTTGGATAGTTTTACCGATTAAAACTTTGTTTTAAACTATTTAGATCGACTTATGTCAATCTATTTAATTTGTGTGTTGGATGATGATAGATAAGTATATAAGTAACTAAAGTAAAGATAAAGAGTAAAGGAACACAAAACCACAACACGAGTATTTATAGTGGTTCGGCTACAAGGACACCTTTCTTGCCCTACTCCACTCCCCGAGTACCCTACTCGAGAGTTCGTAAGCACTACACAACACAAGCTCCTTAATGTAGCAGAGAAGCCTTCATAGCATCACCTACTCTTTATCTGGTACAAGGCTAGACACCGAGTTCTTCCACGAGGTAGAACCAAACTTATCACAACATCACCAACACTTTATCCGGTACAAGGCTATATACCAAGTTCTATTACAAAGGAGGAACTACTACCCAACACAACTACTCCAAAGGAGACACACTCCTTGTTACAACACTAGAAGGATATCTATATCCTTTAACCCAAACTATCTATCTTGTACATCGATGCACCATATCGAATGTACACCCTTGGAACCTTTCACTAATGCCTTCGACACGACCCTTCGGCACCTTTAACTAATGCGTTCAACACAACACTTCTATGGAGGGAGGAAAGAACTATCAACAAGATACACTTTAGTGGTCTTGATGATGACGAAGCTTAGCAACTCATGACCTTGAGCTTGCACGTCTTCAAAAGGTGGTGATCTCGCCTTTAGAGGAACCTAGAGAATCACACAAACATAAAACTACATAGAATGATCCTTTGGATCAGAGGTTAGAGATGTTACTATGAAAGTATGTGTAAAAGTGGTGGTGAGCAAGAGAGAAATGGCTCACTATTTATAGACAAACTTGTCTACTGTCCTAGGGATCCGACTACTAGGTCAGTTTAGTCCGGATTTCGGGTTGCAAACCGGGTTATGGGTTATGGGTTATGAACCATGGGTTATGGGTAATGGATTATGGATACCCAACAAGATGCAATGTACCTAGAAATTGGGTTATGGATCTTGGGTCATGGGTCATGGACTTTGGGTCATGATCATGGATAATACCCAACATGACTTCATGCATGATGTCATGCAATGGGTTATGGGTTATGGACTTTGATTTTTACCCAACATTCAGTGTACCTAGTCAATGGGTCATGGGTCATGGACTTTGGTTTTTACCCATTACTTTACCCATTACAATATATACAAAGTATATATGTACATTTCTATATTACATAAATACTAGTTGTTATACATATGCATTTCTATAAGATGTAAACAATATTACTTGTTTAGTGTTTATATAAAAATATCTTTGGTTTTATATAACTTATTCACTAAACATGTTTTGATATGGTTTTAATATTTTAGTATAAGTGTGTTAGTAAACTATTAGCTCAAACCTTTTACGTATTTTATTTGTTTCGTTAAAATGATTATACGTTTGTTATCAACATAACATTAGAAGATCGTAAATTATAAATAAACGTTTTTATAGTTTATTTGTATTAACACAGTACAAGCTACTAGTGTCATGCATGTTTTGTCTCATCTTATGCCTTGCGTTTAAGGATCTCACCAACTTAACTCCATTAAGTCTTCTAACAGAAAACATGAGTAGAAGATAGACACCTTGGGTTGCAATTCACCTATTTCTCACGCAGAGTAAAAGGAGATTGCAAGTATCCTCACAATTGGGTGGCATAGGCTTAAATTTCAAATAAGATTATCAAGTAATTTTTGATAAAACATGTATCAAAAAGTGTACGAAGAAGCATGCACAAATCTTCGTATCACAAGTTTGCAAACAATTATTTTCCAACTTTTTAGGCGCACTTTTATCACGAAAAATGATTTAAGAATGATCAAACCCTTTATTGTACTCTTCATGAGTCAAAAGACCTAAGTTCTTCCAATAATTCCCTCATATGCCGAAACATGTAATGGGGCGAAAAAGATTAAAAGACCACTCAAACCCTAAACCATGTTTTGATTATAACCAAATTACTTGTGTGTTCATCGCGGAAGAAAATTACGGTATGTAAGCCCAACCCAATGCGTTATAAACACAGAAGACATTAGTTTTGATCAAATATTGGTCATTAATAAAAAAAACACAAAAAATTTAAGTCTCTAGTAGTTAAAGTTTATTAAACCAATGTTTAAGCAAGTTCGTTGCGATAAAAAATTATAGTGTAAACCTGACCTGACTTTACGACACATAAACTCGCAAGAACTAGTTTAATAAAATAAAATTTCGATAGTTTAATATCCTTTTAATTTCAAGAAATAAAATAGCAAGTCACAAGGACCAAATATATGCAAATAAAACAGACGAAAAGAGGGGATGAGGTGAATATAGACTCTTATATAAAAGTAAAATAATAACACGTAAGATCCGAAAAACCATTTTATGAGTCTTCCCCAACTCTTGAAGTAATCAAAGGCCCCTACCTGTTGTCGATAAATCTAGACAAGTAGTGTTACACACATCGAGAAACTCGATTGCGAAGGCCTTGATTGTCGGATAAATCTTCTCTGAACAATTAACTAATTAATTTATATGTCAAAAACAAGATTTCTTTGGCTTATCATCCATGACAAGTATGCATATACTTGACATGGATTATTATAATAAATAACACAACAAAAATAAGCCAAGAAATCAAATATTTGTAACTTGTAAAAAACTATTTGATTTTAAAATTAAATATTTGTAACTTGTAAAAAACTCTTTGATTTTAAACACGTAAATACAAGACCTAGGGTTTTCAAAGATATTAATTTTAAGACCCTTAAGGTCAAATTATTCAAGAAAAAAAGGCCCCTAAGAGCTTAAAATTTTATTTAAGAAAAAAAGGTTTTTAGATCAAATTTACATTTTTTTATAGTTGTTAAGTGGTGAATCCATAACATCAGACGAATGGCTCGTAATGCCACTGTTGGGATTTGACAAACTATTAACCATTAATACCATGAATACGCAGCGGATAGATCTAGTTTGATGATTATGAATAAACAAGTAAACCACATAAAATACTAACCTTGAATTAATTGAATTACTAAGACAATTGATGTGTTCTTGAATTTTGACTTCACTTGGATCCTGAATCACATGAAACCCTTAATAAACTAAAGTGAGTTGATCTCTAAAGTTTCACACACTACACGTTAACCAAGAACGTAGGATGCTAGTACTTGTCACGAGCTTTTGTTCTTGGAATGCCCATCGTGAAACCATAAGGGATAGGGAAAGTCGATCGGTTCTAGGGTGAGGGAATGAGGGTGTCGATTTAGCTTAGGTGTTTACGTTTAACAATGCATAATGAATACTTACCGAATGCTACATTATATACTAAACATAAGTTGTAATCCAAGTTAGTAACCAACTCCACCTCCTCATTATCCTAAATCGGCCGACCCATAGAAGCCATGGGCTTCTTGGGGTCATGTTGGACTTTTACAAATATTAACGTGTCCATTACACTTAAATTAGTTAGCCCGTTATTAGTTACGCGACAAACGATTATCTAACGACCGTTAATTCATTTCATGATATATTAATGTAACTAATACATATACAATACATATACTAAATACATTAATAAGCGTTCTCTAAATGTATACGTGTGTGCCCTAATAGACTCACATAATTTCTGGCCATATAGTTAGTGATTCGACGTGAGCACTACCAATACACGTACCTATAATTTGAGACTATAGGAGTATTTCATACTAATTTAACAATCATTGTATAACATTTGTTAACATTGCAATGGTGGTTGCCGGCATCCGAGTGTCAAAATTGTAAGATGGCTAAAAGCTATGGTAAAAATGTGACTTATATAAATTTGGGTATCATTTAATCGAAAGAGATCTAGTGAGAAGAGAAAATAAAATGAGAAGAGTGAGAAATATTTTTAGCCAGACATTTCAAATAGAAAAAGAAATGCAAGGAGAACCATATATACTTTGTAAGCGCATCTGAAATGTGCGGTTGTAGTTTCTTTCATCCTTCTTATTTCAATATTATTTCTCATTTGATCGTAACTCATTATTTAATTTTGACATCTAATTGCCATCTCATCAAACATTTGAGAGATTTTCACCAACTCACTTGCACAATGATCAAGTTATAAATTACTAAGGGGACGTTTGGTACGACTGAATCACAAAGAATGGAAATACATTGGAGAATGAAATGACATAGAAAGAGAATGAGTCTGATATAAGAGAATTGATTCTAGTGTTTGGCAAAAATAAAGAATAGAGTGTCAGAATCGATTAAAAAATCAATTCCTTTGTTTGGTACATAAAAGAATGAATATATATATATTCAGGTTTTTTAGTTACGTTGATTATTTGACGCTATCAGGTCACATAATTACAATTATGCAAACATAATTCAAGTTTTTTGTCATATAAAAATATATTATATCATTTCTACGATGAAACAAAAATGACAAAAAAAAAAAAACATATTTCTACAACTTACACATTGCACTAAACACAACTAATAAAAAAGATGGATAATGTATAATATTCATGATCGAACTAGTATATACACGTAGAGGAACCAAGGGACAAATCCTCACCATCCATCTAGTTTGATCTAATGATGAAGATTAATCTAAAATTTAATAGATAAACCTAAGTCCATGTTTTTTTTCTTGTCTTTTTGTCTTTCTTTTTTATTCACATTTTTTTTATGAAATCGTAAAAACACGTCTGAAAACGGACAAAAACGTATGAAAATGGACGGAAATGAAAGAAAACTGATGAAAACGGACGAAAACGTATGAAAACGGACGAAAACGTATGAAAACAGACGAGAACGTATGAAAACGGGCGAAGATGTATGAGAACGGACGATAACAAACAAAGACAGATGAAAACATATAAAAACAGACGAAAATGAATGAAGCGAAGAAAAAAACGTGAATTAAAAAAACGCGAATTAAAAAAAAAAAAAAAAAAAACGTGAATTTTTGTCCGTGATTTTTTCATTTACTAGAGAATGGATAGAGAGAAAGAGCCCTTTTAAAATTCTCATTCTCCACCTTTCTCATCTTTTTTTAAAGAAACAAAATGAGGGAATGAGAATGGTAATTCAATTCCCTGTTTCTATTCTTATGTCAAACAAACATGAGAATCAACCTCTTTTCCCTTTCTCAACTTTCCATTCATGCGTACCAAACATCCCCTAAGAGTATAACAACATGTCCTGCATCGATGGGAGATAACCATTTTGGAGACGTTACAACTATCTACCATTAGCATGGCCTAATATTAAAATAAAAACATCCATGCAATCTCTCGCATTTTGCGACATTTGTGAGAACTGAAATCATACAAACCGTCGCGCTAAATTATTTTTATCACCTCGTTTTCTCTCACCACATTTACATTCAAACTCGCTCCGACTTTACAAATACATTTTCTCTTACCCACAGTAACTGTTTCACACTTCTGAATAATAAAAATGTTCACACACGAATAACACATAAGAAAGATAACATGAGATAATAAACCCGGTAGGTACGAGCAGGGTGAAATACTGATACCACCACACGCACTCCACCGAATATGCCCACACCGCGAACCTTTCAAATGTTACACACACCAAATATGCCATTTATTTGTAATCTCACACACCACATACATGATCCGTGTAATTCACTTATACCTTGCATGTTTTCATCTAATACTACGAAGTAATATTTATGGATTAAAATGGGATTTCATTGAGTTAAGATTTGTTTTTCTAGGTTTATTAATAAAACTGGTCCCACCTTTTTTCTTAACTGTATTTTCTTTTTCCATTTTCCATTTATCTTGTTCCTTAGAAATGAAAATGCCAGCTTTTACGTTGACATCAGGGCTAGACCAAAAAGAATCTCCACCATCCATAGAAGTTGATGGTTGACCCACGGGTTGAATGTCCGGTGAGCTAGAACTAGAAGTATTACTATTGAAGCTCCTTAGCCTAACAAAATTGCCATAATATTTATATCTCATCTCCGGCATGTAGAAAGGTGGCGGTGGTGGTGGTTGTGGTATATACGAGGACTGTGAGCTACTGCTCATAGAACTCTGTCGGTCATATATATTGTTGAGCTTCTGGTTGCTGCGGTGGTCGTGGTGGTAGTTTTGAGGTTTTTGATGAAGGGTGTTTTTTGTTTTTGTTTTTGGGCGAAAATATTGTTTAATTTTTAGGTTTTTTATATAAGGTGCGACTCGCCTTTTATTCTTTACTTTTCGTCTATATGGTAGCTTTCTTTTCCAATCTCTATAGCTTTGATCATCTGATGATCCTCTTTCAGTTGTATCCTCGTATACTTGCTGATCAAGTTTGTAGTAATTCACATGTATCCATGGCACCGGTGGAGGTGTAGATGTGCGTTGATCATCACTATTTACTGCAACGTCCATTGCTTCATCGCTCATGGGCCAATCTTCTGATTCTAAACAATATAACAAGGAGACATAATTTAGTAAAACTACATACGTACATTTGTTAATGAAAATTATTAAGGTATAGATATCATAAATTAACAAAGGATTTTCCAAATAATCACCTGCATCATAAAAATAAGTCTCGTCGTTAACACCTATATCATTTTGATCCTGATAATTTTCGACCACCTTGTTAGTAGGGGATTCGTTGTCCTCATGATTCAAAACGTGAAAAAGACTAGCAAGAAGTACAAGGAAAAGATTAAATGAATTAAAGGTGGATTTAAAGGAAGTTGGTTTGATGGATTTGGGAACATATGACAGGAAAAATAGGAAGAGTAGGACAAGGATGGGTAGTATGAGGATGATGAGAACCATCGGGTCAATGAGTGGTCGATGGCGACGCTGAGTGATGGTGATCGGTTGCTCGAATAAGAAACTTGTTCGAGAGTCGCCATTTTTCTTCATCGTAATGAATTTGTTAGTTTGGTTTTGACTTTTGAATGAGGTACTAATATAGTAGCAATTTGAACCCTTAATTTAGTTTATAGACGCGTTGCTAATAATATATAAGAACGAGACTCCATATACGCTACGCGTTTATTTTTATTTCTGTGTAAATTCCTTGGATTTTTCGAATTAAGTTGAAATGGGAATTTTGATTTCCTGTTAGTTTTTTAATCAAAAGAAGTAAGAATAAGAGAAACACGTGTTTAGCCTTATAATTAGCAAGACATCCTGACGACGTATAGCATGTACAGCAGGCCTATTGGGCTCAGCTTGTGCCATATATTTCGCGGACTCAGGCCTAACAACAAAACAACCACTAGTACCGGAACGTCAGTAAGCCTAATAATAAATTAGCTACTGTCCGGACTAAAAAACGCACGCAGAGCACCTAGCAGACCAGATCCATGGCCGCTGAAGGTGATCTGTGTCCGCATCTACGATTACTGCGGAACCTTGCCCGACAAGGGTCTTACTCCGGCCACTAACTTTTATAAGCGAAATGCTAGGAAACCCTAGCATTAGGCTCGCCTATAAAAGGAGCTTTAATCCTCTCATAAAAAACACCCTTATTATGTGTTTAGGTTTAGGTTATATCCCTAATTAAGATATCATGATATTGAGGTTTGGTCTGCATGGTGTTTATGTGTTTATTTTTCGTTATGCATGTTTTATATGCCATGCGGGTGAACACCAAAACCCTACAGATTCTTCACCATTAATTATCGTGTACCTTTGCTCTCGTGAAGAATTTTGAAGTTCTCCATGCTAGCTACCTGAGATTTCAGAATTAGTTGCTTTCCTCCCTGAAACATAAATACCCAAATGCTGAATAAGGTTCATTTTTTGACTCTGCGTTTTATTAGATCACACCTTCGTGGAAAAGGTTTTGTTTACATGCTTATCGACTAAAACCTCGTCATCAAACCATACTACCCAAATTCTGAATTAACTTCTCATTTTGTTAAATTTGGGTTTGTTATAATATTTTAATGTTTTGTACACTCTCTGGTATGTCTTCTTAAGTTGAGAGCGTTAAGATAAAGAAGCATTGTGAAGTACTTAAGTTGAGGGTGTTAGGATTGCTAAGATCTCAAAAGCTTGGAAGTTTCATGTATGCGTTACTATAAACCAGTTTAAACAAAATCGGCATGTCTTCTTCCAAACTGAAAGTGAAATCCATTGTCATATAATTCTTTATCGAATAATTAATTTAAATCATCTATAATTAGTTTAAATTATTTAAAAGAAATTAATAACTCAGACCTATAGTGACGACTCATAGCGACCACATGTCATTGTTATAAGTTTGGTGGGGTTTTCCCACGTCCGCGGAAAATTAAATGTTGTCGTTAAAGGTTACAACGTAGTCACTAAAATTTTTGGTGAAAGATGAGCCAAAAGTGCGTAATTTTGGTCGTTTAATGGACCAATAGTGATGGCATCCGTTGT
The DNA here is from genome assembly GCA_910596185.1 of Chrysanthemum makinoi. Classification (NCBI taxonomy): domain Eukaryota; kingdom Viridiplantae; phylum Streptophyta; class Magnoliopsida; order Asterales; family Asteraceae; genus Chrysanthemum; species Chrysanthemum makinoi. The sequence continues at coordinate 111,481,832 of OU343223.1, forward strand.
TGATGTAGGTCACCCGTACGTCGTTGAAACTCAGAATTGGTGTAGTGTACGTTTACTAAAGTTTTAAATAATACAAACTTACATGCCTTTGCTTACATATCAATGTTTTTTATTATTATATACTTCGTATTAATTTATTAATTATTGTGCTGCATTTGTTAACTATTGTAATTGTGGTTGCGCCATCTAGGCGAACTTGTAATGCGCCATCTTGGCGAAGTTGTAAAATGGCTAAGAACACATAATAAGATGGCTAAAAGACATAGTGAAAAAAATGACTTAATTGTATAAATTAGGGTATCATTTAATTTTGACATCTAATTACCATTGCATCAAACATTTGAAAGATTTTTGCCAACTCGCTTGTACAGCGATCGATTTATAAATTATTAAGAGTGTAAGAGGTCTCACATCGGTACGAGATAAAAACTTGTGGCCCCACTACAAGAAGAAAGGTATTAGCTGACACACAAAAAGTGTCAGGATATGTACAAAAAAGTGTCAAGAAAGATAAATTAGCTTCTTCTTCACATATCATAAGTGACAGCAGAAGTTCCAACGGTAAAGATATATGGTGACACAACTTCCTGACACATAATCTGCCTATAAGTGACAGCAAAAGTTCAGATCTTTGTCTACACAAGGGTTGTGTCAGTATATACAAACATAGCAGAATTCAAAACTTCCAATACCATAATATCATACAGAGATTTGAACTTCCAGTACCAGAAATTAGAACTTCCAATATCAAAATATCATACAAAAGCAGTACTTTAAAAGGCTGATTATCCAAAATCATTATACATGATTAGAACTTTAGAAGGTTGATTATCTAGAAATCATAATCCAACATTACATGTACTTAATACCAAATTTTGTTCTGTAGTACAAGTAAAATGAGATAGTCAATCCAACTTTAGAAGGCTGGTTTGCTTGAATACTCTGTCATCATTTTTCGTCATCATTTCCTGCAGTCAAACCAACAAAGGATCAAAGATGTAACCAAATGGGACATGTTTTAACTGCTATCAAATGGGGTACTGATTACTTCCTCAAAGCTTATACACAACCCAATGTTCTTTGGGGACAGATATACTATTTTATGAATTTTCCGGTTTAACACTATTCTAATTCTACTAGCAAATATACTATTTTTAATTTTTATTTATTTTTCTGAAGCTAAAATAAACTAAAAACAGGTCTTCAAAAACCTCATAAAACAGTTAAGACTATGCTCAACCCAGCTACTTTAACCTTCTGAAAAGATGATCAAATGATTTTTTTTATTTTTTCTGTTTTGCACACTTCAGGACCCACTACCTAATATTCTACTTTTATTTTTTTTATAATTTTTTGAAACATGAAAAAATCTAAAAAATACCCTATGAAAAGTGACAAACATAACTGATTTTTCACTTATTAACCTTTTTGACTTTTTTGTAAACTGACTTTGCAAATAACTTTGAACTATTTACATTTTTTTTAATGGCGGATTTATTAATCTACAACTAAAGCATCTCTCAATCCGGTATCAAGAATTACAACCAACAACAGCCTTTCTTACTTCACTGATATCAGCAAATCCCCAATATAAATATGATCACTGAACTCTAGTAGCACCATCTAGGCATATGCAATAGATCTTGGCTTGTATATATTCTAAAAGTAGAAAAAATGCAATATATTTGAATATTTTTCCAAATGCATACCTTTAAATTGAATAACATTGACGACTTGCACCAGATGTTCGATTCTTTGGATGAGGAATCGTACTGCATCTAGGATTCTTTGGATGAGGGCTTGTGGCAGTTGCTCCTTAATTCTTTGTATGAGGACTTGTAGCAGTTGATCTTGAATTCTTTGGATGATGAGTTGCACCAAGATATCTTGCATTTTGTGGATTTTGTGCTAGACGTTATCACTTAACACCGCATGCATCATCATCCTAATAAAGAGATAAGAAAAAAGTTATTATGATAAAATAAAAAAAACATTTTTACATGTTCACGCAGTTTAAATAACAATCAACAAAGTGTCATTACCTCCATGTTAGCGCGACTTATGATAGTGGACAAATTCACCTGTATATGCTCTTTATCACAAAGCAACCAAAGTCATCAAATCCTCGCGGAGACCTTTCACTTGAGCCTTTAGTAGAGGAACTTGAGGATCCTGAACCCTTATTCTCTTTACAGCCGAGAACTTTCCCACACAACGAACATTACCTCCTTTTTCGTGTCCTTTGACTTTAGATAAATCATCATCAATCCAGAAAGGAGACCCATCTTTCCTTGTCACTTGAGCAGTTCTAGATTCACCCATGGTTTTTATCGCTTTCTGTAATGTATACAATCATTTAGAGATAATTACTAACTTGATATTTATAGCGGACAAGCATGTTTCCAAGAATTACAAAACTACTAAATTGATTCCATATATTCTGTTACTCTACCTGATCTAACATACACAACACATATTCACAAACCTCATCATTACATTATCATACCATAACATGATTTAGGTGGTATTTTAAATTTAACTAGATCTAATTTGTATTAAATATGGCGGAGACACTGCTTAAAAGCTATTTGTAATGCCCCAAGTTTAAAGTCCTACACTGACCCAAGAAAGTCCATATTATCAGTAACCTAACTAGAGAATTAATAGTGGCTCAAAGTTCTAACTTAGAGATGGGATGTAGTTTATTTTTATTAATCATACCACAACTTGAGCATTGTAGCAGTCCACAATGCTCCCCGCCTTTACAAGTACGAGTCAAACAGTACATCCCCCCACATGATGGATGAACACCATTGTTCTTTTGGGCCTGCAACAACAAAAAAAAAAAATACATTTCTGATAAAGTTAGAATTTCCAAAATAGCACTGGATTTATGTATTTGAAAATGACAAGATATAGAAAAAATAATGTGACCTCCTCATCACTTATACGTGCAAATGATTTGCTCCCTGTGATGTGAGGCTCATCTGACTAATAGGCCTTAAATACTCATCTATAGAATATTACCCGATGAATGTATGTTAGTTACCACAGTTAACAAGAAATAAGAGTTTCATATCTAATTTCTTAGGGCTAGTCTTCACAAAAATCTTTTTGTGCTACATGGCAACTTCAAACACGAAACTGGTCACAACCAAACAATATGCATCACATTCGAAGCTTAACCAATGGGTCAATTAAACTTAACCTCATGCAATTAGGAATAATATCGGCAAAATGAAGCAGACTTTTTGTAAGGAAGTGCAGAATAGAAACATACCTTGTTGAGAAGGTTGTCCAGCATTCGCATGATGGCTCTGTTGAGAAGAAGTATTATCAGCTGCTTGAGTTGTAGATCCCGCAGGTTGTTCCATATCCTTTGAAGAAAAAATGCGTATCCTTTTCATTCTATACAAATTAGTGAGGAAACATAAGCCGAAAACCAAATAAGCCAGAAGCCGGCTATATAAGCCGAAAAAACACCCCTAACAACATATGTATTGTCCAAGTAAGAGGTGTATAGGTCATAACCAATGACTATATTTTGAGATAAAACACCAACTACTTATACTCCGTCTATTGTACCTACAATTCCGTCTTTGTTTCGATAGTTAACATTCAATCCATTTCCCTAACAATAACTCTGTAACCCGAGAGTAATAAGTGTTTGGTTTCAAGTAGTACCAGAAGTAACAATCTAACCTGGTTGCTTATTATTTCTTCTTGTCTGCTTAATTTTTAAGTATAATAAGCTGTTTCTATGACGGAGTTGCTTATTACAAAGTGCTTATTTTATAATAAGAAATCCCGAACACTAATAAGAGAATGAAATATATACATCAGATACATAGCATAAAAGTAGCAAAAATATATACATAAGAAGTTCCACACGCCATTTTTATGCTTTTATCTCTAAATTTCAAAAAGCATCATGCCAAACTTATTTCGCTAGTTTCTACTGATTCGTTATATCAATTTACTTTTCGTTAGTACCACACTTCATCGTGCCAAACTTATTTCGCTTAAACCATTAGAGCTTATACAGCAAGTTGTGTTATCAGTTTATTCTAGTGCTACAACGCATTGTACCCCAAAATCTGAGATCTCCAACTATATTCGGTTAGACCGAATCCTACCACTTCCTAACGTGAAACGGCAATATAACTATTAATAAGCAAACGTATCATTCTTATACTTGCCCTTTATAGATACAACTAACCTAAATTAGTAATGAAAATACTTACATTACAATCGGTACCGAGACGAGACCTCAAATACGGTAAAAACTTAAGTTAGGCATATCATTAAACACTTTACATGCATCAAATTCAACTAATTTAATAATTAATTTGAGTTAGGTATATCATCAAACACATTATATGCAACAATTAACACAACTAACAACAGCAATTTTAGAGCTCAAATTCAATGAATCTACACTTTTTAATTTCAGTTCATGAAGTAATTTCAGCCTCCTGAAGTAAATACCTGAGCAAGTTTGTTAAGCGCAGGTTGATCGGGGATGTTTGGCTTCCATTATCTGAGCGGTTTGTTAATAGGGGTGTTTGTTAATGAGGGGGGTTTAAGCGGTTTGTTATTTGAAGGGAATTAAAAAAAGATTTTTATAAAAAGAGATAAAAACTGAAACAATCGATAAGTGTAGGTAATATAAAGATTTTTATAAAAAGATAAAAACTTAAACTATTTATTCACACATAACACTTTTCCACTTAAAAGAGATTTTTATAAAAAGAGATAAAAACTGAAAGTATCAGATTTTAGAATTAAACACTGAATTTTATAGTGAAGGGAATATAAAGATTTTTATAAAAAGATAAAAACTTAAACTATTTATTCACACATATTGAAAACGATCTTTAAAAGCGAAGAGAATATTGGTTAAGAATTTTATAGTGTGAATTTACGATAAAAAGATAAATTTAGTTACATATTTTTATCTATCTATAACTTCTTAAAAGTAGATAAAACATAGAATTTTTATTCACTTTTTCCCAGTGTATTAAAACCTGAGTTGAATCGTAAACCGATCGGGGTGACCGGAAAGCATTTTTAAGCGAAAAACCCGGTTGAACCGTGACCAAGTGGCTCGGCCGGTTCAATTAGAAAGCCAATTTTTAAAAACATTGCATTTTTTAATGTAGTAAATATACCCGAATTTGTTACTTGAGGTTAATTGAGGTGTGTTTGAGCGGTTCGAAAGGAATTAAAAAAAGATTTTTGTAAAAAAATTGAAAAATTGAACACCAAAAGCTGAATATAATGTAAAATTGTGGCTTAGAAGAGCAAATGGACGCTAGAGTAATATACTGTAAACTTAACACATTTTGAAATTTTTATTTACTTTTTTTTAAAGTGTTAGTGAAATTAGGGCTGAACAAAGGTACAAAACCGAATCTACCCGAAAAAAACCGAAATGACTCGAGAACCGACTTCATGAAAAACATGAACCGAAATCGATCGGTTCGGTTCGATTTAGGTGTGTTTTATCGGTTTTGGTTCGAACCGACCCGACCAAAACTGAAAATAGGAAAAACATGAAACCGAGAGTGAACCGAAGGGCTGTCGAGTTGGCTCGATTTTTGTCGGTTTTATCGATCCGGTTCATTTTGGGTCGTCCATGCTGTGAAGTTATACCTTTGCCTACACTTACTAAAAAGTGTAGGTAAAAATTTAGACACTTATTTTCACTTTTATATAAGTGTAAGTAAAATAATACTTTTACTAACACTTTTCAAAAAGTGTAAGGTAAATTTATAGTTTTGCAAACACTTTTTAAAAGTGTGGGTAAAACACTAGACTTGTACTTATACTTTTTAAAAAGTGTAGGCAAAACTTACACTTTGCTTACACTTTTCAATATGTGTGAATAAAACTTAAACTATGCTCACACTTTCTTTAAAAGTGTAAGGAGAACTTTACAAACGTGTGGAGAACTTTACAATTATCTACTATTAGCTCACAAAAAGTGTAAGGTAAATTTATAGTTTTGCAAACACTTTTTAAAAGTGTGGAGAACTTTACAATTATCTACTATTAGCATGGCAAGTTTTCAAAGTAAAAACTAGCTAGCCATGCAATCTCTCACAGTTTACAAATTTTGTGAGAACTGAAATCATACAAACCGTCACGCTACATCATTCCTGTAAACTCATTTTTTCTCTCCGCATGTGCATTCCAACTCTGCAGATACATTTTCTCTTACCCACGTAACTTTTTCACACTTATGAATAATAAAATTTTTCACACAACTTTTTCACACTTATGAATAATGAAAATTTTCACACAACTAACACATAAGAAAGGTAACATGAGATAATCTAATAAACCTGGTTGGAACGAGCATGAGCGGTGGAAAAAAGGGGTGGACTAGTGCTATGAGATACCACCAAATTGAATATGGCACACCGCGAACCTTTCTAATGTCACACACACAAAATGCATGATCCGTGTAATTCCCTCACCAATGTTTTCATCTAGTAGAACAAAGTTTATGGATATAAATGGGATTTCATTGGGTTAAGATTTGTTTTTTTAGGTTTATTAATAAAACTGGTCCCACCTTTTTTCTTAAGTGTATTTTCTTGTTCCATTTTCCATTTATCTTTTCCCTTAGAAATGAAAATGCCAGCTTTTGCGTTGACATCAGGGCTGGACCATAACATATCTCCACCGTCGATAAAAGTTGACGGTTGACCCACGGGTTGAAGGTCTGGTGAACTAGAAGTATTACTATTGAAGCTCCTTAGCCTAGCAAAATGATCTCCAATATATTTATATCTCATTGCAGGCATGTCAAAAGGTGGCAGTGGTGGTGGTTGTGGTATATACGATGACTGTGAGCTGCTGCTCATGGAACTCTGCCGGTAATAGTGTTGAGGTTGTGGTTGTGTTTGCGGTGTTGTTCGTGGTTGTGGTCGTGATCGTGTTGGAGGTAGTGGTGGTAGTGGTGAGGTTTTTGATGAAGGGAGTTTTATGTTTTTATTTCCGGACTTAAATATGCTATTGACGAAACTTGGGCCACCATTTTTCTTAACTGTATTTTCTTGTTCCATTTTCCATTGATCTTTTCCTTTAGAAATATAAATGCCAGCTTTTGCGTTGATATCAGGGCTAGACCAAAAAGAATCTGCACCATCCACAGAAGTTGATGGTTGGCTCATGGGTTGAATATCCGGTGAACTAGAAGTATTACTATTGTAGCTCCTTAGCCTAACAAAATTGCCATAATATTTATATCTCATCTCCGGTATATCGAAAGGTGGCGGTGGTGGTGGTTGTGGTATATACGATGACTCTGAGCTGCTGCTCATGGAAGTATGTCGGTCATTGTGTTGAGGTTCCTGTTTTGACTGAGGTGGTTGTGGAGTCCATGATGACTGTGAGGTGCTACTTGTAGAAGTATTACGGTCATAGCGTTGAGGTTCTAGTTGCTGTGGTGTTCGTGTTGGTGGTAGTGGTGGTAGTTTTGAGTTTTTTGGAAGATTTTTATTTCTCGGTGCAAAAAGGTTAGGGAATAATGACCGCGGTGGCGGTGGCGACTGTGGTGGCAGTGATGTAGTAACTGAGGGGATCTGGGGAGCTTTCTTTGGTTTTTTAAACATTTTTTGGAAGATAGATTTTTGTCTCCGTAGTGGAGCTGGAGGTGATGTTGGAGCTGAAAGTGGAGCTGGAGCTGGAGCTGTAACCGGAGTTGGTGGTATAGGTGTGACACGGCGCATATTCTTTACTTTTGGTCTATATCGCCTTCTCTTTCTCTTCCTTGGATAATCCGATGATGTTATTTCAGCCGTAGCATCACTTACTTGCTGATCAAGTTTGTAATAATTGGCATGTATGAATGGCATCGGTGGAGGTATAGGTGTGCGCTGATCATCACTATTTCCAGAAGCGTCAATCTCTTCATCGCTCATAAGCCGATCTACTGTACAATATGACAAGGAGAAATGAATTAGTATAACCACATTTGTTAAAATCATAAATGTGCAAATAAATATTAATATTACCTGAATCATAAAAATGGCTCTCGTCCTTAACACCTTCAACATCAAACTTCTGATCATTCTCGACCACCTTATTAGTAGAGGGGTCGTCGTCCTCAGGATCAGATACGCGAGAAAAAATGACGAGTACAAGGAAAAGATTAAAGCAATCCAAGGTAGATTTAAAGGAAGCTGGTTTGATGATATTTGGAACATGTGATAGGAAAAATAGGAATAGAAGACCAAGAATAGGGAGTATGAGGATGATGAGAAGCGTTGGGTCAATGAGTGGTCGATGGCGGCAAGTGGTGATAATTTCTTGTTGAAATAACAAGCTTGTTCTAGAGTTACCTTTTTTCTTCATCGTGTTAATCTAGTTACTACCTCCGTCCCATTTTTATTGTCCACTTTGACTTTGACCGGTCTTTCTTGTTCAACTTTGACCATTAATATATTTATTTGTGTTATATAATACTTGATGAAAATTATACCAATGAAAAATACATTTAAAACCCAATACAATCATATATTTTTCATCAAGTATTATATAACACAAACAAAAATAATTATGGTAAAAGTTGAAGAAGAAAAACTAAAAAAATCAATTGTGGACAATAATTTTAAGACGGAGGGAGTATTTGGTTTTAAAGAATGTTACACACATATATACTGTAATTTTTTTATGGTGCAGACATATATACTGTATTTATAAAGAAGCAGACATATATATACTGTATCTATACAGGAGGTAAGACCACAAAATGAGTCCCTAAGTAAGTTTGCAATATAATAACAAGACTCCATGGATGTTCACGCTACGCGTATTTTTATTATTATTATTATTATTATTTCTACCTTCCATGTATTATACTTGCAATTGTTAGAAATTGGAGGCAAAAATTTGATTATAATATTGAATAATTCGTTTAAAACATCTTGAGCTGTGAAAACATTGAACAACGGATAAGAGTTTTAGCCCAAATGACTAAAGTCCATACAACTATAACTAGCTTACAAAAGATAAAAGCCAATAAACATTGCGTGGAAAACTAGGACAACCCTTACCTGGAAACCAAGTCCAGGGCAAGAACGGCTTGGAACCTTATCCTCAAAGCCATTATACACTTACGCCGCGGGTAGCTATCTCGCGAGTATTTCGTTAGTATGTGCAAATCTTATCAAATATTCCAATAACTACCCGAACCAAGGATGTCACGCCACGTGTCATTCTTGTCTTCTGCTTAGGATGTCTACCACGTGTACCCTCTTGGACCGTTGTATCATCTACGACCGTTGGATAATATATATCCACGTGTCACACACAACCCCAAATGCATCCCTATAAATATTTGTGGGTGAGAAGAACCAAGCTATCTTCTCCAACACACACTAAACGGGTATGGGAGTGTTACCACGGCTTATAATAACATTCTTATATCGGGGTCCTTGTTGAACTCGAGAAACCGAACATACGATCATCATCAACTCACACCATTGATTTAGCCAAATCCTTACTTTATCTACCATACGTAAACATATATAGCTCAATCAGTTGGACCCATGACATAAATAAAGCCATCATTTACATCTTGTTCGGCACCGGAAACATAAAAAACTTCATTATATTTGTTAAAGAACACGAACAAATTTTTTCACCACAAAACTTTCATTTTCCGACATCGGAAAACCTAAACATTTAACCTTTTTTTTTATCACAAACACAAACAAAAACTTTTATCTTTTCCTAGTTATCATAAAGAAAAAATCCATTTCAGAAACATAACGGACATACGAAACCAAAACATTCTCGAAAACAAACCAAACACCCAAAAACTACCTCACGTATACATGATTCAAACCTGGGTACTGGGTTAGTAACAAAATAGTGAGGTACTTGCGAAATAGGTTCAGACAACCAAGGAACAAATTTCTTGAGAGGGATTCATACCTTCATCAGATCCCGTAGTCATTACAGCCGCAATTGCTTCATACAAAATAAGTAGAATCTACATGGATGGGGGCAGCTCAGTCAACATCATGTACGGTCATTGTTTTAGACAACTGCTTGAAAAATTCGGGAAAATAATTGTTCCGCAACTATTCACTCATCGGATTCTCGTATGAGAGATCTATACCTAAGGGAATAATAACACTGGAAACCAGGGGAACTTACTGCACTGTCGTGAACAGTTATCATAAAATTTCAAGTCATTAAATCAAATTCCAAGTACAACATTTTGTTCAGGAGAACAACAATACAACAACTGTGTGCCGAGGTGTCCACGATTTAGTCACATGTACAATTCCCAACAAAGTCAGGGATGCCACAGTCAAAAGTGATTACCCAAGAGAAGACGTAGAGGTAATAGCATAGTGGATAACATGAAAATCAGGGAAATTCAGTGAAAACCTATGCCTGGAGATAACGATAGGGAAGAAAAATTGATCATCAATGAAAAATTCCCAGAACAACCAATCACCATCGAAAAGCACCTTCCAAGCCAGGTAAAATATCAACTCACTCAGTTTCTAGCAAATAGTCTTGATGTTTTTTCCTGGTCCGATATGACATGCGTTCTAAGGTAATTTGCTAAACAAAGCCTAGGTCTCAACCAATATGCGTCGTCGATCGGGTAAAAGAGGAGGATTCTCTCCCTGGAGAGCTCAGAATCCATGACACCAACTTCAACGAGCATATCCAGGTAGGGATCCTTTGTCCAGTGAAATATCAAACCTGGGTTACAAACCCAGTCATGGTAAAGAAGGGAAATGGCACCTGGCACATGTGCATCAAATTCACCAACCTAAACAAAGCCTGGCCCAAAGACATTTATCCACCACCTCCAATCGACTAGAAAGTAGAATCCCCAAATAATGCAGGAGCTACATACCAAGAACCGGTTAATAGAGAATCCAAATATCCAATCGAAGTTAACATGAAAGCTTACATGGATGACATGGTTATAAAAAGCAAGACTGGAGACTCATTAATGAAGGACATATTGGAAACATTCCAGAATTTGAGGAGAATCAACATGAAGCTAAAGCCAACTAAATGTACTTTTGGAGTGGAAGAGAGTAAATTTTGGGACACATCATCAGCCCTAGGTGCATAAAGGAAAAACCAAAAAAGATTCAGGCCATACTGGACATGACGTCACAAAGACCCTCACTCATACACAAAGCCTGAATGGAAAAATCACAACTCCCAGTCAATTTTTTTCACAAGTTGCTGATAAGTATCTTTCATTCTTTAAGGTGATAAAAGAGCATGTGAAGAAGACCAAATTCAAGTGGTCGGGGGAATACGAGAATGATTTCCAGGACCTGAAGATATTCTTAACTAAATTGAGAACCTTGACAGCCCCGACCCCAGGCGAAACTCTAACCATGTACTTGGCGGCATCTCATGAAGCCATCAACTCGGTCTTACTAGCTAAAAGAGACGAGAAGCAAATGCCAATATACTTTGTTAGTAGAGCATACCATGACGCGGAGTTACGTTACTCATCCATCGAAAAGTTGGCTTACACACTTTTGTCTCAGTTAAGCAGTTAAGAAGATACTTCCAAGCTCACCCAGTAGAAGTTATAACGAACAAACCACTAGAGAAAATAATGTCAAACCCTGAAAACTCAAGCATGTTGAGTAAATGGAAAATCACACTTGAGAGAATGAAATAACATTCAAGCCCTGCAATGCAATAAAAGGAAAAGTGATGGCCGACTTCCTAGCAGAAGTGGACTATTAGGTACCTGAACAGTCAATCACACAAAGCAAGTAGAAGCAACCTACTCAAATGAAGCATATCCCCCAACCAAGCCCTCAGACATGGACAATTTTCACAGACGGTGCCTCAAGTGAGACAGGCTCAGGGTATGGAATCATTCTTACCAGCCCAGAAAAGAAAGAATTCACATACGCTTTATGCTTCAAATTTGATGCTTCCAACAATGAAGCTGAATACGAGACCGCCCTGCTAGCATGCCTCAGGCTCGCAAAATACTGGAAGTAACCAAACTACAGGCAAAAACTGATTCATTACTAGTAATAAAGCAAGTGTCAAGAGAGTACGAGGAAAAGAGTGACTCAACGATAGGTTATTTGGATCCGGTGTAGGGAATACTTCCATACTTCAAATCTTTCAGCATAACACATATACCTCAAGCGCTAAATAAGCGAGAAAATTCCCTCATCAAATTGGCAAGTATGACATTCGATCATATAAACAAAGAAGTAAGAGTGGAAGAAATACAGAAAAAGTCAATCAAAGAAAGAGAAGAAGTATCTCATGCATAGGAAGAAGGAGTCACATGGATGACTCCCCTAATTAATTACTTTAGTCAGGGCCTAGTACTTGAAGAAAAATAAGAAGCTCAGAAGATCAAGTGGAAATAAGCCAACTGCTATTTCAAAGGTGGAGTGCTATACAGGAAAACCTTCATGGGACCAATGGCAAGGTGTCTAGGGCCAACCTAGGTAACGACAATCTCAGAAGAAATCAACAGTTACATCCAAGGCAATACGTATGGGATACTACTGGCCACCAGTCAATGATGACGCCACCACATTACTAAGGACTTGTGTAGGTTCCCAAATATTGATCAAACTAACACACAACTAAGGTAGAGAGATGGTGGGTCGTGTAGATGTAGAGAGTAGAAGAGAGAAACTTGGAACTTGTATTTCACCTTAAACACACACCCTCTTTCATATACAAGCACCACCTCACAAATGAGACTTGTAAGGCCTTTTATACATCAAGAGGTGCCATACTAATGGGCCTTGGATTGGGCTTTGGTGTTGGACTTGGATTACATTTCATTAAAAGGCTTACTAAACACAACTACTAAACTTTTAACTTACCAAGTCTATTGCCCGTTTTACTAATCTATTACATATAATATAACAACATACAAGGTTCCTAATATATAGAATATCCATCACTTTAATTACTATTTTCGTAATGCTAACAACTTGCCTTGACTGTCAATCTTATACAAGCGTGCAACGTGCCCCTCCACATGACTTAATTCCTATCGCAACACCTTGGTCGTTTCAAAAATGTGAATTGACATTTATGGTCTACTACCAATAGCCCAGGAAACGTCAAATTCCTGATCGTGGTTGTCGACTATTTCACAAAATCTATAGAAGCCAAACCCATGGCTATCATCACTGGAAAAAAGGTACTCACTTTTATTTTTGACCAAATAGATTGTCGATTTGGAGTACCATAAACGATTATAACCAACAATGGTACTCAATTCATGGGTGAATCATTTAAGTCATGGTGAACATAAATGTGAATTGTCCATGAAATAACTTCACCTTACCATTCTCAGGAGAATTGGTTGAAAAAAAATCAAGAAAAGAAGCAGAGATAATGGAACAAGGTAGTGTATGAAGTATACATTATCTTGTGGGCTCATCGAACTTTTCCCAAATAAAGCACAAAGGAAAAACCATTCAATCTTGTATATGGAAAGGAAGCAGTCATACCTGCTGAAACACTTAGTCTAATGGCACGAGTGGCTATGATTAATTAGGAAGAAACTTAGTGGTATAGAGGTTAAACTTAGACCTCGTTGAAGAAAAACAAGATAAAGCAGGCTTTCAAATAGGACACTCAAAGGGCAAAATATGGCTAAGTATTATAACAGGAAGGTCCGCCCAGTCTCAACCAAACTTAGGGATCACATCTTAAGGAAAATGAAGCAAGCAAAGCCACAAACATTGGAAAAATGAGCCCTAACCCGAAAGGTCCATACACACTCAGGATAGCCAACCCTAGTGGCTCCCACCTTCTAACAGACTTACATGAAGATGAAGTACCCATAGCTTGGCATGCATTCGACCAGAGAATATGTTACGTTTAGGTATGTACTAATTTCTCATTCTTATAAGTAGATTTCAACTTGGAAATATTATGTACAGTTTCACTAAGGAGTTAATGAAAATTTCCTTGTTTCTCCAAACTTATATATTTACAACATATTATGTTTGCATTATTAGTCGATTGACCAAGTGTGAACAAGCACATTGCCTCTCGCATCCTCATAATTAGTATACATGACAAGTAGATAAAACATTAAAAGTTGTTAAGAAGATAGTAACAACAAAAATAAATAAGTATATACACCAGTCTCAGGAATCTGAGAGGTTCCTAAATAGTTAAACATACAACAACAATGCATTTAGGTCTGTGAACTATCAAGGAGAACATGTCGTTAGCCTGAGCAACAACCAAGAATATATAATTGATCACTAAATATGCTAACTTTTGAGAAGTCATAATGAACTCCTAAAGTGATCATGAACCTATATGCCAACAAAAAGTCTGCCAGCCAATGACGATATATGCAATAAGATTTTGCCAGGAACCTAATAAACAATTAGGTACAAAATCATCTGGAACACTCTCTTCCTAAATAATGATATGTATTATCAAGGTTAAAAAGCTCAACACATTCAAAGTCATACAAAAACACACGTCAAGCAATGAAAACTGTCGATTAATTGTTTCCAACAATACAAGCAAAAAACATATACAAGTTATTTACAAAGAAGGAATGACTAATTTTGGATTGATGAAGAAGGAACGTCACGACCAACATGCACTAGATTCTTCGAATCTTCTAGAGGAATTTCAGCATTCTTGGAAAGCAAATTCAGGTAGCCCCACATCCTAGCACTGAACTCCTTACTTGGCTAAGCTCTTCTTTAGCCTCATAACGCACATTTAAGTTTTCTTTAGAGATTTCAAGATACTTCTTCTTGAGCTTTGCCACGAAAATAAAATCGCTAAATTCCATGGCACAACGTTGAACCTTGGATAGCCTCAGTCCCAAATTTAGGACTGACGAAAAGTATTCTCACAAAGAAAGGCAGGAAATCACCAAGTCTTTCTTCTTACCCTCAACTTTAGACTCTTTGTATAAAGCTTCATCAGTCGAGGCCTGATAAGGATTTAAAAGGTACACTTTTGAGGGGTCATTTAAGCCCTTAGTTGATCACTTTTGTATCCGTTACTACTTAATTTCATTCCTTTTCACTTTTTAGGTCTCTCGAAGGCAAATTGCTGGAATGACACTTATTCGGACGAAAAGGCGCGAATATACGAAGAAAATGGCCAAAGTCAAGAATCGAGACATTCAAGCTGTTGGAACTGAAGGGGACGGCATCACAACTTAATAGCGACGCCGTCGCGACACACCTTGAGACGACTCAGAGAACAAATTGCTATTTTACAAGTGACGGCATCAGGTTTAAAAGAGTAGGGCGTCACAACTCAGACGGCCTAGATTTGGATCCCGATGGCGCAGAGGTTGAAGCCTTTCCACGCGCCACAAGCATAAGGTGACGCCGTCACAAAGTTGACGTGGCCAAGACGAAAAACCTAATGGTCGAGCCGCGGACTACGACGCCACAATTAAAGAGTGTCGCCGTCGCATATTGTAACTCTATATATAGAATTCAAATTTTCAGTATTTTAGAGAGGTAGTTTTGTGGAGTAAAACCTAAACCAACATAGGCTGTCTTGGATGAGTATCTTAGGGTTCCATACCCTATTTTACAACAAGATAAGTGATTTACTTCATTAATTCCATTATGTCTTCAATTGTTTGTGTGTATGCTTGCATGTTTTCCATGTCCGGCTAATTTACTTGTGTGTTTGCTTAGATCTATGAAACCTAGGTATTGAATATTGATTGGTTGTCTCTTATCTTAATTGTGATTGACCTAGTATTAGTAGGTCATTCGTTGTGTTTTTAATGCTTGAGTAATCTTTCTGAACATTAGTTTATAATCACCTAGAGTTATTGTAGTCTAAACATCCAAAGATAACCTTAGAGTTAGTTTATGAATCCTAGAGATTTCATAGGCAATAACCTTAAGGTAGTCTCAAAGAGTTAGGGAAAACGATACCCTACAACCTTAGAAGACACAACGCTTAAGAATAAGGACGGACAATTCAACGATCAATAGGAGATAACTAAGAAGTAATAGCATCTAAGTAAACACATTTTTAATCATCATAAGAGCACACAACAATAGACAGAGACTACACTCACCTTAGTTTAGATAATTAGATAAGTTGAGTAATCGGTAGAAATACCAACCCCCAAATCCAAACCCCGAGATTCGTACCTTTCCATTTTCTAAAAAATATAAAAAGATAAAAAATAATCTTCCTCAACCCCAACCTTAGCGTAGTAATTTCTCACTAGCATTCCTATTCCCCTAGAGAATCCAGATCAATTCCCGAGGCTTAACCTAATACTACACTACAATGATTAGGTTCACTGCCTAGGGTGTTAAAAAACTTGCTCGACGAAAAGGAAGTTCCTTTGACCCCGAACGCGCGTTGTACGCGTATCAAGTTTTGGCCGCTAGGAATAGAATAGCTAGTTAGATTTTACCTCGCTTAGGTTTCCTTGCTCGATTCCTATCAAGTAAGTTTTTTTCCCATTTTTAGCTTCCTCGTAGTCTATCCCCTTCTTCGTGACCTTTGTTAGTAACCCCATCACTTTTCATCATGGAAGGTGATAATCAACCACCACTCATCAACCCACCACCAAATGACCCGCCAAGAGGCAGTACTCTTGGTGAGTACTCAAGACCAAGCCACCTAGGCTATATAAATACCATTGAGCTTCCCGACCAAGCCCAAACCACGACCCTTCGATCCGACACCATCTGGTTGGTGCAAAACGGATGTGCATTCCATGGACTTCGCTTTCAAGATCCTAATCAGATCTTAAGGATTTTAAAATCGTCGATTCCATCGACCTCGATGTGCTACTACTGGGAGACCATGCGCTAGTGCCTCTTCCAATTCTCTCTACGGGACCAAGCTAGTAATTGGCTTGAGCGACTTCCCTCACGGCTCCATCCCAAGTTGGGATGATCTCACCTCGCTTTCCTTACTCAATTTTTCCCACCGGGGAGAACTACTAAGCTTAGACGAGACATCTTGATGTTCCAACAACTTCAAGGCGAGTCTCTCTACGAGGCATGGACCCGATTCAAAGACCTGCTCCATAGAGTCCCTCATCATGGCATTGATCTTTGGCTTCAAATCCAAATCTTCTATGACCATACCGACTTCATCACAAGGCAATCCATTGATCGAGCTGCCGGTGGAAGGCTTAGCAACTCCAACGCAGATGAATCATGGGGTATTATTGAAGAGCTTGCCAATCAAAGCTACAAAAATTGGAGTGAGTCCCATGAAACCCCCGTCAAGGTGATCAATGCCATATTGATTCCTCAATAGTCTTCCATCACTGAAGAGCAAATGAGTGCTCTTGAGAGAAGGATCGATTATCTAATTGAGAGGCAAAGGAGAGCCTCTGAACGAATCCCTCATGAAATGGTTGATTCCGCTAACTCCACCAACCACCCAACACCTTTCTCTGAATCCCCAAGTCGTGAGCAAAATATCAATTTCGAATGGCGCTTCCATTCTACTTCTCCAATACCACTCTCACCGAGCTTTAAGGAACGAATGAGGGAGTACATGGCAGCCCATACGGAAAGATTAGCAAAATTTGAAGAGGAGATTTATAGGCAAAGGGAGGAGATGCAGGCAAAGATGACTGAGATGATGAACTTGGTAAAAGAGTATACTAAGACAAAAGTTCCTGAAAAGGTGCTAGTGAGAAGCAATGATTACCCTCCCCTTACTTCGTTTGTTAACGCCATTTCCATTGCCTCGATGAAGATGGAACAGGAGAAGAAACCGAGAAAGCAAGAAGGAGGAGGCTGAAACCAATGATGAGCCCGAGACCATTGAGTACTACCTTAAGCACGAGATTAATAAAAAACCATTGTTAACCAAGTGAACAACTTTAGGTACAATGAGGTTCTTAGGAAAGCCCTGGAAGGAGAAATAACAGAAAAAGAGTATGACACCATGCATATGGGACCTATGTATGAGCTGGTTCTAAAAAACAGTAACTAAAAAACTAGAAACCACGAGGAACTTCGTGATACCATCTATCATAGGTGACATTGATAATATAAATGCCTTAGCTGATCAAGGATCTGATGTGAACATAATGCCACTATCAGTCTATAATAAGTTGACTAGGGAGAAGCCAGCCAAGACCAATCTTAGACTTTCCTTAGCAAATCACACATATGTCTACCCCATAGAAATAACGGTGGATGTCTTAATAGAGGTGGCTAATATTGTCTATCCGGTGGACTTCGTGATTATAGACATTGAGGAAGATAGAAATATGCCACTCATTCTTGGAACACCTTTTCTGGCCACTGCCAAAGCAACCATCAAATGCGTTGAGGGCATCATGATACTCAAAAGCGGCAAGGGATACGCTAGGATACCTATTGTTCCAAGGTATCCTTGAAAGATTATGGAGAAGATTACGGATGAGAATCCACAAGTCCCTAACAATATGGTTAGGAATAAAATTAACGATTGGGAAAAAGGGCTTAGAGAATTCATGGTTTAAGGACTACATGCAACATTGTGGAAGCGCGATAAAAAGTTAGGAAATAGTCCTACCTCAATACCACAAACACAAAGGAACCCTAAGGAATTTTTAAAGGGAGAGAAAGTACTTTTTTACAAGTCAAGAATAAAAGCATTAAGAGGAAGAAACAAGCCAAGATGGTTTGGGCCTTATACGGTGAAAGAAACTAATCTAAAGAATAAAACCGTTATCATAAAAGACGACGTTGGGAAGGACTCCATGGTAAGCATACAACGTCTACAACCTTTTGATAAAGGATTAGTAAATGAAGAAGGTGATGGTAATGAAGTCACATAGGGGCACGACTTCGAGTTTAGCTACAAGACTCATAAATAAAGAAAAGCGCTTCGTGGGAGGCAACCCATGCTTAATTGTTTGCTTGTTTGTGTGTCATATATCTTTTATTGATTGTTTATTCTCGTGTTTAAATTTGTAAAAATGCTTTATTTTGTCTTTAACCTCGTCTTAATTACATATAAAGGTATTTTACAAAAGGGATAAGTGTAGGGAGGATTTTACACGCCAAAAAAAAGAACATGAACATGAGAATTACGATTATTAAAAAAGATATACATGTGTGTTTGTTCGAGTCAAATGCTTGTATCGAGTCATAATGGATGTTTTACAGGAAATTTTTCCATTCTAAAGATATAAATTTTCCGTAATTTTTTCCGGAAAATCGCACTGGCCGGTTGTGATAACCGACGGGCGTCAGAGGAGAAGAAACAAATTTTACTACTTTTTCTCGCTTTCTATGCTACTTATAATTTTTGGAATTTTCCGTGTCTTAATTTTCCAGAAAATCAGAACATCCATTCCACAAGCATTATATCCTATTTAGTAGAGTCATATATATATATTGTTACCGATTTTACGTGAAGGTTTCAGCTTTTGTTTTCTTCAAGTGTGCGTGTTTTATTTATCTAGAAGAAGATACATAAGATGGAAGGAGCTTTTTCACGCTTACATTCTTCGAGAAGAATTTAGCCACTACTTCACACGGATCCTACGAGCTAATCTGGGGAGTACCAGTTTCTTTCATTTTAATTACCTCCATTATCATAACTTTGATACTTTTAGGGAACATTGGGGACAATATTCAGTTTAAGTGTAGGGAGGAAAATAAAATGGGGACTTTGAAACTATGCTTATCCTTGACTATTTGCCTTGTCCAATTTCATTTGTGTAATAAACCATGAGAAATATCGGTTAGGGTAATTTTGGCACCAAATTTAAATTTTTTCATGATATGTAGGGAGGCCATTAGTCTTAATAAAGCGTCTCATGGATAGAAAGTTATATGACTAGCATAAAACCCTTTACCATTTAAATTCCACCAAAAATGTGAGGATCACCCTTAGATTTGTAGGAATTAAAGCCTTCCACTTTAATGCTTCGAGAGTGTACTGGTAGTATAATAGATTCTAGAACTTGTTTTGTGATGCATTTCGAGATCGCTAGTGAGACTACACTTGTGTAGTTAGGAATAACTAAATGATAAGAGGCATTTGGATAACCCTTGTTTGATACCTGTGTTATAATTACTTCTTCCACATCGGTTGAGTAATTCCCCTACACCCTTGCGTTGTACTCATCTTTAGTACACGATACCCCTAGTTAACCCCTCAGAGCCTATCCTTTTCGCGGTTCTCATGATGTTTCGGTTTTCCGGAATATCAATGAAGAGCATTGTTTACAATCCACCCCCAAATGTACCCCCAAATCGCCTTAGCCTACCTTGTATGCACTCACTTTTAGTGCATTATTGTTATCATACTAAACCCTTAGTTCAATTATCTAGTTGCTTGCATAAGTTGCTAAGTCGAGTCATATACTTTGTACACAGTTTTGGGATGATTGGGACTCATGGGAAAAGTTAGATTTTATGAAATAACGGGAAGGAATGTTAAATTCAAATTCCCTTTATTTACGTAATAATGTACTCCAAGTGTTTTGATCTTTTCAATTCGGGTCAAATTAGTGTTAGAGTAATAAAAACTCAAGTGTAGGGATGTGGCTATAAATCCCTATTATTTTGATATTATCGTAGAGGATGGTAGAGCAAAAGTGTATGAAAAAAAAAGAGTGTAAAAAAAAAAAGGAAAAAAATGAAAAAAAACATACGGGCTACCATCCTACATCTATCTTTAAATTTATGTTTGTTTGTTTCAAGTTATCTAGAGTTTAGAGTGTCGAGTCTTGGCTTAGCAACGCCATTCTTCCTCATGCTTGTAAACATAAAGATTTTTGACTTGCCACCACTAAATCGCCTATCCCACCAAACCCTTTGTTTCCCTACCGTAAGCCTAACGTTACAACCCTTTAAAAGACCTCTTGGATAGTTTTTCCTAGGTACTTACGCTAAAACCGATGGAGGTTTGATCTAGTCTCAATCCTATGGTAATCTATGTATTAGGACCGGTTAATGAGTGTTTATCATCAATTTCCAACTTGATATATTTCATATACACCCGAGAGATGAGAGTATCCAAACAACACTTATGAGGTGCTAGTATGTAATTTCCGTGCTTGTTATGACTTTTGCAGGGCTTATACGTGTTGTGAATTGTTCTAAACAAATGCTTCATGAGCCCTACTTATAAATTAATTGGCTAAAAGCATATTTGCTTGAGGACAAGAAAATACTAAGTGTAGGGATATTTGATAAGGATTTAAAAGGTACACTTTTGAGGGGTCATTTAAACCCTTAATTGATCACTTTTGTATCTGTTGCTACTAAATTTCATTCCTTTTCAGTTTTTAGGTCTCTTGAAGGCAAATTGTTGGAATGACACTATTCTGATAAAAGGCACGAATATACGAAGAAATGGCCAAAGTCAAGATTCAGACACCAAGTCAGCTTGAACTGAAGGGGACGGGCCACAGCTTAATAGCGACGCCGCTGACACACCTTGAGACGACTCAGAGCAAATTATTTTACAAGTGACGGCATCAGGTTTAAAAGAGTAGGCCGTCACAACTCGACGGCCTAGATTTTGATCCCGACGCAGACGACGTCACAAGCATAAGGTGACGTTTCACAAAGTTGACGTGGCCGACGAAAACCTAATGGCGGCGACCCGACCGACCACACTAAAGAGTGACCGTCGCATATTGTAACTCTATATATAGAACCTGAATTTTCAGTATTTTAAGAGGTAGTTTTGTGGAGTAAAACCTAAACCGAACATAGGCTGTCTTGGGCAGTATCTTAGGGTTCCATACCCTATTTTTCAACAAGATAAATGATTTACTTAATTAATTCCATTATGTCTTCAATTGTTTGTGTGTATGCTTGCATGTTTTCCATGTCCGGCTAATTTACTTGTGTGTTTGCTTAGATCTATGAAACCCAGGTATTGAATATTGATTAGTTGTCTCTTATTTTAATTGTGATTGACCTAGTATTGCGATAGGTCATTCGTTGTGTTTTTATGCTTGAGTAATCTTTGTGAACATTAGTTTATAATCACCTAGAGTTATTGTAGTCTAAACATCCAAAGATAACCTTAGAGTTAGTTTATGAATCCTAGAGATTTCATAGGCAATAACCTTAAGGTAGTCTCAAAGAGTTAGGGAAAAATGCATACCCCACGACCTTAGAAGACAACAATGCTAAGAATAAGGACGTGATAATTCAACCATCAATAGGAGATAACTAGGGAGTAATAGCATCTTAGTAAACACATTTTTAATCATCATAAGAGCACACAACAATAGACATAGACTACACTCACCTTAGTTTAGATAATTAGATAAGTAGAGTAATCGGTAGAAATACCACCCCCCAAATCCAATACCCCGAGATTCGTACCTTTCCATTTTCTAATAAATATAAAAAAAATAAAAAATAATCTTCCTCAACCCCAACCTTAGCGTAGTAATTTCTCACTAGCATTCCTATTCCCCTAGAGAACGATATCAATTCCCGAGGCTTACCCTAATACTACACTACAACAATTAGGTTCATTGCCTAGGGTATTGAAAAACTTGCTCGACGAAAAGGAAGTTCCTTTGACCCCCCGACTGCACATTATACGCGTATCAAGGCCTTCATATTGGCATGTTCAAATTCAAGACTTGTAACCCTTTCTTTCTTAGCAATGAGCAAACAGTTTAACTCATCCACTTTAGCCCATTCCTAGAGAACAATGGTTTCCTTCTCTTCTAAAAGGGCCTTCTACTCGGCCTAGATGGTTTGTCTCTTGTAGGACACTTTTCCTCTCATCGACCACCTTCTTGAGCTCATTGGTTAAAGATATTTTCTCAGCCTCCCAACGAGCTCTTCTAGCCTTTGACTCCTGCTTAAATTCGGTAGACAACCCATCAAATGATCCAAGGTTTTATTCAGTTTGTCAATTTGCTCCCCATTTTGAATCAGGTCTTTGAAGCAAACTGTCATATTCTTAGATAAGATCTGTAATGGTCCGATCTAGGATAGCTCGGCTAACACTTAGTGGCCGAGGTCTGTCAGAAGCCCTATGGGAATGAGGGAGGATAGAACCAAGAAAAACCCATTGAGACAAGGGTTCAGTGTAAGGGTCATCCACTTGAAGAGTTGTCTGAAATGACATTGTCAGGCTTACGACTTCTGAAGGCCCAATCCTTTCCTTATCAGCTTCACCACTTGACAGTTCAGTGAAAAAAAGTTAGAATACTTCAAAAAAACATTTTAAATCAAACAAATGTGAAAATAAACTCAAAGGGTATTATTAATTTAAATACCCCAAATCTTTTATGGGGCCAGTGAACGTGTCCAGTGCCTAAATCAATAAAAACAAGGACACATGCACTAAAATAGACTTGCAAACCTCATGAAAAGGGGAAGGCAGTTGAAAGGACGTGCACGTGGTTGCAAATTAAATTTGACGCGAGAATTTCAAATATTTGGAATGATTATCACGACAAAAAAAGATGAGAGAGGAGATTGACGTCTAAAAAATAGTCAAATCAAAACTCCACGCCATCCCAACATTTAATGAATATCAGGCCTGTATTGACAATGAATGATCAATAATTAATGCATTTGATGCCTAAGGAATATTACGCAAATAAGAAAACTATAATTGTTTAAGCACAAGTATTTTGCAGACGGATCCTTAAGCACGTATAAGGCTCATCTTGTCGCCAATGAGAACAATTAATAGATTGGCGTTGATTATGGGGATACATTTATCTCAGTGGTTAAACCGGCTATATCTGCACAAATCTTTGTTTTGTTTCTTCTTGGCATTAGCATGTTCATTAGCTCGATGTCAAGAATGCCTTTCTTAATGGTACACAGTAATAGATTATCTATATGCATCAGCCTATTGGTTTTCAGGATCCTTATCGTCCCGATCACGTTTGTCTCTTAAGGCATGTTTGTTAGAGATAATTTCAAAGATTAAAAAAGAAGCAGAGAATAGAAATTCAGAGAAATGAAATTGGGTGAGAAGTTTATTGAACTCCACTGTTTTAGTAAATTAGGTGAGAAATTAATTGAATTCCACTATTGGTAGCACTATAGAATTGAAACAATAATCACAAAAATCATTTTTTTCTTTGGAAAAACATCTAAATAAAAAATGATTATACCATTATAATGTCACCAAATTTTCTTTTTCTAAAATGTTTTAAGCACCAAATGTTGCACGTAATTTTAAAGTCTATTTTTTAATAGAGTTATAAATGGAAGCAATTACCAGGAAAAGAATAAAAATTTTAAAAAAACATATAACCAAAAAAAAAACCCTCATTTCTTCGCCAAAATGATGGAAATGGAGTTAGTCAAATTACACTACCCATTTCTCTCTATTTTACTACCAACTTCTCTTGAGTTCTTCACTTTTTTATTTCTCTCTACCAAACAATGGAAATTAGTCCACTTCTACTTATCTTGTTTCTTTTTCCTCTACCAAACATACCCTTACAATGATCGTTATATGGCCTTAAGCAGGCACATCGTGCATGCTTTTAGTGGTATACGAGTTATGCTACTCGTATTGGTTTTTGTCACAACAAATTTGATTCATTCTTGTTCATTTATAAACAGGGACCTGATGTTGCTTACTTAATACTTTATGTGGATAATATTTTGTTGACAAATTCTTCTACATCATTTTTCAAATGTGTTAATACAAATAAGCCGTAAAAACGTTTATTTATATTTTACGATCTTCTAATGTTTTGTCGATAACAAACGTAAAATCATTTTAACGAAACAAATAAATACGATTTAAAATGGTTCAACTAATAGTTTCTAACATATTCACATAAAACACTAAAACAAGTATAAGTGATTTTATGATTTAATATTACATATGTACAAATAACTAGTGTTTATTATATTTGGATAAAATATTCACATAACTAGTATGTAGTATATTGGGTAATATAAATGGGTAGAAACTTAAGTATCATAAACCCATGGGCAAATATATGAATGTAGTTGGTACAACCCAAGTTTTCCGCCATGACCCATGGAATTGACCCATAACCCATTGCATGACATCATGATTATATCATATATGGATAATATCCATAACCCGTGGTTTTGACCCATACCCATGTGACTAGGTGCATTGCACTCAAGAGATACATTGTATCTAGCTAAAGACCCATGGATCAACCCATGACCCATGACCCATAACCAAAATACCCATGGGTAAGTGGGAGCGCCCCACTGATCCATAGCTTTTACGCTAGACGGATCCCTTGTGGAAGGGATCCGTGGGATCCGGGGAACAAAGAGATGTTTTCCTCTATAAATAGTGAGCCATTTCTTTATTGTTTCTCACCCCTTTCTAACACACTTAATTTTCCTCCTGAGTTAAAAAACTCACTAACCTCAGATCCAAGAGATCTATGTTTGTAGTTTTGTTTTGTGTGATCTTCTAGGTTCCTCTTAAAGGCAAGATCACCACCTTTGAAGTCGAGCAAGCTCAAGTCCATGAGTTGCCATGCTTCCTCATCATCAGACTCACCAAGTCTTCGTTGATGATCGCTTTTTCTAAAAGTGTTGAAGACATTTGTGAATGGTGTCTCAAGTGTCAAGACCTAAGATATTAGTGAAGGGTATCTATCGTCCATTTCATAAGCACTTGTGGTGGGTGCTTATAAGTCAAGACTAGAAGCATTAGTAAACGGTGCCAGAAGTCAAGACACAACACATTAGTGAAGGGTGTCTTGAAGATCTAGTTAAAGGCATTAGTTAAAGGTGCCTTAGATGTACATTCGATATGGTGTGTTTCGATGTACAAGATAGATTAGTATCAGATCCAAGGATATTGATATCCTTGATGATGTTGTAAAGGAGTTGATCTCCTTTGGGATTAGTCGTTGGTGTAGTGTGGTAGTAGTTCCTCCATTTCAATGGAACTAGGTACTTAGCCTAGTACCTAATAAAGGGTAGGCGACGTTGTATAGGTGTGGTTCACCTTGGTGTGAAAGAACCCGGTGGTTAGCCTAGCACCGTATAAAGGGTAGGCTTAATGCTTGTAGGTGTGGTTCACCTTGGAGTGAAAGAACCCGGTGGTTAGCCTAGCAACCTGAAAAAAGGGTAGGCGACATTGTGAAGGCTTCTCCGCCATAAGGAGATTGGTGTAGTGTTTACGAACTCTCGAGTAGGTGACTCTGGGAGTGGAGTAGGGCAAGGAAGGTGTCCTTGTAGCCGATCCACTATAAACACTCGCATTGTGGTTTTGTGCTTCTTACTATTATCTTTTCATTACATACCTTTATATGCTTGTTTATCAACATCCAACACACACATCCAAATAGATTGACATAAGTCGATCTAAATAGTTTAAAAGGAAGTTTTAATTGGCAAAACTATTCAAACCCCCCTTCTAGTTTTCCACAAAATGATTTAGCCTCTTTACATCAAGAGTTTCCTGTGACTGATCTTGGTCAACTGAACTATTTTTTGGGCATCTTTCTCCATGTTCCAACAAAGGGATGTTTCTTTGCCAAGAAAGTATGGATTAGATATTCTTGAGCGTGCGGGTATGCGCAGTTGTCATTCGTTCAGAGTCTTATTGATATGGAGTCCAAGTTGGAAGTTGATGGTACTCCGGTCTTTCATCCGACTCTTTATAGGAGTCTTGTTGGGGCTTCATAATATCTCACCATCATTATACCTGATTTTTCATATGTTTTTCAACAGGTTTGTCTATATATGTGTAAGCCTCGAGAGTCTCATCTTCCTACTCCTAAGAGGATCTTACCTTATGTTCGTGGCTCTTTATATTATGGTTTCTTCCTCGACTTCTTCACTGGTTGCTTATTCGAATGTTGATTGGGCGGGTTTCCCGATCACTCGAAGTTTTACTTTAGGTTATTGTATTTTCCTTGGCAACAATCTACTGTCTTGGTCATCTAAGAGAAAGTATACTCTGTCTAGCTCTAGTCCCGAGGCTGAGTACCATGGTGTTACCAATGCAATAGCCGAGACTTCCTGGTTGCAGAATCTTCTTCTAGAGATCCATTCTCCTTTACATTCAACTACCATTGTTTATTGTGACAATGTCAGTGCGGTAAATTTATCTTTCAATCACATACAACATCAAAGAACGGAGCACATCGAGATTGACATTCACTTTATTCAGGATTAGGCTGCTACTGAACAAGTTCGTGTTTTGCATGTTCCATCACGTTATCACATGCCGGTATTTTCACTAAAGGGCATCTGTTTGCATTGACCGATTAGTTTCGGACCAATTTGAGCATTTTGTATCCTCCCGCTCCAATTGTACAAGTTGTTAGTGGACTATTATTTAGAGATTAGCACAGTTTGTATTGGGCCAAATAGTATTTTATCATGTAGTATTTGTACCATACATATTATCTGTAACACCTCAACCCGACAAGGGTCCGAATGCCACATTATGGAGTCATATCAGAACATACTAATAAAAATGCAAGCGGAAATCTTTTATTAAAATCATGAAAAGTCACCCAAACATAAGTCTTCCAAAAGGTCCAAAACATAATCAATAACTGAAATGAAATAGTCCAAAATACTGAATAAAAAAAGTAGTTCAAATTGAAAAAGTCCAATAATAGGGGTTCACTAAGGTAGGTCTTCCACTCCAACTCTCGAATCCCATATCCCTGCTCCCAGCTAAATAACTGCCGCATGAAAAAAAAACGCGGTTGAGCTAACGCGCAGTGAACAGATATAAAAAAATATGTATAAACGATAATCAAATCAGAATCAAATAAGCAAAGCTGAAACACATATCATAACAAATGGAAAGCCCTAACTGAAGAATAAGCATGGTAATCTGAGGAATAATCAAAGTAATCAAATGAACCGAAATATAAGAGAGAGAGCATGGTAGTAAAATGAATCACATACGAATAAGGAATGAATAAGTAACGAACTGAACAACTGAACAAAGCATGGCATGGCAAACGAATGAATCAGAATATCAGATAGTCACATAATCACCAAAATCAGAATGTTGCCACGAGCATCAAATACTAAAGGAGATACTCCAATAGAAAAATATACCAAATCACATATCATAATCCATATATGCCAAATCATAGCAAAGTGTACATGGGTAGCTAGCCCAAATGTACCAAGCTGTGACGGGGGTGTATTGCACACACTTACCACATCACCAAAACTGAACTGAGTACCTAGGATGCATCCATACGCTCCCTGCAAAACAAATCAAATATACATATGCCAATTCGAGATTGTACATAAGTATTCATAGTGGCCAAGTGTACACATATCATAATCAATGTTGCAAAAATCATGAATCGGTAGTCGGGCGGTCGACCACCCTGTAGCGAGTAATCGGTCAAGTCGGGATTAATCGGTGATTAATCGGATTGACATTTCCTGCAGTTTTTTGGTATTTCTGGAGACCAAACTAAAAATCTTAACCGATTCCAAGCCCGCTCTGTACGAAAACATCAATAAAAGCTCCACTTGATTATGATTTATCGTTATGTTGAAATATACGATCCCCAAATTAACTATAATGCCTAAATTATTGTTATTTTTAAAATGGACCACGGCCCGATCGGCGAACATTTTTTTACCGATTCGCCGATTTTGACCGATTGCCGATCGGGGTAATCACCGATCTACCCGGATTTTGACCGCCAGTGTCGATTTTATCCTAGACTGATTTTTCGACCGCATTTTCAAAAATCGGCTAAGGTACTCGGCCGACAACGACATCGGTGATTAACCCGGCCGAAGTCAATCGACCGATTTTGCAACATTGATCATAATCATATCATAAGGGAACGCCGGGGACTAATCACACCGCCTCTGTGATAGTGCCATGCCATTGGTGTATCATGACATGGCCATTGTACCTCCATGGCTAAAGCAATCGGCAACTAAACAAAACGAATTATATCATATCAAACCGACATATCAACATAATGTAATCATATCAAGCAAGGATCTAAACGTTATATATCATATAATCAATAACTAATCAATATCAAATCAAATGATATACCAAAATGAATCATATCAAATGGATAATATCAATCAAAGCAAGGAGAATATAATCAATATCAACTATGGACAAGAGTCGCGAGAGAAAAGATGTGTTATTACCTAAATGATGTGAATATATGTACCTCAAAGTGTGTGCACCGAGCAAAGCACACAAAGCAAATAACCCTCCCCTTCACAAGATCTACAGAAATATACACACATATCATTAAACGATTCATTTTAGCAAGTTTCTGCTACATTTATAAGTGTTTTACTTATTGGTATTATCATCGGTTTTATTTTTTTTAACTTCACATCTCGACCGCTTTTATACGAATTCTATTGACCCTTCCGTATACTCCAAAATTGCAAGAAAATCCCCTGTGAGGTTCCTACATGATTGGTTAGGTAATTTCACAATTTTTGCGTGATTTTATCTCTAAAGCCTAAAGTATGGTGTGGATTTTTATGATTTTATCTGGTGCAATTTTCTTCTGCCGTTTCTTGTTGTGGTGATTTTTAAGGTTTAGAGTGAATAAAAAGTGGTATACGGTTTTTGAATTAAATGGGAATAGGGGAGTGATAAGAGCCGAATTTTAGGGTGATTGGGAGACTCTTTCCATAATTCAAAACTAAATGTACTTAGACACCTTTATTACTAATAAGTAGTATACATATTTAAGTTAAGAAATCGGGCCTAGTAGTATATATATGTAGGCGTATTATATGTATATATATAAGTGTCGAAATCTTTTAAACTTAGGTTATAAATTCGCATAGGCGTCATGTAGTATACTTAGTATAGGTTTTATAATTCACATATTGAAGTCTTACATAATTCGTATTCAAAGTTCTCAAATCGACGCGTATTATATAAATTCCAAATTTAAGTTGTGTCGCTTTTAATTTCAAAATATATGACGGAATTAAGGAGACGGAAAATCAAGTTATTACATTATCATTTTTGAGATATGGAAAATAACCCTATTTACTGGTTACAAAAACTTTTTATTGAGATAATTGAAGAAAAAAAGTGCTTAACAAAAAATCTAATTATGTGGTGAAAAAGCAAATTTTCTTTTATCAACACTATGTTTTGACACTTATTTTCGGTTGGCGAGAACCAACCATTGTGTCACTACTTATTTGTCTGTATATAAGTTTTTACAAAAATAAGTCCCTTTTTATTTAGAGGTGTACATTCATAGCACTATTTGCAATAGAAGCATTAACAAAGATGTTGAATAATACAGGTGTTAATTGTTGGGTACTCCTCACAGGTCTAACATCAAACCATCTCCATTGCATAATTGCTTTGTAATTGAACATGGTGTGCGTATGGTTTTGAGAGACAAAGTAAACGAATAATATTGATAAACACAAAGATATAAAGACACTGAAATAACATAAACTGTAAATTGAATTGTTGTAGATACAAATGACTAGACTCGATCCTATTTAAACAACGTGAAACAACACATTCATAAACATGAACCATCGTGACGTTTCAATGCTTAACTGTTTTCTAACCGCCCTGAAACATATTGGATTTCACATACACATCATAACACAAACATACTTAGGCGTATAAGAGATGAGTTTTAGAGAGAGAAAGTTAGAGGTTTGGGAACTTTAGTGAGAGAAAGAAAATTCTTATTATCGGCTCAACTCTACCTGGGTAGAGAGTATTATTTATCAATAATAACGCACACTGGCTGTGGATCAGGCATACATTGGGTAAGACCCGTCCGTCTCCACGGTGTTACTAAACTAACTACTACTTAACATAAAATAACTACGACTACGAGCTTTCTAACGATTACATATACTTGAGGTGACCGACACTTTAATACCAGGATTTTCTAAATCCTAAAAATCTCCCCCTAAGGGAGGTCACCTCAAACATATACTGAAATTACGTTGAATACAAACAGATATAAAATTAAAAATTGTTCTTGCATTCTTGACCATGTTCTTTGTTCTGTAGCTCGTAGTCTTTTGATTCTTCATTATGCATGTTTGGATATTCTGATGGAGGTCTTTAACTGATCCACGATCTCTGAGTTTTGAGCCAGCTTTGAGATCATCAACCACATTAAATCTCAGACATTTCCTTTGTGGTGTTGGTATTAGGTGATGTTGTGACTTTTGGACCGACATGCTCACATTCTAGATTATGATTTCTTCTTATCAGAGTAACAGAAGCTTTCGTTGATTGTGATATGTAAGCGTAGCGTAGCAGAAGCATGGAGTGATAATATCGAGTCATTGATACTAATCATGAATTCTTTTGAGATGAATGTGTTGAGTGAACATGTGGCTATGGATTGACCGCTTCATTCTGATCAGCTGCAAACGTTAGGGCGTACGCATAAAACATTTAGCAATAAAACGCGAAAGTGTCTTTGATCACTTCGTTGAATTGAGTCACGGCCCACGGTTCCCCGTTGATCAGTACAAGTCTGCCTGTGATCAGGTATAATTCCGAAGAATTTCCTTGACAGGGTTTCGCAGCTGCTCTAGCTGTTCTCAAACCGGAATGTCTCAAAGAAGACAACATGGAGTGAGTGAACCACTGAAACAAGATTCACTGATTGATGAAAAGAGATTTGAAAAACAATCGTGTATTGCTTAATAGAAATTGTTTGCAGCATACAAGAAGGTTTTAATGAAAATCAATTATCAATCATAAACACCTTTTATTTTGAAATAGTACATTCGATTATGTCAAGAAAAGTTTTCAGACAACGACGGTTTTTCAAAGGTATCCGTCAATCCATAACCTGAACCAGGATTGATTCAAAAGATTGAATCTCTCATTGTTTCTGTCGGTTGTCACTGGTTGATCTATTGAATAGATCTCACATGCCACCTACCAGGAGCTTGTTTGATGTTGGCTCCAGAAGGCTTTCCATCTTCATCGTGAATATGAATGCATATCACTTAGATGTTCTGGCAATACCACAAGGATAATGCGTAGGACTCATAAGATATAATCTCTCTTTCCACATTGTGTGAAACAGAGAGTCTTCATTGAAAGTGTCCTAATGAGATTTATAAGATGATCTCGTGGCTCTAGACTCAATTGTGCATATTTGGTTCCTATGCCAGAGACTAGGGAGAGGGTCTCCTTCTTCAATACCAACAATCTCTAAGAGAAAGTCAATAGATTATGTCGGTTCCCTGTGAGAATGAAACAAGTCCTTTTAAGAGGAACTTGAGTGGTTTGGAAAGTTGAAGTGCAGTGCGTCACTGGGTCCATGACGTCTTGTCTTCAATACAGATGTTACCTTAGTAACCACCAGTAGCATATGATTGAACCCGGTTTTGCCCTAAGGTTTGAATTATTGGAGGGCAATTTCTTTTCACCCTTTTCACATTCATTTCTTTTTCATTCTTCAACCCCTTCAGTGCTTACGAGAGACTTCATTCTAGAACCTTGTTGGGTTTATTCCATTACTACTAGCTTTCATCTAGTCCGCACTCTTCCCTTATTCTTACTTTTCTCCTTTTTCATCATACCTAAGGACTTCTACACTATCTAGTGGATTGTCCCTAGGTAAGATCCCTCGGTTCTGGCGGATCATGGTACATCAACCTAACCTTATCATCCTTATATCACCATACATAAAGTAAAGTTGGTCGGTCTTTTTTTGGTATCGTTCATCTGCTATTGTAACCAATTGAAAACCATTTGAAAAATCAATCAAGATAATTGTGATATAGAATCAAAGCATTTTGTATCTTAATTGTTTTGATATTTTAGAAATGCTCCCTGTGGAAAACTAGAAGGGGGGGGGGTTGAATAGTTTTACCAATTTAAAACTTTTTTTTAAATATTTAGATCGACTTATGTCAATCTATTTGTTTGTTTATGTTGGACGTTGATAGATAGATATATAAGCGTGTAATGAAATATAAAGAGTAAGAAGCACATCACCACAACACAAGTTATTTATAGTGGTTCGGCTAC
Source organism: Chrysanthemum makinoi (assembly GCA_910596185.1). Classification (NCBI taxonomy): domain Eukaryota; kingdom Viridiplantae; phylum Streptophyta; class Magnoliopsida; order Asterales; family Asteraceae; genus Chrysanthemum; species Chrysanthemum makinoi. Next base: position 111,514,757 of record OU343223.1, read on the forward strand.
AAGGACACCTTCCTTGCCCTACTCCACTCCGAGTCACCTACTCGAGAGTTCGTAATCACTACACAACACAAACTCCTTGTGGCGGAGAAGCCTTCACAAGTCGCAACCTTTTTCCGGTATGAAGCTAAATACCGAGTTCTTTCACACCAAGGCGAACCACACCTAACACAACGTCGCCTACCCTTTATACGGTGCTAGGCTAACCACCGAGTTCTTTCACACCTTAGGAGAACTAATCCTATCACAACGTCGCCTACCCTTTATTAGGTACTAGGCTAAGCACCTAGTTCCATTACTATGGAGGAACTACTACCCTTCACGACACAACACCTAATCTCAAGGAGATCTACTCCTTGTTACAACACCATCAAGGATATCACCATCCTTGTAGATAAACAAATACTTATATGTATAACGATGCACCTCATCGATTATACGACCTAGGCATTCTTCCCAAATGCTACTTGATTTGATTCTTTGGCATCCTTCACTAATGCCTTTGACACAACGCTTGGCACCCTTCACTAATGCCTTCGTCTTGACACCTTTAGCATCCTTCACTAATGCTTTGACACGGATGATGAGCACCTTTCACTAATGCTTTCATCTTGACACTTTCGGCATTCTTCACTAATGCCTTCAACCCAACATCTATGGAGAAAGGAAGAACTATCAACAAGAGAACCTTAGTAGTCTTGATGATGACGAAGCATGGCAACTCATGGACTTGAGCTTGCACGTCTTCAAGAAGTGGTGATCTCTCCTTTAAGAGGAACCTAGTAGATCACACAAAAACAAAGACAAACTACATAGATCACTTAGATCTGAGGTTAGAGGGTTAGAATACTTTGGGGAAGTATGTGTGTAAAACCATGTGTAGAGAGGGAGAAATGGCTCTCTATTTATAGAGGAAATTCTCTTTTGTTCCCCGGATCCCACGGATCCCTACCACAAGGGATCCGGCTAGCACAAAGCTAGGGATCCGTGGTCCTCTCCTCTTTGCCCATGGGTATTTTGGTTATGGGTCATGGGTTATGGGTTGATCCATGGTTTTCTTTCTAGATACAATGTATCTTAAGGATACAATGAACTTGGTTAAGTGGTATATAAAACCATGGGTTATGGGTCAAAACCATTTGCTAGTATTTACCCATTTAGTATATACTTGTATTTACCCATTTTAGCATACACTTAGTTTTTACCCATTTTAGTATACTTAGTTTAAGTATATGTTTAACCCAATATGTAAACACTAGTTGTTGTACATATGTATAAATCATAAAATCACTTATACTTGTTTTAGTGTTTTATGTGAAAACGTAAGTGTGTTAGAAAACTATTAACTCAAACTATTTACGTACTCTATTTGTTTCGTTAAAATGATTTTACTTTTGTTATCGACAAAACATTAGAAGATCGTAAAATATAAATAAACGTTTTTACGGCTTATTTGTATTAACAATCTCCCCCTTTTTGTTGATGACAAAACATAAAATTATTTTAAGGAAAAACTAAAATTCGTAAAATTTGAATTTGTAGTTTTTACTTTCTTCTCCCCCTTTTTGTCGAAACAAAAGTGTTAAAAGAAACTAACACAATTTTTTAAAAAAAAAATGTAAAAATGTAAAGAGAGAGTGCGAGAATGGTACTCGTCTTAACTCCCTTGACGAGTCCATCCCGAAGGCGTCAAGGACATAACGTAAGATAAACTAATTGTGTTTGCAATTAAGTTTGCAAATGGTTCGTCTAAGTGGCGTGCTCCCCTTGAATATTGCAATGTTGCAATGGGGTGTCATGAAGTGTAATCCAAATTGGATTAAGTTGCAAATGATTTTTGCAATGTCGTTTGACACAAAGCTCCCCCTAGCTTTATGGTGTCAATATCTTCATGTGTATTTTGAATAACTACAAAACAAAGGTTAGAAAACAAGAGTATAGTGCATAATTTCCTGCAAATAAGACTCAAGTTAGTAAAAATTTGTGCTTCTTTTGGATCCCACGGTTCCCTTCAAGGAGGGATCCGTCTAGTTATCTGGAAGGGATCCGGCTATCATTGACAGTATCTTGGCAGTGAAAATGTCAAGCAATGCTATTGAGAAAAATGAGATATATGTACAATATATCAAGCACAACACAAATAATCATATATAAGTATTCATTCAATAAAATAAGAGACACACAACCAAATCTCTAAAAACTAAGAAAATGAACTAAGAGAATGAACTAGCCAAACAAGTAATACTAATGCTAATCTCATTCTAGAGACTTAGAATGGGACAATGTACTTAAGTCTAGGGATGAGTGGACTTGTTGAATTGATCCAACTTTTCAAGAAGATGATTGAACATGAAATGTATCTCATTTCGTACTTCTTGAGCAAGTCCTTGAGTTTTTAGACAATTTGGGCAAATATTGTCTTGGTTTGGCCCCGGAGAGAAATGGATGTTTTGAGGGGGCTCAATGTGTGTTTGAGGGTCTTCATTTTGAGAAGTAGGGAGGGTTCTAAAATGAGGGTGGTAAAGGAACTTCTTCCATATGATCAAGGTTGTTCCTTGTCTCCCATGATGGGCTAGTTGGTGTTGTAGGTGGTTCCGATTCAATGAAAAGGTTGGTGAATGAGAGGTTCTTGGTGGTGAATGAAACAATGAATATATGTTTGGGATGAGGAAGGGTCATCATTGAGTGTAGTCTATTTTTAATGAATGAAGGTTTTGATGGCTTGCTAGAACTAGCCATGTTTGGTTTAGAACTAGATAATCCTTTTTCTAGTTGGAAAGGTTTGATGCTAATCCTTACGGTTCTCTTAGCTTTTGTTGAATGGGTTTGATGAGGTGGGATTCTAGAGTCATCATTTCTAATGGGAGATGTTTCGGTGGATGAAATTTCATGGATCATTTGACCATTTCTTTTGGATGATCCTATGTTTGAGGAGTTGTTGCTAAGAGCCTTTGTCATGGTGATGAAAATGCTAATGTGAGCTTCTAATTTCTGATTTTTTGAGGAGTAATGAGGATGGTGCCATAAACTTAAGATTGTTTGGTTTATAAAGAATAATTTGAATTTGGGAATTAAATTCTTGACCACTTAGAAGACTAAGCATGCTCTTGAGATTTTGATCAGCTCTAGGAGGATAATTAATGTATGCTAAGAGTGGTTAGAGAACCAAAAGGTGACTTGAATTTGAATATAGAAGCTGATTTATGCATTCTGCATCTACGGATCCCGCGGATCCCTCTCATGGGATCCTACTGTTAAGACAGGGATCCGGCTATCAAACAAGGTTTAGGTGAAATCATTATGCTTTTGTAAGGTTTGTTATTAATGGATTTCGAGGGTTTGACTTAATTTTGAAGTCTTTAGTGTTTGGATCTCAAATCCTAACCATAACAAGTAATGGTGCTTAATGATGGTTTTGTTAAAGAAAATTTGACCTTGGGTAGTCTAACTATATGTTTGACAATGATTCCATTTGATTTGATGTGGAGAAATGGTGATAACAAGTCCTAGAAGTCAGATGATGTCCTAATAGGAATTTACTAAAATCCTTAAAAATAAGAAGAAATGAAAAAACCAATTTTTGACCTTAATTTAGATTAAAATATGATTGAGATCAATTTGCTAAAATTGAAAGATATACCTAACTAAGTGCTATCAAGAGTGATAGATAATGTGTGAGTGTTAGAGCGGAATTATGGTGAGTTTTGACTAGTTGAAAAATAAAAAATATTTCAAAGATGTATCCTAGATAGGCCATGGATGAGAGTGAGATTTTCAACTATTTGAGAAAAACTTAGTTGGCTCTAGTATCTTATGTTTGACTTGTTGGAGGTGATCTAATAGATTGTTTTGATGTACCTAAATCTGTATTGTATATCATATACCACGGATCCCATGGTTCCCTTCTGGGAGGGATCCGTCTAGTACAAATGCTGGGATCCGCCTACTGCAGATCAGAAGGCTTTCAGCAAGTGTGCAATTTTGCACTTCTTAGTAAATGCTCCTCCTAGTTGTTTCTATGGGAACTAAATGTACGAACACAACTACTATGATGTATGCCAAAGTAAAGATAGCTAGAATTCTAGAATGAGTGACGACGACCATTCAAGGGTCGTAAAATCTCATTCCCAGTACCTATGTTAGGATTGTTTAGTGCCATGATATGGCAATACCTACAAACTACAAGCATAATTTAAATTGTTTACAAACCATTGTTTGAAATTGTTCATCAAAGTTTGATTCTTCAAACCTTACCTTTCTCCTCCTTCTTCACTTCTTCACCCGTCCTCCACTCTTTATCAAACTATCTTCACTTCTTATTCTTTAAGAAATTGGCGAAGCATTTGAAGATTCCCTTAGTTTGTTGCCATTCGGGTGATTCATTGGGGATGTTTGGCAATTGGTTGATGTAGTCCAAGGGGTCAAGATTGATATTTGCGAGTGGGTTGCTACTACTCCCTTTACCTCCACCTTCTCCTTGCCTTTCCTTTCGTCCGAGGTCCGAGTGGTGGGTGTGGTCTCTTGCCTTCCACCATAAACCTTGTTGTTCTACCTTCGGTCAATGGTACCATAAACTTATTGCAAAAGCTATGATCAAGGGATTGTGGAGAAGGGTCTAAAGCAAAGATGAATTTGGCGAGACGGGTTAAAAGCATTGCGTACTGAAGCACCATCTTGTCCATGCTTCTAACACTTGCCATTCTTTTGACCATGTAGTAGGCAAGGTTGAATTAGTATGGTCACTAGGCAATAGATCATGAAGCTTAGACATGTGTTGGGGTGGTCCTTGTTCCCTACTAGGCACCCCATTTTCTCTCACATCCTCCCATTTCCTATACAATAAGCACATTTAGAAACCTCCATTTGAAAGGATCCTATGGATCACTTTTGACTTCCTTGTGACTCTTGATGGTGAAGCTCTTGGAATGAACACGGTGTCCCTCACCGTGGTTGCTTTCGGGATCAAATTGTAGTAAATATCATGATGATCAACCATTGTGTGTAGTTGTTCCAAGGACCATTCATTCGAGTACATACAAATGCCTTGATATGGAACTCCTATAATTCTTCCAAACTCTATAAGTGAAAGACTAAACTCTCGCTCATTGATGGTGAATTCAATTGAGATGGACCCGATCATCATTGCTAATTATCCCCATTGTCTTGTAAAACTCGAGCACAAAGACCGGGAAAATTTGTTCGTTTATATCCAATAAACAATCAAACCCAATAGTTGCAAAAACTTCCCTTACGTCGGTATTTGCAAGAAATGATGGATCAACAACTCTACCTTCATGAGAGAGTCTCCTTTCGAGCAACTTAAAGGCCTTTCTATCATCCGGACTTAAACCATTTTTCCTATGATACATGGGTATGTAGTGGGCGGTGTCTTGGTAGTCTTGTTGCTTGTTCTTGGCATGATATTCTGAAGTGATTGTTAGACTTGGAAAGAATGATCAATTCAGTCCTATGAGCGGTACCCCTTTGGCTAAATATTCTTTTTACTTGAAAGGAAATATATAGATAAGTTCTTTATGCTCTTCTTGGTAACTCCAAATCCAAGTATGGATAATGCTTGGCTAAATATTCTTTTTGCGAAAAGAAATATTTAGATAAATTCTTTATATGCTCTTCTTGGTAACTCGAATCAAGTATGGATAATGCTTAGAAAAAAAAATGTTAGAGCATAATATCATTGTCCAACAATAAACAATATAGTGATTTTAAAATATGACGAAGATAATCCTTCTTTGTGGTTTTCAAACATACATGGATCGTATCAAGTTTTTAAAATTTTGTATACTCTAGAAACTTGGTAGCGAGAAACTCATTACCAATTGTGGAAAACTAGAAGGGGGGGTTGAATAGTTTACCAATTTAAAACTTCCTTTTAAATATTTAGATCGACTTATGTCAATCTATTTGTTTGTTTATGTTGGATGTTGATAGATAGATATATAAACGTGTAATGAAATATAAAGAGTAAGAAGGCATCACCACAACTTTAAGTTATTTATAGTGGTTCAGCTACAAGGACACCTTCCTTGCCCTACTCCACTCCCCGAGTCACCTACTCGAGAGTTCGTAAGCACTACACCAACTCCTTGTAGCGGAGAAGCCTTCACAACATCGCAACCTTTTTGGTACAAAGCTAAATACCGAGTTCTTTCACACCAAGGCGAACCACACCTAACACACCGTCGCCTACCCTTTATACGGTGCTAGGCTAACCACCGAGTTCTTTCACACCTTAGGAGAACTAATCCTATCACAACGTCGCCTACCCTTTATTAGGTACTAGGCTAAGCACCTAGTTCCATTACTATGGAGGAACTACTACCCTTCACGACACAACACCTAATCTTAAGGAGATCTACTCCTTGTTACAACACCATCAAGGATATCACCATCCTTGTAGATAAACAAATACTTATATGTATAACGATGCACCTCATCGATTATACGACCTAGGCATTCTTCCCAAATGCTACTTGATTTGATTCTTTGGCATCCTTCACTAATGCCTTTGACACATCGCTTGGCACCCTTCACTAATGCCTTCGTCTTGACACCTTTAGCATCCTTAACTAATGCTTTGACACGAATGATGAGCACCTTTCACTAATGCTTTCATCTTGACACTTTCGGCATTCTTCACTAATGCCTTCAACCCAACATCTATGGAGAAAGGAAGAACTATCAACAAGAGAACCTTAGTAGTCTTGATGATGACGAAGCATGGCAACTCATGGACTTGAGCATGCACGTCTTCAAGAAGTGGTGATCTCTCCTTTAAGAGGAACCTAGTAGATCACACAAAACAAAAGACAAACTACATAGATCACTTAGATCTGAGTTTAGAGGGTTAGAATACTTTGGGGAAGTATGTGTGTAAAACCATGTGTGTAGAGAGGAGAAATGGCTCTCTATTTATAGAGAATTCTCTACTGTTCCCGGATCACGGATCCCTACCACAAGGGATCCGGCTAGCACAAAGCTAGGGATCCGTGGTGCGCTCCTCTTTGCCCATGGGTATTTTTGGTTATGGGTCATGGGTTATGGGTTGATCCATGGTTTTCTTTCTAGATACAATGTATCTTAAGGATACAATGAACTTGGTTAAGTGGTATATATAAAACCATGGGTTATGGGTCAAACCATTTGCTAGTATTTACCCATTTAGTATATACTTGTATTTACCCATTTTAGCATACACTTAGTTTTACCCATTTTAGTATACTTAGTTTAAGTATATGTTTAACCCAATATGTAAACACTAGTTGTTGTACATATGTATCTAAATCATAAAATCACTTATACTTGTTTTAGTGTTTTATGTAAGCGTAGTGTGTTAGAAAATATTAACTCAAACTATTTCATTACTCAATTTGTTTCGTTAAAATGATTTTTTACTTTTGTTATCGACAAAACATTAGAATCGTAAAATATAAATAAGCGTTTTATCTTAATTATTTGTATTAACACTCCCCCCTCAACATATGCATAAAATTTAGAAATTGTTTTGTACATATGGAGGCAAAGAGATCTTTGAAATCGTTAGATTAAGAGTGAAAGGTCAATCTTTTTTGATTAACATTTTCTTAAATGATCATCATCACTTCCCAATCAATTTGAGTAGATAAAACATTTTGAGGAAGGATGAGGTTTTCAAGGTTTGCTCCCCTCAATATGTGCCTCGAATTTTTAAAGATTTTGCACATATTAGAGAACGCACTTAGAGACAATTCAATCCGCGTTTCAATAATTTGAGGTTTAAAATAGATGCTCCCCTCAACATGTGCATGGAAAATTTGAAATCGTTTGTCACTTGCGGGAAGGCAAACATGCTAAACACTTATGAAACCATTTATCAATTATCAGTTTAAATCCAATTTAAATCACAAATTCTCCCCGATCACAATTATCAAATCATTTGAGATTTGTGATCTGTAAGATAAATTGATTTTGAAAGCTTTTAAGGAGAATTGTGACTTGATTATGAAGCGTTTTAGCGATAAGGATTTGATTTTGAGACTTTAAACTCCATTGATTAAACATGCATAAATATCTTTTGAAAACATAATAATAACCAAGGTCGGAACCAGTGTGTAACATTTGTAAACCATTTAGAGTAGACCTTACTCATTTAAAATCATTCTCCCCCTCAATCAATGACGAGATTCGTTGATTGATGAATTGAGATTTTGACACTTGATAAGTTCTTTTGATTTTCAAAAATAGAGTCGAAGTGTTTTTCAAAACAATTGAGTTTTCATAAGATTACAAAATATTTTTCAGATGAATCTTTAGAAGGAAAAATATTTGAAATTAAACATTTGTCTTGTTGATGACAAACATTTGTTTTTAGAATCAGAGCATTAGGTTTGAAACATGAGATAAAGCATGGCTCTGTTCTTTCTTTGAGAAGCATGGCTCACGATTCTTTTTATTTATTTATTTATTATTTTTTTAACATTCGAACAACATCTAAACTCCCGTGTCACTCTTTTGAAGCAGCACAAAGACCGTAGATATATATCGAATCAAGAAGAAAGACAAAAAACAATATTTTTGAGATTTTTGAGATTTTCATATTTTTATGGATTTTTGAAAGTTTTATATTTTTCTATTTGGTTTTATAAGGTTTTATAATTTTGTATTTTGATTTTTGGATAAATATATACAAAGATATAGATGAAGGAAAGACCTTTACTCCTCGTCTTCCTCCTGAAGACGTTTGAGTGTTGCTGGTTGAAGGCTTTTCAAGCCAAGTCGAGGAAGAATAAACTCAAAACGTTCTCTTGGAAGAGCTTTGGTGAAGATGTCGCTAGCGATATTCGACTCACAAAATAGAGTTCCACCACACCGTTTTCCACTTGCTCCCCGATGAAATGATGTCGGATGTCGATGTGCTTTGCTCTTGAGTGTTGAACGTTGTTGCATGAGAGAGCAATAGCACTTTTATTATCCACGGTAAGAGGGTTTTGTTGAATTCAAAGCCATAGTCAGATAATTGGGATCTCATCCAAGGATTTGAGCACAACAAGATGACATGGCTATGTATTCAACCTCTGTAGAAGAAATAGAAGTACTCATTTGCTTCTTTGAAGACCAACTCACAAGCTTATCACCCAAAAACTGAGCACCTCGGCGTGCCGGCGTGTATCTTGACATCCTGCATGATCACATCTGCATGGTCATTAGTGACATACGGTGTCCTTCGGGTACCATAGTCCCATATTGATGGTTCCTTGGAGATACCGAAGACCCGTTTAACCGCTTCAAGGTGCTTTTAGTAGGCTTAGCACATATCTAGCACACATGCACACAGCGAACAAGATGTAAGTCGCTGGTACATGAGGTACATCGGGATCCAATCATACTACGATATTTCGTTTGATCTACCATGATCCCGAGTGGTCCTCATCCGCTTAGTGGATTCAATCATGGGAGTGTCAAGCGGTTCACATGAATCAAATCTAAATTTCTTTAAAATCTCATTTGCATATTTAGATTGATTTATAAAAATGCCTGCGGGACTTTGTGAAATTTGTAATCCCAAGAAAAATGACATTTGTCCCATCATTGACATTTGAAATTTGGAACCCATTTCATTTGAAGAACGATCACATTCATTGGGGTCGGTCGAGGCAAAAATAATATCATCAACATAAATTTGAACGTGAATTAAATGTTTGCTGACTTCCGGTGAACAATGTAGGATCAAGCTCCTGCTTTGAATCCAGTGGATAGAAGAAACTTTGATGATGTCATACCATGCTCTAGGAGCTTGCTTTAAACCGTAAAGAGCCTTTTTCAGCGATGACATGAGTAGGATGCTCGGATTCACAAAACCCTCTGGTTGCTGGCGTAAACCACCTCTTTAAATCTCCATTAAGAAGCGGTTTAACATCCATCGATAGACAACCATGTTCTTGCTAGGCATTAGCCAGAAGATTCGATTGCCTCAATACGAGCAACTGGAGCAAATGATTCTTCAAAGTCAATACCATCCTCTTGGCGGTATCCTTTTGCAACCAATCGAGCCTTGTTCTTTAAGACATCACCATGCTCATCAAGTTTCACTTTGAAGATCCATTTTAGAGCAATGATCATAGCACAATCAGGCAGTACTAATTCCCATACAATAAGTCGATCAAACTCATGAATTTCTTCTTGCATGGCATTGAACCAGCAATCTTCATTCATGGCGGTTTTAATGTCTTTTGGTTCGACCTTAGAGAGTACTGAGTTGAAGAAGCACCATAAGGCATCGGTTGCAAGTTGTTTCCGTTATATGGATCTTGGCGAGAGGGTTTCCAATGATTTTGTTCAATGGGTGATCATGTGTCCATTTTCTAAGGTGTTCATGTGGTTGTTGTTGTGGGCTGAAGTAGCGAGTCGATGTCTCTCGATGAAGATGGTTCGATGATGATTCGAGGAGCAAATATATTATCAAATGGAGCATCTTCAGGAGTAGCAAAGGGATTAACTTCATCATTGATGCGAGAAACAATTCCATGATGTATATTTGATGATTGATGGTTTGTTGATGAGACAGTGTCGGCGGCGGAGCTTCTTGACTTAATGATATTGAGGTGAAGGGTTGACTTCATTCACGGGGATAGGGCACCTCGTTGATGGAATTGACATTTCATCAGCACTTGGTTCATAGTGTTCATCAAACATTGGATCAAACAATTTCTTTAAATCATCTTGAGATGGAGGTACATATGGAGTTCTTGGAGAAGAGTTTGGTACAAGGGATGAACCAATGGGACTTGTTTTGAAGTCTTGGTCCAGCTGGATTGTCAGGAGCCATTTGACGGTCGGCTCATCAACGTAGCGTGAATTGTTTCCATGATATTTGGTTCTCTTGTTTGTAGATTCGGTAACCCTTCTTGTTTGGTGCATAACCACCAAAAACTCCAATATCTGCCTTTGCTCTTAGTTTACCTAAGTCTTGACCATCATTAGTTGGATAACACAATGCACCAAACACGCGAAGGAATGAGAGATTAGGTTTTCTATTGTGGACAAGTTCATATGGAGTTTTTCCATGAGCGGTGTGAATTAGGGATCGATTTTGAGTGTAGCATGCAGTGGCAATGGCTTCACCCATAGAAACATTGGAACCTTTGAGTAAATCAGCATCGTTCTTGCGGCTTCCACAAGAGTTGATTTAGTCTTTCAACTACACCGTTCATTGAGGAGTTAGTGGAACACTTCTTTGATGGTGATTCCAACACTTTCATAAAACTTCATTAAGTTGTTTATTAACAAACTTCGGTTCCATTGTCTGTTCGGATGATTCTGCAGTTTTGTTAAGTCGAACCTGCTGTTGTTTGATAAGTTTGATGATGATATCGAGTTTCATCCTTTGTCCAAGGAACTTACCCGAGTGAATCGAGTAATCATCAACACAACTAACACATATTTCTTCCCAAAGATATTACGCACTCTCATGGGTCATAAGTCCATGTAGTTGTATGAACTTCTATATGAGTTTGTAGGTTTTGGTTTGTGGGCATACTTTTTTGCTTTTTCCCAATTGGCATCTTTGAACAAAGATGATCCTTTTCATACTTTAGTCTAGGTAAACCTACAACTAAGTCCTTTCGGGAGAGATCATTGATGGTGCCAAAGTTCAAGTGATTGAGACGATGATGCCATAACCATGACTTTGTTTTAGAAGCCTTTGACAACAAGCAAATTGGAGAGGACTTCATCATATCTTCGATAGAGATGGTGTATAGATTTGAACCACGAGTTCCTCTTAAAGTTCCTTACCATCAAGTTCTCTAACGAAACAAGTATGTTTTATGAAGGCCACTTCTAGATCGGAATCACAGAATTGACCAACAGAGAACAAGTTATGACCAAGACCTTCCACATAATATACCATGGAGATAACACTATCACCAACAACATAATCTCCATAACCCATAATTGCACCGAAATGATCGTTCCGAATCTAAGATCCGATGAATTTGCTCCACGAAGTTCATGAGCATGACGGTCTCAGTCATATGCTTGGAACGGCCTGAGTCCAGGTACCACAGAATGATTTGAACGATCTGCAGTTGAACACAGACAAGAATGGATAAGCTGGATAATGGGATCCCCATGCAAGAATGGGTTCCACTTGGTTAATGTAACATGATTGGAACACCCATACGAGAAATAGAAACATCCATATAGAAGTGACAATGGAATCATTATGAATAGATGCAATGCTAGTGTCCGTATTTGACCTATTCAAAGTATGTTCACTTCTTAAGGGAATAGTTCTACCAGTAGGCATCCATTTTCTAGTGGGCATTTCTGCGATTAATCTTATGGCCAAAAGGTATCCATTGATAACCTATCTTACTAAATGTTCTTCACTGGGTTTCCATTGTTTTCTAACTTTCTTTCGTTCTTGTCTTTTAGCCTTCTTAGCATGAATATTAGCATTAGCAATTTTAACTGGGCATTTGACAGCATTAGACAAAGCATTCACACCACATTCATGATTAGTAAGCGAAACCAAGCAATCATCATTACATGGTTTGCAAAGTAGTAGAATTCGAATTAATTACTGTGCGCTTAAAGCTAATACTAGAATCAACGATTCGTTTTATTCAACTTCTCCCTAAAGGTGATCTTCTACTCTTTCTTCAATGCACATTCTTAGCTTGCGAGGTCCTATCATTCCTTGTATTGTCTTGAGACTTTGACACGCTTCGCTTTAATGTCTGATTACTCTGTAGAGGGAATGGGAACATTAGTTGGTTTTCTACTTTTTGCATTGTTTTGATGTCTTGGATGTGACTATTTGAAGGCTCTGAAGTTCACTTTCTTAACACTAGAATCTGGGATCACATTTCTTGAAGGCATACTAAAGTTCACATTCATAACATTGGGCATTGAATGAGTTGCATACTTGGCACTAGGCATAGAACAAGGCATCAAAGATTGACTTTTCACCTAAGGATTTAGGACATGTTGCAATTAACATTCTAGAAGTTCTTGAGATCGTTTGGCATATAAGCAAGCAAACCAATTTCATTATCAAGAGGTTTCTTATGAAATCCTCTTCTACAATCTCACGAGACATTCTAGACTATCCTTAAGGTATGAGAAATAGTTTGAATGGCAAGTTCATTATTCCTAAGATGAGGAGGAATATATTTACTGAACAAGCATATTTATTCTGGACATGACTTTGAAGCAACATTCTTATTAGTCATTGGCATTTTCCCTTTTCACGACTCCCAGATTCTCAATTTCCTTTGTTGAAGTTATTTTTCATTGTTTTTGTTCACAGTGACTTTCATTGAATCGTATAACTCTTTGAAATGTCGTTTAACCTTTTCATTTTCTTCTAGAAAACTCTCATTTTCCTTTTGTAAAGCATTAACTAAGTTTTGAAGATGAAAAGTTTGAGAATTCTGAGAATCTAAAGGAGGAGGCATTTGGGAGCCAGTCACATTGTTCTTTTCACCCTTTAATTGAGAGATTTGGGCTTTCAACTTTCGATCGGTGTTACAATGAGCTTGAACATTCATCACGTTTGTATTTCAAAAGCGCATCAAACTGGAACATCCGAGGATGTCTTGATATTTGAGGTTTTAACATTTTCTTTTAGATGTTGATATTTAGTTGTAAATCAAAATGTTCAACTTCTAGTTTAGAAAAATGTTTTACCAAATACATGATCATCTTGTTCAATTTTCTCATTAGTTTAGAATTTTTGATTTCAAGCTCAATGACCGATCATGGAGACTTTTAAAGCAACAGATAATTCATGAAATTGAGAAGCATTAATGGAGCAATTTGTAGCAGTGTAAAACACATCTTGAGCAATACATTCAGAAATAAGATTCTCATTCAAGGTATGCAAGTTCTTCCTCTCAATCTCATTATATTTTAATGCTCGCTCATAGTCACTAACCTCAACTATCATTGCATCAAATTCCTTTTCCATTCCTTTAATATCGAATCTATCCCTTTTTAAGACTCTCAAAATGATCTTTTAGTTGTTTAAAGAAAGGCATGACCTCGGTTAAATAGCATTCTTTTGTTTGCTCAAAACCCCTTTCCCCTTGATTATACGTGGGTGTGATCCTTTTCATACAAGTTTTCTCAAAATCAACAAATAGTTGAAAAATAACATATTGGCTGATTAAGGTCTTGCTTTTAGTGGCAATAGTTCTAGGAACTAAATGCATTGGTGTATTGGGAGGATACCAGATTCGGCAATTTTCCTAAGGGGGTTTGTTACAACAAGATTCTCGCTTTTGCTTATCTAAATCCTTTTTCCGAACACTTGTTGGGTGTTAACAACGTCTGAGGCTTAAATTTGTTCAAGGAAATCCAATTCTCCTTCTTGTAATCATGGGGTGTGATAGTTATTTTATTCTTTTTACATTTAGGATCATCTAGTTTCTTGTTCATCTTTTCCCTAGTGACTTCATCTGATTTCTTATCTTCCCAGTGCACTCAAGCAACTAGGTTCTGTCTAGGTTTAAGGATTTCATTGCCATCATAAATTACCTTATGAGCAGTTCTAGCCTTTTTAATGACCTCTGGATTTGGTTCCTCAACAAGGGAATGCTATGCTTATCGCTTAAGACTCTATGCTTAGTGATCATGTGGAAGGTCTGAATGGTGTTCCCTTATGCATACAACTTATTTTCAAGCTTTTTTTCAAAGTTTTTAGATTAGAAAAATCATTCAAAAGTTTTGATTCCTTAGCATTAAATTCTTGCTTAAGCATTTTAACATTTTCTTGAAGTTCTTGTTTTTGCTTAGCGATTTTAGAAAGCTTTTCTTGTAAGGAATTTAACTCTTGTTTTAATACTTCTTCTCTAAAATTACTTTTTCTAATGATTTATGCGCATTTGGTCATCCATTTCATGCTCACGAGTGGTCAACTCAAATTTTGCACGTTGTTCATAAATAGCAACACGTTCTTTATAGGCATTAAGTTCAGAGATAACAGAATCATCAGGGGGCATGCGGTTATTCATCAAACATAGTCATTATTGATTGCGAAGATGCATCACTTTGTACAATCTCACTTTCACTTTGTTTCACATATTGATCATATGGGACAACATTGATATTACCCATATTTTCAATATCGATTCATAAGTTTCAAGAGATTGTACTTCATTATGCATCTTTTGCTCATCAACATCATCATATAGTTTTAATACCTCGAGATGATTTGTCTTTGGATGGACCAGCTTGTTGTGGTGAAGAGACTTTTGGAGAAACCATTGGAGAGATGCTAGCCATGAAAATTGTTTGGCATTAGGTTCATCATCTACATCAAAGTCAAATGCATCACATCGGCACTTGAAGGCATTGATGATTGTGACCTATCTCCACGAATTGGCGTTCATCAACATCGGCATCATATGTCTTGGCATTTCCCTCGACAAGAAACAACTCCTCTTCATCCAAAGCTGCTCCATTATCACAGGGCACAAGCAACATCTTATCCACTGAAGTACTTGCATTCGAGGGCGTTTGGAGATGTGCAATTCCTTGCAATGTGTCCCTCACCACCATAGTTGTAACATTTGATAGGCTTAGCTTTCCTTGATTTCCATTCCTTCCTGATTCGATTTCCACCATAGCCTCTACCTACTCCACCTCTTCTCGTCATCTGCCTTTCTTGAACTGGTTGCACCATAACCTTCCATCTCACGACAAGCTTGATTGTGAAGATTGGATGCGGTTACATTTCATTGTTGGTGTGGGTTGTGTTGGGTGAGAGTCATGTTTGTTTTACTAACCATGAGAGCTAGTTGATTAATAAGAATTCCATGACATCATCGGCATCTGTTGTTGAACATGGATCGAGGAATGAGTTTGTGATTACCATCACCCATGGGTATACTTGAGAGCTTTGGTGGTAATTCCAATTTGTGTAGAAGGCGGTTGAATCATTTGATGAGCTTGTTCTCCACGATTGGTTTTGAATTGCTCAAGAATCCTTTCTTCAAACATAGCATGTCTCTCATTCTGAAGAAGGAAGGCATAGAGTTGCTCATAGTTTGTATTCTTCAATCCTTTGGTTAGCTTCACGGAGGTGACAAACTTGTGCCATTCGGGATTCATGTTGTTCACAAACTTTGAGTTCAAGTGAATGTTAGGCATAGTCATTCTGATGTTCCTCATGTCATTCACAAGCTTATGGAATCTTACATAGTACTCATAGACACTCTCATCGGGTTTCATCTTAAAGTGCTCAAATTCATCATAGAGTTGGGATTATCTGTCTTCCATAGTTAATTGAGAACACGAGAGAAGCATCTTGACATTATCCCATACAGCCTTTGCTTCGGTGTTGTGATTGATAAGCTTGTAGATGTCTTTTGGAAGACCTACGTATGATGTTAGAAGCCACGATATCGCATCGAATCTCTTCTTTTCCTTATCATTGAGCTCATCATACGTCTTTGGTCTGTCCATTCCATAGATCATTGTTCCATCTTCAGTTGTATCAATTATGTCTCTAGTAGTCTCAACTCGATAAGGTCCTTCATCAATCGATTTGAGAATGTTGACCCCATTTTCCTTTCCAAGACAATTACAATCGATTCTTTGAGCCCAAAAGTCGTAGTCGATTCTGTCAAGCATGGGTGGGCGAGTCACGAACGGTACTTGAACATCCTCGAACAGATGGAGATGATTGTAGAACGTTGGTAGACATGTTTACAATTACCGGGATTTTATAACTCTATGATTAAACCGAAATAGATTCTTTCGGGATTTTACTAAATCAAGAAAACCGTATTACACACAAAAGTCAACCAAGTCGCTAAGAATCCTTGAACCAAGTAGCTAAGCACTAAGTTGCTAAGTAATAACAAAACAAATTCGATTTCCCAAGTCGCTACAAATTTTGACAGACAAGTCGCTATGACCAGTCGCTAAGATTTCAAGTAAGCTAAATAGCAACTTCGCTAAGGTCCAATCGCTAACACCAGTCGCTAAGAAACTTAAAGAACAAGTCGCTATCAAATTGAAAGCAAGTCACTACCTTCACCAAATTAAGCTACCCGTAGTGGAGAATCCACTAAGTGTACTTGTTTGTCGGCTGTCTCAATAGACAAGTCGCTAAGCACCAAGTTAAGCTATCAAAACACACTACAACTTCGCTACACAGTTTATAAAGCAAGTAAGCTACCGAAATGAAGTCCAAGTAGCTCCAAGTCGCTAGCAAGAGAAAACTTTAAAAACACACTTTTCAATCCAAAACAACCCAACCACGATGATTCAAGCCTTCTAAAACCAAACACTTGTGATGATTCTAAACACCAAAATACAATCAAAATCCAAACTTTAACACTAGAAATCAACCAAATGATGCAAAAACCACTAAACTTTTTCAAACTCAAAAACCACCTAAAAACACTAGAAATCCAAAGATATGTAAGAGATGATCTAACCATGGCTCTTGATACCAATTGTAACATATTGGATTTCACATACACATCATAACCAAACATACTTGGAAAAATATGAGATGAGTTTTAGAGAGAGAAAGTTAGAGGTTTGGGAACTTTAGTGAGAGAAAGAAAATCTTATTATGAGCTCCAACTCTCTACCTTGGGAGGTAGAGAGTATTTATAGTCTTACAATAAGCCACACGAGGCGTGGATCGGGCATACAATGGGTAAAGACCCGTCCTTCCTCCGCGGTGTTACATAACTAAATACTACTTAACATAAAATAACTACGACTACGAGCTTTCTAACGATTACATATACTTGAGGTGACCGACACTTTATATGGTTTTAAATCCTAACAATATAAATTTAGCAGCGAACATCACTAACAACTAAAGGAGATTATTTTGGATCAATATGACCCAAACCATATCCATTACCCCTTTTGAGCCATAAACATAAAACATAATGTAAAACAATGTATTTAACATACAACATTAAGCGAGAGGTTTAAATCTCCCTCTAATTTGTAATGTTAAATGTGAGAACCCTTCCTTGGTTTTTCTTCCTTCACATGAAGTGACGACAAATTAAAATGGCGGATTTGATGTGTTTTCTTGCTACTTTCACTTGTGGTGCCTTAGTGTCACTTTCTTTCTTGGTTTCCTCGTGAGGCGTACTTGCACTGTTTTTTGGACTTTCTCCTCGTGTGTCCCCTACATCCCGCTTGTCATTGCATCGCCATATGTTACCTCTTGACCGAACCATATTCATCCTTGGCGTTCCATGCAGGTGCCTCTTGTGTTAGTAAACCTTGACTAGTGCAATGTATTCCCTATAGCACTCTTTCACATCATGCTCATTCTCCCGAGCCAATCCCAAAAGCATAGCGACATCACTCCACATATTATTGAACGATACATTCATGTATCCTCCCATGTCATCCACAAACTTGTACAATGCTAGAAAATCTATTTTGATTACCCCTACAACTGGTGGTAACGTCCCCAACACATCTTGCCCCATATATGCAAGATAAAACCACTCCAACAATTCAACAAATTTCTTCCCCATAATCTCCCAATTCTTAAATACTAGTTTGTCGATTTTAAGTAAATCTAAAAAAGACAAAGCATGGGAAAGTGTTTACCTTTAAATGGTATAACGTTCCATTAAAACTAAGATATTCCTCATCAACGTAGTCTTGGCTATCATCCTTGTCCATCTCCAACTCTTCCATTCCAAATCAAGAACATTCTTCACTAGGGTTGATTGACTTATAATAATCTTCCATAAACTATTGGTGATCCTTAACCATCCTTTCATCACCCATATCCATGGTACCCTCATCCTTGTCAAACATATACCTAATTTGACACGTACCATTGCCATAAGTCAATATGAACCCTTGGTCTTCAAGTTGGTTGATGCTTAAGACATTCATCGTGATTTACGGCGTGTAAAGCATGTTAGGAATCACTACACTTCCTTCTTTGTTATCAACGATTGCCTCTCCGACACCATAGGAGACAATAAACTTCCTTTCCTTCTCCTCTTTGCCCACCATTTTAAAACGATTGATCATACGATTGAACAAGGTCCTTGTAGGACTCATATGTTTGGCATGGGTTTTGCTAACGTACCAGATGTTATTCCAATTCCCCTGATCCGTCCCTTCTACCATGAAATCCGCCTCAACGTGTACCTTTTCCGTTGGATAGTTGAGTGCTACTTGAATTCTTGGCGTATTCTCCATTGTTTGATCTTGATCGTTTGTTTTTTTGTTGGTGCAATTCCAGTAAAAGTGTCCCTTTACTTTGCAAATAAAGCAACGTGATCTTCTTTCTTTTCTAGAAGTCGTGGGGTTTCTTGAAAGTTTGGATAACGGTTGTGTTTTTGGATAACGGTTTAAATTTGTAACCGGTTTGGACTTTGAGACATTATAGGATACAACTTCTTGAAGTTTATCCCATAGTAACCGTTTTCCTTCTGACTCTTGCTTCTTTTTTGTTTCCCACTTTGAACCGCTGGGATTACAATCCCTTTGTAGAAACTTCCTATTCAACGTCACTTTTATATTCTTTCTAGAGGGCTCGTTCCAATATTCGGAACATGGGCTCTGATACCAATGTTGGGTACTCCTCACAGGTCTAACATCAAGCCATCTCCGTTGCATAATTGCTTTGTAATTGATCATGGTGTGTGTATGGTTTTGAGAGACAAAGTAAACAAGAAATATTGATAAACACAAAGATATAAAGACATTGAAATAACATAAACTGTAAATTGAATTGTTGTAGATACAAATGACTAGACTCGATCCTATTTAAATAACATAAAATGACACATTCATAAACATGAACCATCGTAACGTTTCAATGCTTAACTGTTTTCTAACCGCTCCTTAACAGGCCTTTAACGAACATAACTAACAACTAAAGGGGTGTTTGGATCAATGCTTGACCCTACCCATGTCCATACCCTGTTTGACCCATAAACATAAAACATAATGTAAAACAATGTATTTTAACATACAAACATTAAGCGAAAGCATTAACAAAGATGTTGAATAATATAGGTGTTAATAAGGACTATTTGCGACGACAGAAACTCAAATTCGATGAGCAGAGGTGCAAATACCGACCATTTCTATAAATTAGTTACTCGTATAATGTAATATGTTGAATCATAAAATTATATAAAAATGATCGAGAGCGATAGTAGTATATTCAAACAGCCGTGTTTATTCTTTATGTTCCAACTTCGTTGCAGCTTTCTATGAAATTGGAAGTTACATTCATTTTCTTCTCCTATATATTATATGCAATCGTCATCCTATTTGGCCTACTAAATTAACTTCTTCAAATAAGAAAACATGCACCACCTGCTACTTAATTACTTGGAAGTTTTCTCAGAGTCTTAATACGCCACTTAATATCCACACATTTACATGCACCCATGGATTGAGTTTGGGATTTCATGGAACGTTACGCATTAAAGTTGAGTCCATAGAGCTTATTGCCACCTCTTCGCTAGCTATCACCATCAATGGATAAATATAAACAATGCTGTTACAATTTCTCAAGCTTCGGAAACTTAAAGTCAGAAGATAAGGTAATCATTGAAGAAAAACTGCTAAAAAAAAAAAAAAAACTGATTATGTGGTGAAAAACCAAATATTTCATATCAACACTATGTTTTGATCCATTGGCCACAAAGGTTCACCTGCGCCGACTCCGGGCTATCCAAAAAGGTAGTCCCTTGGGATTAGTCGACTCGGAATGTCGAATCGAAAACCCAGATATACAAAAAAAAAACTATATTTTGACGGTTATTTTCGGTTGGCGAGAAACCAACCATTGTGTCACTACTTATTTTTAGGGGAGGATCTACATGTTAGACAGGGTATGCAACTTGCATACCCTGTGAATTCTCGGCTTAGTGTAATGAAAGATAATTTTGTGCTTTTACTTGGTTATTTTGCATAGAGTGCATACCTTGGAAAAATTATGTGCATACCCTTTTTAATCTCAGCTAAAACAAATGAAAAAAAAATTAAAGATGTTGAGAAGTTTAAGAAATAACAATGGAGGATTTAACGTTGCAGAGGGTATAAAAAGAAGAACGAGAGAGAATGTTTTTGATAAAGAGATGTGTAGGTTAGTGGATGGAGAAGTGTGGGTCCCACTGTTATTTTAATATATTGTGTTTACCAATTTTTCCTTTAGGTGATATAGTTTTTCGTCTTTTCTTTTAGAAATACACTGATACAATTATGTAGTTATGGACTAATGGGTTTAACTTTAATGCAACCGAACTATTTTTTGTTTAGCTAAACATATAGATGCTGGGTTAGAAAATATAACATGAGCTGAATTAATCAAGAAAAACCATGATAACGACAAGAAGAAAAACCCAGGTAAGAAAAACCCGACCTGATAAAACTTAAATCGTTTTTTTTAATTTACGTATATGTGCATACCCTTTGACGGATTTTTAGATCCGCCACTGCTTATTTTTTCTGTAAATAAGTTTGTACAAAATGAGTCCCTTTTTTATAGAGGTGTACGTTAATAAGCACTGTTTGCAGTAGAAGTATTAACAAAGATGCTGAATAATACAAATGTTAATAAGTACTATATGCGATGACAGAATCTCAAATTCGATGAGCAGAGGTACAGTGTAAACAATGACCATTTCTGTAAATTAGTTACTCCTATTATGTCATATGTTAAATCATAAAAAATATATAAAAATGATCGAGAGGGATAGCTAGAGTGATAGTAATATATTCAAACAGCCGAGTATATGCTATATTACGTGCACTAATCAAGGGAGTCAAAGACAATACTGTGACACATGATGAAAGCAACTCAAGAGAACATGTAGAGGTGGTTAGAAAAAGCAATCGTGTGAGAAAACCACCCCTAAAGTTAAGGGATTAAATATGAGATGGAAGACAAATGGCAGTTAGTGAAAAATGACATAATTTGGCATCTCTCTCTCTCCCCTACATGATCCTTCTTTCTGTTAGAACGTATGTTTACATTGAAACTGTGCGTCTTTAGTTGTATTAATCATCAATATTTATAGAGTACATAGGAGAGATCAAACCTACCAATAAACCCTAATGGACCCAAACCCACAATCCGGGCTTAAGCCAATCTAATCTATTATACCGGCTAATACTCCTCCGCAGTCCGAGCGCTGTTCGAGCGGCGAAATCGCGAACGCTCAGATGGGAGATACTTAAAACATTAAAGCTATAATTATTTTTGTTAGGGAAGACATCCACAGCAAGCGAAAGTGTGGAAACGTAGAGGGGGAGGGGGTGAATACGTTACCGTTTAAAAACTTTAGATCTTTAGTATCAAATCGCTTATGAAGCTTGTTATAATATGAAAGTATCAATTATTGTTTGTGACTAATATAAAACATAGTAAACTAAGTTGTCACACAATCATGAATACCAAACCACATCACAAACAATAGTATAGTGCAAGTATAAATGTAAAGAGATAAAGAAAAGAAAGTGCAAACCGAACACGAGGATTTATAGTAGTTCGGTCACGGATCTTTCATACACTCAGCCTCCCCGAGTACCCAACTCGAGA
>OU343223.1:111537414-111778872 GCA_910596185.1 Chrysanthemum makinoi
GATCTCGGGGTATTGTATTTGGGGGTGGTACTTCTACCGATTACTCTACTATGGAATTTCCAATTCCTAACAATCTCCCCCTAAGGGAGGTCACCCCATGTTTTATATTTTGAGTCCTAGCATTCTATTTTATCTTCAGTCTTGAGCTCGTAGACTTTAATTCTTCACTTCTGCAATCTTTTTGCATTAGCAGTGATACTTCAAAGTCCGAATATTTTGTACTTTCAGTGGAGGTTTTTGAACTGATCCACATCTTGATGATCTTCGAGCTTTGATAACGCTCATATTGTACATGTTTCTAGTAGCGTTATGTGTGCTTTTGTATATGTTATTTGGTTATATTTGCGTGATTTCAGTGCTTAATCGTATCAAAAGATGTTTGTCTAGTGTTTATAACCAAGTGCATGGAAACGGAAGGAAAAGTAAAGTAATGTTCAACAATTAGAAGATTCTCTCATTTCGAAGCATGTCGCACAAATCAAAAGATTCTCAAGTACCTTTGAAGACCATAGTGATTGAAGAACCAAGTTCTATAAGACAAAAAGAAGTAAAAGTTGATTTCTGAATCTCAAAATTCAACCTGACGGATCGGTTGCCATTGCAAGAACCGGATCGGTTGAAATGACCAAAAGTGCCTAAGACGCCATCCCAACCGCTCGTTGTTTATCAGCAACCGAACGATTGGTTCCTTAGAAGACCAACCGCGGATCGGTTGGTCATGTAACCCATCCCAAGTTGGAAGACCCACAGATTCCCAATTCTTCATCATTAAGTTTCCCCTTTGCATCCAAACAATTTCTAGGTCCTTCTGGTGTATTATAGTCCCTTCCTAACTCCTTGAGGCCAAGTTCAACATTAATACCCTAGGCCTTGGAACTAGTATAAATAGAAGCCTTTTGTGAGCATATGAGACACACACTTCAATACAACTCTCTCTACTCATCAAAAATCTCTTAAGCTCTCAAATTCATCCTTAGAAGTCTAGGAAAGTTTGGAGTTCCAGAAGTTCCACATTTGGAGGCCAAATCACCAAGAAGTCTACCCCAATACTTTGGGAATCATTACTTCACCATTTGTAATCTTATTCCAAGAATTGTAAGACTTTTAATCATGTTTTCTAATGTTCAAAGTTCTGAGTTTATGTTCATGTTTGCTATGAGTGGCTAGTTTCTTTATATACTTGCTTAAATGATGTTGATTATCATATGATTAGTTAGTGATTGTGTTAACATGTTTTAATTCAATTTCAAGTTAATTCTAAGATCCAATTGTGCTAAAGTTTCATAGTGACATTTGTTAATCAAGTTTGACTAGTTGATAGTAATCGTAGAGGTCGAAAGAACTTATTGTTATTCAACTAGTTATAATCATTTTTGAACATATTGGATTTCACAAACACATCAAACCATGATCAAAAGTAGGCGTATACTATAAGGTTTTAGAGAGAGAAAGAGTTAGAGGTTTGGAACTTAGTGAGAGAAAGTAAAAGTATTATTATGAGCTCCAACCCTCTACCTTAGGAGGTAGAGGGTATTTATAGTTTCTTACATAAACGCCACCTACGGGCTGTGATCGCATATAGTGGGTAAAGATCCGTCCGTCCTCCACGGTGTTACTTAACTAAATACTATCTAACATAAAACAACTATGACTACGAGCTTTATAATGATTACATATACTTGAGGTGACCGACACTTTAATACCTAGATTTACTAAATCCTAACAATCTCCCCCTAAGGGAGGTCACCTCAAAATACATTGAATACAAACAGATATTACATTAAGATTGTTCTTGGATTCTTGTTAATGTTCCTTGCTCTGAAGCCCGTAATCTGTGATTCTTCATTTTTGCATGTTTGGATGATCCAAGTGGAGGTCTTTAACTGATCCACGTGATAATGAGTTTTGAGCCAGCTTTGAGATCATCAGCAACCATAAATCTATGACTTTTCCTTTGTGGTGTTGACATTATGTGATATTGTGACATTTAGACCGACATGCTCACATTCTGAATCATGAAATCTTGTCATCAAAGTAGCGGAAGCTTTATTTGATTCATGATATTTCAGCAGTCAGCTTGTAAGCATGGAGTGAAAATATCAGAGTTGTTGATGCACTTATCATGATTTCTTTAGAAATGAATGTGTTTGATAACGCTTTATTGCCTGTGATCAAGTATAATTCTGAAGAATCTCTTTGACAGTGAGGTTCGCAGTAAGTACGCTTCTAGTCGTTTCTCAAACCGAACGCCTCCAAAGAAGACAACACAATTGGAGTGAGTGAACCAAATAATTTGAGATTCACCGATTGATGAAAAGAGATTTGAAAAACAATCGAGTATCGCTTCAATAAAGTGTTTTTGCAATACAACGAAGGTTTTGAGAAAAATCAATTATCAATCATAAACACCTTTTATATTTGAAATATATACACAAATGTGCTAGATAAAATAATTTTAAGCACAACGACCGGTTTTTCAAAGGTATCCGTCAATCCATAACCTGAACCGGATTGATTCATAAGTTTGAATCGCCCATTGTGTTCCGTCATTGTCACATGGTTGATCATTTGGATAGATCTCACATGCCACCTACCAAGAGCTTGTTTGATGTTGGCTCTAGAAGGCTTTCCATCTTCATTGTGAATATGTTATCATATCACTCAGATGTTCTGGCAATACCACAAGGATAATGCATAGGACTCTTAAGATATAATCTCTTTCCACATTGTGTGAAAAGAGAGTCTTCATTGACAAGGTCCTAAAGAGATTTAGTAGGTTGATGATCTCATGGCACTAGACTCAATAGTGCACATTTGCTTCCTATGCCGGAGACAAGGGAGAGGGTCTCCTTCTTCAATATCAACAATCTCTAAGAGAAAGTTGATAGATTATGTAGGTTCCCAGTGAGAATGAAACAAGTCCCTTTTAAGAGAAACTTGAGTAGCTTGGGAAGTTGTAGTAAAGCAGGTCGCCACTGGGTCCATGACGTCTTGTCTTCAATACCGGTGTACCTTAGTAACAACCAAGAGAATATGTATTGAACCCAGTTTCCGCCCTAAGGTTGAATAATTGGAGGGCTATTTATTTTCACCCTTTTCTCATTCAATTCTTTTTCATTCTTCAACCCCTTCAGGTTTACCGAGACTTCATAACTAGAACCTTTTGGGTTTATTCGGCTCTTCTTCAGTCCACTCTTCTCACTTTTCTCCTTTTTTTTCATCATACCTAAGGACTCTACACTATCTAGTGGATTGTCCTCGGTAGATCCTCTCCCGCTTCACAGGGATCGTGGGAACTAATACCTAACCTAACCATCCTTATATCACCATACATAAAGTAAATTTGGTCGGTCTATTTGGTATTGTTCATCCGCCATTGGAACCAATTGAAAACCATTTGAAAATCAATCCAGATACTTGTGATATATTATCAAAGCATTTTTTGTACCATTGCTTTTGATATTTTTAGAAAAGAGCTCCCCTCAACATGTACATCATGTATTTGAGATCATTTTGGCACACGGAGGCAAGAGGAAGGATTCACTTCTTTGATTACCATTTTCTAAAAGATATCAACATCACTTTCCAGATCAAAATTAGTATTTTCATACTATGTTAAGGGTATTTTTGAAAGAATATGTGGTTTTCAAAAAGTTGCTCCCCTCAATATGTGCATAGAGATTTGAAAGTGTTTTGCACATATTAGGAGAATCTGACGTTGAAACAAATCAATCACGTTTCAATCCTTTTGGTTTGAAATAGATGCTCCCCCTCAACATGTGCATGGAAAATTTGAAATCGTTTGGCACATGTGGGGAGGAGAGCTTGTAAATCAATTTAAAACCATTTATCGAATTATCAGTTTAAATCCAATTTAAATCACAAATTCTCCCGCGATCACAATTTTCAAATCATTTGAGATTTGTGATCTCTGGAGATTTAAATTGATTTTGAAAACATTTGAGGAGAATCGTGACTTGCTTTTGAAAAACATTTCAACTGATGAGGATCAAAGCTGAGACTTTGAACTCCAAAAACATGCTTGAGTATCTTTTGAAAACATGACATAAACCTTGGTCAACCGTATGACAAATAACCTTTTGATTTAAATGAAATCATTTTCTCCCTCAATCAATGACATAAGTTGTTGATTGATAGATGAGATTTTGACAAATGTCAAGTCCGTGATAATTTTCAAAAATTGAGACCGAAGTTATTTTTATTAGTTTTCATTAAGATAACAAATATTTTGGAAGAATCATAGAAGGAGAAATATTTGTGAGAGAAACATTTGTCTTTTTAGTGACAAACATTTGTTTTTAGAATCAGAGCCTGAGATGTGAAAAATACGATAAAGCATGGTTCTGTTCTTTCTTTAAAAAAAACGGGTTATAGACTGAAATGACTATAAACCTTTGTTTTACTTTCTCTCAAAAAAAATTTTATGTATATTCGAACAACATCTAAAGACCCGTGTCACTCTTTGAATGACAGCACAAAGACCGTAGATATTATCGAATCAAGAAAAATATGACAAAATGACAATATTTTTGAAATTTTTGAAAGTTTTATATTTTTCTATTTCCTGTTTGTTGGTTTTGTAATTTTGTATTTTGCTTTTTGAATAACTATTTACAAGAGATGGATGAAGAAAACCTTTTACTCCTCTTCTTCCTCTTGAAGACGTTTAAGTGTTTCCGGTTGTAGACTCTTTAGACCAAGTTGTGGGAGGATAAACTCAAAACGTTCTCTAGGAAGAGCTTTGGTGAAGATGTCCGCTAACGGTATTCGGTCCTCACAAAATATAGTTCCACCACACCGTTCTCCACTTGCTCCCTAATGAAATGATGTCGAATGTCGATATGCTTTGCTCTTGAATGTTGAACGTTGTTGCAAGAGAGAGCAATGGCACTTTTGTTATCACAATAAAGAGGGATTTTGTTGAATTCAAAGCCATAGTCGGATAATTGGGATCTCATCCATAGGATTTGAGCACAACAAGATGACATGGCTATGTATTCAGCCTCTGTAGAGGATATAGAAGTACTCATTTGTTTTCTTTGAAGACCAACTCACAAGCTTATCACCCAAAAACTGAGCACCTCCGACGTGCTTCGACGCGGTATCTTGACATCCCTGCATGATCAAGATCATAGGTCGTTAGTGACATACCAATGTCCTTCGGGTACCAAAGTCCCATATTGATGGTTCCTTGGAGATACCGAAAGACCCGTTTAACGCTTCAAGGTGCTTTTTAGTAGGCTTAGCCTGGTATCTAGCACACATGCATACAAATGCAACGTAATATCTGGTCTCCATCAGGTGAGGTACATCGGGATCCAATCATACTACGATATTTCGTTTGGTCTACCATGATCCCCGAGTGGTCCTCATCTAGTTTAGTACGCTCTATCATGGGAGTGTCAACAGGTCACAAGAATCAAATCCAAATTTCTTTAAAATCTCATTTGCATATTTAGATTGATTTATAAAAATGCCTTCGGAACTTTGTGAAATTTGTAATCCCAAAAAAATGACATTTGTCCCATCATTGACATTTGAAATTTGGAGCCCATCTCCTTAGAAAAACGGTCACATTCATCAGAGTTGGTCACGATTAGGCAAAAATAATATCATCAACATAGATTTGAACGTGAATTAAATGTTTGCTCGACTTTCGGTGAACAATGTCGGATCAACTGCTCCTTGTGAATCCAGTAGATAGAAGAAACTTTGATAGCGTATCATACCATGCCCTTGGAGCTTGCTTCAAACCGTAAAGAGCCTTCTTCAAGCGATAGACATGAGTAGGATGCTCGGAATTCACAAAACCTTCAGTTGGCGACGTATAAAACTTCTTTAAGATCTCCGTTAAGAAAAGCCGTCTTTACATCCATCTCGAAGACTACCATATTCTTACTAGCAAGATTAGCCAAGAAGATTACCTCGATTGCCTCGACACGCAGAATGGAGCAAATGATTCTTCAAAGTCAATACCCTCTTCTTGATCCACTTTACATCAATGCTCATCAAGTTTTACTTTGAAGATCCACTTTAGAGCAATGATCATAGCACGTCAGAGCGGTGCAACTAATTCCCATACATCTAGTCGATCAAACTCATGAATTTCTTCTTGCATGGCATTGAACCAAATGTCTTCATTCATGGCGTTTTGACGCCTTTTGGTTCGATCTTGTTAGTACGGAGTTGAAGAAGCACCATAAGGCATCAGTTACTTGCCCAAGTTGTTTACGAGTGGATATTGGACGAGAGGGATTTCCAATGATGTTGTCCAATGGATGATCATGTGTCCATTTTTTAAGGTGTTCGTGTGGTTGTTGTTGAGGAACTGAAGTAGCGAGTCGCTTTCTCCTCCGATGAAGATGGTTCTGATGATGGTTCGAGCAAATATGTTCTCAAAGCATCTTCAGAGTAGCAAAGGGATTATCTCCATCATAGGTGCCAGACACAATTTCATGATGTACACTCGATGATTGATGATTTGTTGATGAGACAGAGTGATGAGCCAGCTTTCTTGACTTAATGACATAGAAACCATAAGCGGAAGGGTTAACTTCATGAGGCGGGTGGATAGGAGGCGACCTTGTTGATGGAATTGAAAGATCATTAGCAATTGGCTCATAGTGTTCATCAAACATTGGATCAAACAATTTCTTCAAATCATCTTCTCAAGGAGGTACATAAGGAGTTGCTGGTGAGGGATTAAGTACAAGAGAAGAACTCATGGGACTACTTGATGAAGGTTGAGATGCGGGTCCGAACTGGATTGTCCACTGGAGCCATTTGCCCGAAGCTCATCGGCGTGACGTGAATAGTTTCCATGATATCTCGAGTTCTTTTGTTGTAGATTCTAACCCTTCTTTTTGATGCATAACCTACGAAAACTCCAATGTCCGCCTTAGCTCTTAATTTTCCTAAATCTTGACCGTCATTCATTGGATAGCACAACGCACCAAACACGAAGATAGAGAGATCGCCTTTGTTTATGGACAAGTTCAGTATGGAGTTTTTCCATGAGATGTGTGTATGGGGAACGATTTTGGGTGTAGCAAGCAAAGGCAATGGCTTCACCCAGAGAAACATTGGAACCTTTGAATAAATTAGCATTGTTCTTGGGCTTCCACAAGAGTTCGATTTCGTCTTTCAACTACACCGTTCTGTTGAGGAGTTCGTGGAACACTTCTTGATGACTGATTCCAACACTTTCATAAAATTGACTTAAGTCTTTGTTAACAAACTCTGCCATTGTCTCCGTTCAACAATTCTAACAGTGTATTGTTAAGTCAACCTGAAGTCGCTTGATAAGTTTGATGATGACATCCGAGTTTCATCCTTGTCCTCAAAAACTTTACCCAAGTAAATCGAGAGTAGTCATCAACAACGACTAAAATATATTTCTTCCCATTTATCGTTTGCACTCTCATTGGTCCGTACAAATCCATATGAAGGGTATGCAGAACTTCCATTACTGAGTTTTTGGGTTTGGGTTTGTGGGCATATTTCTTGTTTTTCCCTATTGGCATGCTGAACAAAGATGATCTTTTTCATACTTTATCCCAGGTAAACCTCTTACAAGATCATTTCTGGAAAGATTATTAATGGTTCCGAAGTTCAAGTGATTGAGACGACGATGCCATAACCATGATTTTATCTTTGAAGCCTTTGACAACAAGCAGATTGGAGAAGACTTCATCATGTCTTCGATAGAGATGGTGTATTGATTTGAACCACGAGTTCCTCTTAACAGTTCCACACCATCAAGTTCTCTAACGAAACAAGTATGTTTTCTAAATGCCACTTCTAGATCGGAATCACAAAATTGACCAACAGAAAACAAGTTATGACCAAGACCTTCAATATAATATACCCTGGAGATTACACTATCGCCAACAACATAGTCTCCATAACCCATAATTGCTCCAAAATGGTCGTCCCGAATCTATGATCCCGATGAATTTACTCACGAAGTTCATGAGCCGCGAGCGATCTCCAGTAATATGCTTGGAACAGCCTGAGTCCAATTACCACGTAACGATTTGAATGATCTGCAGTTGAACACGCACAAGAATGGATAATCGGATAATTGGGATCCCCATACAAGAATGGGTTCCATTTGTTAGTAACAGTGATTGGAACACCCACATCGGAAGTAGAAACAATGGAATCATCAGGAATAGATGTAGTGCTAGTGTCCGTATTTGACCTATTCAAAGTATGTTCACTTCTTAAAGGAATAGTTCTACCAAGAGGTATCCATTTTATAATGGGCATTGACTTAGCAAATTTAGGGTAAAACTCATTAAGATTAAACTTACGACCAGTAGGTATCCATTGATAACCTATATTACTAAATTTTCTTCCTGTGGGTTTCCAATGTTTTCTTACTTTCTTTCGCCTTTGCCTTTTAGCCTTCTTAGCTTGATTTTTGACATTAACAATTTTAACTTGGGCATTTAACAAAGATTAATCAAATCATTCACACCACATTCATGATTAGTAACGGTTCAAGTCATCATTACATGGTTTGTGATAGTAGCGAATTCAATTAATTGCAGACGCTTATAGCTAATATAGAATCAACACGATTCGTTTTATTCAACTCAAACTTAGTGTTCCTAGGGTAGTCTTCTACTCTCTTCCAATGCACATTCTTAGCTTCATGAGGTCCTATCTTGCTTTGTATTTGGAGGCTTTGACCGCTTGCTTATGTCACTGATTACCCCTCAGAGGGAATTATGGGAACATTAGTTGGTTGAGCTACTTTTTGCATTCAAACTAGAGTGCAAGGATCTAAACTACTGAAGGCACTTTAGAGTTCACTTTCTTAATACTGGGCATATAATGGGTTGCATACTTGGAACTAGGCATAGAACAAGGCATCATGACTTTATCTTTTGCACCTAAGGATTTAGGACATGTTGCTATTAAAAATTCTAACAGCTCCGAAGATCGTTTGGCCTGAATGCAAGCAAACCTAATTTCTCTATCAAGTGGCTTATTTATGAAATCCTCTTCTACAATCTCACGGAGGCATTCTAGACTATCCTTAAGGTGAGCGAAACAGTTATGAAACACAAGTTTGTTATTTCTAAGATGAGGAGGATGTATTTAACAGTCACACTATATTTGCAGTCTGCAGATGACTTTGATGCAACATTCTCATTAAAGACAAGTGGCATTTTCCCTTTTTTCTGACTCTTCAGATTCTCAATTTCCTTTTGTAAAGACGTTATTTTTTCGTTGTTCTTGTCACGAGTGACTTTCATTGAATCATATAACTCTTTAAAGTGTCGTTTAACTTTTTCATTTTCTTCTAGAAAACTCTCATTTTCCTTTTGTAAAACATTAACCAAGTTTTGAAGATGAAAAGTTTGAGAACACTGAGAATCTAAAGGAGGAGGCATTTGGGAACCAGTCATGTTGTTCTTTTCACCCTTTAATTGTGAAATTTGGGCTTTCAACTTTCTCGATCGTGTACAATGAGCTTGAATTTGTTCTTCACGTTTGTTTATTTCAAAAAGTGCATCAAACTCTAGAACATTTGTGGATGTCTTGATGTTTGAGGTTTTTAAATTTTCTTTGAGATGTTGATATTTTAGTTGCAAATCAAAATGTTCAACTTCTAGCTTAGAAAAAAGTTTTACCAAATTATCGTGATCATCCCGATCAATTTTCTCATTTAGTTCTAAGTTTTTGTTTTCAAGCTCAATGACACGATCATGGGAAACTTTCAAAGCAAAAATTAATTCATGAAATTGAGAAGTGTAATAGAATGCTTAGTAACAAGATAAAACACATCTTGAGCCACACTACTTAATACTAAGTTCTCATTTAGGATATGCAAATTCTTCCTTTCAATTTCATTATATTTGAGTTCCCGCTCATAATCATTGACTTCAACAATCATTGCATCAAATTCCTTTTCCATTTCTTTAATATCCGAATTTATCCCCTTTTG
The DNA here is from genome assembly GCA_910596185.1 of Chrysanthemum makinoi. Lineage (NCBI taxonomy): Eukaryota > Viridiplantae > Streptophyta > Magnoliopsida > Asterales > Asteraceae > Chrysanthemum > Chrysanthemum makinoi. Next base: position 111,547,394 of record OU343223.1, read on the forward strand.
AAGACTTTCAAATTGACCTTTTAATTGTTTAAAGAAAGGCATGACCTCAGTTAAATAGCATTCTTTAGTTTGCTCAAAACCCATTTCCCTTTCAGTTATCCCTGTAGGTGTGATTCTCTTCTTACATGTCTTCTCAAAATCAACGAATAGTTGATAAACAACATATAGGCTGATTAAGGTCTTGCTATTAGTGGCAATAGTTTTGGGAACTAAATGCATTGGTGTATTCGGAGGATACCGCGAGTCTATGCAGCACTTTCCTAAGGGTAGTGTTTGTTTCAACAAGTACGTTTGCTTTTTGCTTATCCATGTCTTTCTTCCAAAAAATTTGTTCTGTGGTTAATTGAGTTTGAGGCTTAAACCTGTTTAGGGAGATCCAATTTTCTTTTGTGTAATCATGGGGCTTGATCGTTATGTTATTCTTTTTACACTTAGGATCTTCTAGTTTCTTATCCATTTTCTCCCTAGTGGCATCTTCTAATTTTCTATCCTCTTCCGTGCTTCCAATACATGAAGGTGTTTGCCTAGGCTTAAGGATCTCATTACCATCATATACAATTTTATGGAAAGCTTTAGCTCTTTTACAATACTCGGGATTTGGTTCCTCTACTAAGGGAATACTTTGCTTATCGCTTAAGACTCTATGCTTAGTGATCATGTGAGCGGTCACCAATGGTGTTCCTTGTATGTACAACTTATTTTCAAGCTTGTTTTTCAAAATTTTAGATTAGAAAAGTCATTCAAAAGTTTTGATTCCTTAGCATTAAATTCTTGTTTAAGCACTTTAACATTATCTTGAAGCTCTTGCTTTTACTTAACAGTTTTAGAAAGCTTTTCTTGTAAGGAGTTTAACTCTTGTTTTAACACTTCTTCTCTAAAACTACTTTTTCTAATAATTGTACGCATTTGGTCATCCATTTCCCCGGCTAGTTAACTCAAACTTAGCACGTTGTTCATAGATAGAAACTTGTTCTTTATAGGCATTCAGTTCAGAGATAACATAATCATCATGGGCATACGCAGTGTATTCATCAAAAACATAGTCATCATTGGCTGCAGAAGATACATCACTTGGTACAGTCTCACTTTCACTTTGTGTCACATATTGATCGTATGGGACAGTATTACTATTACCCTCATTATCAATATCTGATTCATAATTTTCAAGAGGTTGTACTTCGTCATGTATCTTTTGCTCATCCACCTTATCGTATAGTTTTAATACCTCTGAGATGATTGATTTTTTGGATGGACCAGCTTGTTGTGGTGAAGAGACCTTTGGAGAGACCATAGGTGAGATGCTAGCCATGAAGATTGTCTGGACAGTAGGTTCATCATCGACATTAGAATCAAACGCATCACAATCTACAACTTGAAAGGCATTTTGATGATTGTGACCTATTTTCTGAATTGGTTGCTCATCCACATCAGCATCATATGTCTTAGCATTCCCTTCTGCAAGAAACAACAACTCCTCTTCATCCAAAGCTGCTCCATTATCCTGAGCTTGCACAAGTGATATGTTTATTTTTCGTACAAGATAGATATTTTCCGAAGAAATACAAAGGTATGTATTTCCCTGGTCGTTCTCCCAGCGAGGGATGAATGGAGTTTAACAACTCACGTCGGGTGATTCGGGATTCGAATGGGTAAAAAGGGAATTTGATTAAACTATAAGGCAAGAAATAATAAAGAAAAGCAAGTAAAACTATTGAATCTATGATGAAAACAAGGCAACTACGACTAAATACGCAAATGAGAACTAAAAACGCGAAAAATGTAATTAATAAAATGCAAACTAATCTATTTTAAGACCAAAAAGTGAAATAATATTTTTATACAGCTAAAAATGTTATTTAAAAATTATTTGAAATTTAAAACTAATTTCTATGATTTTTCTTGATTTATTTTGAATTAAAAACTAATTTTGGATATTTAAAATAGACTTAAAATGCCAAAAATTATGAAAACATGCAAGAAAATTACAAAAATATTTTTAAAAAATCTTAAATAACTAAAAAGAATTTTCAAAACTGGAATCACATTTTTCTGAATTTTTTCAATTTTTATGAATTTAAAACTATTTAAATCTAATTAAATTCCTAGAAAATACTAATTTAACTAATAAAAACTGGAAAAAATACGTTTTATGATATTTTTATTTTTATAAAACTAAGAAAATTGAAATTGTATTTTTCCTGAACTTTTTTGAATTATTTGTATTAAATGCTAATTAAAAATGCTAGAAAATGAAAATAAATGCAGAAAAATAGCAAAAGACAATGGAAAATTATGAATAATTCCAGAAAACTCTAAAATAATACTGTGAATCAGGGAAAAATGACAGAAACAACTTTGGAGAGCTGGGAATGGTATTTGGGCACACAACCGTTATCATGAATAAGCACATAAAATAAGCTAAAAGCTTCCTATAAGCTACCACAAGCTACCACAACCTAAAAATACCTTAAATTATCTGTAATAAACCTAACAAACTTATTAGACCTTAAAATCTCAAGCTAAAAGCATTTTGACTACATAACAGTTTTCATTAAGCTAATTCCAAACTACAACTAGCTACTTTAAGCCTACATTAAGCTAGCTTAAAAAAATCACAAAAATAAACTAAAATGACCTAGTGAACAACCACCAATCAAAGTGCTTAATCCAAAATTTCAGCTAATAAGGACTTAAAATGAAGAAATTAAAAATCAAAACTATAAGGGAGTTGGGACAATATTGAACTGAAGAGCAGAAGACTACTAATCAGAAAAAGTAATAAATGCAGGCTAAATCTAAGGGGAAATAAGCAATTCAGGGCAAATAAGGGGAAAATAGTTAAACAAGGGACTAAAAACTACTGAGAGGAACAACTATCAACCACTGACTACATCACATTAAGTACATATAAAGCTTTGAAAAGGCTAAAGTGAGACAGAACAAGTGCAGCAGAAAAGGAGTAAATGACGTAAATGGGAAATTAAAGCACTAAAATAAGCAAGTTACACAATAAGCTGAACTCAGATGATACTAACAATCCTAATATCAATAAAAGCTAAGTAAGAACCTGATTTGATCAATGGTAGGGATGAAGATTGGGACTGATTTGGACAAGAAAAAGCAGTTGGACAGATTTGATATTGAACTTGGAATCAAAAATTAGCATTGAGTAACATGAAACTTTGACTGAGATCACATGAAAACAGGTTTATGAAGGTACTTGCATCAAACTTAGCTTGAGAATTTAACCAATACTCCAAAACATTTAAAACCAAACACTCCTTTAAACTACTCAACTAATTTTCAAAACTAGAACTTAAAGGAAAAAATTTGAAACTCAAAAGTGATGATCAAATAACATTAGAATTCATCCTAAAAACCATTTCAAAACATATTTGAATCAAAAATTAGTTTGACTTTTCAATTTTGAATCAGTTTGACTTTGTTGACTTACATGTAAAAAACTTGAAATTAAAACAATCGCATTCTAACAATCTCCACTGAAGCTTTACTAAGCTTATGTGAGTTTAAAAGAACAGTAACTAGAGCTTATGGAACAATAAAAACTTGAAAACGATTTAACAAGGAATTTAAATGGAAAATTCAACTTTCATTAATAAAAGAGATTATACAAAACTTAAGAGAGAAATACAAGCTGAATTAAAAATACTTAAACAGTAAATGACAGAAAATTAATTGTAACAAATTCTCTAAATGCAGTGAGAAATTGGACGAAATTCTTCTTGTGATTGAATGGGACTTTTTTAGCTGAAGAGGGAGCTTGGGAAGCTTCTGGGAGATCTATTCTCTGCCATTGATCTATCAATCTTGTCATCCCATCAAATCACAGCCGTTTGATTGCTTTGATGAGGTGTTTCATCCAATGGGAATGCTCACGTTGGCGATCCACAAGCACACACCTCTGACACGGTGTAAGATCCTTCTAGAAGCCTCACTTAAAGGTGGGTAAATGATGTGACATGTGGGTAATTTGGAGAGTGGGATGGTAAACAGTGAACCTGGAGGTTTTACAGTTTAAGGCGCGCTTTGGGAGGGATGGATTTATTTTATTTTTATTTGACCGGTCTTATGGGGTTGAGGTAAGAGTTGGCCTTGGGTGAGATAAATTTGACCGTGGGGGTTGTGGTAAATGTGGTATACGGGTTAGGATTAATGGGGTGTATGGGCTTTGGACTTGGGATAAAAGTTGGGCCAAAAGACATGGATTTGGTTTTGGTTAGTTTGTTAAACACTTAGGACCAATTAAGTAATTTGTAACATACTAAGGACCAATGGTGTTAATTTGGAAATGGTAAAGGTGATAATGGTAAATGGGATAAATGGAGTTTATGAGGGTGAGAATGGTATATATGGTATAATGAAGGGTGATTTTGTATAAATTTGTGGAAAGTTGAGGGGTAAAATGGCAATTATGTGAAATTTAAGGGTAAAAAGTGAAATTATAGAAAAGTGAAGGTGAAGATGTGAAAACTCCCAAAACATGTCCCGAGATCCGTAATCTGCACTTTTGATCATCTAAATCCCATAAAATAGCATCCCGGCATCGGCTTTTGCACTCTTCTTTCTCTCGTGCCCGTTTTTTTTGGTTTTGGCTTTCTTTTGTCTATTTTCATCATATCCCACTGCACATCCATAAACTCAAGAAAACAGCAAATATTAGCAATAAACGGCTCTTTATTGGTTATTTTGGGTCTATTTTGATAAAGAAATAATATGTGTTTTAGCACATATCAAAATACCCCAGACTAGACGATTGTCGTGTCCCCACGCAATGCAATCAACTCACGCTTCTAAAACCAAGGATTTCAATCTCTTTCTACTAAACCTATGAGAAGTAGCAAAGATTCCTAAAAAGAGATTAAGAACCCTTAATTCTAAAAACGCCCCGTTTACCCTTTTTTTTATTTCACATATAGATATTACGATTAAGCATATTCCGATTATGAGTGACGGTTTGTGTGAACTCATGTCGATCAATAAATCCACCATTTTTCAAACGACATTTTAGGATCACGGAGTAGGAAACACAACACGCCGCTGAGTGACCATACTGGATAGAATACATATCACGCCCCTGATTTTCACAAGTCCCAAACTAAGCATTAAAATCAAAATCATTGTTAAATATGACTCTAGATGCTAACACTACCCATGGAAGTTACTTGTGTAATTACCTTTTTCTCCCATTTTCCTATTTTCCTCTATTTATTTTATTTTTGTGAGAAATGAATTTCTTCAAATTCCTCGTTTCGATAATTTTTATTCCGATAAGGATATAAAGCTAAGTCGCTAATTAGTTATCCATCGTCCCTCGAAAACCGTTTAACTTTTTCTGCAGAATGAGGTCCACATCAAGGTCCTAATTTCACACGATTTAGGGAGAATATCCTTTTATGGCGACCGAGACAACTCATCTACGAGTCCGAGACGAGGCTTTATTTAGACATCTCCCGAATTCAAAGTTTGGCTTAACACTTATTTCAGCACATTAGCATTTTTGCAATTTAGGCCCTTGGTCTTTTCAACCACTAACTCAACGGGATTACCGTTTTATCCGAAGTCTTATTATGACTTTGGATTTTCCTCAACCTTTTTAGAAGTCCATGACAACGGGGTACCGTCGGACATAGAAAACTTTTATGGCTTTGGATTTTTCAACTTTAATACATTTGGGATTTATTTCATGTTAATTTTTGTGCCAAACTCCAAATCCTACGTTTCCCCATAACGCAACCTGGTACCTCGATGTGTACCCAACTCTCATGGGCAAGGATTCTCTAAAGAAGCTAAAGAACTAACTATCGCCAAAAACCTAACATGGGTTAATATACAAAAATGTTACTAAACTTTCAAAAACATTTGTCCTAAGTCACTAATGTTTGTATTCTGCCATCTAGGTCACTATACTTCACGGGTTTTTCACATATGTTACTAAACCTTTTTATAAGTGTCACCCTAGTCACTTTCTGAAGATTGGTAACGGTTGTGGCACATATGTTACTAAACCTATACAAACAAGTCACTAAACTTTGCGAAAAATTTGTCTTAAGTCACTAATGTTTCATTCCTGTCATCTAAGGTACTAAACTTTGCTAAAAATTTGTCCTAAGTCACTAATAAAAAATTTGTCCTAAGTCACGAGTTGTGGCCGCATGTTCTGAACCTTTAAAATTTTACGTTTATACGATTTTATACACCTTTTATCGTTTTTTAATTCATTTTTATCGTTTTGTTTGTTTTTTTACGCTTTTGTCCGTTTTTATCGTTTTGTCTCCGTTTTTGTCCCATTTTTTACGTCTGTTTTTATACGTTTTTATATTTTCATCCGTTTTATACGTTTTTGTCCGTTTTTATATGGTTTTGTACATTTTTATACGTTTTATTCTTTTCATCCGTTTATACGTTTTCGTCTTTTTTTCTTTTTTCGTCCATTTTTCTTATGTTTTTGCCCGTTTTTCTATGTTTCATTCGTTTTCGTCCCTTTTTATGTTTGAAAACATAAGAAAATAGGCGAAAACGTAAGAAAATGACGAAAATGTATTAAACGGATGAAAACGAATAAAAACGGATGAAAACAAAAAAAACGTATAAATAATATAAACCATATAAAACACAAAAACGTATAAAACGGATGAAAACATAAAGCATATAAACGGACGTAAAAAGGACAAAAACTGACGAAAACGATAAAAACGAAAAAAACGTAAACAAAAAAACGTAAAAATGAATAAAAATGTATAAAAGGTGTATAAAATCGTATAAAACGTATAATTTTAAAGTTGTTCAAGAACATGTGCCACAACTCGTGACTTAGACAAATTTTTCATTAGTGACTTAGGACAAATTGTTCAGCAAGTTTAGTACCTAGATGACATGACTGAAACAATGACTTTAGGACAAATTTTTTTTTACGCAAAGTTTAGTACCTTAGATGACATGAATGAAACATCGGTGTGTATACACGTCGACATTTAACCTGTAGGAAGCAGTAGGTGCGTCTCACTATTGGTATCAAAGATAACCGGTTACGTAAAGTATAGTAACCTAGATGACAGAAGATAAACATTAGTGACTTAGGACAAATATTTTTGAAATTTTAGTAACTTTTTTGTATATTAACCCACCTAACATATTTAATTATTTATTCACAAATATGGGGTGAAACAATCTTGTGGGAACAAAAAGCCATAAGTACCTTCGATGGGCTCTAAAGAGAACCATCTACTCCACGCTTAGCATCTAAACTCATAAGTAACTCTATCATTCCTCGATCTCCGCAAATTTAAAATCCCAAATAATGAGATCCGCGGATGCTTAGCCGATAATTAAATTATTTATGGTTAAGGGAACAAGCTAGGGCTCAACACCCTATCAAGTCAATTCGATTCCTACTCTCACCAGCGGAAAGTCAACAAGGTGTCAAAACATATATTAACTTAGCGAATGCTTTGTCAAATAATCTCAAGTCTCGCATTTTTAAAGTCACTTATTAGAAACTAGCAAATTCTTGTTTAAGCTTCGCATATTTAAAATTACCTAGGGAGACTTGCAAGTTCTTGGCCTTGTGAGCTAGAATCGCATTTTATAGCCTCTTATTTAAGCAATTAGCAAAGGCTATTTTAAGAAAACGCATATTTAAAGAAACTTCTAAGAGACTAGCAAGAACTTTTCGATCATAAAACTAGCAAAAGCTTATGAAATTTTTTTAAATTTTCACATTTTTGGCACAATTTTTTATTTTCTAGGAAAAACGGGGGTTGCGAGAGTATACGACAAAAATCAAGCAAGTGCGGTCAAATCAAATCGAAGATTACCCACCCCAGACTAAAACGAAACATTGTCCTCAATGTTTAAAGGCAAGGGTATCAACGAAAATCTAAAAGCCGTTTATTAAGTATGCTCAAAGATAAACGTTAGTAGATAAGATTTTGGATATCGGATTTCCATCAGCATCGATCATGAAACTCGAGTGGAGAAAAGACAAACTTCGAGCACGAGAGTCTTCATATCGGGAAAATCCTAGACAAAAACATCACAAACAACCAACACGATAAATCGAAAAGGCTAACCCCTTCACGTCACTTATTAGAGAAAATAGAAAGAAGATAGAGATAAGCATGGGGTACCTCCCACGAAGCGCTACTGTTTTTCTTCACCGAGTCGCTAGCCTGACTCGTCCCCGCATTCATTTGTCCTTGGGGCAACAAGCGGAAAGGATACCCGGATCAAATATAGTATCCTCACTCCGGAGGGAAAGAGAATGGGTGGGTTGGGAGGGGAAGAAATTGTCGGGCTCAAGCACAAATGGTACATCATGAAAGAATGATCCATCATCCGGTGGTTTTGCGGGCGGACAAAGGAATGATGGATCAACATGATAATACTCCAAAGAAGACGGGAGTATATGGTAAAGATAAATGATACTCGAAGGCTCAATAGTGAAGGCATCCATCGGAGAATCCTTTTCTCGAACAAAATTTTTAACAAAAAGCTCATCAATAAATATCCCGGGGTTGAAAATCTTGTCTTCACATGTGGGCTCAACGAGATAAGTGAGGGTCGACTCAACAGAGGAAGGAGAATCATCATTAAGCAAGCTTTCAAGAAAATGGACATCTTGATCAGAGTCGCACCCGTCACTCTCAATACCCGGCGGTATTGGATCATCAAGAAATAAGTCGATTTCTTCCATATCAGAATCATAAGGCGGATTATCAAGAATATCGTCTTTAACCACCTTAGCTGATTCAGTCATCTCGAGCTCCATTTCAAAATCAATCTCCATAATATTCGCAATGTCGGATTCATTACTTTCTTCATCTTGCCTAACATCACATGACGGGAGAGACAGGTCGGAACACAGAGATGGGACAAGTGGTGTGCTCTGAGAGCTAGCAATATCCACCACTTCCGTTGTGGTCTCGGAATCGGACTCAAAATCTTCGTCGAAAATAGGATTAACTTCACAAAAGGTATAGTCATCACTGAACTTGAAAACTGGATTTGAGAAAATCCCGGAAGAACCTCGGAGATGTCAAGAGAATCACATAAAAGCGAATCACAATCACTATCAGATACATCATCAAAATCGGAAAACATTTCATCATGATTATTCAAAATATCAAAAGAAGGCTCATCACAAATATCATCTACAACCTCAGACTCACTTGGGATTGGGACAAGGACCTCAGCATTAGACGATTCCATTTCTGGAATAGTACTAAGATGCTCGTCCCCCATTATGATAGAGTCAACGGGTTCAACAATGTATGTAGAAATAAGATCATCGACATCTTCCAAAAGAACGTCACTTCTCTCACCCGGTGTGAGTGAAGGGGAAAAGTCGGAAATGATAGGCTCAGAAACGGGAGTGGGTTCAGCCGACAAACTCTCATAATATTCTTTCATTTGAATGGAATCCTCATCATCATCGAAAACGAAAGTCTTGCGATATTGGGCTGTTGTAGCATAATAGACGTCGTCATCAGTGGCTTGACAATCGTAAAAAGGATGAGGACCACCACAATAATCACATCTTTTGGTAACTGTATCAGACGGGCTCGATTTTTGCTTCATGCATCGAATATCATCGGTAAGCTCAGCCATCTCAACCGGTTTATTTCTTGATTTCGGAACTTTCGATTTGTTCTCGATGATCGTTAATATATCCCTAGAGTGCGATACAAGATATTGCCACGGCGGCTGTATTAAGTGAATCTTGATCGGTTTTGCGTAAAGCATTGTAGAATATATTGATGGTAATTCAAAAACCATGATGTGGGCATTTTCGTAAGAGATCTTTGAATCTTTCCCATGCCTCACCAAAATTTTCATCAAAACGTTCTTTGGAAGTTTGTAATTTCCTTCTTAAGATTTATTGTTTTAGAATAAGGAAAGAAACGATTTATAAATTTTGAAACGAGATCTTCCAAAGCAATGATCGATCAAGGGGGTTCTTTATCGAGCCAATTCCGGGCTACCCCCTCAAGAGAAAATGAGAATAAAATCAACTTAATTGTGTCAAGAGGAACATCCTTATACTTTATAGTTGAAATTAAATTATCAAACCATCGGATGTGAGCATAGGGATCGTCCCTCTCGAAACCATAGAATGGATTCGACATAATGAGTTGAATTAAACCAGTTTGTAGCTCGAAATTTTCGGAAAGAATCTCTGGTACAACGATAGCATCTTCGTAACCCTCGGTGGGTACTTGGAGTAATTCTGACATCGTACGCGTGTCCGCCATTAGAATTAACCATATAGAGGGATAAGAGGAAAGAATTATCGGTTTAGAGGATAAAGAAGTTAGAATTAAACGGTTCAAGAGGGTAAAGAGATAAAGAATTGACGGTTTAGAGGATAAAGACGATTATTTTTGGGTTTTTAATAAAAGCAAACATAAAAGGAAAACAAATTTTGAAAAGGAAAATCTTTTTGGGTTTTTTAATAAAAGAGATATTTACAAAAACAACGATAACTTCTCGGGTAAAGATCTTCAAATACACGTGAATCGAGACGGATTAGAAAACTCACTACATGCCCTCCCCGGCAGCGGCGCCATTTTGATATGTTCGTTTTTCGTACAAGATAGATATTTTCCGAAGAAATACAAAGGTATGTATTTCCCGGGTCGTTCTCCCAGCAAGGGATCAATGGAGTTTAACAACTTACGTCGGGTGATTCGGGATTCGAATGGGTAAAAAGAGAATTTGATTAAACTATAAGGCAAGAAATAATAAAGTAAAGCAAGTAAAACTACTGAATCTATGATGAAAACAAGGCAACTACGACTAAATACGCAAATGAGAACTAAAAACGCGAAAAATGTAATTAATAAAACGTAAATAAAATGCAAACTAATCTATTTTAAGACCAAAAAGTGAAATAATATTTTTATACAGCTAAAAATGTTATTTAAAAATTATTTGAAATTTAAAACTAATTTCTATGATTTTTCTTGATTTATTTTGAATTAAAAACTAATTTTGGATATTTAAAATAGACTTAAAATGCCAAAAATTATGAAAACATGCAAGAAAATTACAAAAATATTTTTAAAAAATCTTAAATAACTAAAAAGAATTTTCAAAACTGGAATCACATTTTTCTGAATTTTTCTCAATTTTTTATGAATTTAAAACTATTTAAATCTAATTAAATTCCTAGAAAATACTAATTTAACTAATAAAAAACTGGAAAAATACGTTTTATGATATTTTTATTTTTATAAAACTAAGAAAATTGAAATTGTATTTTTTTGAACTTTTTCAGAATTATTTGTATTAAATGCTAATTAAAAATGCTAGAAAATGAAAATAAATGCAGAAAAATAGCAAAAGACAATGGAAAATTATGAATAATTCCAGAAAACTCTAAAATAATACTGTGAATCAGGGAAAAATGACAGAAACAACTTTGGAGAGCTGGGAATGGTATTTGGGCACACAACTGTTATGAATAAGCACATAAAATAAGCTAAAAGCTTCCTATAAGCTACCACAAGCTACTACAACCTAAAAATACCTTAAACTAACTGTAATAAACCTGCTGCAACTGATTAGACCTTAAAAGCTCAAGCTAAAAGCATTTTGGCTACATAACAGGTTTCATTAAGCTAATTCCTAACGGCCTTGAACTAGCTACTTTAAGCCTAAATTAAGCTAGCTTAAAAAAATCACAAAAATAAACTAAAATGACCTAGTAAACAACCACCAATCAAAGTGCCAGAATCCAAAATTGCAGCTAATAAGGACTTAAATTGAAGAAATTAAAAATCAAAACTATAAGGGAGTTGGGACAATATTGAACTGAAGAGCAGAAAGACTACTATCAGAAAAAGTAATAAATGCAGGCTAAATCTAAGGGGAAATAAGCAATTCAGGGCAAATAAGGGGAAAATAGTTAAACAAGGGACTAAAAACTACTGAGAGGAACAACTATCAAGAACTGACTACATCACAGTAAGCACATATAGAGATTTGAAAAGGCTAAAGTGAGACAGAACAAGTGCAGCAGAAACAGGACAGAAATGGGGATTTTAAAGCACTAAGATAAGCAAGTTACACAATAAGCTGAACTCAAATGATACTAACAATCCTAATATCAATAAAAGCTAAGTAAGAACCTGATTTGATCAATGGCAGGGATGAAGATTGGGACTGATTTGGAAAAGAAAAAGCAGTTGGACAGATTTGATATTGAACTTGGAATCAAAAATTAGCATTGAGTAACATGAAACTTTGACTGAGATCACATGAAAACAGGTTTATGAAGGTACTTGCGTCAAACTTAGCTTGAGAATTTAACCAATACTCCAAAAACAGTTAAAAACCAAACACTCCTTTAAACTACTCAACTAATTTTCAAAACTAGAACTTAAAGGAAAATGACTGAAACTCAAAAGTGATGATCAAATAACATTATAATTCATCCTAAAAACCATTTCAAAACAGATTTGAATCTAAAATTAGTTTGACTTTTCAATTTTGAATCAGTTTGACTTTTGTAGAAAACTTGAAATTAAAACAATCAGACTCAATAACAATCTCACACAAGCTTTACTAAGCTTATGTGAGTTTAAAAGAACAGTAACTAGAGCTTATGGAACAATAAAAACTTGAAAACGATTTAACAAGGAATTTAAATGGAAAATTCAACTTTCATTAATAAAAGAGATTATACAAAACTTAAGAGAGAAATACAAGCTGAATTAAAAATACTTAAACAGTAAATGACAGAAAATTAATGGTAACAAATTCTCTCGTGCCCGGTTTTCTTTGGTTTTGGCTTTCTTTTATCTGTTTTCATCATATCCGTACCTGCACATGTATAAACTCAAGAAAACAACAAATATTAGCAATAAACAGCTCTTTATTGGTTATTTTGGGTCTATTTTGATAAAGAAATAATATGTGTTTTAGCACATATCAAAATAAGCAACATCTTGTCTTTGAAGTATTCTGCATTCTGTGGACATTTTGGAGATGTGCAGTTTCTCGCAATATGTCCCTCACCTCCACAGTTGTAGCATTTGATTGGCTTTGCTTGCCCTTGATTGGCATTTCTTCCATGATTCTGATTAGCCACATATCCTCCACCAACTCGATACCATAACCCGCTCCAATCATCCTTGTTCATACCGTCTTCCTTGCACATTCTCGCACCACTACCTTACCATCTCTCGACAGTAACTTGATTGTGTGGATTGGATGCTGCTCTGAGGTTATTGTTGGTGTGTGGAGTGGAATTCATATTTTGACTAACCATGAGAGACAGTTGATTGATGAAGTTTTCCATGAGTGTGTTTGAGTCTGGAGGCTTATATGCTGGATCAGGAATGAGCTTGTAATTACCATTACCCATGGGTATGACTTAAGAAGCTTTTGTGGTAATTCCAACATTGGTGTAAAAGGTTGTTGAATCATTTGACGAACTTGTTTCTCCCTATTTAGATTTGAACTGTTCAAGAATCCTTCGTTCAAACATAGCATGTCTCTCATTTTGAAGAAGGAATGCATACAGTTGCTCATAGTTGGTGTTCTTTAATCCTTTGGTTAGCTTCACAGAGGTGACAAATTTGTGCCATTCGGGATTCATGTTGTTCACAAACTTTGAGTTCATCTGAATATTTGGCATGGTCATTTTTATGTTCCTCATGTCATTTACAAGCTTGTGGAATCTCACGTAATATTCATAGACACTTTCTTCTAGTTTCATCTTAAAATGCTCAAATTCATCATACAGTTGTGATTCTCTGTCTTTCTTGGTTAATTCGAACCGAGAGGAGCATCTTGACATTGTCCCAAACTGCCTTAGCTTCAGTGTTATGATTGATCAGCTTGTAAATGTCCTTAGGTAAACCCTCAAGAGTATGATGTTAGAAGCCCGATGTGCGCAGATCGTATCTCTTCTTCTCCTTATCGGTCAGTTCATCATACATTTTAGGTGCGTCAGGTCCTAATATCACCGAGGAACCATCAGCCGGCAGTATCAAGTATGTCTCTGGTTGTCTCAACTTGATACGGTCCTTCATCAATTGACTTTAGAATGTTGACTCCATTTTCTTTTCCCAAACAGTACAACCTAATTCGTTGAGCCCATAAGTCATAGTCAGTTTTGTCAAGCATAGGTGGACGAGTATCTGATCCAGCTGCTTGAACGTCCTCAAGAAAGAAGAGATGATTGTGGGCACGTTGGTAGACATGTTTACAGATATCACGGGATTTGATAACTCTATGATTAAACCGGGAAATAGATTCTTTCATGAGATTTTACTAAATCAAGAGAAAACCGTATTAGAAACAATAATCAACCAAGTCGCTATAATCCTTGAAGACAAGTCGCTAAATCACCAAGTTGCTAAGTAACAACTTCGCTAAAGACTCAAAGCTATTAACCAAGTCGCTAAACACAAGTTGCTATGAACCAACTTAGCTAAACACAATTCGCTAGGCAACAAATCGCTAAGAAAAAGTCGCTAAAGAGCAACTCGCTAAGTGGGCAAGTCGCTAAGGAACAACTAGCTAAGAGGCCAAGTCGCTAAATAGCAACTAAGCTAGTCACAACAAAGTCAAGTCGCCGAAAATAATGACAAATTAAACTCGTTGAACAAGTCGCTAGCTGGAGTGGTACCTCCACTACTTTGTACTATTTGTCGCCTTGTCTCAATAAACAAGTCGCTAGAGCTCAAATCGCTACCACTTCACTACTAAGTCATTTGCAAAAAATAACAAAGCAAGTCACTACGAAGAAAAGTTATCCGAGAGTCAAGTCGCTAGCTAGAAAAACTTAAATACAACCCTTTTCAATCCAAAACAAGCCCAACCACAGTGATTCAAGCTTTCCAAATCAAAACCCAAGCACATACAATGATTCTAAACACAAAAGTACAATCAAAATTCAAACTTTAACACAAGAAATGATCCAAATGATGCAAAAACCACTAAACTTTTTCAAACCCAAAAACCATATAAAACCATTAGAAATCCAAATACATGTAAGAGAGATGATCAAACCTTGGCTCTTGATACCATTTGTAACATATTGGATTTCACAAACACATCAAACCATGATCAAAAGTAGGCGTATACTATAAGGTTTTAGAGAAAGAAAGAGTTAGAGGTTTGGAAACTTGAAAGTGAATATTATTATGAGCTCCAACCCTCTACCTTGGGAGGAGGGGTATTTATAGTTTCACATAAACGCCACCTACGGGCGTGGATCGCATACATGGGTAAGACCGTCCTCCTCGCGGTGCTACTTAACTAAATACTATCTAACATAAAACAACTACGACTACGAGCTTTCTAATGATTACATATACTTGAGGTGACCGACACTTTAATACCTGGATTTACTAAATCCTAACAATTTTGTCTATGGATGATTGTTTTTAGATGTTTTTAGATTTACTAAATCCAGGTATTAAAGTGTCTATGGATGATTGATTTAGTAAATCTAGGTATTAAAGTGTCGGTCACCTCAAGTATATGTAATCATTAGAAAGCTCGTAGTCGTAGTTGTTTTATGTTAGATAGTATTTAGTTAAGTAACACCGTGGAGGACGGACGGGTCTTTACCCACTGTATGCCTGATCCACAGACCGTAGGTGGCGTTTATGTAAGAAACTATAAATACCCTCTACCTCCCAAGGTATAGGGTTGGAGCTCATAATAATACTTTTACTTTCTCTCACTAAGTTCCCAAACCTCTAACTCTTTCTCTCTCTAAAACCTTATAATATACGCCTACTTTTGATCATGGTTTGATGTGTTTGTGATATCCAATATGTTACAAATGGTATCAAGAGCCAAGGTTTGATCATCTCTCTTACATGTCCAAGGTTTGATGTGTTTGTGAAATCCAATATTTAACAGTCATGGTATATTTGCAGTCTGCAGATGACTTTGATGCAACATTCTCATTAAAGACAAGTGGCATTGTCCCTTTTTTCTGACTCTTCAGATTCTTAATTTCCTTTTGTAAAGACGTTATTTTTTCGTTGTTCTTGTCACGAGTGACTTTCATTGAATCATATAACTCTTTAAAGTGTCGTTTAACTTTTTCATTTTCCTTTTGTAAAACATTAACCAAGTTTTGAAGATGAAAAGTTTGAGAACACTGAAAATCTAAACGAGGAGGCATTTGGGAGCCAGTCATGTTGTTCTTTTCACCCTTTAATTGTGAAATTTAGGCTTTCAACTTTCTGATCATGTTACAATGAGCTTGAATCTGTTCGTCACGTTTGTTTATTTCAAAAAGTGCATCAAACTCTGGAACATTTGTGGATGTCTTGATGTTTGAGGTTTTGACATTTTCTTTGAGATGTTGATATTTTAGTTTCAAATCAAAATGTTCAACTTCTAGCTTAGAAAAGTGTTTTACCAAATTATCGTGATCATCCTGATCAATTTTCTCATTTAGTTCTGAGTTTTGTTTTCAAGCTCAATGACACGATCATGGGAAACTTTCAAAGCAACAATTAATTCATGAAATTGAGAAGCAGTAATAGAATGCTTAGTAACAATATAAAACACATCTTGAGCCACACAACTTAATACTAAGTTCTCATTTAGGATATGCAAATTCTTCATTTCAATTTCATTATATTTGAGTTCCCGTTCACAATCATTGACTTCAACAATCATTGCATCAAATTCCTTTTCCATTTCTTTAATATACGAATTTATCCCCTTTTGAAGACTTTCAAATTGACCTTTTAATTGTTTAAAGAAAGGCATGACCTCAGTTAAATAGCATTCTTTAGTTTGCTCAAAACCCCTTTCCCCTTGATTATCCTGTAGGTGTGATTCTCTTCTTACATGTTTTCTCAAAATCAACGAATAGTTGATAAACAACATATAGGCTGATTAAGGTCTTGCTATTAGTGGCAATAGTTCTAGGAACTAAATGCATTGGTGTATTCGAAGGATACACATGAGTAGCTGCAGCACTTTCCTAAGGGGAGTGTTTGTTTCTACAAGTACGTTTGCTTTTTGCTTATCCATGTCTTTCTTCCAAAAATTTGTTCGTGGTTAATTGAGTTTGAGGCTTAAACCTGTTCAGGGAGATCCAATTTTCTTTTGTGTAATCAAGGGGTTTGATCGTTATGTTATTCTTTTTACAGTTAGGATCTTCTAGTTTCTTATCCATTTTCTCCCTAGAGGCATCTTCTAATTTTCTATCCTCTTCGGTGCTTCCAATACATGAAGGTGTTTGCCTAGGCTTAAGGATCTCATTACCATCATATACAATCTTATGGAAAGCTTTAGCTCTTTTACAATACTTGGGATTTGGTTCCTCTACTAAGGGAATACTGTGCTTATCGCTTAAGACTCTATGCTTAGTGATCATGTGAGAAATCTGAATGGTGTTCCCTTGTACGTACAACTTATTTTCAAGCTTGTTTTTCAAAGTTTTAAGATTAGAAAAGTCATTCAAAAGTTTTGATTCCTTAGCATTAAATTCTTGTTTAAGCACTTTAACATTATCTTGAAGCTCTTGCTTTTACTTAATTTTTAGAAAGCTTTTCTTGTAAGGAGTTTAACTCTTGTTTTAACACTTCTTCTCTAAAATACTTTTCTAATAATTTTATGCATTTGGTCATCCATTTCACGCTCACGGCTAGTTAACTCAAACTTAGCACATTGTTCATAGATAGCAACTTGTTCTTTATAGGCATTCAGTTCAGAGATAATAGAATCATCAGGGGCATACGCATTGTATTCATCAAAAACATAGTCATCATTGGCTGCAGAAGATACATCACTTGGTACAATCTCACTTTCACTTTGTGTCACATATTGATCATATGGGACAGTATTACTATTACCCTCATTACCAATATCTGATTCATAAGTTTCAATAGATTGTACTTCGTCATGTATCTTTTGCTCATCCACCTTATCGTATAGTTTTAATACCTCTGAGATGATTGATTCTTTGGATGGACTAGCTTGTTGTGGTGAAGAGACCTTTGGAGAGACCATAGGTGAGATGCTAGCCATGAAGATTGTTTGGGCAGTAGGTTCATCATAGACATCAGAATCAAATGCATCACAATCTGCAACTTGAAATGCATTTTGATGATTGTGACCTATTTCCTGAATTGGTTGCTCATCCACATCGATCATATGTCTTAGCATTCCCTTCTCAAGCAGAAACAACAACTCCTGTTCATCCAAAGCCGCTCCATTATCCTGAGCTTGCACAAGCAACATCTTGTCTCTGAAGTATTCTGCATTCTATGGACGTTTTGGAGATGTGCGGTTTCGCAATATATCCCTCACCACCACAGTTGTAGCATTTGATTGGCTTTGCTTGCCCTTGATTGGCATTTCTTCCACGATTATGATTAGCCACATATCCTCCACCTACTCGGTATTACCATAACCTGCTCCAATCATCCCTTGTTCATACCATCTTCCTTGCACATTACGCACCACTACCTTACCATCTCTCGGACAAAGCGTAGCTTGATTGTGTGGATTGGATGTTGTTCTGAGGTTATTGTTGGTGTGTGGAGTGGAATTCTTATTTTGACTAACCATGAGAGACAGTTGATTGATCAAGTTTTCCATGAGTGTGTTTGAGTCTGGAGGCTTATATGTTGGATAAGGAATGAGCTTGTAATTACCATTACCCGTGGGTATGACTTGAGAAGCTTTGGTGGTAATTCCAACATTGGTGTAAAAGGCCGTTGAATCATTTGACTAACTTGTTTCTCCCTGTTTAGATTTGAACTGTTCAAGAATCCTTCGTTCAAACATAGCATGTCTCTCATTTTGAAGAAGGAAGGCATACAGCTTCACAGAGGTGACAAATTTGTGCCATTCGGGATTCATGTTGTTCACAAACTTTGAGTTCAGCTGAATATTTGGCATAGTCATTTTGATGTTCCTCATGTCATTTACAAGCTTGTGGAATCTCAAGTAATATTCATAGACACTTTCTTCTGGTTTCATCTTAAAATGCTCAAATTCATCATACAATTGTGATTCTCTGTCTTCCTTGGTTAATTCAGAACCCTAGAGGAGCATCTTGACATTGTCCCAAACTGCCTTAGCTTCAGTGTTATGATTGATTAGCTTGTAAATATCCTTAGGTAAACCCTGAAGTATGATGTTAGAAGCCCTATATGCGCATCGTATCTCTTCTTCTCCTTATCGGTCGGTTCATCATACATTTTAGGTCCGGTCCTAATATCACCGAGCCATCGAAGCAGATCAAGTATGTCTCTGATTGTCTCAACTTGATACGGTCCTTCATCAATTGACTTGAGAATGTTGACTCCATTTTCTTTTCCCAAACAGTACAACCTAATTCGTTGAGCCCATGAGTCATAGTCGATTCTGCCAAGCATAGGTGGGCCAGTATCTGATCCAAATTTGAACATCCTCAGCAACTAAAGAGGTGATTGTGGGCACGTTGGTAGACATGTTTACAGATATCACGGGATTTTATAACTCTATGATTAAACCAGGAAATAGATTCTTTCATGATTTTACTAAAGCGAGAAAACGTATAGAAACAATAATCAACCAAGTCTCTATAATCCTTGAAGACAAGTCGCTAAATCACCAAGTTGCTAAGTAACAACTTCGCTAAAGACTCAAATTGCTATGAACCAAATCGCTAAACACAAGTTGCTATGAACCAAGTCGCTAAACACAATTAAGCTAAGGCAACAAATCGCTAAGTGACAAGTCGCTAAAGAGCAACTTCGCTAAGTAGGCAAATTAAGGAACAACTCGCTAAGAAGCCAAGTCGCTAAATAGCAACTCGCTAGTCACAACAAAGTCAAGTCGCTGAAAATAATGAAGACAAATTAAGCTAGCTGAGTGGTACCTCCACTACTTTGTACTATTTGTCACCTTGTCTCAATAAACAAGTCGCTAGAGCTCAAATCGCTACCATTTCAACTACAAGTTGCTGCAAAATAACAATGCAAGTCACTACGAAGAAAAGTTATCCGAGAGTCAAGTCGCTAGCTAGAAAAACTTAAATACAACCCTTTTCAATCCAAAACAAGCCCAACCACAGTAATTCAAGCTTTCCAAATCAAAACCCAAGCACATACAATGATTCTAAACACAAAAGTACAATCAAAATTCAAACTTTAACACAAGAAATGATCCAATGATGCAAAAACCACTAAACTTTTTCAAACCCAAAACCATATAAAACCACTAGAAATCCAAGGACATGTAAGAGAGATGATCAAACCTTGGCTCTTGATACCATTTGTAACATATTGGATTTCACAAACACATCAAACCATGATCAAAAGTAGGCGTATAATATAAGGTTTTAGAGAGAGAAAGAGTTAGAGGTTTGGGAACTTAGTGAGAGAAAGTAAAAGTATTATTATGAGCTCCAACCCTCTACCTTGGGAGGTAGAGGGTATTTATAGTTCTTACATAAGCGCCACCTACGGGCGTGGATCGGGCATCAGATGGGTAAAGACCCGTCCGTCCTCCACGGTGTTACTTAACTAAATACTATCTAACATAAAACAACTATGACTACGAGCTTTCTAATGATTACATATACTTGAGGTGACCGACACTTTAATACCTAGATTTACTAAATCAATACCTGGATGATTGTTTTTAGATGTTTTTAGATTTACTAAATCCTAACAATCGAATGCTAATCGAATGTTGTTGCTAATCGAATGCTCATTTTTGTTTGGCAGATTTTCTCGGCAATACCAACAACATTCGATTAGCAAATCATTCTTATCAATATCCTATTGGTATTGCCGAGAATATGCTTGTTCAAGTCGGTAAATTCATTTTTCCCGTGGACTTTGTAATCTTAGAAATGGAAGAAGATAGTAAAGTCCCACTCATCTTAGGAAGACCTTTCCTAAATACCGCCGATGCAATCATCAAAGTGAAAGGAAAAGAACTCAATATTGGAATTGGAGAAGATCGAATCACCTTTCTAATCGATAAAGCGTCGCTATCCACATTCGGTGATGACACTTGTTTTAACATCGATGTTATCGATGAAGTCAGCGACGAAGAATTGGATGCATTACTTAACGTCAGATCCATTCATGACTACTTACGAAAAAATCAATGAAATGACTTTGACAAGGAGTTTGATGATTTCATGAAAGTAGAATTCGAAGGATATAACACGGAAGAGGAAGAAATGGGGGAAGAAAACTTTGAAGAAATAACTTTCAATGACGAAATGCGAATCAAATCCTCTATCGAAGAACCACCCACTGATCTCGTGCTCAAACCTCTCCCTGCTCATCTTGAATATGCTTACCTGGAGGAAAAATCACTTCTTCCAGTAGTCATATCTTCATTACTCGAGGTCAACGAGAAAGAAAGTTTAGTTTCACGTCCTCAAAATCACAAACAAGCTTTCGCTTGAAAACATCCGATATTCCGTGGAATTAGTCCCAATTTCGCAAACACAAAATCAATTTGAAGATGGATTCAAAGCGTGGTAGAGCACGTCAGCGTCGACTCAATCCCAACATGAAAGAAGTTGTCAAAAAGAAATCATAAAACTTCAATCTTGGTATCATTTACCCAATTGGATAGCCCTTGGGTGAGTCCGTTCAGCGTGTTCCTAAGAAAGGAGGAATGACGGTTGTGACTAATGAACGAAATGAACTAGTTCCAACTAGAACGTCCACTTGCTCGGCTTGTATTGACTATCGGAAATTAAACAAAGCCACCAGAAAAGATCACTTTCCACTCCCATTCATGGATCAAATGCTTGAAAGACTAGCATGAAATAAATTCTTTTGTTTCCTCGATGGATTTTTAGGATATTTCCAAATTCCAATCGATCCTAATGACCAAGAAAAGACCACTTTCACTTGTCCTTTTGGAACCTACGCATATCGGTGTATGCCTTTTGGTCTTTGCAATGCACATGCGACTTTTCAAAGGTGCATGATAGCCATATTCCAAGACATGCTCGAAACCTCCATGGAAGTTTTCATGGATGACTTTTCAGTCTTCGGAGACTCATTTGAAGCTTGTCTTTCCAATCTTGATAAAATGCTCGAAAGATCTGGCTGCACATCTTGTCCTTAATCGGGAAAAATGTCACTTCATGGTGACCGAAAGAATTGTGCTTGGCAACAAGATCTCCAGTGCAGGCATGGAAGTAGACAAAGCAAAAATCGACATTATCTTGAAACTTCCACCACCAACTAACATCAAAGTCGTTAGAAGTTTTCTAGGACATGCCGGTTTTTACCGTCGCTTTATCAAAGATTTTTCAAAAATATCCCGTCCGATGACAAAACTTCTTGAGAAGGAATCTATCTTTGACTTCAATGCTGATTGCATGAAAGCTTTTGAAACGTTGAAATCTCAACTGACTAGTGCCCCGATCATGGTTTCACCTAATTGGTCACTACCTTTTGAACTTATGTGCAATGCGATTTTCTTTGTTGGATCCGTCTTAGGCCAACGTGAAGGAAAACACTTTCGGCCTATATACTTTGCTAGCAAGACACTGAATAGTGCTCAGCAAAATTATACCATCACCAAAAAGGAATTACTGGCCGTAGTTTTCGCATTCGACAAATTCCGATCCTACCTTGTTCTCTCAAAGACGATCGTTTTCACCGATCACTTTCAAAGACTCAAATATTCTGTTCACCAAGCAAGAAGCTAAACCGTCTTATTCAATGGATTACGCTACTCCAAGAATTTGATATCGAAATCAAAGATAAGAGGAGCCGAGAATCTAGCGATCATTTATCTCGTCTTGAAAATCCAGATCTTGAGGAATTAAAGGAAGAAGAAATCGATGATTACTTCCCTGATGAAACTCTCATGACCGTCGATGGGCGATGATCCTTGGTTTGGTGACTTTGCAAACTATCTCATTGGAGGAATTCTCGAGAAAAGGTTTAACTCATGCTCAAAGGAGCAAATTCTTTTAGGAACTTAAATACTATTTTTGGGAAGAGCCATATCTTTTCAAAATGTGTCTTGACGGAATGATTCAAGATGTGTTTACGGTTCCGAAACCCGAAAAATTCTTGACGAATGTCATCATGGCCCTACTGGGGGACATTACGGTCCTTCTACCACAACTAAAAAAGTTTTTGATGCTGGATTCTATTGGCCAACAATATTCAAAGAAGCACATACACTTGTTCAGAATTGTGACTCTTGCCAAAGAACCACAAATCTTTCACGAAGAGATGAAATGCCATTGACAAGCATTTAAGTGTGTGAAATATTCGATATTTGAGGAATTGATTTCATGGGACCTTTTCCTAAATCCCACAAATACGAATACATTCTCGTTGCTATAGATTACGTGTCCAAATGGGCAGAAGCTAAAGCTTTACCAACGAACGATGCTCGCGTAGTCGTTAATTTTCTCAAAAAGCTTTTTGCTCGTTATGGAATTCCCAAAGCCCTGATAAGTGATCGAGGAAACCATTTATGTAACCAACAAATGGAGAAAACCATGAAAAGATATGGAGTTCATCATCGATTCGCGACGACCTATCATCCACAAACCGTGGGCAAGTTGAAAACACCAACGAGCTCTCAAAAGAATACTCGAGAAAACAAAGGTGAAGGACAATCCTTCAAGGTGGTCGAAAAACTTGACGATGCTCGTGGGCATTTCGTACGACTTATAAAACTCCTATTGGCACAACTCGTGAGACTCTGTATGGAAAGACTTGTCATTTGAGTCGAAGTTGAACATCGTGCTTACTGGGCTCTTAGAAACTGTAACACCGATCTAAAAATAGCTGGAGAAAAGAGATTCTTGCAATTGCACGAACTAGATGAATTAAGACTCCGAGCTTATGAAAATTCCAAACTGTAAAAAGCTAGAACAAAAGCTTATCACGACAAAAAGCTAAGAGTTCGAAAAGAATTCAAAGCCGGAGATAAAGTTTTGCTTTTCAACATGAAATTCAAATTCAAAGATCCTAAATTACAACAAAGATGGTTTGGACCATATATCGTTAAACATGGATATCCATCTGGGTATATCGAACTTTATGACAAACAGGGTGGAAGTTTCATTGTTAATGGGCACCGAATCAAGTTGTATTACGATAAGGAGCAAATGAATGAAGTATCAGTTGCAACAGTTTCCCCCGAAAATGAATTTGAAACCATCACCTTTGTAGCACCTTTTCCAGGAAGAATCCCACAAATTGTTCCTTGGAAATCATCTGCTGAGTTCGTCTGGAACGATATTGAAGCTACTGGTGAAGAATTCATGTATATCCTCGAACTTTTTAAAATGTTCCAGGCTGCATATGTGGCCAAGTAAATTCGGGAAGATTCGAGTCAGGCTGATGACTCGTTAATAAAATAAGCGCTTCTCGGGAGGCAACCCGTGTGTTTCCAATTTGATTTTCTGTGGTCACGCCCCAAAGTTTAAACCTCTGGTTCAACTTAAGTGTGGGGGGTGCCACCTCTTAATAAAACTCTTTTGTTTGTATATAAGATTTTGTGCAGGTAATGATTACTCCAGTGGACGCTAGGAATGAAGAAAGATTTAAGCTGACAAACTCATTGGAATATTTGGTTTCAGCTCTATTTTCCCTATTTCTATACTTTGAAGTTCGTTTTTCACATTGAGGACAATGTCTAACTTAAGTGTGGGGGGTGAATAGGAAAATTTAGAGTTTTCATGCTTAAAATTAAAATTTTGTTTGCCCTTTTGATCTAGTTATTTTTCACGCTTTCAGGGTAATATATTAGAATAACTGGATCAAAACCACTGGTAAAACTGGTAATATTTGAAACTTCGAGATGTATTCCGATTATTATTGCAATCCATTATGGGATCGATAAACATTTGCTAGCACACATTATAGCCCTTACCACCAAATTGTGAGGATTTGAGCCTGTTCTATAGAAAGCATACATCCTTTATGCTTGGATCTTTTGCTATGAGTGTGCCGGTGATTTTATTTATTCTAGAACTTGTACTTGTAAATCATTACCAGACCGCAGTGAGATTGCATTCGTGCGATATAAGTGAATTCGTGTGATAAAGAGGCACCTAGGATTTAACCCAAATGGCCTTCCATTTTTCATATCATGCTATATTAGCTAGCCACACCGGTTAGTTAGCCACATACATGGACCCATTTTTAGTGCTCATTTTCAGCACTAGATACCCTTAGTTACACCCTCTGAGCAATCCTTTTCATTTTTGCTTCATCCAGAAAATACAAAAATATTTTACACTTTAAACCTTAGCCTAACCCTTGTCAGTGTCTAAACGGTTGGTTGCTAGTCACCTGGAAAGTAAAGATTGTTCAAATGATTATGAGTTACCACATCTTGTTAGATTGAATAAGTCATTTCATGGAGTGCCATGAGTTTATGTTCAAAAAAAAATTATGAATGTATTAGCCAATGTGCTATGTTCGTAGAAAAATTGTCATGGCGAAGCAAAGCGAAGAGTTGTGGAAATCCAAAGAAAAGAAAATGAAGCTTTAATCATTTATTGGTTCGCGGATTGTTTGGTTGCTAGCAACACGGGTATTAGACTTGATTTTATTTTTATTTTAACACCAATTTCATAAACATTCCCATGCCTTATCCATACCCTTAACCCGAAGCCATAACATTATAACCCGAATAAAAGTCCTCTTTAGATGTTTTTGCTTGGTGCTCACGCCACGTCTGTGGAGTTTTGTTTCTTGTACAAGCTTATGGTAATAATCTAATCATGACTGAGCTATGAGTGTGATTTATCTTGTTACTCCACTAAAATTGAGTGATTGAGTGAATTATATTCCGTTCCTTTTTCGTGAAGTGTTTTGAAATGTTAATCATGCAAGAAAATCATTTGATATTATCAAACATCTCAAAAGTTTCACTTTTATAAAGCATAATTGATGAATCTTCTCTCGTACTTGTACTTGGTAGATTTGCATCATATTTTCGTAATCATGATTTTGTGCTAGTGGATGTTTTTTTTTCCTAGATTTGCTTAAGGGCAAGCAAAGTTTAAGTGTGGGGGAATTTGATAACGCTCAGATTGTACATGTTTCTAGTAGTGTTATGTGTGCTTTTGTATATGTTATTTGGTTATATTTGCGTGATTTCAGTGCTTAATCGCATCAAAAGATGTTTGTCTAGTATTTATAACCAAGTGCAGGGAAACGGAAGGAAAAGTAAAGTAATGTTCAACAATTAGAAGATTCCCGTTTCAGTGAAGCATGTCAAGCACAAATCAGTATCTCAAGTACCTTTGAAGACCATAGTGATTGAAGAACCAAGTTCTACAAGACAAAAAGAAGTAAAAGTTGATTTTTTGTAACTCAGGAAATCCAACCGGATCGGTTGGAAAATGACCAAAAAGTGCCTAAGACGCCATCCCAACCGTTCGGTTGCCGCCCGCAACCGGAACGGTTGGTTCCTTGTAGAAGACCAACCGGATCAGTTGGTCATGTAACCGATCCGGTTGGAAGACCTGTATCTGCCAATTCTTCATCATTAAGTTTCCCCTTTGCATCCAAACGATTCTCGGTCCTTCTCTTAGTGTATTCTAGTCCCTTCCTAACTCCTTGGAGGCCAAGTTCAGCAATTAATACCCTAGGCCTTGGAACTAGTATAAATAGAAGCCTTTTGTGAGCATATGAGACACACACTTCAATACAACTCTCTCTACTCATCAAACAAAGCTCTTAAGCTCTCAAATTCGTCCTTAGAAGTCCAAGAAAGTTTGGAGTTCCAGAAGTTCCACATTTGGAGGCCAAATCACATGGAAGTCTGCCCTAATACTTTGGGAATCATTACTTCACCATTTGTAATCTTATTCCAAGCATTGTAAGACTTTTAATCATGTTTTCTAATGTTCAAAGTTCTGATTTTATGTTCATGTTTGCTATGAGTGGCTAGTTTCTTTATACACTTGCTTAAATGATGTTGATTATCATATGATTAGTTAGTGATTGTGTTAACATGTTTTAATTCAATTTCAAGTTAATTCTAAGATCCAATTGTGCTAAAGTTTCATAGTGACATTTGTTAATCAAGTTTGACTAGTTGATAGTAATCGTAGAGGTCGAAAGAACTTATTGTTATTCAACTAGTTATAATCATTTTGTCTATGGATGATTGTTTTTACCCATTGTTCTTGATTAAACAAAGGAACTAAGGTGTGGTTGTAATAAAAAAGCTTTTTGATTATCAAATTGGATTGATTGGAAACATCTAAAAGGTCGTAAGATTAGTTGTTAATTGTAGCCTTTTGTCTATAATCGGTTACCTTTTGTATTGACCATTTCTTAAGCAATTTGATGAAACAAGTGGATGTTTTTGTGTTTAAGTTTATGAAAATGAACTTATGAAACTTGAATTGATTGGTTAAACTTAATGCTTGTTTTTATAAACTAAAATCTTGACGAAGGTTTAACTTGTAAGAACAATAGATTAGTACACCAACTAATTATCACAACCAACATGTTAAGAGGTTAACACAATCACACTAACCTAGGATATGAAACTAGTTTAAGCAAGTGTAGTTTTTAATCATCTGAATTTCATTATATCTATTTGTGTTGTTATATGTTTTGGATAGACTCTGTTGATTCAAACTTGTTAATTAGATTCACTCAAATCCCTACGAACGATCTCGACTTACCTTCATAATCTTGCTATAATGGACGAGTGCACTTGCTCGTATGTGTTATTGGTAATATTGGTAATTCACCTTTTATAAATTTAGAACTTGTACACACGTAGCACATCAAGCTTTCTTTGAGATCATCAGCCACAGTAAATCTCTGGATCACCTTTTGTTGTGTTGCCATCATGTGAAGTTGTGACTTTTGGACCGACATGCTCACATTTTGGATCATGATATCTTCTCATCAGAGTAGCGGAAGCTTTTTGTTGGTTCGTGATATTTGTATCAGAGTTGTAGAAGCATGAATTGAACAATATCAGAGCCAGTTGATGACGATATGCACTTATCATGATTTCTTTAGATGTGAATGCGATGTGTGAGCATGCGGCTATGGATTGACTCCTCAATCCTGATCAGCTGCAACCGTTGGTTGTACCTGCATACAATAGTTAGCAATAAAGCGCATGAAAGTGTCTTTTATCACTTTCGTTGAATTGAGGTGCACAGCCCACGGTTCCCCGTTAATCAGTACAAGTACTGTCTGTGATCAGGTATAATTCCGAAGAATCTCCTTGACAGGGTTTCGCAGCTGCTCTAGCCGTTCTCTAACCGGAACGTCTCAAAGAAGACAACACGGAGTGAGTGAACCAGCGAATTGAGATTCACTGATTGATGAAAAATTGATTTGAAAACAATCGCGTATTGCTTAGAAGAAATAGTTTTGCAATACGACGAAGGTTTTAAGAGAAAGATCAATTTTCAATCAAAAATACCCTTTGTATTTGAAAGAGAATACACATTCGATGTGCTAGAGAAAAGAAGAGATTTGCACATCGAACGGTTTTTCCAAAAGTATTTTTTCAATCAGAGATACTTTTTGTGTTTGAAAACATGAGTACACATTCTATGTGCTAGAGAAAATAATATTTGCACATAGAACGGTTTTTCCAAAAGTATTCGTCAATTCATTTCCTGGACCAAGGTTGATTCAAGAATGAATCGCCCCATTGTTTCTATCCAGTTGTCACAAGCTTGATCTTTTGCAAGATCTCACATGTCACCCACCAAGAGCTTGTTTGATGTTGGCTTTAGAAGGATTTCCATCTTCATCGTGAATCTTTATCATATCACTCGGATGTTCTGGCAAAATCACAAGGATAATGCGTAGGACTCTTAATATATTATTGCTTTCCACATTGTGTAAAACAACAAGTCTTCATTAATTTTGTGTCCTAATGAGATATTTTTGATGATCTCTTGGCTCTAGACTCAATTGTGCACATTTGGTTTCCTATGCCGAAGACTAGGGAGAGGGTATCCTTCTTCAATATCAACAATCTCTAAGAGAAAGTCGATAGATTATGTAGGTTCCGCGTGAGAATGAAACAAGTCCTTTTAAGAGGAACTTGAGTAGCTTGGGAAGTTTAGTGCAGTGCGTCACTGGGTCCATGACATCTTGTCTTCAATACCGGCGTTACCTTAGTAACAACCAGTAGCATATGAATTGAACCCGGTTTCTGCCCTAAGGTTGAATTATTGGAGGACTATTTCTTTTCACCCTTTCACTTTCATTTCTTTTTCATTCTTCAACCCCTTCAGTGCTTACCGAGACTTCATAACTAGAACCTTGTTGGGTTTATTCCATTTCTAGCTCTATCTCAGTCCGCACTATTCCCATATTCTCATTTTTCTCCTTTTTTCATCATACCTAAGGACTCTACACTATCTAGTGGATTGTCCCTGGGTAGATCCCTCCGGCTCTGGCGGGATCGTGAGAATGAATACGTAACCTAACCATCCTTATAACAACATGCATAAAGTAAATTGGTCGGTCTTTTGGTATTTGTTCTTTCCTTATTGAAACCAACTGAAAAATCATTTGGAAAATCAATCAAGGTACTTGTGATATAATATCAAAGCATTTTGTACCTTAATTTTTTTGATCATTTAGAAATGCTCCCCCTCAACATGTGCATATGATTTTGAAATTTTTTAGCACATAGAGGCAAGAGTTCTTTGAAATATATTCTTGATCACAATTTTCGTGGAACAAGCCATTTGGTTTTCTTGGTAAATTCTCCCCCTCAAAATGTGCGTTGGATATTTGAAAATCATTTTGCACATAGAGGAAAGAGGTTTTTTGAAGAACTTCCACGATTGCCACTAGAAACCATTCACTCCCCCTCAATATGTGCATCGATATACGAAAGAGTTTAGCACATATTTGAGAGAACTTGCACTTTGAATCAAAATGATCATCATTTATCAAATTTCATTATTAAATCACAAATTCTCCCCCGATAAAAAATATCAAACCCTTTGAGATTTTAGATCCCAAGTGATTTAATAAAGTTTAGAAAACATGGGAGAAAATGTGGCCTTGTTTAAATACTCTTCTGGTTTTTGGTTAAATGCTCCTCCTCAATCATGTGCATCATGTATTTGAAATCGTTTGGCACATGAAGGAAGGAGTGCTTTTGAAACAATCACCCTTTAAAACCGTTTTGAGATTTAAATCACTATCTCTCCCCCGATCAAAATTTTTAAACCATTTGAGATTTGTGATCCCAATTGATTTAAATCATTTAGAAAAGTTTGGGGAAAGACGTGGCAAGATTTAATTTTTGAAAAATGACTGAACTGGACCAATTTAAGACATTAAAGACTGTTCGTGTCAGGTATCATGTTTTAAGAGATCTTTAAGTAAAATAAAATAATTTCACAATCAAACAAGAACAGAAAAAATTTCATTTTGAAAGATATTTGAGTTTTAAAGAAAATCATACCATGACATAACATTAAATCTTTAGATCACCACTTATTATTGTACAAATGGACTCTTATGATGATATATTGTTTGAAAATACTTAATTTGAAATCACTCTCCCCCTCAATCGATGACCGTAGTCGTTGATTGAGTGACTTAAGTTTTGATAAAGATAAAGTCCGGTTGATTTCCATAATTTAAGTCCAATTTATTTTCAAAACAATATTTCTCCATTTTTAAAACAATATTTTCAAAATTGTTAAGAAAATGGTATCATCCACTATTAGTCTTGCACAAAGATATGTTAGTGGAGAGAATCACAAGCTGCTTTTGTTGTTGCTGAGAGGATTGAAGAAAACCGTTTGCTGATGCAGTGAGACCTCTTAAGTTGCATCTATCGTGCCAACTATCCATGGAGAGATCCAATTAAGCTTCGTTTCTTCTTTTGTCGACCCAAGATATAGTTACCCTTTCCTTTCGGCATCCAATCATCTTCATATGTGGGATCCGGATCGGGAACAATCTTATAAACCATCTTATCTGCATACATTAGTCAACACAAACAGATATATGGTGGTCGACAACACCCAAACAACAATTGAATAATAAAAGTCAATCCAACATATTAATCAGATCATGTAAAGTATAGGAATAATGTGTTTATCAAACTATAGTCATCTAATCCTAATAATCACATCCTAGAATCCTAGTCCTTCAACATAGGCAAACATATTCTTCTTTTAAGCACATAGGATGATTATATAAGCCTTGTTAGATGATATAAATTTGAAAACATTCTCCCCCTCAATCAATGACTCATTTCATAAAAAGTTTTAACCATGCTGAAGTCATTGATTGGGTTTTGCAAATTTATGAAAAATTCTGATTCTGATTGATTTTCAGGCAACTCAATTTCCACCATTTTTGAATACAACAAATATTTTTCTGAAGAATTTTAGACGGAAAAACATTTATGTAGGAACAACAGTCCTTCCACATACTTTCCTCATTTAGTTTTAGGATAAGTGCACGAAATGTTTGAAAATTGGTTTAGCGCAGCACTTTCCTTCTTTTGAAGAGCGGTTTGTTATCTGAAATAATAGCAAACCATGGTTTAAGCACGAGTTACAGTCTGAAGTAACTGCAAGCCATGTTTGAGACATGTTTTGAAAAAAAATATTTACATCTCCTGCTCGAACTTCATCTAAAGTCCCATGCCATTATTGAATGACATTTCTAAGACCGTAAATGTTATCGATACCAGAATACATGTCTTGAGAAAAACATTTTTTTTTTTAATTTTATGATTTTTATGGATTTTTTGAAAATTTTATATTTTTCTAGTTTCTTTTTGATAAATATATACAAATAAGATGATATAGTTTAAGAAGATGATGATACGAGTACCGAGATAGGATATCATTCAGCACTTAGTAGAAGATAGAAATCATCATTTCTTAAACTTTCACCACCAAAGCTTTCGAGACTCTTGAATGGATGTCAGAAATTGAGCCTACAGAAAGTGAGACTTTGGTAGCTTCCCCCCAAACCGACAAACTTCGAATAAAGACCATTTTCCAAAGAAGTATAATGTGAAGAGAAACAGTCTTATTGAATGAAGCTCAACACCCCGAAGAACATGAGAACACCGAAGTAACAAGTTTAAACACTTATCATCTTTGCGGTTATCAAACCTGGAATACATGATTAAGCTCTATCACGTGAACCTGTTGTGCGTGCCTGATGTACACATATCTCTCCCCTGATGGTTGCGATCTCATCGAAATCATCATTACATTGTGTACATGAAGCAATAACCGGAAGCACTTTATCACAAACCATATAGAAGATGTCGATAAGCAATATCATCTCACGCTCCAAAAATTCTTCTCATATTTCTTCTTACTGATAGTTGAGCTAACACATACCAAAAGTATCCAGAGACCACTTCCCCCAAATGGTTGGAATAATACATCCTTCCCCCCAAGTATTTGGAATAATATATCCTTCCCCCAAATGGTTGGAATAGTACATCCTTCCCCCAAATAGTTGTAATAACACACCAAAGGCTACGAGTTAAACACTGAGTTTCTCTGCGGTTATGACATTTGTCTTTCCCGGGATTACTTCAATAGAGAAGAATTATTAAGTTCATCGCATGTACTCATTGTGTGTTTAGATGTATGTAGCCTTCCCCCTTGCTGGTTTTGATACCTCAGAATCAGCAAAACATAATACACTCATATACTTGAAATAGAGAAGAACACAGTTAGCTCAATTGTATCTTGTGAGAATCAACTGCAACAGAAACTCTCTCCGACTATCTTAACCAACCCATATGTAGACAATTTGAAGTGACCACTGATGAAGAAAACCCGATATACCAAACTTGAAACTGAAGTAGAATTCCTCGCATTTGTGTCTTAATCTTGCACTACTGTTGGAAGAACGGTGTCGAGAATTTATGCTCCAAAAAAATCTCGAAGTACTCAATACTCAATCAAAGTATGAGACATTAACACCTCTTGCGATTATCCACTACGCCATTTGTGTGTGTCACTGAGTAAAACAACGTAACTCCTTGAAGTGATAGTTAACCAGGTCTTCAACCATCCAAACCGACTACTGGTAACTAGATAAGCCAAGTCTTCAACTCAAATTCTTAAGCCCGAGCAAGTTATCAAATAAGAACACACCTTTGTGAAAGTCAACTTCAATCTCAAATAAGTGATAAAAGATTAACTCCGAAGTAATCAACTTGTGTCAAATGTCCAACACGTGAATAAACATACAATCGGTGTACATTGACCTAATGAATGAACCGGAACAAATGATTCCTCAACATCAATGCATTCTTCCTAAAGGTATACATGTAGAGACTGATATGGAAGATTCACCAATAATGTCTTCGAGCGGATGAGGTAGTCATTTTCCTTAATGTTCATGTGGTTGATTTATAGCGTGCATAATGAGAGGAACAATAATCCGTGAAGATTTGGCAAAGGAATACCAAAGAGTGGATCATTATTCAATAGTGCAACTATAATATCATGATAGTCATTATCAATGCCTTGTGAAGTAACTGGAGATAAGGTTTCTTGAGAATTCTGAGAAGTACTTCTTAGATGGTGAACCAGTTGAGTCAGTAGGAACCGGAGCATGAGCTTCAGAAACTGGATGATCAACATTCGTTGGAGGTTGGAAGTACTCATCAAGCATATCTTGAAAAACAATGAAACCCAAATAGTAAATCCCAGTTGTCCTTAGTGAGTGAAGACATTAGGCATTGGAGAGTCGTATGACCATAACTCAAGCATCCATCAACATGTAGTATATTCCCTCTTCTCCCCCTCAAAAATTGCAAATGAAGTTTGCCATTTTTGATTGATCAAGTGAATAAGAATATTTACCAATGAACGAAGATCCACTTGAGGATTGAATGAGCATGGAAAAACATGAAGCTTGTTTATTAATACAAATAAGCCGTAAAAACGTTTATTTATATTTTATGATCTTCTAATGTTTTGTCGATAACAAACATAAAATCATTTTAACGAAACAAATAGAGTACGTAAATAGTTTGAGTTAATAGTTTTCTAACACACTTACGTTTTCACATAAAACACTAAAACAAACTTAAGTGATTTTATGATTTAGATATATATGTACAACAACTAATGTTTACATATTGGGTTAGCACATACTTAAACTAAGTATACTAAAATGGGTAAAAACATGTATATACTAAAATGGGTAAAAACATGTTAATACTAAAATGGGTAAAAACTAGCAAATGGTATTGACCCATAACCCATAGTTTTATATATACCACTTAACCAAGTTCATTGTATCTAGAAAGAAAACCATGGATCAACCCATAACCCATGACCCATGATCCATAACCAAAAATACCCATGGGCAAAGAGGAGCGTTCCACGGATCCCTGGCTTTGTGCTAGCCGAATCCTAAGTGGAAGGGATCCGTGGGATCCGGGGAACAGTAGAGAATTTTCTCTATAAATAGAGAGCCATTTCTTCCTTTCTATGTATGACTTTACACACATACTTCCCCAAAGTATTCTAACCCTCTAACGTCAGATCTAAGTGATCTATGTAGTTTGTCTTTTGTTTATGTGTGATCTTCTAGGTTCCTCTTAAAGGAAAGATCACCACTTCTTGAAGACGTGCAAGCTCAAGTCCATGAGTTGTCATGCTTCGTCATCATCAAGACAACTAAGGTTCTCTTGTTGATAGTTCTTCCTTTCTCCATAGATGTTGGGTTGAAGGCATTAGTGAAGAATGCCAAAAGTCTCAAGATGAAAGGCATTAGTGAAAGGTGCTCATCATCCGTGTCAAAGCATTAGTGAAAAATGCTAAAGGTGTCAAGACAAAGGCATTAGTGAAAGGTGCCAAGGGTTGTGTCAAAGGCATTAGTGAATGATGCCGAAGAATCAAATCAAGTAGCATTTGGGAAGAATGCCTAGGTCGTATAATCGATGAGGTGCATCGTTATACATATAAGTATTTGTTTATTTACAAGGATGGTGATATCCTTGATGGTGTTGTAACAAGGAGTAGATCTCCTTGAGATTAGGTGTTGTGTCGTGAAGGGTAGTAGTTCCTCCATAGTAATGGAACTAGGTGCTTAGCCTAGTACCTAATAAAGGGTAGGCGACGTTGTGATAGGATTAGTTCTCCTAAGGTGTGAAAGAACTCGGTGGTTAGCCTAGCACCGTATAAAGGGTAGGCGACGTTGTGTTAGGTGTGGTTCACGTTGGTGTGAAAGAACTCGGTATTTAGCTTTGTACCGGAAAAAGGTTAAGCGATGTTGTGAAGGCTTCTCCGCCACAAGGAGTTGGTGTAGTGCTTACGAAATCTCGAGTAGGTGACTCGGGGAGTGGAGTAGGGCAAGGAAGGTGCCCTTGTAGCCGAACCACTATAAATAACTTGTGTCGTAGTGATGTGCTTCTTACTCTTTATCTTTCATTACACGTTTATATATCTATCTATCAACGTCCAACATAAACAACCAATTAGATTGACATAAGTCAATCTAAATATTTAAAAGGAAGTTTTAAATTTGTAAAACTATTCAACCCCCCCTTCTATTTTTCCACAATTGGCATCAGAGCTTCGTTACCAAGTTTCTTAAAGTATGTTGTACTTTAAAGACTTGATACGATCCGTGTATGTTTGAAAAATACAAAGAATGATTTTTTTTTGTTAGTCATATTTTCTTTTAAATCATTTTGTTGGATATTGATAGATGATTCTAACCACTTTCGCTTTTAAGAAATCTTCATGCTAGAATCTCTCTAAAATCTTCATTTAAAGAATAATGAAGTCAACATTCAAGGAAGGATCTAAAAAGTAATCACAACTTACGTACACCAAGTACAAAGGATTACTTTAAAAGCTCATGAAGTATTTTTGGTGTTATGCCAAACCAAGAAGCATAAAGGTATGTTTTACTCTTCATTAGATAGGTTACATGAGTTCCATTTATTGTCATAAGTTCTCTTTGTTTATTAATCACTAACATCATTAGAAGTCTCTTTCGTCACCTTTTCGTCTTTTTCAAACATCGGGAATGATATTATTTTTCGTCAAACTAACGCCGTCATCACATATGAACCATCGATATGTAATTCATCAAAAGTCGTCATTCAAAAACAATCTTCATCCAATACCTCCGAACTGGTTTTTAGCAAGCCAATTTATAAGCCTACTACAAAAATAATGCCAAACAACTCCTTTTTTGTCCATAGTAGCCGGATCCCTCTAGTTGTACTAGCCGGATCCCAAATACAAAGGATCCGGGGGAACCGTGGAACAGAACTCAGCTATACGCTTTCAAAAATTCACCACTGATCTTTTTCCCTCTATTCACATAACACAAAAAACGACTAAGCTACTGAATCCATCTTCATTGGCTTCCATACTCTCAAGTATTCCTTCCTAGAACACCATTGTAAGTAATTACATTAACTTGTTCTAATTTTCATCATCCTCATCCTAGGGTTTATGGTTTCTTAATTTTTAATCAATTAATTTAATTAGGGATTTTTAAATTAATCATGAAAAGGGGCTTTTAACAAAATCACATTGTGTTCACAACATTGTTAATACAAATCAAAACCATAAACCCATCCCAACTAATTTTACCTAATTTGAAAATTTGTATTTTTAGGACCAACCATGCCCAAAGCTACTCAACAAGATCAACATGACACCGTTCACTACCTTACTCATTACTATCGTAAAAAGGGATTGACCAAAACCGACCGTAAAATATTCAAAAGCCTTGTAAAACGACTTATCCACGAAGGTCGTGTAGTCAAGGAATGTTTCCTTGAAGATACCGACATTCGTCAAGTTTTCTCGATAATCAACTTTGATTGTCTTCTTGACATAGATGAACAAATTTGTCCGGTTTTCATTTTTGAATTTTACAAAAGCATTAGGATCATTCGAAACGTCGATGATAGCATTTCAATCGCTTTCATCATCAATAAACAAAACTTCACTCTTCCTCTCAACACCTTTGCTCAAATTCTTCGCATTCCTTGTGAAGGAATTTATATGTACTCTCAAGATTGGGCAATTAACGCTCAAAACCTTGCACTTGATCCTAAGCCTCTCTATAACACTCCTCTTGATGAACCCAAAACCATCCGAGATACTATTTTCAAAATAAGAGTCGACCAATCCCGTTTCGACCGAAACAAGAAGCTCATTCACCGTAATCCCTTTCAAATGGAACTTTTCGAAATGCATCCCATGTTTAGAAAATGGGAAGAAATCCTTAGGGAAAATGTCATTAGCCTAGTTGGAAACAAAGATCATCCAAACGCATGTCTTGTGCAAATGATCTATTGTCTTATCCACCAAAGGCCATTTAATCTTGCCTATTACATGGTAAGGAGAATGGCTGGGGTATTCAAAGCTTCCAACATGGTACTCCCGTATGGTATGCTTCTAACACGACTTTGTAAGTATGTTGGTACATTACAACCATCTCCTATCAACGATGATCATTACCTTTCCGATCACGTCATAGTACCTCTTACCAAACAACCCCCTAAATGGTTCATGGTCAATGGAGAAAACGGAAGCTCTCGGACTCCTCGGCCGGTGAAGAAGAAGAAGATGAAGAAGATGTCGACCCTGTAGCCAACATCAAATTGGAAATCCTTGAATACCACAAACAACTTCCAACCATTCCAAACGAGACCGCGGAATTTAAGCAATTGAGGGGCATGATTCAAAACCTCGCATACAACCTCACTAAGCCGTCAAAAAGGAAAAGAAAGGATTGACGAAAGAGACAATAGGATTGTGCTTATTTTCTTTATCTTATGTTTGTATGATTACATTTTAGCACTTTCGGTTTATGGTAACTTGGATATTGTCTTTTTATCATGGTTCTTTAACTAGTATTTTGTGATAAACATGCTTGTTTCTATTTTTTGTCTTTGGATTTACTAGTGTGCATAAACTGCGCATCATTTCTGTGTAGGTTCTGATCTGCAGATGCCGGATCCCTAGGATTAGCCTAGCCGGATCCCTCCCTTGAGGGAACCGTGGGATCCGTGACATCAGATCAGCAATACAGCATTGATTACATCAAGATAGCTTTCTAGATAACATCACATTAGCTTATCATATGATTTTAGAACCCAACTAAGTCCACTTCAAGGATGAGAAAGGCTTAGACTCACTAAAGGCTTACTTAAGATCTTAGTCTAATTTTATCAACACATCTAAACTCACCATATTTCCGCTTCAACTACTCAAAAACTATTTCTCATCTTTCAAAACACTTAAAGAGGACAAATTAAACATTTTTAGGAAATTGCTTCTAGTCATTTCTATCTCAAAGTAAGACAAAAATTAGTTTTTCAATTCTTGTGACTTTTAAGAATTTTTCCTAATATCACCTCAAGTTTAAATCTGATCACTAGGATCATTTATTATGACTTGACACCTCCATAACTCTTAGTGTTATCCTTGGACATCCATTGGTAGTCATCTTGTCCCATCCCCCTTCCATAAGAAGCAATCATTTGCTATAACACTTATTACCTTTAATCATTCAAGTACCCTTTCATCTTAAACACTTAGGAGAACTGAAAACATTCAAATTGAGATAGGTTTTAGCTCCTAGAAACCTCATTTCAAACCTGTCATAACTGCTGAGAGCCGGATCCCTAGGATTAGCCTAGCCGGATCCCTTCAAGGAGGGAACCGTGGGATCCGGGTGACAATTTATGTCAAACATTGCTAAAACAATCATTTCAACTCATCTTCCTAACCCAAACACTCCATCTCATGTTAAATGAGTTCCTAGATCAGTGAAACTCTGAATCTCAACCTTGTGCATGTTAATCATCAAATTTCCAAGAAAATTAGTGGATTAAGTCTTAAATGCAAATGCAAAGTTCTTCCCTTTATAACCCATATTGCTAAAAACACTTTAGTCATCAAAACACAAACATAATTATCAGCAATTGCAACCATCTTCCTTAGTCATCTCATCATGAGAAAAGCTCCTAGTGCTTACTCATCCACTCAAGAACCACCAAAGAAACTTGCTAGAATCATACACGAAGTTTCCTCAACCGAATCATCTCCGGTTAAGTCCACCAATGCTAGGATTTCCCCTACACCAAGGAAACCAATCAAACTAATCCCCAAGAAGAGTGTTCCCACTAAGATTTCATCACCAAATTCTACTATACCAAACATACCCTCCACAACTCAACCAACATCATTAGTGCCTAGAGCCACCTCACAATCATCTCCACACTCTCACAATGTAGAATATTTACCCTCTTGGCCATCTCATCTTTCACCATTACTAACTAATTCACTTGAAAAGATTGAGCAACAAAATCAAAGTGTTGAATCAACACTTGCTCCAAAAGCAAACTCTATCATTCCTCCCAATAGTCCATTTTGGATTATGAGAAGACATCAAAGGCAACCACCCGACCAAATGGAAGTTGATGCTTCTTTACCTCTACCCTCAAACATTGTAGAGCCACCACTTAATGACTTTCCACCAAATCCTCCTTCATTTGAAGATCCTCAACCCACTTCACTTGAACTTTCACTTCAAGAAACTCAAAACCATGACAAGGATTGCTATCATTGTAAACATGTTGAAAGGTTGATACATGAACTACGTGAAGAGCAACGTTTCATGTTTTATCACCTCCTCGAACGTTTCGAAGAGGTTAACAAGCCTAAACTATAATGAGCATCATTGTCAAAAGCTCAAACTTAGAACGTTTAGGAAACCTTTCTCATCCTTGATCATCATTTAGTTTTAGTTAAAATAAAGTTTGGAGTAACTCATTAGCATAAGTTTGGAGCACTTGCTTGGCTAGTTCATTCTCTTAGTTTTTAGAGATTTGGTTGTGTATCTCTTGTTTTATTGAATGAATACTTATATGCTATGATTATTTTGTGTGTTGTGCTTGTTATATTGTACATATATCTCATTTCCTCAAATAGCATTGCTTGACATTTCTTCACTACTGAAGAAACTGTCATCAGATAGCCGGATCCCTCCCAAATACCTAGACGGATCCCTCCTTGAAGGAAACCGTGGGATCCGTGGTACAGAAACACAACTTTCTACTAACTTGAGTTTTATTTGCAGGAAATTTTGCACTATACTCTTGTTTTCTAACCTTTACTTTGTAGATTTTCAAAATACACATGAAGATTTTGACACCATAAAGCTAGGGGAGCTTTGTGTCAAACGATATTGCAAAACATTTGCAACATTAATCCGTTTTTGGATTATACTTCATGATACCCCATTGCATCTTTGCAATATTCAAGGGGGACACGTTTTAGATCACTTAGACAAACCATTTGCAACATTAATTAGTTTATTTTACGTTATGTCCTTGACGCCCTTTCAAAGGGTTGGACTCGTCAAGGGGGAGTTAAGACGAGTTTCATTCCCGTCACTTGCTCTCTTTACATTCTTACATAACTTTTCTTATAAAAATTGCGTTAGTTTCTTTTAACACTTTTTGTTTCGACAAAAAGGGGGAGAAGAAAGTAAAAACTACAAATTCAAACTTTTACCGAATTTTAGATTTTCCTTAAAATAATTTTATGTTTTGTCATCAACAAAAAGGAGGAGATTGTTAATACAAATAAGCCGTAAAAACGTTTATTTATATTTTATGATCTTCTAATGTTTTGTCGATAACAAACGTAAAATTATTTTAACGAAACAAATAGAGTACATAAATAGTTTGAGTTAATAGTTTTCTAACACACTTACATTTTCACATAAAACACTAAAACAAGCTTAAGTGATTTTATGATTTAGATATATATGTACAACAACTAATGTTTACATATTGGGTTAGCACATACTTAAACTAAGTATACTAAAATGGGTAAAACATGTATATACTAAAATGGGTAAAAACATGTTAATACTAAAATGGGTGAAAACTAGCAAATGGTATTGACCCATAACCCATGGTTTTATATATACCACTTAACCAAGTTCATTGTATCTAGAAAAAAACCATGGATCAACCCATAACCCATGACCCATGACCCATAACCAAAAATACCCATGGGCAAGAGGAGCGTTCCATAGATCCCTGGCTTTGTGCTAGCCGGATCCCAAGTGGAAGGGATCCGTGGGATCCGGGGAACAGTAGAGAATTTTCTCTATAAATAGAGAGCCATTTCTTCCTTTCTATGTATGACTTTACACACATACTTCCCCAAAGTATTCTAACCCTCTAACCTCAGATCTAAGTGATCTATGTAGTTTGTCTTTTGTTTATGTGTGATCTTCTAGGTTCCTCTTAAAGGCAAGATCACCACTTCTTGAAGACGTGCAAGCTCAAGTCCATGAGTCGTCATGCTTCGTCATCATCAAGACAACTAAGGTTCTCTTGTTGATAGTTCTTCCTTTCTTCATAGATGTTGGGTTGAAGGCATTAGTGAAGAATGCCAAAAGTCTCAAGATGAAAGGCATTAGTGAAAGGTGCTCATCATCCGTGTCAAAGCATTAGTGAAGAATGCTAAAGGTGTCAAGACAAAGGCATTAGTGAAAGGTGCCAAGCGTTGTGTCAAAGGCATTAGTGAAGGATGCCGAAGAATCAAATCAAGTAGCATTTGGGAAGAATGCCTAGGTCGTATAATCGATGAGGTGCATCGTTATACATATAAGTATTTGTCTATTTACAAGGATGGTGATATCCTTGATGGTGTTGTAACAAGGAGTAGATCTCCTTAAGATTAGGTGTTGTGTCGTGAAGGGTAGTAGTTCCTCCATAGTAATGGAACTAGGTGCTTAGCCTAGTACCTAATAAAGGGTAGGCGACGTTGTGATAGGATTAGTTCTCCTAAGGTGTGAAAGAACTTGGTGGTTAGCCTAGCACCGTATAAAGGGTAGGCGACGTTGTGTTAGGTGTGGTTCGCCTTGGTGTGAAAGAACTTGGTAATTAGCTTTGTATCGGAAAAAGGTTAAGCGACGTTGTGAAGGCTTCTCCGCCACAAGGATTTGGTGTAGTGCTTACGAACTCTCGAGTAGGTGACTCGGGGAGTGGAGTAGGGCAAGGAAGGTGTCCTTGTAGCCGAACCACTATAAATAACTTGTGTCGTGGTGATGTGCTTATTACTCTTTATCTTTCATTACACGTTTATATATCTATCTATCAACGTCCAACATAAACAACCAATTAGATTGACATAAGTCGATCTAAATATTTAAAAGGAAGTTTTAAATTGGTAAAACTATTCAACCCCCCCTTCTAGTTTTCCACATTGTTGATGAAGAATGTCGATGAGAATGGTCATAAAAATGAAGATTTCTCTTCTTCTGAAGATAAAGCGCCTTAGCGCGTACACTTTTCTTTTCTTTGAGGAACGGGGCATGAAGAGTTATCTACAGACGCCATAGTGTTGAAGAACGAGGCCTGAACTGATGTGAACAGACGTCATAGCCGATTGAATATCAAGGTTGAGTTACTTGAACCTGTGAGTTATGAGATATCAATCCTTGTGTTATCCATACTTTAAGCCAGTCCATGTATTGAAGGATCGAAGTATACTCCCGAGTAAGGACTACCTACATTAACATTACAAGCTTGATTGCATATATATTGGTTAGTGACATTAGTATCCACACCCTTTGGGGTTTCACGGTCAACCTTGATTTTGCCATCAGAAAACAACTTTCCGGTAGGTATCCACCTAAGTCCAACATCCTTAAACATTCTACCAGACGGTATCCACTTATGGCAAGGTATAGGATTGTTAAGCTTCTTATGCATAGTGGAAGACTTATCGTTATTCCTAGTTTCCAAAGATTTAGCAGTCGGTATCCATCTAGGCGAAGTTTTCGGTTTGTTCAATTGTTACATAATCAAGCACATATAAGGTTCGAATGAGATAGATTTTAGAGAGAGAAAGCGGAAGATGGGAGCCTTTCTAGAGAGAGAAAGTAAACAAAAGAAAGAAGGTTAGATTGAGTGAAAGGTTCAGCCCTCTACCTTGGGAGGTAGAGGATATTTATAGTTACATACTACACGTCCTCCTTCGGACTGTGGATCAGGCATACAGTGGGTAAAGACCCGTCCGTCCTCCACGGTGTTACTCTAAGCTAAACTAAGCTAATAACTAACTAACAAACATGTAAATAACGATATATCTACGAGCTAACTTATGCTAGATAATAGTTGGGGTGACCGACACTTCACTATGGAATTTCCAATTCCTAACAAAGTCGTTCAAGCCAATTACTACCTTGGTCCCATAGAGAGAATTGGAAGAGACGCAAGTGCGTGGTCTCCCGAGTAGTAGCATCGAGGTCGATGGAATCGACGATTTTAATAAAATCCTTAAGATGCTGATTAGGATCTTCGGAACGAAGTCCATGGAATGCACATCCGTTTTGCACCAATCGGATGGTGTCGGATCGAAGGGCCGTAGTTCGAGCTTGATCGGGGAGCTCAATGGTGTTCCTATAGCCTAGGTTGATTGGTCTAGAGTATTCACCAAGAGTGCGGCCTCTTGGCGGGTCATTTGGTGGTGGGTTGATGAGTGGTGGTTGATTATCACGTTCCATGATGAAAAGTGATAGGATTACGAACAAAGGTCACGAAGAAGGGGGATAGACTACGAGGAAGCTAAAATTGAGAAAAAAACTTACTTGATAGGAATCAAGCAAGGAAACCTAAACGAGGTGGAAATCTAACTAGCTATTCTATTCCCCGGCAGCGGCGCCAAAAACTTGATACGCGACAACGCGCGTTCGGGGTCAAAGGAAACTTCATTTTCTTCGAGCAATCTAGCTAATAATCATCTTATAATCTCAAAAGCCTAAAAAAGTAACCTTGTCAGCTTTAGAAAAACTAAATAAGCTCATAAGCTGGGAAAATAAGCTAATCCAAACACCCGCAAACAGAACAACCAAACCCAAACCATAAAACTATGAATCAACATAACAACATAAAAAGATTATAATCCATTTCAGCAAACTAAAAACCTATCTCAAAATAATTATTATTTCCATAAACATATTCAGAACAATATCTTAAGAAGAACATACCTCGTGGACCATGTTTGAAATCGATTATTCAATCTGCAAAAAAGAAAAAAAAAGTAAAAAAAAAAACTATAAATTAAATAAAATTAAACAAAATTAAACCATACCATAAAAGGAAGGGAGAATTGCATATATACCCACTAAAACTTAAAAACTTGCATATTTCCCCATAATACAAGTTTTTATTGCATGATGTACAATGTCTTTTAAGCATGTTTTGGGTATATATGCAAATATGCAAGTTTTAGTGGGTATATATGCAATTGACCATAAAAGGAAAGCCACATCAGAAAATTAATTACGTTTTTAATACTTCGTGCTTTAGGACGCTTGTAAAAAAGCTTGTTTTATTAGATGGGATAATTCCATATTTACCTAACCTAAATATCAAAATTCTATATTTATCCAAAACACAAGTTTATAATGCACATGTACAATGCTTTTAAAACATGTGTTGAGGAAATATGAAATTATGGGGTTTAAGTTGAGTATATATGGAATTTCCCCTTATTGCTCCTACATGACATCACTTAATAGAAAAAAAGTTATGACATTAAAAGCTCAATGGGTTGTGGATGTTCGAGATGGCAAGTGTAGTTCAATGGGTGTCTAATTTTGTACATGCCATGTTTATACGATAAAAGTGGACCCTCATTATGATTCTAGTTTAAAACTATTTCTCAGACATAACTTTTATATATTAAATAAAACATTTAAAATATGACGTAAGAATCAAAGAGGTTTAATGGATTGTGAACCTTTTCTTT
Source organism: Chrysanthemum makinoi (assembly GCA_910596185.1). NCBI lineage: Eukaryota > Viridiplantae > Streptophyta > Magnoliopsida > Asterales > Asteraceae > Chrysanthemum > Chrysanthemum makinoi. The sequence goes on from OU343223.1 coordinate 111,592,149, forward strand.
AAAAGAAGTACAATGATGATGTGCCAACCCATTACACTTTCTAATATACAATAGATTGGAGATGCTATTTGGGGTTTTTTTTTTTTTTTTTTAAACTAAAGGATCATGTGAGTCATACATCTATACAAGCCACTTAATGAGGACATGTTTATATTTTTTGTTTTAAAAATATAGATCAACTAAAAAAAATAGTGGGTTTCACATAAAAAAAAAATAATATTAAATGAGTTTATGGATTAAATCTTTTGATTAAAACCATAATTAAAAGAAGAAAAAAAAACACACCCTAACATAATATATATTAAAAAGTCTACTATGGATTGCCAGCATGTCACATCTCTTAACCATCCGATCGCCGCTTGATTTCATCCATCCAATCCAACGGCCAGAACAAAGACACACTTACACGGATCGCCAGCTTGGCACACTCCCACTCACACACTATATAAACCCCTCCTTTTCCCTGATTTCTCATCAAACAAACACACTTTCAAATCTCAAAATTCATTTTCAAATTTCAAAACCAAAAAAAAAAAAAAAATGGAATCAGGAAAGACAAAGGGAGCCGGAGGACGCAAGGGAGCTGGATCACGAAAGAAGTCGGTTACGAAATCAGTGAAAGCAGGGCTTCAGTTTCCAGTTGGAAGGATTGGGAGGTTTTTGAAGAAAGGAAGATATGCTCAGAGGACTGGCTCTGGTGCTCCCATTTATCTCGCTGCTGTCCTCGAATACCTTGCTGCTGAGGTGTTGGAATTGGCCGGAAATGCCGCAAGAGACAACAAGAAGACAAGGATTAACCCAAGGCATTTGCTATTGGCTGTCAGGAACGATGAAGAGTTGGGGAAATTGCTTTCTGGTGTTACGATTGCTAGCGGCGGAGTGTTGCCCAACATTAACCCCGTGCTTTTGCCTAAGAAATCTGCTGTCATTGATGGCGACAAGACTAAGCCGTCGCCTAAGAAATCTCCAAAGAAGGCTTAAGTTTGTTGGGTAGTTTAGGTTTTAGGGAAACTACTTGTTTTGTTGTTTGGTTTTGGATGGTGGTAGTGAATGAAGCTTATGGTGATGTAACTATAATCTAATTATTAATAGAATGTTAATGTTTATGTTTCTTTATAATTGGTGTTTATTGTATTGTTCAATTCATGTTATGTATTCTGGATTTCTGGTGACTTTAGACTTTAGATTATAGATCATCAATGGTTGTTTATGTGGAATTGGTGGTCAATTGGTTAGTCTTTTGCAGTTATGGAAGCCTGCAATTTTGTCTCTGTAGCGATGTAATCTAATAAGTTGTGATAATTTGTGACGCTGGTTTATGGTTAACTATCTGATTTGTTCCTGGAAATGAAAGTCATTGAAATGCTCGGCTAAGAACTGTTGTTCTCTTACCTGTGCTTGTGAGTTATGCTTAGCCAAACAATCAAAATGATCCTTCATTACTTTCACACTCATGTAGGCCTTTTACTTTGCCCTTTTCACGTTGTTGTCAAATCCCATGGATGTGACTGCATCTGAGAAATTCACATTGCTTTTAGGCCATAGTTGACGCCTGAACTCTTCAATTTATTTAGTGTTCATGCGTACCCGTTTATTAACTGTATCTCATAAAAATGCAGCATAGGCTGTTTGTTGTTACTTGTATGTTTTATATTGCGGTTATACGTACAACAGTAGATAAGTCTTGTAAGTTATTACAGGAAGATGCAGTACAATATTGTCAAACATAATTAAGGGATTTTTATAAAGAAAAGCAATCCATTTTGTGTCACTGGTGGAAATTTTCAAAGTTCCAGCTGTAACGTTTGGCGTTATTCTGTGTTTATGAAATATACAACAAAAGTCAACTGTGGTGAATTTATTTGTTAGCAATTGAGTTACTGAGTACTGACTATAAAGTACATCGTAAAATTTAACATTCGTTGATTTTGTAACTACTTTACATGATCTTGTTTACCTTCCCTTGGACTTATTGTAGGTTGATCGATACAATTTCCCATTCTAGCACTACTGTGTAGTAAAATATTCTCACCATGGGGTATGACAAACATCATACAAGTTCTCAGGCGCCTTCACTACATACAAGTATATTTCCGAAAGAAAAAACTAATGGTGTGTTTGTTTTTAAAAAAAAAGTCTTACTAGCCCTCTTACTCTTACCAAGGTAAGGGGAGGCAGACGCTATTGTTGTTTTTTTCTTTTGAGTAAGCACCTGTTAGACATATAACATCTTACTAGAAGAGTGGGAATTGTCTTACTGCTCTTACTCTTTTGTAAACTTTATAAAATATATTTGATTGTTTATTAACTATGTTATATTTATGATAAAAAGTCTTGTTTCATATTTACATAAGTTATTTATTATCGTATTGCGTTGATTTAATAAATAAATTGCAGAAACAAGCACTTAAAATCATTCGGACAATTATAAAAAAACAAACAACATTATTTCGTTCAGATTTAGACTTTCTAACCACCTCTTACTGGTAAGATGTGGTAGTCAGACTCAGACCTAAAACATCTTAATGAAACAAACACACCCTAAGTATCCATTACATTACATTGTCACTCTTTTGATCAGTTAAATGGTGTTCCTGCAGGAACTCTCTTTAATCCTTTTTCTAGCATTAGTTCAGCATCTGCACTCTGCAGTTGATGTAAATAAATAAGCATCCTTCAAAGTCGCCGGTGAATAGCCAAAACCTTGTTGCGGATGTTTGGGGCGGGGCTAATTGCCAGTGTGGCTGCTATATGTTTTGAGAATAGAAATGCAACAGATTGACATGCTGCAGTAGCACAACAGTCATGGGTTTGTTTACGACTAAAGTCTGTGAAGAGGTAAGTTGAAACAGAAAAAACATACATAAGAACTAATTTAAATTGCCTCCTACATAAATATTACACCTAAAGTATTTAACGATTTTAATGCTAAAACATAATCAATTATTAAATGCTTCTTAACATGTGCTCTCAAGGCAAATGTTGGCGAGACCCTTAAGAGAAATAGTATCAGACATTATTTCTATATTCCTTATCAGCTTCCATATTATGTCTGCAATGGTTCTCCCCTGTTTAAAAAGGACTAGAACGCGGGTTATTATTAGGCTTTAGGAGCTCACCAGGAGAGTAGTAGTCAACCTGACAGGCGCTGTTGAAGGTATTGAATTCTGTCAAGTCCGTCAGCAGGTCTGCTGATCTTTTTCAGAAATTCGATAAGGACCAATTTTATTCTTCTTTAACTTGCAAGTGCTAACTGGAAATCTCTCTTTTTGTAAATTCACCATAGCAAGGTCACCTTTCATGAACATTTTTACCCTTCAATGTTTATCCTTGTTCGCCTTGTATTTGGCATTAAAAACTTCTTTCATTCCAATTTCTAATCTAAAGATTGTATATTTATTAACATCGAAGTGTTGTCAGTTCTGTAGACTTATTTTATCTAAAAAAGTGTCTTTAAAACACACGAGTACATAACGACCACAACAACAAACCCAATCCCGCCGGGGCAGGGTATGGGGGAGGTAAAATGTAGACAGATCCTACCCCTACCCCAGGATAGACCCGGGAGTAGAGAGACTGCTTCCAACATGAGTACATAATGACCAATGGTCTTTATTTGGTTCTCGAATATGAAAACGGGTACATCCTTAGTTCATTATACGAAACAAGTATTGTGATTTTGAAAATGCTATAGTTACATCCTTATTTCATTATATGAAACAAGTACTGTGATTCAACAAAGTTGCTTCAACGATGATAAATCCTTTTTGCACTCTGACCTGTCGACATTTTATTACTTATTAAACCGACCTTGGAATGCACAGCTAAAAATATATTGCACCACTACACATATTTATGTATTATGATTAAACATCATCCTTTCATTACGTATGAAACACCTACACCTTGCTCTAAATTCAATGTTTCCTTAAAAAGCAATGTTATTGAATTTATCAACTTTCAGTGTGACCGAACATAATGGCGATCTTTTTCTGCATTAAACTGTTATTCGTGAGATTTGAAGACCACCTATAATTTATAGTTGATTGCAACATTCATTTTATGTTTTCTAGTGGTTGTGTGACTCGATCTTCTATATTTGTTCATCTTACCCGAATCACTTAATTTAGAAATTTAATTCTGAAATTTTCAATGGCGTGTTGGTGTTAGATCAAAAAGCATAAGAAGTAGTACCGTTTTCATTTTTGAATATGGAAACAGTAGAACTTTACTTGGTAAATCCCAACTTATATCCAATACAGAACATATATGCTCATATGAGGCAACCAGGCAAGTATAATGTTTCATCCAAAATTGATAATTTATTTCACCATATTATCACTCTTTTGATCAGTGGTATAATGTTCGTGTAGGAAACCCATCTTCTATACTTTTCTAGCATTACCTCAACATCTGCAGCTGCAGCTGACGTGAATGTATAAGCGTACTTTAAGGTAGCTGTTGAATGGGCAAAACCTGTAGATGTACGTTTTGGGGGTGGGACGTGATTGTCAATGCAGTAGCTATATAGTCAAAAGAGGTTTGTTTTGAGAATATCTAAATGCAACATATTGACATTCTGCAGTAGCACGCACAAGGGTGATTGGCTCGTTCACGACTCAAGTATGTGAACAGGTAAATAGCACAGTTGGAATAAAGAATTCTATGCAAAGAAGTAGAAGCAGAAAACATAGATTGGAATTAAACTGAATTACCTCCTTCATATATCAATAACCAGGTGTCTTTATAGACCTGCTCTCCAAAATCCTAACATGATTGTAATGCTAAAAACCTCGATCATTAAGTACTTCTTAACATATACCCTCAAGACAAATGTTAACAAGACTTTTAAAAAACTTACGATCGGATAATATTCGTAACTTTCTGGTTTGCCATGTCTCTAGATCTTATCAGCTTCAAAATTATGTCTGCCATAATTCTCCCCTATTTCAAAAGGACTAGGGTATACGAGTTCATCAGGAGAGTAGTAGCTAACCTGATGCAAGATGTTGAAGGTACTGGATATCGTCAAGTCCAATGACTGGTCAACTACATAGGCGTTATCGCTGATCTTTTTCAGAATTAGACAAGTACTCCGTATTATCTATCTTCTTTAATTTTCAATTGCCAACTGGAAATCTCTCTTTCGTTTCTGAAAATTCAAGTCAGTGAAATGCTCAGCTAAAAACTTGACAATTTCTTACCTCAACTTGTGAATTATGATCAGCCAAACAATGAGAATGATCCTTCACAAGCTTGACACTCCAAAAATTTTTCCATGTAGACCTTTTAGTATGCATCCTTTTCACGTCATCATCAAATACCATGGATGTGACTACATCTGAGACATTCAAACTGCTTTTAGGCCTTAGTTTGATGCTTTACATGAGCCCTTCAAGTAATTTAGTGTTCATGTGTACTTGTGTAGCAGTTAAGACGTTTTTTAACCAATCTGAATTACTAGATTACTGTCATATACAAGTATCTTATCAAATTGTAAATGACGGAATCCTTTGGATCAAAATTTGAGCAGTACGATGTTGTGAAACAAAATAATGAAAAGCAATAGAAACGCGATCCATTTCATCTCACTGGTGGAATATAGAAAGATGCTTATCATTTCTACGCTTTTTGAAGGCATTGGATATCATCAAGTCCGAAGGTCAATTACATAGGCATTATTGCTGATATTTTTCAAAATTCGACAAGGACTTTTCTACTTCTTTAACATCTAGCCGACCGTAAATCTCTTTCTTTGTGAATGCACCATATCAAGATCACCTTTCGTAAACATTTTTACCCGTTGATGTTTATCCTTGCCAGTCTCATATTTGGCATTAGAAGTTTCCAATTTGAGTTTCCAGTATATAACTGCGGATGTTTGGTAAAGGAACCATAATAGTGTTGCATGTATCAACAAATTAAAGTTTGTAAAACACAGCCATAAAAGTGAAAATCATAAACTACTATAAAAACTTACGATAAATTAAGAGCCCCTTAACATACATTATTCATCCGTGTATATATGGGTTGTAGTAGTCGTAACCACTACAGCTAGTACACTTGGCCCTACGCACCATCCCACTACCGCGATGGTCGCCGGGAATCCTGTAGGAACACCATTCATCTGATCAAAAGAGTGACAATGTAATGTAAAGGATAATTACCTTTTTTCTTTCAGAAATATAATAAATGATGGAGCATGTATGTAGCGAAGGCGACTGATAAATTGTATGATGTCTGCCGTAACCCCATCGTGAGGATATTCTATGACACAGTAGTGCTAGAATGGGAACTTGTATCGACCAACCTACAATAACTCCTACGGAAGGTAAACAAGATCATGTAAAGTAGTTATAACAACGATCTCTAAATTTTGCGATCTAGTTTATAGGGTGTAACTCAGTAAGGAACAAATAAATTCACCACAGATGACTTTTGTTGTATTTTTCATAAACACAGAACAACGCCAAGGGTTACAGCTGGAACTTTCAAAATTTCCACCAGTGAGACAAAGTGGATTGCATATCTTTATAAAAATCCTTGATTGTGTTTGACAATATTGTACTGCTGAAATAATTGATCCAAAGTATGTTCTGCATCTTCCTGTAATAGCTAAGACTTATCTACTGCTATACATATAGCCGCAATATAAAGCATACAAGTAACAACGAACAGCCTATGCTGCATTTTTATGAGATATGGTTATTAAACGGCTACACATGAACACTAAATAACTTGAAGAGTTCAGGTAAAGCATCAACTATGGCCTAAAAGCAATGTGAATGCCTCAGATGAAGTCACAAGTCACATCCATGGGATTTGACGAAAACGCGAATAGGGCTACATATGAGTGTGAAAGTAATGAAGGATTATTTTGATTGTTTGGCTAAGCATAACTAACAAGCACAGGCAAGAGAAAGCCATGTTCTTAGCTGAGCATTTCAATGACTTGCATTTCCAGGAACAAATCAGATACCCGTTATCATTCTGGTAAGTACTGTAATTAACAATCAACTAACATTTGCAAAATCAACATACCTAACCATAAACCAGCTACACAAATTATTAAACCTTATTACATTACATAATAATTGAAGGGTTCCATCATACATAAAACTAATCAGTTGACTACTAATTCCACATAAACAAACCATTGATGACCTGCAGTCTCAAGTCTAAGGGAGTGTTTATTTAAGCTTATTGACAGGGCTTATGGCTTATTTGGTTTTCAGCATATATTTTCATAAGATTATTTTTTTAGGCGTATTTTGAAACTTTTCGGCTTATATAACTTTGTTTTGACATGGTAAGCTTACGTAAGTCAAAAAGTTTCATAATATGCCTGAAAAAGTGAGCTTATGAAAGATAAGCCAAAAACCATATAAGCCATAAGCCCCTCTATAAGCCTAAACAAACACCCCCTAAAGTCACCAGAAATCCAGAATACATAACATGAAATGAATAATAAAGAAACATAAACATTACCATTCTATTCATAATCACCATAAGCTTCAGGGGGCGTTTGGTTTGTATAAACAAAATCACTATGGGTGTAGGTATGGGAATGGGTTTACAAGCCCATCACGAACAGGGTTTAGAAAATTCCAGTTTATGCGGGTTTTCATACCCATTCCCAAAAACCAAACTAATAAACCAACCAACCTTATTATAATAAAAGGCATTCCCTCAAACCAAACACACTCTAATTCAGTAACATCAAATAAAACCAAACAACAAAACAAGCAGTTTCACTAAAACTGAACCTAACTTATTTCCATACCACCCAAACACAATCCCCAAAACCCAATTACATTCCAAAAACATTAAAGTGCAGCAAATAAATTGTTCAATTGACAGTCCAAACTAAACACAAAACATTTATAAAACAACGATGAAATTTAAAGTAAACATCCCCGTTCTATTCATAATCAGATAGATACATAACCATAAGATCCATTCCCTAATTCCTACCCTATTTCCATAACAACCAAACACTACCCCCAAAACCCAACAAACTTAAGCCTTCTTTGGAGATTTCTTTGGCGATGGCTTTGTCTTGTCGCCCTCATTCACAGTAGATTTCTTAGGCAAAAGCACGGGGTTAATGTTGGGCAACACTCCACCGCTAGCAATCGTAACACCAGAAAGCAATTTCCCCAACTCTTCATCGTTCCTGACAGCCAAAAGCAAATGCCTAGGGTTAATCCTAGTCTTCTTGTTGTCTCTAGCAGCATTTCCGGCCAATTCCAAAACCTCAGCAGCAAGGTATTCGAGGACAGCAGCGAGATAAATGGGAGCACCAGAGCCAGTCCTCTGAGCGTATCTTCCTTTCTTCAAAAACCTCCCAATCCTTCCAACTGGAAATTGAAGCCCTGCTTTCACTGATTTCGTTACCGACTTCTTTCGTGACCCCGCTCCCTTACGTCCTCCGGCTCCCTTTGTCTTTCCTGATTCCATTTTTTGGTTTTGAAATTTGAAAATGAATTTGAGATTTGAAAGTGTGTTTGTTTGGTGAGAAATGAGAGGGAAGGAGTGAGGTTTATATAGTGTGTGGGAGTGACACGCTGGCGATCCGTGTGAGTGTTTGTTTGTTTTGGCCGTTGGATGAGATGAAAGGGTCATCCGATGGTTGAAATAGAGATGTCACATGCTGGCGTTGAACAAATTTTAAAACTTTTAATATTTTGAACCTATTGCCGGTAGAGATAAAGTTTTATCATCTGCTCACAGAAATTAATGTCATTAAACAAAAGCTTATTAAACAAAAGTTTATTAAACATTAAAAAATAAAATTAGTCATATTCAAATTCTTATATCTTTTCATTTTATTTTAGGATTGAAATGATTGTTCACTATGATTCATAGATATATAAAGTTATGAACTATTTTAAATTTTTTATTGATATATTCATAAACCATTATAGTGAATGTTTTTATATAAAAGTTATAAATTACGTTATAAAATTAGAACTCCTTTAATATTTCACATCCGGCATTGCATCAAAAGGTATATTTTTTTAGGTATATATACGAAACTTCTTGTATTTTTTTTTGTGCATTATGGTGTATTTGGAAATGGCGGAACAAGGTCGTTAATGCGGATCAAAGTGAGGTCTCTAAAATTTTAAAAGAAGATGTATTCCCTTTCATTCAAAGAGTCTCAAATACATGGATCTCGGCTCGCTTCAAACGACTGAGGCCAATTGGACCTGTTGGATTCAACGCCTTTTGACACCCTTTTTTGTATATAGCTGTTAGTTTTCTTTGGTTTTTCTTTTCTTTGTCGGTTGCCTCTTGTGGTGTTGTGTTTAGGTTTGGCTCGTTTTGGCCTTTCTTTATTTCTGTATGTATATTCTCTTTTTGAAAAAAAAAAAAAAAAAAAAATGTTATGGCACCGGGTGTTTTTTGGGGTGTTAATATTAAAGTGGGGATGATGATGTGACGCTTATGTAGCACTGAAAAAGTGATGTTAACATGTTATGGTTCATTGTGCTCTTACTATTATTTGTACATCATCATAGAGGCCATTGTAGAAAGGATGCTTGGTGTATATGAGACAACTAACTGACACTATTGCAAAGACGGCTATAAAAACCCTTTAATGATAAAGACCGACTATAAAAAAAAGAGCTATGATATAGAGGACTAACTAAAGATGCTTAAAAGGAGACCTAATGCATAAATAATTTGTACAGTACTGTTACTATACAAGTCATTTATACATTAGGTCTCCTTTTAGGTCTCTTTAGTTAGGTCCATTTATCATTTTCCTAAAAAAAAAAACAGGCTTTAAATTAAAATTTTATTAAGAAATGGGAACACATGAGACATGTACGAACACCGGTGTATATTATGTTAAACACACCAAAACCATTTTTTTCATAAAAGACCACTCCTTATACATAATCAAAGAGACTAGCTGTTCTCAACCATACGGGCCTCAACATAAGCGCCGTTTTTTGTGTTAAACCTGTATGTTTACTATTTATTTTTAAATCCAGTTTATACAATTAAAATGTCTTTGTGTACACCTGAATTTTGGAAATACCATTAATGTATTTGGAGAAAAACTAAAAGGCACCATACTTGCTCATCAAAGTTACATATACGATATCTTTTTTTATCTTCATCTGTTAAATACTTAAATATTATAAATCCTATATATTATTACCCAAATATTGCGATGGCCGATGGGTCTATACACTTTTTCCTAACTCCGCTTTAGAATTTCAATTTTAGTGGAAATAATAGTATAAAGACTAATAATAATAACATCAACATTATTTTTTATAACGACTATTGGAAATAACAACAAAGAAATATGGCAATGAAAACTAAAGAAAAGGAAAAAAGAATTAGTTACTCTATAAATACTTGGTAGCTGTTTTTTTACTCTCAAAAGTACAGGGGTTATGTTATTTTGGGACATTTGAAAATTGTTAAAAATTGAAACGAAAAAGAAGGCGCATTGTAATTTGAGAGTTAAAAGTTTCGAACTCCGGGCAGGCGCTGAAATAGTTAGCACCTACCAGTTGGATAAAATTTGACATTTGCTTTTAAATACGCACTATGTATTTAAAAAGAATATATTTCTCGAACAAGATCAAAATTTATTTATGAACAGTGATCCACAAATACAAATTGTTCTGTAGGACTCCACTGCATTAAAAAAAAGTTACAGCATTAGTCACTTTGATCTTTGAAGTTGAGATTAGTTGACTTTAACCTTCGAAGTCATAGTAAATAATACGGAGTATTTGCTACCACGGATACCTGCAAATCTTCAACACTTTTGGTGTGTCCAACATATGGTTAATTATCGACATTCCATGTTGAGTCAGATGATGGCTCCCATAAGTGATGTAATTTAATAAGCATCCTTCAAAGTCGCCGGTGAATAGCCAAAACCTTGTGCTACTGCAGCATGTCATATGTTGCATTTCTATTCTCAAAACATATAGTAGCCACACTGGCAATTATACCCCGCCCTAAACATCCGAAAAAGGTTTTGGCTATTCACCGGCGACTTTGAAGGATGCTTATTAAATTACATCAACCGCAAATGCTGAACTAATGCTAGGAAAAGGATAAAAGAGGGGTCCTGCAGGAACACCATTCAACTGATCAAAAGAGTGACAATGTAATGTAAATATGTAATGGATAATTAATTTTTTCTTTCAGAAATATACATGTATTTAGTGAAGGCGACTGAAAACTTGTATGACGTCTGTCATACCCAGTGGTGAGGATACTTTATGACACAGTAGTGCTAGAATGGGAACTTGTATCGACCAACCCACGATAAGTCCAACGGAAGGTAAACAAGATCAGGTAAAGTAGTTACAAAATCAAAGATCTTTAAATTTTATGATGTAGTTTATAGGCAGTAACTCAGTAAGGAACAAATAAATTCCGCACATTGACTATTGTTCTATTTTTCATCAACACCGAACAACGCTAGGCATTACAGCTCAAATAACTGATCCAAAGTATGTTTTGAATCTTCCTGTAATAGCTTAAAAGACTTATCTACTGTTATATCATTATACGTATAACCCCGCAATATAAAGCATAAAAGTAACAACAAACGGCCTATGCCGTATTTTGATAAGATACTGTTAATAAACGGCTACACATGAACACTAAATAACTTGAAGATTTCAGGTAAAACTCAACTATGGCCTATTAGCAAAGTGAATGTCTCGGATGCAGTCACATCTGTGTATTTGAAGACAACTCGAAAAGGGATCAAATCATATATGAGTGTGAAAGTAATGAAGGATCATTTTGATTGTTTGGCCAATCATTCAGGAAAGTAATTAACAAACTGTTATGAGAGGAATGTTTGGCACATGAGGTGCATGTGCACAGCTTTAAGCTGGTCACGTGAGGTGCATGTGATCTCTCCAACAGCCTCTAACTAACTTTGGCGCCTATCTTCTTTTAAATACTCAAGTGTAGTAAGAGTAGATTCATTCAGAAATTGTAACTAAATTCTCTCATCTGTAATTCTTCCATCATTTCAGTAATAAAACTACCACTTGCGATTCTATTTCTTGTTCTTGAATCTTTAGTCTAGTTTTAGTTCTTCTTCCAATTTTTTATAAATTCAAGAAGGACATTACAATTGGTATCAGAGCCCCTTTTCTGGAGCTCCGACCATCTTTAAAACAAGTTTGTTACAATTCCGGTGAGTTTGTTAAGTTTCCGGTGAGACGGTTATTTTTCCGACGATCAGTTTCAAGAAACAGAGTACTACACTGGTACACTGTTTAATAGTCTTATACTATCCGTCAGAAATACGACCAATCTGTCAAGTATTCATCGCAACCACGAGAACAGCACATGAGTGTTTAAATTCTCTGTTTTCGGATCAATGGTTAGTTTTGTTTGACTTGAAGTTGGCCAAGAACGGGTAAATATTGTTGGTAACTGCTCAATTGAAGACGAAGGAGTGGTGACTGATAATAAACAAATCAAAATAGTATAGTGACTATGGCACCATCAACAAGAATCACAACTGGTTCTTCCAACATAGATGATGCTACAAGGCAAGTTATCACAGAATCTGTTACAACTGCAGTTCAAGAAGCGGTTGCAGCAGCTATGGCAGCAATGCAACAAAGATTAGATGAGGTTTGTTTGAGACAAGAACTATTGGCCGCTAACAATTATGGAGGTGGTAACCAGCCAAACAGAGTTAATGGCTATGGAAGACTCACCAAACTGGATTTTCCAAGATTCAATGGGGAAGATGTTAAAGGGTGGTTATATAGATGTAATCAGTTCTTTGCTTTGGACAATGTAGCAAATAACCAGAAAGTAAAGATTGCTTCAATTCATCTCTATGATAAGGCTTTGGATTGACATAGACATTTTGAGAGAAGGAATGGGTTGGAAGTGGCATGGGACAGATATGAAGAAGAGATCTTGAAGAGATTTGGGGCAGTGGTGGAAGATCCCATGGCTGATCTCAAGAATCTTAGACATAATGGTTCAATGAAGGCATATCAAGATCAGTTTGATGCTCTTTTGAGTATGGTAGACATTACTGAATCTCAATCTATTAGTATGTTTTTGGCTGGCATGAATGCTGATATTGCAATGATGGTGAGGATGTTTAAGCCTAGGACATTAGCTGGCACCTATTGTTTAGCTACTTTGCAAGAAGCCACAAATGAGGCTAGAGTTAAAACTAAACCATTGTATTCTAGCTATAGAAACAGTATTGGTAGTAGTGGAAATAGTGGTGGAGGAGTTGTTGGCACCAGTACTACCAGACCATTGTTAGCCTTACCATCACCATCTCAAAATAATGCTGCAAGGAATGTGAGCAATGGGGTTGGTTTAGGAAGAAAACAGTTGAGTAAAAAAGAATATGAGGAGAAAAGGGCAAAGAATCGGTGTTTTTTACTGATCAAAGGTATGTTCCGGCCATAAATGCAGGTGGGCAAATATTTGTTTTGGAGGTTTTGAGGGGAGGAAGGAGAGCCTGAGGACGTGAAGAGGAATGTTTGGCGAAGAAGGGGATTTTGTGTGCAAGAACAAACACCGAAATTTCATTGAATGCCTTATCGGGAATACCAACCTATCAAACTATGAGAGTCGGGGTCAAGGGGCAAACAACTCATCCATATTTTGTTAGATTGTGGAAGCACACATAATTTTTTGGACCTTAACAAAGCCAAACAAATGGGGTGTAAATTGAAAACCACTTGTTTTTTGCAAGTAAATGTAGCTGGTGGTTCTCGGTTGTTCACAATATGAGTGTAAGTCCTTCGATTGGAAAATGCAAGGGTAGACATTTGAGGCTGACTTTATGATCTTACCATTGGGGGGCTGTGAAATGGTGTTGGGCATACAGTTTTTGTCAACAATGGGAAATATGTTGTGTAATTTCAAAGAATTAAGGATGGAGTTCAAGTATAATGGGAAGAAGGTGGTGTTAAGGGGAATAAGACAATCAGAGTTGCGCTGGATGCAAGGGAAACAAGTGTCCAAAGAGATGGGAAATCAAGAGGTTCAAAAATACTCTGTATGGTCTTCAGTGTCCTTGAATTTGATGCAGGCCAATGAAAATCAAGAGCATATGCAGACTGAAATCAAAGGGTTATTGGAGGAATACAAGGATGTTTTTGGTGTTCCAAGTTGTTTACCTCCAAATAGGAGTTTGGATCATAAAATTCCATTGAAAGAGGGGGTTACCTCAGTGAACATAAGACCTTATAGATACCCACCTGCACAGAAAGATACTATTGAAGCAATGGTTAAAGAACTTTTGGATACTGGTGTTATTAGACAAAGCAATAGTCCTTTTTCCTCTCCTATAGTCATGGTGAAGAAAAAAGATGGTTCTTGGAGGATGTGTATTGACTACAGGCAACTCAATCAACAGACTATTAAAGATAAGTTTCCAATTCCTGTGATAGATGAATTAATTGATGAGTTACATGGTTCAAAGGTGTTTTCCAAGTTGGATCTTAGGTCTGGTTATCATCAGATTAGGATGCATGAGGAAGATATCTATAAAACAGCTTTTAAAACACATGATGGTCACTATGAATTTTTAGTAATGCCATTTGGACTTACTAATGCCCCATCCACTTTTCAAGCCTTGATGAACAACATATTCAGACCCTTTCTGAGGAAGTTCACTTTAGTTTTCTTTGATGATATCGTAGTTTACACTATCATCAATTGAAGAACATGTGAATCATTTGAAACAAGTGTTGGAAGTGATGAGAGAGCACACTTTGTATGCAAAGATGAGTAAATGTGTGTTTGGCACAGCTCAGGTTGAGTATTTGGGGCACATTATTTCTAGTGCAGGAGTGGCCACAGATCCTAGTAAGATTCAGGCTATGATAGATTGGCCAATTCCAACCAATCTTAAGCAGTTAAGGGGTTTCTTAGGCCTCACTGGTTATTATAGGAAATTTGTGAAAGGGTATGCTACAATTGCTCATCCTTTGACCAGTCTAATGAAAAAGAATGCTTTCAAATGGTCTGAACAAGCTACTATAGCCTTCAAAGAGTTGCAACAGGCTATGGCACAATCACCAGTCTTGGCCTTACCAAATTTTGAAGAAGAATTCATCATTGAAACAGATGCATCAAGATTTGGATTGGGAGCAGTACTTCAGCAGAAAGGCCATCCAATTGCTTACTTGAGTAAGACTTTGGCACCTAAGCACCAATCCTTATCAGTTTATGAAAAAGAATTATTGGCCGTGGTTTTTGTAACCACCCGCACTTTTCCAGATAGTCATTTTTCAAGGAATTATGTCTGTTTATCATTTGCGAACCTTCCTGAGCTCGGTTGACGCGTAAACAAGAAGTTATCCCGTGAAACGTAAAAACTTAGACACAACGCGTACCGGCACAATTGTAACTTCGTTAAAACATTCAAATTGATCATTATTTCTATTCGCGAGAAAGTGGTTGAGTAAATACTCATTTTTATTGGAAAAATGATTTCGTGAACAATGGCGCAAGTTACGTAATTTTTCGAGTCCGTCTACTCCTCCGAATGCGTCCCGAACCGAATATTGACAAGTGTTTACTAAATTTACAAGAATGGTCCCTATGATATTTCACTCTCCTTTCCCTCAACTTTGGAAATTGGCAAAAGTGGTCCTCCAAGGGGTATAAAAACCCCATTTCACTCTCTCTCTTCACTTTAATACACATTTTCTCACGCTAACCTCTCTCTCTCTATATATATAAAATCCGGTCACCGGAAAACGCCGCCGCCACTATTTTTTTTCGGCCAACCGCCGTCGGGATATTCAACCCTTATACCAGCTTGTAGATCGGATCATGGTGATCATCATGAGCTAGGGCACGCGCGGTGAAACCCACCCACGCGCCCTAGATCTACTTTTATAACTTCGTATTTTTAGGTTCGATATGTGTGGGCTACTGTGTGATTCTTGGATGGTTTCGAGGCATTACCGCGTGCCTAGGGTTGTGATTATCAAGGGTTTGTTATTTGTTCTTTGTTCGGGCATCACCATAGCAGCGCCACAGCCACCATCTCGTCACCTTGCAACCTCTCCTTCTATCTCTCTTTATTTTTATTTTCGTCTTGTGGTAAGTTGACTCACAAACTTCCTTTGATATTAATCTTTTCAGTTTAAACCCGTTTGGAAAACGCTCCTTGTTAAGGTTTCGTGGACAAAGGTTGATTAAAAACAATTTTATTTATGAAACCACGTGATAATATGGAAGTAAAAACGAGTATAAAAATGTTTTGATTAATGATAACCTTGAATTTGTGTGGTGGTAACAAAAATGGTGTTTGTTGGATTTGGTGTCGCGTTACGGGTCAGGTCACCCGTTTGGGTTCTTAGTTTTGCAATATGATATTCATTCTTGCTGCCGTTGTTGTCTTGGTGATCGGGTCTGATCAGACTTGAAAGACCACGAATCTGGGCTAGATGATGGTTTATTGTTGCCGCTGAAGTTGTTGTTGTGTTAGTTACTTGTATTGGGTCATTTGGAGTTTCGATTTATTTCGTTGGTCTCGTGCTTGTGTCGACTTGGTCAACAACCCAAGTGGGTTGTATTGGTTGTTTGACCCGGTCCGTAACTTGGAACACAAAGGGGTTTATAATGGATTAGCAAACTATAAAAATGAGTATTAGTTTTCATGAATGAAATGGTTGGTGATTTAATTCGCAAGTTATAACTAAATTGAATTAATCGGATATCGGATATTAGAATAACTTACTTATCGTTGGTTTTGATGTTCACTTGGTACGTTTCGGATATAAATTGGACTTGGGATTATTGGAATATGACTTGGTCCCGTATTTGGATTCACTTTGGACTTATCGGATGTTACATGTGATACGGCTTTATATTGATAATGACTTTGGAAAGTGAATATTTATTGAACGTTGGACAAATTGGACTTATTGGACTCGAAACGAATAAAATATATTAGACTTGTTATGAATTTAATATGTTTGATTCGCGATAGATACAATAATGAAAAAATGTCTAATAACCAATGAATACTTTTATGAAATTGTCTTGAGAAATTTGATTTTAATAAAGTCACAATGACTTGTGAATATTTTATAAATAGACGCGTCACGCCGAAATTTATAAAAACATCTTTTTACTTATAAGTTTATTTTCAAATCTCTTTTATTATTATAAAACTCGACGAGAATCAACCGTATGGTTTTGCTTGATTATAAAAGTCTATACTTAGACTTTATCTCAAAAATCCTTTTATTTATAAAACTTGAATGTTTTTCACGAGCTATTTGGGATTATCGGGTAAACATCGAAACTACCAATTAACTTACTTTCTTTGCATATTTATGTGTCATCAGTTCCCCAATTTCATTCTAGTCGTTGTTTACTCGAGTTGAGTCTTGGTCAATACTTCTTGACTATTCCTCATAATGTATTGGGATATATATTAGGTTTGGCGTGAGTTATGTTTGGTGTGAGTTATATCTTCGGTGTGAGTTGCATTTTTGGTATATTTTAGCGTGAGTTGTACTTGGAGTCGTTGCTTTCTTACCACCACACGGCGTTAAAACTAAACTTTTTGAGATATTGATCTGGAATTTTTGGAAACATTTGATACGAATAATCCACGAAAACTAAGACACGTTGTCTTTCGGATATTATATTATTTTACTTTTGAGACGTATTTTGAGATAATACGTATACTATTAGGTCGTGACAATGTTGTACCGATGTACTTGTATTCTTTGGATATCGATGTGCCTTTCTTCGTGATTTGGTTGTGCTTGCTCTTTGATGCCAGTCTTGTTAGTTGTGATTAGATGCGTTGCTCGATCGAGGTGAGTTCATGGCCCCTACATTTACTTGCTTTTAAACTGTTTTGGGGGAGAATACATGCTCGTTTTTATTAAATGCAAATGCTCGATTTATTTGAATAAATGATTGTTACTTGGTTTGATGAAATGCGTGATTTGGTTTAAATATGTTTTATGTGGACACAAGTGCTTGAAAACTGTTTTGATTGGACCTGAAAATGTTTTTGTGAGCTATTACGTGCTAGGTTAAGGTTAGAAACCCAAGCGTTGTTATGAATTGTTACATCCTGGCTCAGGATGGTGCGAATGTTATGGATAGATCTATTGGGAATGACCACCCCGTATGGACTTTGGTTGCCCAACTTGCCAAGGACTTTACTTGGATTTGTGGATGCACCAACTTTCCATGACGTATAACATGTCGATTGTTAATGTGTTTAGAGATAGTCACGGCTCGTGCTATCTAGTGATGGTTTCATGACTTAACCTGCGTAATAGTTAAGCTTGTGTGACGCTATATTCGTTGTAGTGTTTGATTTTTGATATGGTCCAAGTGGTTGTTTATGAGCTATTTTTACGGATAAATATTTTGATACTGCGAATTAGGCCGGGTATGCCTCGATTAAATTTGATTTGTTTATGAGAATTGATTTGCACTTGAAAACCTTGTGGTCCACCTTTCTACTCTTTTGCTTAAAGGTAAACCTTGTTTTCGCGACATTGTGGGCGCCACAATGATCGAAAGGATCTTTTAACTTCAATACTTTTATGAAAACCTATGAACTCACCAACCTCGTGTTGACATTTTTAGCGTGTATTCTCAGGTATTGAGGCGATTGTTTACTCTTGGAGGCGCTTGGGCATTGGCATGGCATGGTCATAGACGACTATGATTTTTGCATTTGGGGACCGCTTATTTATTTTGGGCCTATTTCCGTCTTAAATTTTATTGTAAACATTGATTTTATTAAATAAATGAGTTTTCTTAAGAAAACCCTTTTCTTCTATGCTTGTGTTGTGATACCGATTAGTAGCACCCAAAACTTGTATGCTTCCGCTAAAACCCGATTTTTTTTTGGGGTGTTACAGTTTTAGCATTACAAAAGTGGAGGGGATACTTATTGGACAAGCATTTTAAGATTAAGACAGATCATTTTAGTCTTAAATATGTCCTGGACCAAAGAATCACAACACCTTTTCAGTCAAAATGGTTGCCAAAATTGTTAGGCTTTGACTATGAAATTGAATATAAGAAAGGCAAAGAAAATGTGGTGGCTGATGCTTTATCCAGGGTCCAACAACAGAGTCAATTATGTCAAATGTTGCTTTCCACTGAGAGCAATGGACTGGTGGATGCTGTAAAGGCTACTTGGCTTAAGGATCTTGTGTTACAAACCAAAATAAGAGATCTGCAACAGGGAAGTGTTCATGATTCTAAGTATACATGGGTTGCAAATGAACTAAGAAGGAAAGGTAAATTGGTGGTGGGCAATGATGAGAATGTGAGACTGAGAGTGGTTAATCATTTTCATGCTACTGCAGTGGGTGGGCACTCAGGTGTTCAGGCTACTCTAAAGAGGATTTGTGCTTACTTCTATTGGAAAGGACTAAGAAAAATGGTCAAACAGCAAATCCTTTTGTGTGATGTGTGTCAAAGAAATAAATCAGATTTAGCTACATCTCCAGGTTTTTTGCAGCCTTTACCTATTCCAGAGAGAGTGTGGCAAGACATATCCATGGGTTTTATAGAATCATTACCTTTGTCTCAAGGCAAATCAGTCATTCTGGTGGTGGTAGACAGATTAAGCAAGTATGCTCATTTTATACCATTGAGCCATCCTTTCACTGCTTCTCAAGTGGCTCAAGTTTTTCTGGATAACATTTACAAACTACATGGGTTACCCTCTACTATTGTCAGTGATAGAGACAAAATCTTCATAAGTATGTTTTGGCAATCCTTGTTTAAGGTACTTCAGGTCAAGCTTTGTATGTCAACAGCGTATCATCCTCAGTCTGATGGTCAATCTGAAGTTGTCAACAAATGTGTAGAGAATTATCTGAGGTGCATGACTGGTGAAAAGCCCAAAGAATGGATGAAGTGGCTATCCTTGGCTAAGTACTGGTATAATACAAACTTTCATAATTCCATTTACACCACACCTTATGAAGTTTTGTATGGTCAACCAGCTCCTATCCATATTCCTTATACCCCAAAAGATAGTTCAGTGGACTTGGTGGATAGGACTCTACAAGCAAGAGAACAAACCATTGCTATGCTTAAGTTCAATTTGAAAGTGGCTCAAGATAGAATGAAAATGTATGTAGACAGGAAAAGGAGTGATAGGGAGTTTGCAGTTGGAGATTTTGTGTATCTGAAGTTGCAACCTTACAGAAAATTGACTATAAGAGCCAACAAACAACATAAGTTGTCTGCAAAAAATTTTGGACCATTCAAGATCATCCAAAGAATTGGAAGTGTGGCTTATAAGTTGGAACTTCCACCTACTGCTCAAGTACATTCAGTTTTTCATGTATCACAACTCAAGAAATGTCACTCTAAAGATGTTGCTATGGGTACTCTTCCCTTGTGTGATGCTCAAGGCTTACTTGCTGCCACTCCATACAAGTTGTTGGATAGGAAACTAGCTAAACAAGGAAATAGAGCTGTGGTATATGGTGCAGTGGTCTAATGGAAGTGCAGACGATGCTACTTGGGAACTCTTGATTGATTTGGAAAAGAGATTCCCTAAATTTAACATTGACCCTTGAGGTCAAGGGTCTTTGAAGGGGGAACCATTGTTATGAGAGGAATGTTTGGCACATGAGGTGCATGTGCACAGCTTTAAGCTGGTCACGTGAGGTGCATGTGATCTCTCCAACAGCCTCTAACTAACTTTGGCGCCTATCTTCTTTTAAATACTCAAGTGTAGTAAGAGTAGATTCATTCAGAAATTGTAACTAAATTCTCTCATATGTAATTCTTTCATCATTTCAGTAATAAAACTACCACTTGAGATTCTATTTCTTATTCTTGAATCTTTAGTCTAGTTTTAGTTCTTCTTCCAATTTGTTATAAATTCAAGAAGGACATTACACAAACAATTAACTAACCTTCGCAAAATCAAAATACCTAACCCTAAACCACCTTCAAAAATCAACATAACTTATTATGTTACATAATTTCAAACACAAATTTGAAGGTTCCATCACTTCATAAGACTAGCAATTGAGCACTAATCACACATAAACAAACCATTAATGACCTATAGTCTAAAGTCACCAGAAATCCAGAATACATAACATGAATTAAACAATACAATAAACACCAATTATAAAGAAACATAAACATTACTATTCTATTAATAATCAGATTATAGTTACATCACCATAAGCTTCATTCACTAACATCATCCAAAACCAAACAACAAAACAAGTGGTTTCGCTAAAACCTAAACTACCCAACAAACTTAAGCCTTCTTTGGAGATTTCTTTGGCAATAGCTTTGTCTTGTCACCATCGTTGACATCAGATTTCTTAGGCAAAAGCACGGGGTTAATGTTGGGCAACACGCCACCACTTGAAATCGTAACACCAGAAAGCAATTTCCCCAACTCTTCATCGTTCCTGACAGCCAATAGCAAATGCCTTGGGTTAATCCTTGTCTTCTTGTTGTCTCTTGCAGCATTTTCGGCCAATTCCAAAACCTCAGCAGCAAGGTATTCGAGGACGCAGCGGCGAGATAAATGGGAGCACCGAACCAGTCCTCGGCGTATCTTCCTTTCTTCAAAACCTCCCAATCCTTCCAACTGGAAGCTGAAGCCACTGCTTTCCTTGATTTAACCGACTTCTTTCGTGATCCCGCTCCCTTGCGTCCTCCGGCTCCCTTTGTCTTTCCTGATTCCATTTTTTTTTGTCGAGAAGAGAGTGTGTTTTTGAAATGGAGATGTGAATTTGAATGTGTTTGGTGAGAAATGAGAGGGAGGAGTGGTGTTTATATAGTGTGGGGGAGTGTGACACGCTGGTGATCCGTGTGAGTGTGTGTTTGTTTTGGCCGTTGGATTGGATGAAAGGGTCATCCGATGGTTGAAATAGAGATGTCACATGCTGGCGTTAAACAAAATTTTAAAACTTTTTAATATTTTGAACTTATCGCTAGGCGGTGATTAGCCGTTCCGATTTTCATTAATCGCCTTATTAATCGGTTACTCAAAAAAATCGGATTAATCGGCCTAGGCGGCCGATTAATCATCCAAATCAGAAAAAATCGGTATAAATCGGAAAAATCAGTTATGGGTAAAAATCGGCAAAATCGGAAAAAAAAATCGGCAAAATCGAAAAAAATCGGCCAAATCGAAAAAAAAATCGGCTAGATCGGCCAAATCGGGCATATAGTTTCAAAATTTTATAATTTTATATATAAAAAATACAATCCCATTAATCCCCGATTAATCCCCGCCTAACCGATTAATCGCTAGGCCCTACGCGACCGCCCAGCTACCGCCTAGCGATTTTTGCAACCTTGAAAACTTCTCTCTTTTTTCTACTTTATGATGTCATTTTGTTTATTTAGCCCTCACAAAAAGCAAAGGGAGTGAAATATTAAACGCCCAAACAATAAAAATTCGTCGAAAAATTGACCGATGTATTTTTTCCTTTCTCGACCGATGTTCGACCCGACCTCCACAGTGGGCACGACCGATTATAAAATCGGTCATTACACACGACCGATCAATTTATTCTGATCGAGTGTACACAGCCTAAAGAGCACAAGAAACCTTTTATAATGGCATGTTGTAGCTTGTTTTAAGTTTCTTTTTTAGAAATGTTTTGGATGTGCTATTGAAAATTCTCTTTAGAATTTAGGTGCTTCAGCGTGAAGTATAGTTGTTCAAATTTGTATTATCTTGTTTGCAAAGTGTGTTAGTTTATTCTTGAACTATTCTAATCACCATAGAGGCTTATTAGAGCACAATGTACCATAACGCAGAGTTGGGCGTTATGCCTACGTGGCTCGGCTTTATGGGGTGTTACCATACCGGGTGCCCGAGAAACCAATGTGTGTTGGTGGTGCCGTTGGTTTACCAACGTGCGGTGGAACGATTCTTTTTCTTTTGTATTTTTCTTTTCAACTTATATGTGTGTGTATGTGTTGATTTTATGTGTGTTAACAGTGTGTGTGTGTGTGTGTTTACTGTGGAAGTGTGTATGTATTAGTGTGTGTGCAGGTCTCGTGATGAAGATGAATTTTTTTATTATTATTATTATTATTTAAATGTCAACTCCACGTGAAAGTAGAAACTGTGATATGTAAAAATGGGCTTATGTTGGACAGGCTTCTTTTTTTTTTCTTATTCTTTTTTATAATATTATTGTTTTTTTAATACTTATTTAATTTTAATTAATGAAAAATTAGTTTGTTTAAAAAAAAATGACGGGTCCCAAAATGGTGGTGTTAACATGTTGTGGTAGATTGTTTGATATTCGATAGATGGTCTCTTTCTAAAAATGTGTGCTATGGACGGGAATTGGGATTGATGTTTCCCTCTCCGTAGCAAAGCCAATGATGATCAGTCTGCTATGCTAAATCTTATTGGTAATTTGGATTTGAATTTGAACGGGCCTGATAGATGGGAGTGGGCATGCGATAAGTTAGGAAAGTTAAAAACTAAAACCCTTTGTAAGTATATTCAGGATGTCATGTTGGGTGGTGACGCCATTAGTAACCCCCATATTTGGAACTCCTTGATTCCCATGAAGGTTAACACTTGTGTTTGGAGGGTCACGTGTGATAGGCTTCCAACTCGTCCTAGTCTCATAGAAGAGGTGTCCCCTTACAGTCTTTGTCGTGCGCTTTATGTGGCATCGAAGAGGAAGGCATTGAGCACAATCTCATCCTTTGTACTACGATTTCTCAAGTTTGGAGAAAAAATATGGGGATGGTGGAATTTGGATGTTCCTTTCATTTTTCCCTCGTTTTCTATTGGAAACTTGGTTTCGGGCTCTATTTCCTCTCGTGGTTGTCCAAGAACTAAGAAAATCATGCATGACGTTTTTTGTTGTGCGTTATAGTGTATTTGGAAATGGCGGAACAAGGTTGTTAATGCGGATCAAAGTGAGGTCTCTAAAATTTTATAAAAGACGTATTCCCTTTCATTCAAAGAGTCTCAAAGACATGGATCTCGGCTCGCTTCAAACGACTGAGGCCAATTGGACCTGTTGGGTTCAACGCCTTTTTGACACCCTTTCTTGTATATAGCTGTTAGTTTTCTTTGGTTTTTCTTTTCTTTGTCGGTTGCCTTTTGTGGTGTTGTGTTTAGGTTTGGCTCGTTTTGGCCTTTCTTTCTTTCTGTCTGTATATTTTTCTTTTGGGAGCCCCCTTTAGTTTGTGTTAATATAATTTCAGCTTTTCAAAAAAAAAAATAATAAATAAAAAGGAAAAAGAAAAGGAAAAAAAATAATGTTATGGAACCGGGTGTTTTTTGAGGTGTTGGTGTTAAAATGGGCATGGTAATGTGGTGCTGATGTAACAATGAAAAAGTGGTGTTAACATGTTATGCTACATTGTGCTCTTACTTTTACTTCTACGTCACCATAGAGGCCATTGTAGAAAGGATTCTTGGTGTATATGAGACAACTAACTGACACTATTGCAAAGACGGTTATAAAAACCCTTTAATGATAAATACCGACTATAAAAAGACCAGGCTTTAAATTAAAATTTTGTTAAGGAACGAAAATGTGGACGTATAGTCCGGACTGGGCCAGGAATAGGTCAGGCCTGGCAGACAGCGGCCCACTCTACACCTAAACCCTAATCCATGCCCTATAAATATATGGCTGGATCTCCTTCTTGAAGACAGAACATGACAGGTTACACCAAACCTAACTCTTGTAGGCTACATCGCATCGATACTAATTTGACCGTCGGAGGTGGACCCCGGGGCTACGGCCTCGGGTCCACTCCTAACGGGTTCTCTTTGTTAATGACGGTCTACTTAGGGCTCGAGAAGACGAGCGAGGGGAGAGTCGTCGAATCCAGCCCGCGCCAGATTATGTATCAACAGAAAACACAAGAGACATGTTATGTCGCGAACACCGGTTATGTTAAACACACCAAAACCAGCTTTTTCATAAAAGACCACTCCTTATACATAATCAAAGAGACTAGTTGTTCTCAACCATACGGGCCACAACATAAGCATCGTTTTTTGTGTTAAACGGTTAAACCTGTATGTTTAGTATTTGTTTTTAAATCAATTTAGAGAAAAGTTCAAATGCTTATTATTATTTTGGTGTTTACCAATGTACAAATTATCACTATCAATCTAGTTTGATCTAATGGTGAGGATTAAATGATTAACCTAAGATTTAATAGATAAGCATAAGTCATTTTTTATTTTATTTTTCTGTCTTTTTGTCTTTCTTTTTTATTCATATATTTTTTTGTCTTTTTTATTTTATTATATTTTTTTTCTTTTTAATTCACGTTTTTCTTAAACTCGTGTTTTTTTTTTTTTTTAATTCACGTTATTCACTTTTTTTTTTAATTCCAGTTTTTCGACTTTCATCACGTTTTAGATGTTTTCATAAGTCTTCATATGTTTTCGTTCTTTTTCATCTGTTTTCGTCCGTTTTTCATACGTTTTCGCCCGTTTTCATATGTTTTTGTCTGTTTTCACACGTTTTCGTCCATTATCTTACGTTTTCGTTCATTATTCATACGTTTTGGTCCGTTTTCATACGTGTTTTTACGCGTTCATACGTTTTCGTCCGTTTTCATATATATTCATCATTTTTTTACATTTTCGTTCGCTTTCATGCGTTTTCGTCTGTTTTTAAATGTTTTCGGCCGTTTAGAGAAAGGACACTAGTACAATGCAAGATTCAAACACATTTTATTTAGGATGTCATTAGATGTATTTGACTATTTGTTATGCACTTTAACCAGATAATCAGTTTATTAAAGTCACATTTCTTCTTTGATAAAAGTTAATAGCCGTCAAGATTAATTACGTAATTTACATTAATCTCCATATCTCATAAATTTGACCCTAAACAATCATAAAACCGTATTAAAGTTCTATTTTTTTATTTTTTATTTTAGTATAGTGAATTACTATGAAGATAAACCTTTAACTTTCTAAGATCACTAATAGAAAATACCTCATCGTGCTACCAGATGCCAACATACAACTTGCCAGCCTAATTGAAACAGAAAGGGCATTATTATTGAAACGGAAAGGGCATTATTATAAGGTTCGAATGAGATAGATTTTAGAGAAAGAAAGCGGAAGATGGGAGCTTTTCTAGAGAGAGAAAGTAAACAAAAGAAAGAAGGTTAGATTGAGTGAAAGGTTCAGCCCTCTACCTTGGGAGGTAGAGGATATTTATAGTTACATACTACACGTCCTCCTTGGTTTTGGATCGAACATCATGGGTAAAGACCCGTCATTCCTCCACGGTGTTACTCTAAGCTAAACTAAGCTAATAACTAACTAACAAACATGTAAATAACGATATATCTACGAGCTAACTTATGCTAGATAATAGTTGGGGTGACCGACACTTCACTATGGAATTTCCAATTCCTAACAAAGTCGTTCAAGCCAATTACTACCTTGGTCCCATAGAGAGAATTGGAAGAGACGCAAGTGCGTGGTCTCCCGAGTAGTAGCATCGAGGTCGATGGAATCGACGATTTTAAGAAAATTCTTAAGATGCTGATTAGGATCTTCGGAACGAAGTCCATGGAATGCACATCCGTTTTGCACCAATCGGATGGTGTCGAATCGAAGGGCCGTAGTTCGAGCTTGATCGGGGAGCTCAATGGTGTTCCTATAGCCTAGGTTGATTGGTCTAGAGTATTCACCAAGAGTGCGCCTCTTGGCGGGTCATTTGGTGGTGGGTTGATGAGTGGTGGTTGATTATCACCTTCCATGATGAAAAGTGATAGGATTACGAACAAAGGTCACGAAGAAGGGGGATAGACTACGAGGAAGCTAAAATTGAGAAAAAAGCTTACTTGATAGGAATCAAGCAAGGAAACCTAAACGAGGTGGAAATCTAACTAGCTATTCTATTCCCGGCAGCTAAAACTTGATACTGCGACAACGCGTTCGGGGTCAAAGGAAACTTCATTTTCTTCGAGCAATCTAGCTAATAATCATCTTATAATCTCAAAAGCCTAAAAAGTAACCTTGTCGACTTTAGAAAAACTAAATAAGCTCATAAGGCTGGGAAAATAAGCTAATCCAACACCGCAAACAGAACAACCAAACCCAAACCATAAAACTATGAATCAACATAACAACATAAAAAGATTATAATCCATTTCAGCAAACTAAAAACCTATCTCAAAATAATTATTATTTCCATAAACATATTCAGAACAATATCTTAAGAAGAACATACCTCGTGGACCATGTTTGAAATCGATTATTCAATCTGCAAAAAAGAAAAAAAAAAGTAAAAAAAAAAACTATAAATTAAATAAAATTAAACAAAATTAAACCATACCATAAAAGGAAAGGAGAATTGCATATATACCCACTAAAACTTAAAAACTTGCATATTTCCCCATAATACAAGTTTTTAAGCATGATGTACAATGCCTTTTAAGCATGTTTTGGGTATATATGCAAATATGCAAGTTTTAGTGGGTATATATGCAATTGACCATAAAAGGAAAGCCACATCAGAAAATTAATTACGTTTTTAATACTTCGTGCTTTAGGACGCTTGTAAAAAAGCTTGTTTTATTAGATGGGATAATTCCATATTTACCTAACCTAAATATCAAAATTCTATATTTATCCAAAACACAAGTTTAATAATGCATTACAATGCTTTTAAAACATGTGTTGAGGAAATATGAAATTATGGGGTTTAAGTTGAGTATATATGGAATTTCCCTTTATTGCTCTACATGACATCACTTAATAGAAAAAAAGTTATGACATTAAAAGCTCAATGGGTTGTGGATGTTCGAGATGGCAAGTGTAGTTCAATGGGTGTCTAATTTTGTACATACCATGTTTATATGATAAAAGTGGACCCTCATTATGATTATAGTTTAAAACTATTTATGAAACATAACTTTTATTTATTAAATAAAACATTTAAAATATGACGTGAGAATCAAAGAGGTTTAATGGATTGTGAAACTTTTTTTAGAAGAAGTATAATGATGATGTAACAACCTATTACACTTTTTAATATACAATAGATTGGAGATGCTATTTGGGGTTTTTTTTTTTTAAACTAAGGATCATGTGAGTAAATATACCCCATCTGGTAAAAATTAATGAGGACATGTTTATATTTTTTGTTTTAAAAATATAGATCAACTAAAAAAAATAGTGGGTTTCACATAAAAAAAAAATAATATTAAATGAGTTTATGGATTAAATCTTTTGATTAAAACCATAATTAAAAGAAGAAAAAAAAACACACCCTAACATAATATATATTAAAAAGTCTACTATGGATTGCCAGCATGTCACATCTCTTGACCATCCGATCGCCGCTTGATTTCATCCATCCAATCCAACGGCCAAAACAAAGACACACTCACACGGATCGCCAGCTTGGCACACTCCCACCCACACACTATATAAACCCCGCTCTCCCCCTCTCATTTCTTACCAAACAAACACACTTTCAAATCTCAAATTCATTTTCAAATTTCAAAACCAAAAAATGGAATCAGGAAAGACAAAGGGGGGAGCCGGAGGACGCAAGGGAGCTGGATCACGAAAGAAGTCGGTTACGAAATCAGTGAAAGCAGGGCTTCAGTTTCCAGTTGGAAGGATTGGGAGGTTTTTGAAGAAAGGAAGATATGCTCAGAGGACTGGCTCTGGTGCTCCCATTTATCTCGCTGCTGTCCTCGAATACCTTGCTGCTGAGGTGTTGGAATTGGCCGGAAATGCCGCAAGAGACAACAAGAAGACAAGGATTAACCCAAGGCATTTGCTATTGGCTGTCAGGAACGATGAAGAGTTGGGGAAATTGCTTTCTGGTGTTACGATTGCTAGTGGTGGAGTGTTGCCCAACATTAACCCCGTGCTTTTGCCTAAGAAATCTGCTGTCATTGATGGCGACAAGACTAAGCCGTCGCCTAAGAAATCTCCAAAGAAGGCTTAAGTTTGTTGGGTAGTTTAGGTTTTAGGGAAACTACTTGTTTTGTTGTTTGGTTTTGGATGGTGGTAGTGAATGAAGCTTATGGTGATGTAACTATAATCTAATTATTAATAGAATGTTAATGTTTATGTTTCTTTATAATTGGTGTTTATTGTATTGTTCAATTCATGTTATGTATTCTGGATTTCTGGTGACTTTAGACTTTAGATTATAGATCATCAATGGTTGTTTATGTGGAATTGGTGGTCAATTGGTTAGTCTTTTGCAGTTATGGAAGCCTGCAATTTTGTCTCTGTAGCGATGTAATCTAATAAGTTGTGATAATTTGTGACGCTGGTTTATGGTTAACTATCTGATTTGTTCCTGGAAATGAAAGTCATTGAAATGCTCGGCTAAGAACTGTTGTTCTCTTACCTGTGCTTGTGAGTTATGCTTAGCCAAACAATCAAAATGATCCTTCATTACTTTCACACTCATGTAGGCCTTTTACTTTGCCCTTTTCACGTTGTTGTCAAATCCCATGGATGTGACTGCATCTGAGAAATTCACATTGCTTTTAGGCCATAGTTGACGCCTGAACTCTTCAATTTATTTAGTGTTCATGCGTACCCGTTTATTAACTGTATCTCATAAAAATGCAGCATAGGCTGTTTGTTGTTACTTGTATGTTTTATATTGCGGTTATCATTACAACAGTAGATAAGTCTTGTAAGTTATTACAGGAAGATGCAGTACAATATTGTCAAACATAATTAAGGGATTTTTATAAAGAAAAGCAATCCATTTTGTGTCACTGGTGGAAATTTTCAAAGTTCCAGCTGTAACGTTTACGTTATTCTGTGTTTATGAAATATACAACAAAAGTCAACTGTGGTGAATTTATTTGTTAGCAATTGAGTTACTGAGTACTGACTATAAAGTACATCGTAAAATTTAACATTCGTTGATTTTGTAACTACTTTACATGATCTTGTTTACCTTCCCTTGGACTTATTGTAGGTTGATCGATACAATTTCCCATTCTAGCACTACTGTGTAGTAAAATATTCTCACCATGGGGTATGACAAACATCATACAAGTTCTCAGGCGCCTTCACTACATACAAGTATATTTCCGAAAGAAAAAACTAAGTATCCATTACATTACATTGTCACTCTTTTGATCAGTTAAATGGTGTTCCTGCAGGAACTCTCTTTAATCCTTTTTCTAGCATTAGTTCAGCATCTGCACTCTGCAGTTGATGTAAATAAATAAGCATCCTTCAAAGTCGCCGGTGAATAGCCAAAACCTTGTTGCGGATGTTTGGGGCGGGGCTAATTGCCAGTGTGGCTGCTATATGTTTTGAGAATAGAAATGCAACAGATTGACATGCTGCAGTAGCACAACAGTCATGGGTTTGTTTACGACTAAAGTCTGTGAAGAGGTAAGTTGAAACAGAAAAAACATACATAAGAACTAATTTAAATTGCCTCCTACATAAATATTACACCTAAAGTATTTAACGATTTTAATGCTAAAACATAATCAATTATTAAATGCTTCTTAACATGTGCTCTCAAGGCAAATGTTGGCGAGACCCTTAAGAGAAATAGTATCAGACATTATTTCTATATTCCTTATCAGCTTCCATATTATGTCTGCAATGGTTCTCCCCTGTTTAAAAAGGACTAGAACACGGGTTATTATTAGGCTTTAGGAGCTCACCAGGAGAGTAGTAGTCAACCTGACAGGCGCTGTTGAAGGTATTGAATTCTGTCAAGTCCGTCAGCAGGTCTGCTGATCTTTTTCAGAAATTTGATAAGGACCAATTTTATTCTTCTTTAACTTGCAAGTGCTAACTGGAAATCTCTCTTTTTTTTAAATTCACCATAGCAAGGTCACCTTTCATGAACATTTTTACCCTTCAATGTTTATCCTTGTTCGCCTTGTATTTGGCATTAAAAACTTCTTTCATTCCAATTTCTAATCTAAAGATTGTATATTTGTTAACAACATCGAAGTGTTGTCAGTTCTGTAGACTTATTTTATCTAAAAAGTGTCTTTAAAACACACAGTACATAACGACCACAACAACAAACCCAATCCCACCAGGGGCAGGGTATGGGGAGGTAAAATGTAGACAGATCCTACCCTACCCAGGATAGACCCGGGAGTAGAGAGACTGCTTCCAACATGAGTACATAATGACCAATGGTCTTTATTTGGTTCTCGAATATGAAAACGGGTACATCCTTAGTTCATTATACGAAACAAGTATTGTGATTTTGAAAATGCTATAGTTACATCCTTATTTCATTATACGAAACAAGTACTGTGATTCAACAAAGTTGCTTCAACGATGATAAATCCTTTTTGCACTCTGACCTGTCGACATTTTATTACTTATTAAACCGACCTTGGAATGCACAGCTAAAAATATATTGCACCACTACACATATTTATGTATTATGATTAAACATCATCCTTTCATTACGTATGAAACACCTACACCTTGCTCTAAATTCAATGTTTCCTTAAAAAGCAATGTTATTGAATTTATCAACTTTCAGTGTGACCGAACATAATGGCGATCTTTTTCTGCATTAAACTGTTATTCGTGAGATTTGAAGACCACCTATAATTTATAGTTGATTGCAACATTCATTTTATGTTTTCTAGTGGTTGTGTGACTCGATCTTCTATATTTGTTCATCTTACCCGAATCACTTAATTTAGAAATTTAATTCTGAAATTTTCAATGGCGTGTTGGTGTTAGATAAAAAAGCATAAGAAGTAGTACCGTTTTCATTTTTGAATATGGAAACAGTAGAACTTTACTTGGTAAATCCCAACTTATATCCAATACAGAACATATATGCTCATATGAGGCAATCAGGCAAGTATAATGTTTCATCCAAAATTGATAATTTATTTCACCATACATCACTCTTTTAATCAGTGGTAAATAGCACAGTTGGAATAAAGAATTCTATGCAAAGAAGTAGAAGCAGAAAACATAGATTGGAATTAAACTGAATTACCTCCTTCATATATCAATAACCAGGTGTCTTTATAGACCTGCTCTCCAAAATCCTAACATGATTGTAATGCTAAAAACCTCGATCATTAAGTACTTCTTAACATATACCCTCAAGACAAATGTTAACAAGACTTTTAAAAAACTTACGATCGGATATATTCGTAACTTTCTGGTTTGCCATGTCTCTAGATCTTATCAGCTTCAAAATTATGTCTGCCATAATTCTCCCCTATTTCAAAAGGACTAGACCACGGTTCTCACCAGGGTATAGGAGTTCATCAGGAGAATAGTAGCTAACCTGATACAAGATGTTGAAGGTACTGGATATCGTCAAGTCCAATGACTGGTCAACTACATAGGCGTTATCGCTGATCTTTTTCAGAATTAGACAAGTACTCCGTACTATCTATCTTCTTTAATTTTCAATTGCCAACTGGAAATCTCTCTTTCGTTTCTGAAAATTCAAGCCAGTGAAATGCTCAGCTAAAAACTTGACAATTTCTTACCTCAACTTGTGAATTATGATCAGCCAAACAATGAGAATGATCCTTCACAAGCTTGACACTCCAAATTTTTTTCCATGTAGACCTTTTAGTATGCATCCTTTTCACGTCATCATCAAATACCATGGATGTGACTACATCTGAGACATTCAAACTGCTTTTAGGCCTTAGTTTGATGCTTTACATGAGCCCTTCAAGTAATTTAGTGTTCATGTGTACTTGTGTAGCAGTTAAGACGTTTTTTAACCAATCTGAATTACTAGATTACTGTCATATACAAGTATCTTATCAAATTGTAAATGACGGAATCCTTTGGATCAAAATTTGAGCAGTACGATGTTGTGAAACAAAATAATGAAAAGCAATAGAAACGCGATCCATTTCATCTCACTGGTGGAATATAGAAAGATGCTTATCATTTCTACGCTTTTTGAAGGCATTGGATATCATCAAGTCCGAAGGTCAATTACATAGGCATTATTGCTGATATTTTTCAAAATTCGACAAGGACTTTTCTACTTCTTTAACATCTAGCCGACCGTAAATCTCTTTCTTTGTGAATGCACCATATCAAGATCACCTTTCGTAAACATTTTTACCCGTTGATGTTTATCCTTGCCAGTCTCATATTTGGCATTAGAAGTTTCCAATTTGAGTTTCCAGTATATAACTGCGGATGTTTGGTAAAGGAACCATAATAGTGTTGCATGTATCAACAAATTAAAGTTTGTAAAACACAGCCATAAAAGTGAAAATCATAAACTACTATAAAAACTTACGATAAATTAAGAGCCCCTTAACATACATTATTCATCCGTGTATATATGGGTTGTAGTAGTCGTAACCACTACAGCTAGTACACTTGGCCCTACGCACCATCCCACTACGCGATGGTGCGGGAATCCTGTAGGAACACCATTCATCTGATCAAAAGAGTGACAATGTAATGTAAAGGATAATTACCTTTTTTCTTTCAGAAATATAATAAATGATGGAGCATGTATGTAGCGGAAGCGACTGATAAATTGTATGATGTCTGCCGTAACCCCATCGTGAGGATATTCTATGACACAGTAGTGCTAGAATGGGAACTTGTATCGACCAACCTACAATAACTCCTACGGAAGGTAAACAAGATCATGTAAAGTAGTTATAACAACGATCTCTAAATTTTGCGATCTAGTTTATAGGGTGTAACTCAGTAAGGAACAAATAAATTCACCACAGATGACTTTTGTTGTATTTTTCATAAACACAGAACAACGCCAAGGGTTACAGCTGGAACTTTCAAAATTTCCACCAGTGAGACAAAGTGGATTGCATATCTTTATAAAAATCCTTGATTGTGTTTGACAATATTGTACTGCTGAAATAATTGATCCAAAGTATGTTCTGCATCTTCCTGTAATAGCTAAGACTTATCTACTGCTATACATATAGCATAATATAAAGCATACAAGTAACAACGAACAGCCTATGCTGCATTTTTATGAGATATGGTTATTAAACGGCTACACATGAACACTAAATAACTTGAAGAGTTCAGGTAAAGCATCAACTATGGCCTAAAAGCAATGTGAATGCCTCAGATGAAGTCACAAGTCACATCCATGGGATTTGACGAAAACGCGAATAGGGCTACATATGAGTGTGAAAGTAATGAAGGATTATTTTGATTGTTTGGCTAAGCATAACTAACAAGCACAGGCAAGAGAAAGCCATGTTCTTAGCTGAGCATTTCAATGACTTGCATTTCCAGGAACAAATCAGATACCCGTTATCATTCTGGTAAGTACTGTAATTAACAATCAACTAACATTTGCAAAATCAACATACCTAACCATAAACCAGCTACACAAATTATTAAACCTTATTACATTACATAATAATTGAAGGGTTCCATCATACATAAAACTAATCAGTTGACTACTAATTCCACATAAACAAACCATTGATGACCTGCAGTCTCAAGTCTAAGGGAGTGTTTATTTAAGCTTATTGACAGGGCTTATGGCTTATTTGGTTTTCAGCATATATTTTCATAAGATTATTTTTTTAGGCGTATTTTGAAACTTTTCGGCTTATATAACTTTGTTTTGACATGGTAAGCTTACGTAAGTCAAAAAGTTTCATAATATGCCTGAAAAAGTGAGCTTATGAAAGATAAGCCAAAAACCATATAAGCCATAAGCCTCTAAAGCCTAAACAAACACCCCCTAAAGTCACCAGAAATCCAGAATACATAACATGAAATGAATAATAAAGAAACATAAACATTACCATTCTATTCATAATCACCATAAGCTTCAGGGGGCGTTTGGTTTGTATAAACAAAATCACTATGGGTGTAGGTATGGGAATGGGTTTACAAGCCCATCACGAACAGGGTTTAGAAAATTCCAGTTTATGCGGGTTTTCATACCCATTCCCAAAAACCAAACTAATAAACCAACCAACCTTATTATAATAAAAGGCATTCCCTCAAACCAAACACACTCTAATTCAGTAACATCAAATAAAACCAAACAACAAAACAAGCAGTTTCACTAAAACTGAACCTAACTTATTTCCATACCACCCAAACACAATCCCCAAAACCCAATTACATTCCAAAAACATTAAAGTGCAGCAAATAAATTGTTCAATTGACAGTCCAAACTAAACACAAAACATTTATAAAACAACGATGAAATTTAAAGTAAACATCCCCGTTCTATTCATAATCAGATAGATACATAACCATAAGATCCATTCCCTAATTCCTACCCTATTTCCATAACAACCAAACACTACCCCCAAAACCCAACAAACTTAAGCCTTCTTTGGAGATTTCTTTGGCGATGGCTTTGTCTTGTCGCCCTCATTCACAGTAGATTTCTTAGGCAAAAGCACGGGGTTAATGTTGGGCAACACTCCACCGCTAGCAATCGTAACACCAGAAAGCAATTTCCCCAACTCTTCATCGTTCCTGACAGCCAAAAGCAAATGCCTAGGGTTAATCCTAGTCTTCTTGTTGTCTCTAGCAGCATTTCCGGCCAATTCCAAAACCTCAGCAGCAAGGTATTCGAGGACAGCAGCGAGATAAATGGGAGCACCAGAGCCAGTCCTCTGAGCGTATCTTCCTTTCTTCAAAAACCTCCCAATCCTTCCAACTGGAAATTGAAGCCCTGCTTTCACTGATTTCGTTACCGACTTCTTTCGTGACCCCGCTCCCTTACGTCCTCCGGCTCCCTTTGTCTTTCCTGATTCCATTTTTTGGTTTTGAAATTTGAAAATGAATTTGAGATTTGAAAGTGTGTTTGTTTGGTGAGAAATGAGAGGGAAGGAGTGAGGTTTATATAGTGTGTGGGAGTGACACGCTGGCGATCCGTGTGAGTGTTTGTTTGTTTTGGCCGTTGGATGAGATGAAAGGGTCATCCGATGGTTGAAATAGAGATGTCACATGCTGGCGTTGAACAAATTTTTAAAACTTTTTAATATTTTGAACCTATTGCCGGTAGAGATAAAGTTTTATCATCTGCTCACAGAAATTAATGTCATTAAACAAAAGCTTATTAAACAAAAGTTTATTAAACATTAAAAAATAAAATTAGTCATATTCAAATTCTTATATCTTTTCATTTTATTTTAGGATTGAAATGATTGTTCACTATGATTCATAGATATATAAAGTTATGAACTATTTTAAATTTTTTATTGATATATTCATAAACCATTATAGTGAATGTTTTTATATAAAAGTTATAAATTACGTTATAAAATTAGAACTCCTTTAATATTTCACATCCGGCATTGCATCAAAAGGTATATTTTTTTAGGCATATATACGAAACTTCTTGTATTTTTTTTTGTGCATTATGGTGTATTTGGAAATGGCGGAACAAGAGGTTATCGCGGATCAAGTGAGGTCTCTAAAATTTTAAAAGAAGATGTATTCCCTTTCATTCAAAGAGTCTCAAATACATGGATCTCGGCGGAACGGCTTCACGAGAGGCCAATTGGACTGTTGGATTCAACGCCTTTGACACCCTTTTTTGTATATAGCATTAGTTTTCTTTGGTTTTCTTCTTTTGTCGGTTGCCTCTTGTGGTGTTGTGTTTAGGTTTGGCTCGTTTTGGCCTTTCTTTATTTCTGTATGTATATTCTCTTTTTGAAAAAAAAAAAAAAAAAAAAATGTTATGGCACCGGGTGTTTTTTGGGGTGTTAATATTAAAGGGGGGATGATGATGTGTGACTTATGTGGCATTTGAAAAGTGATGTTAACATGTTATGGTTCATTGTGCTCTTACTATTATTTGTACATCATCATAGAGGCCATTGTAGAAAGGATGCTTGGTGTATATGAGACAACTAACTGACACTATTGCAAAGACGGCTATAAAAACCCTTTAATGATAAAGACCGACTATAAAAAAAAGAGCTATGATATAGAGGACTAACTAAGATCTTTAAAAGGCCAATCGTAAATAATTTGTACGATCTTTATTCTATACAAGTCATTTATACATTAGGTCTCCTTAATCCTCTTTAGTTAGGTCCATTTATCATTTTCCCTAAAAAAAAGCAGGCTTTAAATTAAAATTTTATTAAGAAATGGGAACACATGAGACATGTATTTTAACGAACACCGGTGTATATTATGTTAAACACACCAAAACCATTTTTTTCATAAAAGACCACTCCTTATACATAATCAAAGAGACTAGCTGTTCTCAACCATACGGGCCTCAACATAAGCGCCGTTTTTGTGTTAAACACAGTATGTTTACTATTTATTTTTAAATCCAGTTTATACAATTAAAATGTCTTTGTGTACACCTGAATTTTGGAAATACCATTAATGTATTTGGAGAAAAACTAAAAGGCACCATACTTGCTCATCAAAGTTACATATACGATATCTCTTTTTATCTTCATCATTTAAATACTTAAATATTATAAATCCTATATATTATTACCCAAATATTGCGATGGCCGATGGGTCTATACACTTTTTCCTAACTCCGCTTTGGAATTTCAATTTTAGTGGAAATAATAGTATAAAGACTAATAATAATAACATCAACATTATTTTTTATAACGACTATTGGAAATAACAACAAAGAAATATGGCAATGAAAACTAAAGAAAAGGAAAAAAGAATTAGTTACTCTATAAATACTTGGTAGCTGTTTTTTTACTCTCAAAAGTACAGGGGTTATGTTATTTTGGGACATTTGAAAATTGTTAAAAATTGAAACGAAAAAGAAGGCGCATTGTAATTTGAGAGTTAAAAGTTTCGAACTCCGGGCAGGCGCTGAAATAGTTAGCACCTACCAGTTGGATAAAATTTGACATTTGCTTTTAAATACGCACTATGTATTTAAAAAGAATATATTTCTCGAACAAGATCAAAATTTATTTATGAACAGTGATCCACAAATACAAATTGTTCTGTAGGACTCCACTGCATTAAAAAAAAGTTACAGCTAGGGGTGAAAGCGAAGCGTAGCTCGAAATCGTTTAGGCTTTCGGCTCGTTATATATAAAGCTCGAGCTCGAGCTCGAGCTCGTATCGAGCCTCACATTTTGAGCTCGAGCTCGGCTCGTGAAATCTTTCACAAGCTCGAGCTCGGCTCGAGCTCGGCTCGTTAACACAAAGCTCGACTCGTTAACACAAGGCTCGAGCTCGTTAACACGGTTATACGTATAGAAAATATATATACGAATATATTTCTAGGGCTCGTTTAGGCTCGCGAGCCTAAACGAGCCTTTTGTATAGAGCTTGGGCTCGAGCTCGATTATTAAATGAGCCCAACTTAGGTTTGAGCTCGGGCTCGAGCTTCGTTTAGGCTCGGCTCGTTCGAGCTTTTACCGATCCGATCCGAGAGCTTTTCACGAGCGGCTCGCTCGTTTCCACCCTAGACTTCAGCATTAGTCACTTTGATCTTTGAAGTTGAGATTAGTTG
Source organism: Chrysanthemum makinoi (assembly GCA_910596185.1). Taxonomy (NCBI): domain Eukaryota; kingdom Viridiplantae; phylum Streptophyta; class Magnoliopsida; order Asterales; family Asteraceae; genus Chrysanthemum; species Chrysanthemum makinoi. The sequence goes on from OU343223.1 coordinate 111,630,563, forward strand.
ACTTTAACCTTCGAAGTCATAGTAAATAATGCGAGTATTTGCTACCACGGATACCTGCAAATCTTCAACACTTTTGGTGTGTCCAACAAATGGTTAATTATCGACATTCCATGTTGAGTCAGATGATGGCTCCCATAAGTGATGTAATTTAATAAGCATCCTTCAAAGTCGCCGGTGAATAGCCAAAACCTTGTGCTACTGCAGCATGTCATATGTTGCATTTCTATTCTCAAAACATATAGTAGCCACACTGGCAATTGTACCCCGCCCTAAACATCCGAAAAAGGTTTTGGCTATTCACCGGCGACTTTGAAGGATGCTTATTAAATTACATCAACCGCATAAATGCTTGAACTAATGCTAGGAAAAGGATAAAAGAGGGGTCCTGCAGGAACACCATTCAACTGATCAAAAGAGTGACAATGTAATGTAAATATGTAATGGATAATTAATTTTTTCTTTCAGAAATATACATGTATGTAGTGAAGGCGACTGAAAACTTGTATGACGTCTGTCATACCCAGTGGTGAGGATACTTTATGACACAGTAGTGCTAGAATGGGAACTTGTATCGACCAACCCACAATAAGTCCAACGGAAGGTAAACAAGATCAGGTAAAGTAGTTACAAAATCAAAGATCTTTAAATTTTATGATGTAGTTTATAGGCAGTAACTCAGTAAGGAACAAATAAATTCCGCACATTGACTATTGTTCTATTTTTCATCAACACCGAACAACGCTAGGCATTACAGCTCAAATAACTGATCCAAAGTATGTTCTGAATCTTCCTGTAATAGCTTAAAAGACTTATCTCTTTGTTATATCATTATACGTATAACCCCGCAATATAAAGCATAAAAGTAACAACAAACGGCCTATGCCGTATTTTGATAAGATACTGTTAATAAACGGCTACACATGAACACTAAATAACTTGAAGATTTCAGGTAAAACTCAACTATGGCCTATTAGCAAAGTGAATGTCTCGGATGCAGTCACATCTGTGTATTTGAAGACAACTCGAAAAGGGATCAAATCATATATGAGTGTGAAAGTAATGAAGGATCATTTTGATTGTTTGGCCAATCATTCAGGAAAGTAATTAACAAACTGTTATGAGAGGAATGTTTGGCACATGAGGTGCATGTGCACAACTTTAAGCTGGTCACGTGAGGTGCATGTGATCTCTCCAACAACCTCTAACTAACTTTGGCGTCTATCTTCTTTTAAATACTCAAGTGTAGTAAGAATAGATTCATTGAGAATTGTAACTAAATTCTCTCATCTGTAATTCTTTCATCATTTCAGTAATAAAACTACCACTTGAGATTCTATTTCTTATTCTTGAATCTTTAGTCTAGTTTTAGTTCTTCTTCCAATTTGTTATAAATTCAAGAAGGACATTACAATTGGTATCAGAGCCCCTTTCCTGGAGCTCCGACCATCTTTAAAACAAGTTTGTTACAATTCCGGTGAGTTTGTTAAGTTTCCGGTGAGACGGTTATTTTTCCGACGATCAGTTTCAAGAAACAGAGTACTACACTGGTACACTGTTTAATAGTCTTATACTATCCGTCAGAAATACGACCAATCTGTCAAGTATTCATCGCAACCACGAGAACAACACATGAGTTTTAAATTCTCTGTTTTCGGATCAATGGTTAGTTTTGTTTGACTTGAAGTTGGCCAAGAACGGGTAAATATTGTTGGTAACTGCTCAATTGAAGACGAAGGAGTGGTGACTGATAATAAACAAATCAAAATAGTATAGTGACTATGGCACCATCAACAAGAATCACAACTGGTTCTTCCAACATAGATGATGCTACAAGGCAAGCTATCACAGAATCTGTTACAAATGCAGTTCAAGAAGCGGTTGCAGCACCTATGGCAGCAATGCAACAAAGATTAGATGGGGTTTGTTTGAGACAAGAACTATTGGCCGCTAACAATTATGGAGGTGGTAACCAGCCAAACAGAGTTAATGGCTATGGAAGACTCACCAAACTGGATTTTCCAAGATTCAATGGGGAAGATGTTAAAGGGTGGTTATATAGATGTAATCAGTTCTTTGCTTTGGACAATGTAGCAAATAACCAGAAAGTAAAGATTGCTTCAATTCATCTATATGATAAGGCTTTGGATTGACATAGACATTTTGAGAGAAGGAATGGGTTGGAAGTGGCATGGGACAGATATGAAGAAGAGATCTTGAAGAGATTTGGGGCAGTGGTGGAAGATCCCATGGCTGATCTCAAGAATCTTAGACATAATGGTTCAATGAAGGCATATCAAGATCAGTTTGATGCTCTTTTGAGTATGGTAGACATTACTGAATCTGATATTGCAATGATGGTGAGGATGTTTAAGCCTAGGACATTAGCTGACACCTATTGTTTAGCTACTTTGCAAGAAGCCACAAATGAGGCTAGAGTTAAAACTAAACCATTGTATTCTAGCTATAGAAACAGTATTGGTAGTAGTGGAAATAGTGGTGGAGGAGTTGTTGGCACCAGTACTACCAGACCATTGTTAGCCTTATCATCACCATCTCAAAATAATGCTGCAAGGAATGTGAGCAATGGGGTTGGTTTAGGAAGAAAACAGTTGAGTAAAAAAGAATATGAGGAGAAAAGGGCAAAGAATCAGTGTTTTTACTGTGATCAAAGGTATGTTCCAGGCCATAAATGCAGTGGGCAAATATTTGTTTTGGAGGTTTTGACTGGGGAGGAAGGAGAGCCTGAGGACAGTGAAGAGGAATGTTTGGCAGAAGAAGGGGATTTTTGTGTGCAAGAACAAACACCAGAAATTTCATTGAATGCCTTATCAGGAATACCAACCTATCAAACTATGAGAGTGAGGGGTCAAGGGGGCAAACAACTCATCCATATTTTGTTAGATTGTGGAAGCACACATAATTTTTTGGACCTTAACAAAGCCAAACAAATGGGGTGTAAATTGAAAACCACTTGTCCTTTGCAAGTAAATGTAGCTGGTGGTTCTCAGTTGTTCAGTCAATATGAGTGTAAGTCCTTTCAGTGGAAAATGCAAGGGTAGACATTTGAGGCTGACTTTATGATCTTACCATTGGGGGGCTGTGAAATGGTGTTGGGCATACAGTTTTTGTCAACAATGGGAAATATGTTGTGTAATTTCAAAGAATTAAGGATGGAGTTCAAGTATAATGGGAAGAAGGTGGTGTTAAGGGGAACAAGACAATCAGAGTTGCGCTGGATGCAAGGGAAACAAGTGTCCAAAGAGATGGGAAATCAAGAGGTTCAAAAATACTCTGTATGGTCTTCAGTGTCCTTGAATTTGATGCAGTCCAATGAAAATCAAGAGCATATGCAGACTGAAATCAAAGGGTTATTGGAGGAATACAAGGATGTTTTTGGTGTTCCAAGTTGTTTACCTCCAAATAGGAGTTTGGATCATAAAATTCCATTGAAAGAGGGGGTTACCTCAGTGAACATAAGACCTTATAGATACCCACCTGCACAGAAAGATACTATTGAAGCAATGGTTAAAGAAATTTTGGATACTGGTGTTATTAGACAGAGCAATAGTCCTTTTTCCTCTCCTATAGTCATGGTGAAGAAAAAAGATGGTTCTTGGAGGATGTGTATTGACTACAGGCAACTCAATTAACAGACTATTAAAGATAAGTTTCCAATTCCTGTGATAGATGAATTAATTGATGAGTTACATGGTTCAAAGGTGTTTTCCAAGTTGGATCTTAGGTCTGGTTATCATCAGATTAGGATGCATGAGGAAGATATCTATAAAACAGCTTTTAAAACACATGATGGTCACTATGAATTTTTAGTAATGCCATTTGGACTTACTAATGCCCCATCCACTTTTCAAGCCTTGATGAACAACATATTCAGACCCTTTCTGAGGAAGTTCACTTTAGTTTTCTTTGATGATATCGTAGTTTACAGCTCATCAATTGAAGAACATGTGAATCATTTGAAAAAAGTGTTGGAAGTGATGAGAGAGCACACTTTGTATGCAAAGATGAGTAAATGTGTGTTTGGCACAGCTCAGGTTGAGTATTTGGGGCACATTATTTCTAGTGCAGGAGTGGCCACAGATCCTAGTAAGATTCAGGCTATGATAGATTGGCCAATTCCAACCAATCTTAAGCAGTTAAGGGGTTTCTTAGGCCTCACTGGCTATTATAGGAAATTTGTGAAAGGGTATGCTACAATTGCTCATCCTTTGACCAGTCTAATGAAAAAGAATGCTTTCAAATGGTCTGAACAAGCTACTATAGCCTTCAAAGAGTTGCAACAGGCTATGGCACAATCACCAGTCTTGGCCTTACCAAATTTTGAAGAAGAATTCATCATTGAAACAGATGCATCAGGATTTGGATTGGGAGCAGTACTTCAGCAGAAAGGCCATCCAATTGCTTACTTGAGTAAGACTTTGGCACCTAAGCACCAATCCTTATCATTTTATGAAAAAGAATTATTGGCCGTGGTTTTAGCATTACAAAAGTGGAGGGGATACTTATTGGACAAGCATTTTAAGATTAAGACAGATCATTTTAGTCTTAAATATGTCCTGGACCAAAGAATCACAACACCTTTTCAGTCAAAATGGTTGCCAAAATTGTTAGGCTTTGACTATGAAATTGAATATAAGAAAGGCAAATAAAATGTGGTGGCTGATGCTTTATCCAGGGTCCAACAACAGAGTCAATTATGTCAAATGTTGCTTTCCACTGAGAGCAATGGACTGGTGGATGCTGTAAAGGCTACTTGGCTTAAGGATCCTGTGTTACAAACCAAAATAAGAGATCTGCAACAGGGAAGTGTTCATGATTCTAAGTACACATGGGTTGCAAATGAACTAAGAAGGAAATGTAAATTGGTGGTGGGCAATGATGAGAATGTCAGACTGAGAGTGGTTAATCATTTTCATGCTACTGCAGTGGGTGGGCACTCAGGTGTTCAGGCTACTCTAAAGAGGATTTGTGCTTACTTCTATTGGAAAGGACTAAGAAAAATGGTCAAACAGCAAATCCTTTTGTGTGATGTGTGTCAAAGAAATAAATCAGATTTAGCTGCATCTCCAGGTTTTTTGCAGCCTTTACCTATTCCAGAGAGAGTGTGGCAAGACATATCCATGGGTTTTATAGAATCATTACCTTTGTCTCAAGGCAAATCAGTCATTCTGGTGGTGGTAGACAGATTAAGCAAGTATGCTCATTTTATACCATCGAGCCATCCTTTCCTCTGCTTCTCAAGTGGCTCAAGTTTTTTTGGATAACATTTACAAACTACATGGGTTACCCTCTACTATTGTCAGTGATAGAGACAAAATCTTCATAAGTATGTTTTGGCAATCCTTGTTTAAGGTACTTCAGGTCAAGCTTTGTATGTCAACAGCGTATCATCCTCAGTCTGATGGTCAATCTGAAGTTGTCAACAAATGTGTAGAGAATTATCTGAGGTGCATGACTGGTGAAAAGCCCAAAGAATGGATGAAGTGGCTATCCTTGGCTGAGTACTGGTATAATACAAACTTTCATAATTCCATTAACACCACACCTTATGAAGTTTTGTATGGTCAACCAGCTCCTATCCATATTCCTTATACCCCAAAAGATAGTTCAGTGGACTTGGTGGATAGGACTCTACAAGCAAGAGAACAAACCATTGCTATGCTTAAGTTCAATTTGAAAGTGGCTCAAGATAGAATGAAAATGTATGTAGACAGGAAAAGGAGTGATAGGGAGTTTGCAGTTGGAGATTTTGTGTATCTGAAGTTGCAACCTTACAGACAATTGACTATAAGAGCCAACAAACAACATAAGTTGTCTGCAAAATTTTTTGGACCATTCAAGATCATCCAAAGAATTGGAAGTGTGGCTTATAAGTTGGAACTTCCACCTACTGCTCAAGTACATTCAGTTTTTCATGTATCACAACTCAAGAAATGTCACTCTAAAGATGTTGCTATGGGTACTCTTCCCTTGTGTGATGCTCAAGGCTTACTTGCTGCCACTCCATACAAGTTGTTGGATAGGAAACTAGCTAAACAAGGAAATAGAGCTGTGGTATATGGTATGGTGCAGTGGTCTAATGGAAGTGCAGACGATGCTACTTGGGAACTCTTGATTGATTTGGAAAAGAGATTCCCTAAATTTAACATTGACCCTTGAGGTCAAGGGTCTTTGAAGGGGGAACCATTGTTATGAGAGGAATGTTTGGCACATGAGGTGCATGTGCACAGCTTTAAGCTGGTCACGTGAGGTGCATGTGATCTCTCCAACAACCTCTAACTAACTTTGGCATACTTTCCTCATTATGATCTCTCCACCTTTTTGTTAAAACAACAAATATTTTTCTGAAGAATTTTAGACGGAAAAACATTTGTGTAGGAACAGCAGTCCTTCGACATACTTTCCTCATTATGATTTTAGGATAAGTGCACGAAATATTTTGAAAATTTGTTTAGCGCAGCACTTTCCTTTCATGAAGAGTGGGTTGCTATCGGAAATAATAGCAAGCCATAATTTGAAGCACGGGTTACAGTCTGAAATAACTGTAAGCCATCATTTGAAGCTCGGGTTACAGTCTAAAATAACTGTAAGCCATTATTTAGCGCGTTCTGATGCGAAATAAGTGTAAGCCATATTTTTTAGACATGTTTTGAAAAGAATATTTACACCTCCTGCTCGAACTTCATCTATGGTCCCGTGCCATTATTGAATGACATTTCTAAGACCGTAGATGTTATCAATACCAGAAGACATGTCATGAGAAAACATATTTTTGGTATTTTTGAAATTTTCTGATTTTTATGGGTTTTTGAAGGTTTTATATTTTTCTATTTTCTTTTTGTTGGTTTTCTATTTTTGTATTTTGTTTTTTGATAAATATATACAAGGATAGAGAAGATGATATAGTTAAAGAAGATGATGATATGAGTACCGAGATAAGGATATCGATCAGCACGTCGTAGAAGATAGAATTCGTCATCTCTTAAACTTCCACCACCAAAGCTTCCGAGGCTCCAGAATAGAAGATAGAACATGAGCCTTTGAGAAAGAGAGACTTTGGCAGCTTCCCCACAAACCGAAAATCCTTATGTTGGCAGATTGAAGCTCTATTTCAAGCTTTCCTTAGCCAGTGCAGAGAAGCACACCATTATCATAAATCCATTGCTCCTTTTAAGACCGATAATCGAGATTCTCCATTCGGGGTTATATCATCCAATAGAACATCAACAACGTTTCATCCCACACATAAATAATCTTCTCAAATTTCTTTTCCATCGAGGTCAAGCAATCCATTCCAAAAAAAAAAGGTGTCAAGAGAACAATTCCCCCAAGTAGTTGAATTGAAGCGGTCAGTTTCTTTGTATAATGCTCAAGAACTCTCCCGAACACACATCATGAGGGGAATGAAAACACCTTCCCATGTTCACATTTTTCATCCCGGATGATCGTGTAAGAAGCTCAAGAACCAGAAGTACACCAATACCCAAGAGCTCTCCCGAATACACATCATGAGGGAAATGAAAACACCTCCCCATGTTCACATTTTTCTTCCCTGATGATCGTGTATGAAGCTCAAGTATCCGAGTATACCACTAGACAAGGAAGGAATAGCCGATAACATTGAAGAAACAGGCCAAGTCACTGATTATCTCTGCGGATGACAATCTCTGCGGATGTCAACTCAGGAATAAGTGATTATATCTCGAATCACGATTAAGCACTCAAGTGAAATAGTTGAGCATCCCCAATGTACACACTCTATCTCCCCTGATCATTGCGATACCATCGAAATCACCACACACTAGTGTACCTCTTTTATCTTTAGAAACTTTCTCTAACATCACTTCCCCCATGTAGTTGGAATACTAATACTAAACGCCTTGATGAGTAAAACCTTGAGTTTCTCTGCGGTCATGACATTTGTTTTCCCGGGATATCTTCAATCACTTAGAAGAATTAAGTTCATCAAGTTTACTCGTCATGAGTCAAATCTTAGAGTTTCTCTGCGGTAATAACATTTGTCTTCCCGGGGTATCTTCAATTACTTAGAAGTATTAAGTTCATCAAGTTTACTCGCGTTTAGGTGCTTGTCTCCTTACGCCTTGTTGGTTTTTGACACTTCAGAATCAGCAACTCTTTGTAAGTCCGGATAGTAGAAATATTTTGTTGAGAAGAACACTTGAACTCTTGTGAGAATTAACTTGCTGAAGACTCTCTCTGACTATTTTTATCAACCCTTATGTAGACAATTTGAAGTGACCACTGAAGAAGAAAACCCGATATACCATACTTGAAACTGAAGTCAACTTCCCACATTTGTATCTTAAGCTTGCACCTAATGATGGAAGAACGGTGTATAGAATTTATGCTTCAAGCAAATCTCTAAGTACTCACTACTCAAGCAAAGTATGAGACATTAACACATCTTGCGGTTATCCACACCGTCATATGCGTGTGACACTGAGTAAAACAAAGTAACTCCTAATAGTGATAGTTAACCAGGTCTTCAACTATCCACCTCGACTGCTGGTAACTAGATAAACCAAGTCTTCAACTCAAATTCTTAAGCCCGAGCAATTTATCAAATAAGAACACGCCTTTGTGAAAGTCAACTTCAATCTCAAATAAGTGATAAATGATTAGCTCGGTAATCAACTTCGTCAAATGTCCAACACATGAATAAATGTACAACCGGATGTACATTGACCCACTTAATGAACTGGAACAAATGATTCCTCAACATCAATTCCATCTTCCTAAAGATATACATAAAGAGACCGATCGGAAGATTCACCAATTATGTCTTCAAGCGGATGAGGTAGTCATTTTCCTTAATGTTCATGTGGTTGATTTAGAATGCACAATAATCTGTGAAGATTTGGTAAAGGAATACCAAAGAGCGGATCATTTTTCATGAACAATAATCCGTGAAGATTTGGCAAAAGAATACCAAAGAGCGGATCATTATTCAATAGTGCAAGCCGCAATATTACAATAGTCAATATCAACGCCTCCCATAAACCGACAATCTGTTTGATAAATGCCCATATTAAGAAGAAGTCTTTTGATAATCAAATGCAACTCGTCTTTTAGTCTTCTAACATGTAGCGGAGAATGTAGAACCGACTGTAGACTCAACCTTCTTCAAGATTGTGCAGTTGGGGAATAGATAGTTAACATCTTCAACTCACACCAAAAAGCATCCCACCAATTAACTTACATCTTGCAAATCCCCTTAATTAAGATTCCTCCCAATCAAACAAGAACAGAAAGATGTTCATCAAGGAAATCAGCAATCAGGCCGCAACGAACACACAAGATGGTAACACCAAACTACCAATCACATCAAACAAGAACAAAGAGATTGTTTGGAATCATCATGTTGATGTATACGTGAAGCATTAACCGGAAGCACTTTGTCGATAAACTCATCAATTCGAGTGAAGATGTCAACCAACGGCTCTTAGAAGAGAAAAACTCCATGTGAAGATGACCCGATAAGAAGAAGCTTGGTTCTTACATGAGTTTAGAGCCGTATGACCATTTATATTCTCAAATATCAATCAACAATGCAAAAAATTCACACTTCTTCTCCCCTCAAGAATTGCATACGGAGATGCCATTCTTGACTAAATAAGTAAAATCCATCCGAAAGTTCTATTCACACTTCTCTCCCGCAAAATAAGCACATGATGTCGCCATCTTCATTATAATCAAGCAAGTGGAATGAGAAAACAATCAGTGGTAGCCCGGTTCACTTGATGACTGAAGTGCATGGAAAAAGTATGAAGTATGTTGATGAGGAATGTCGATGAGAATGGTCATAAACATGAAGATTTCTCTTCTTCTGAAGATAAAGCGCACTGAAGCGTACACCTTTCTTTTCTATGAGACATTAAAGTATGAGACATTAACACATCTTGCGGTTATCCACACCGTCATATGCGTGTGACACTGAGTAAAACAAAGTAACTCCTAATAGTGATAGTTAACCAGGTCTTCAACCATCCACCTCGACTGCTAGTAACTAGATAAACCAAGTCTTCAACTCAAATTCTTAAACCCGAGCAAGTTATCAAATAAGAACACGCCTTTGTGAAAGTCAACTTCAATCTCAAATAAGTGATACATGATTAGCTCCTGTTGGGAATTATAGATTTGATGATTACAAAACCACGAGCAAGAATGAAGAAAGAAGAAACGATGAGGACCTAATATGTAATAGTTAGCTTTTCTAGTAAGCTAGGGTTTGTAACCTCCCTCTCTTATATAAAGAGGGATGGCGGCTAGGGTTACTTACACATCCTTTCATTTTATTTCATAGTAGACTTCTCCTAATGAGAGTCTAATTAACGCATAGAGCGTTTAGTAGTAGTAGTAGTATTAGTTTCTTTATGTTTTAATAAAGAAAACCTTATTAGTGATGTTGATTGTGTCGTTATTATTCCACTGTGCATCTAATCAATCAATATTGCTCATACCCTAGTTGAGTCCGGATCTTGGATTTAACAATTGGTTTCAGAGCGGGTGGCTCTTGATCTAGGGTTGATAAGGTTTTCATGTATTTAGGGTTTATACCCTAATTATTTTATGGTGGTAGACGAAAAGAGGCAGCAGAAAAAGGAGTTTTTTTTGAAGCAGTTTTTGAAGCAGATCTGGTGATAAAAAAAAGATGGGTCGAAGTTCTGTGACTGCCTAATTAAGGAGTCGTCTAAAGCAAATATAAGGTAACCTCGTACTGATTTTAATTATACTGGAGAAGTCAATTAAATTAGTACTGGTCTTTTCATTCAAACAGTATATTTGTGGGATTGTTCCGAAGTAATTCAGTACACTGTGTTTGTTTGGTCCGAGGTAATTAATTGTTGAGTATTTAATGTGGCTTGACCAATAGATGGGTATATTTGGGGGCAATTGGTTCATGTGACGGCAGTATATATTTATTCATTGTGCACGTATATTCGAAGGTTAATATAATGGGGTCAGTAGAAAATCAAATGAATGTCACTTTAATGGTTCACGTGGGGATATTGTGTACGTGGGCTCGTTCTGATTGGTTAGGATGGGATTCCATGGGATGCGATGTATGGGTGCTATGGTGTTCCTGATTTGTGATTGGTCGAATTCTTTGGATGGCTAGTGTTGATTGGCTTGTTGAATAGATTGGATGGTCTTGTCGTTCATTTGGTTTGTTTGGCGTATGTTGATCCAATCGCTGGTCCCCACTCATATTTCATTGTACACATGATGGGTTGTTTTCTCATGTGGGGCCGACTGATCTATGACAACAATGGTGGAGATTAATTGGTAGAAGATAGTATACTGTGCACATGGATAGGGGATTCTACTAATTTTTTATTGTTGCTGATGGTTACGTGATACTGCTGATGATGTCTTTCGTTGTTATATGAAGTGTTTGTTGAGGGTACCAACGCAATGGTTCCCCACTTGCATTTGTGTTCACACGATGTGAGTTTATGATTGGTTGTGATCTCCTGGGTTGTCGCATGAATTAATTTGATGTGGGGTTCCTTTGCTATGATTCGTTTATTGTTTACACGGATGGGTCAAATTGTAATGGCTAATCATATTTGTTATTCTTGTGCTAATCACGAGGGTTATGTGGACAATGGGTATTAATTTTGTTTCTTCTCAGTAAATTAATTTCTGCTGATGCTTCATGTGTTTCTGCTGATTGGGTACTGTTTGTATACTGGTAGACGATGGTTTATAATGGCAGCGTGGGTACTTAATTCTGGTCGGATAACATTTATGCTGTTCATGATCGGTTGTTAATTTTGGTCTTGACAGTTGGTCTTCTAATGTTTTACTAGTCTTGGTGAGTTGAAATTTTTTTTTCAACGATGAACCCTAGTAATTAACATATTTTCGGCTTGATTTGGTGTTCCTACTGGCTGCATATCTTGATTCGTTTTGGTTTCTGCTGACCGGTTTCTTCTGAAGGTATTGGTTTTTGCTGAAGGTTTTGATTTCTGCTGACCGGTTTCTGCTGAAGGTGCGTGTCTTATCATATCTCAAAGTGAGTCAGGCACTTTTGAGATAACTTGTTTGTACGTTAATGATGTGACAAAGACTTGATGATTCTAGTGAAGGGGTGAGATCTACAAAAGTTACTTAATGCTCGCATTTGCTATCACTTTAAGGAGTTACGTTGTAGTGCTCAGAGTTAGTGAAGGGGCGAGATCTATAGAAAATGTGCTTAATGCTCACATTTGCTAGTGCCTCGTCTGAGTTTGGAGTCACATTGATAGTGCAAGATATAAGACGCATATGTTGATGTTTCTACTGGTTTGGATTCTGCTGCTGATCTGGTTTCTCTGCTGTTATGCTTTATTTATTTTGTTTTAGTGATAAAAAATAAATAAATAAAAAAATAATAAAATAAAAAAAATAAGATGGTTAGTATAATTTCAAGGGGAAGCTTATGGTTTATATACTTACCATCTACATGCATCACTTGAGGGGAAGCGTCTACGAGTTGCACAAGACCCCTATTAGATGATTACAAAAAGGGGAAGAAGATTCATGGTGTGCAGCTTATTATTTGTGATGACATGTTTTAGCATTGTTTCTTATACAGGTTGTTTTGTAATATCAAATAGGGGAAGATTGTTGGGAATTATAGATTTGATGATTACAAAACCACGAGCAAGAATGAAGAAAGAATAAACAATGAGGACCTAATATGTAATAGTTAGCTTTTCTAGTAAGCTAGGGTTTGTAACCTCCCTCTCTTATATAAAGAGGGATGGCGGCTAGGGTTACTTACACATCCTTTCATTTTATTTCATAGTAGACTTCTCCTAATGATAGTCTAATTAACGCATAGAGCGTTTAGTAGTAGTAGTAGTATTAGTTTCTTTATGTTTTAATAAAAAAAACCTTATTAGTGATGTTGATTGTGTCGTTATTATTCCACTGTGCATCTAATCAATCAATATTGCTCATACCCTAGTTGAGTCCGGATCTTGGATTTAACAGCTCCGAAGTAATCAACTTGCGTCAAATGTTCAACACGTGAATAAATGTACAACCGGATGTACATTGACCCACTTAATGAACCGGAACAAATGATTCCTCAACATCAATTCCATCTTCCTAAAGATATACATAAAGAGACTGATCTGGAAGATTCACCAATAATGTCTTCAAGCGGATGAGGTAGTCATTTTTCCTTAATGTTCATGTGGTTGATTTACAGAATGCACAATAATCCGTGAAGATTTGGTAAAGGAATACCAAAGAGCGGATCATTTTTCATGAACAATAATCCGTGAAGATTTGGCAAAAGAATACCAAAGAGCGGATCATTATTCAATAGTGCAACTGCAATATTACAATAGTCAATATCAACGCCTCCCATAAACCGACAATCTGTTTGATAAATGCCCATATTAAGAAGAAGTCTTTTGATAATCAAATGCAACTCGTCTTTTAGTCTTCTAACATGTAGCAGAGAATGTAGAACCGACTGTAGACTCGACCTTCTTCAAGATTGTGCAGTTGGGGAATAGATAGTTAACATCTTCAACTCACACCAAAAAGCATCCCACCAATTAACTTACATCTTGCAAATCCCCTTAATTAAGATTCCTCCCAATCAAACAAGAACAGAAAGATGTTCATCAAGGAAATCAGCAATCAGGCCGCAACGAACACACAAGATGGAAACACCAAACTACCAATCACATCAAACAAGAATAGAGAGATTGTTCGGAATCATCATGTTGATGTATACGTGAAGCATTAACCGGAAGCACTTTGTCAATAAACTCATCAATCCGAGTGAAGATGTCAACCAACGGCTCTTAGAAGAGAAAAACTCCATGTGAAGATGACCCGATAAGAAGAAGCTCGGTTCTTACATGAGTTTAGAGCCGTATGACCATTTATATTCTCAAATATCAATCAACAATGCAAAAAATTCACACTTCTTCTCCCCCTCAAGAATTGCATACGGAGATGCCATTCTTGACTAAATAAGTGAAATCCATCGGAAAGTTCTATTCACACTTCTCTTCCGCAAAATAAGCATATGATGTCGCCATCTTCATTATAATCGATCAAGTGGAATGAGAAAACAATCAGTGGTAGCCCGGTTCACTTGATGACTGAAGTGCATGGAAAAAGTATGAAGTATGTTGATGAGGAATGTCGATGAGAATGGTCATAAACATGAAGATTTCTATTCTTTTGAAGATAAAGCGCACTGAAGCGTACACCTTTCTTTTCTATGAGGAACGGGGCCTGAAGTGTTATCTGCAGACGCCATAACGATGAAGTACGAGGCCTGAACTGATGCGAACAGACGTCATAGCTGATTGAATATCAATATTGAGTAACTTGAACCCGTGAGTTATGAGATATCAATCCTTTTGTTATCCATACTTTAAGCCAGTCCATGTATTGAAGGATCGAAGTATCTGCAACTACGTAAGGACTACCTGCACTAATATTACAAACTTGATTGCATATATTTTGGTTAGTGACATCGATTATCCAAACCCTTTGGGGTTTCACGGTCAACATTGAGAATGCCATGGGTAAACATCTTTCCTGTAGGTATCCACCTAAGTCCAGCATCCTTAAACGTTCTACCAGACGGTATCCACTTATGGCAAGGTCTAGGATTGTTAGGCTTCTTATGCATAGTGAAAGACTTATCCTTATTCCTGGTTTCCACGGATTTAGCAGTTGGTATCCATCTAGGCAAAGTTTTAGGTTTGTTTTGCATCATAACATGTTGAACCTTAGCTATGTAGGTAGTCTTAGTGGATTGTACCTTGGCATGTGAATTAGGAAAATGTTTCTTATGCGGAAAAGACTCAGGATTTCTAGTTTTGTTTTCTACATGCTTAGCATTCTTATGCACATAGCTGCTCTTAGATGCACGCCAATCCCTAGTCTTTTGAGTGTTCCTAGGTAGTGGTTTACAACTACTAGTAGTGCCTTGAAATCTCGTATAATTCCTCACCCTAGGTCTTGCACCTAAAATTCCGTCTTTTCGAATTTGTGCCTTTTTCCTAGCTTTTTCTAGATAATAGTTCTTTCACAAGTCATTTATATCATATGAATTCTGGGTTTTAATGCTTGGTTTTGATATTGTTTTCGAACTAATCCTAGAGGTCTTTGGGAGTAGACGTGGCTACATGTTGAGAGTTAACGGAGCTAGAAGCCTTATTCTTAGGTAACTCTGGTGAAGTGACTGGTTTTGACAAAACTTGTTTCTCATCAACTTGGGAGGCAAACCGTGTTTTTGAAAATTTTGTTCTTTCAGATTTAAATGCAGTAGGCTGCCTAACAACGGACCGGTCTCTAGTGGGATGAGAAACTGGCAAGGTTGATGGTTTTGTAAACTTAGTGTTCACACTTTTCCCTACGGTTTTTCTAAGCTCATTCTTTAAGGCAACAATGGCGAAACTCTTTTCCTGAAGTTGAGCTTTGAGTTCATCAATCTTTGCTATTAAAGGGTTTGTTTGTTCCATTGAATTAGTTCTAGCTTCATTGACAGAGTCACTTAGTTCTATGTGATGCTTTCTCAAAGACTCATTTTCCTTTAGTAATTTAGCCACATAAATTGACAATTCATTATTTCTTGTTATAGTAGCATCAATGTCTTGTGTATTCATGACTAAATTACTTTTCACATTCAAGACGGAAATATGTTTCTTCAGATTGTAAATGGTTGAGTCTTTGTCTTGAAGCTGAGCTTTCAAAGTGTTAATTTCAAAAATTCACGGAATTCAGGAAGTTCCGGATTTTTACATGGTTTGTTAAGTTGAAAACTTTCTTCTTTACTCTGTATCGCAATTTCAAGTGAAATGCAATGTTTTTCAAGATTTGAGAATTTGTTTGAAAGTTCATCAAAAGCCTTTTTATCAACCATATCTTTTGTTTTGAAACACTTAATTTCGGACTCAGCCTCGATTCAGAAGATTTATCAAAGTCATTTTCAGCATCATGATCAGTTTGTTTAAGTACTTTAGCAGATGCATTGTGTTGAACAATAAAGGGTACCTCATTACATGACTCCTGTTCAATTTCTGGTCTGATATCTGCATCCACATCATGTGTAACAAGAGTCACTGAACCGCTAGCTGTTTCAAGCTTATCTGTCTCTGAGCCTCTATATTCATGTCAATGATCCAAAATCTGGTGCCATACCGGTCTCAACACAACAATTCATTGATTGTACCCGAGATTCATTCACCTTTCTGATCACAGCATCCACTTCTTGTGTGACAGAGTTCTTGAGCCGGTTACATCATTCTTGGTTGTTTATGATATTCTGCATTCAGCAACACCCGACCTTTCTGATACATCACCCGACTTATCACAAATATCTCTCAACTGTACCCGACTCTCATCTACATTTTCATCTTTCAGAGTAACTTCCTCAATATACTTCTCCACATTATCCATGAGATGGATAAGTGTCTCCGTGAACACGCTAATTTCCATTCCATTGTGTCTCTTGAAGGACATTTCAGTCATGTCTTGATCATAATCAGATGTGAATTCCCTTCTAATGAATAACTGAAAGTGTTTGTAGATCACTTGAAGTGCAACGCTGGAACTATCCTTATGAACCTTCTCTTTGTCAAGTTGTAGCTCCAATTGCTCTAGGTTTAACAACAAAGTTCCTGTTAATGTGGATAAGTCCTGACGGAAGAGGGCAATACATGTTCGTTCCATTGATGTGGGAAGAAGTAACATGAGGTGAGAGTGAAGTTGTTGATAAGGTTCAATCTTTGCTTTCCTTTTGCATGACATTCTGTATCCTGAATAGGTGCAAATCTTTCTCATTGGACTCGGAGCATGAAGAACTCAAATCATCATTGATTGATTCCATCATCTGTAACCGTTCAGTATAGCTAATATTCTCATGGTTGTCTCTGACATCATACAGTTTGAGTACTTCGAAATCCTTGAATCGGAGTGTAAGACATGATGTAGATGAATCCACGGGATTTTACAAGTCTATGATTTAAACCGAGAAATAGAATCTTTCGCGGGATTTTACTAAAATCAAGACCAAACCGTTAAGTAATGACCAATGGAACGTGTTAAGATGACTGATGGATTGTCAAAATAATAGACAATTGTGTGTTAGGACATATAAATGTTTGTAGGGTTAGCAGAGATGTTGTTTGGTTGAGATTTGGATTGGTTTATGCATGATTTTCCCGAGAATTTTAGGTCTAAAAACATAAAAACCTCAATAACTTCTGTTCAGAGCGGATTTAGCCCTCGAAGGTTGACCCAAATAAGGTTGACCCAAATAAACTTTAGTTTAGCCGTTTGAAGTTTTGTCGGGAAAATTCAACAAGTCGCTAAGAATTCTTGAAAGTTTATTCGGCGTGACATTCTCCTCGTTCTCACGGTCGTTTTGATGGGTAGAACGCTGAAAATGGAGTTACGGATCAAAAGTTATAGCCGTTTGAAGTTTTGTCGGGAAAAGTCAACAAGTCGCTAAGAATTCTTGAACCAAGTCGCTAAGACCAAGTCGCTAGGACCCAAGTCGCTGGACACAAGTCGCTAAAGCACCAAGTCGCTACACAGTCAAGTCGCTAAAGAGCAACTCGCTAAGGTCCAAGTCGCTAACACCAAATCGCTAAGCAGACAAGTCGCTAAAGAACAACTCGCTAAGTGTCCAAGTCGCTAGTATCAAGTCGCTAACAACTTACACTACAACTCGCTACAAATTTCTGAAGCAAGTCGCTAACCTCACTAAGTCGCTAGCCGTAGTGGAGAATCCACTAACTTGTACTATTTGTCGGCTTGTCTCAATAGACAAGTCGCTAGGACCAAGTCGCTACCAAAAACAACTATAACTCGCTACCTTTTTACAAACCAAGTCACTACCAAGAAAAGAAGTCCGTAGCTAAAGTCGCTAGCAAGAAAAAACTTTAAAAACACACTTTTCAATCCAAAAACAACCCAACCACGATGATTCAAGCCTTCCAAATCATAACCTAAACACTTGTGATGATCCTAAACACAAAAGTACAATCAAAATCCAAACTTTAACACTAGAAATCCACCAAATGATGCAAAAACCACTAAACTTTCTCAAACTCAAAAACCTACCTAAAAACCACTAGAAATCCAAAGATATGTAAGAGATGATCTAACCTTGGCTCTTGATACCAATTGTTACATATTGGATTTCATAAATACATCAAATCATAACATATATAGGCGTATGGATTTAGAGTTTAGAGAGAGAAAGTTGGGAGCCTTTCTAGAGAGAGGAAGTGAAAGAAAACATAGAAGGTTAGATTAAGATGAATGAAAGGTCCAACCCTCTACCTTGGGAGGTAGAGGGTATTTATAGTTACAAACATAACGACCTCCTATCGGCCTGTGGATCAGGTATACAGTGAGTAAAGACCCGTCCTTCCTCCACGGTGTTGCTCTAAACTAAATAGCTAACTAAATAACTAGTAAATAACGTAATGTCTACGAGCTAACATATGCTAGACTATAGTTGGGGTGACCGACTCTTTACTATGGAATTTCTAATTCCTAACACTTAATGATACAGTGAAAGTGGTCATGGAGAGGACATATATTAAGATAACACGATAAGGACAACTGATACATCGTAAGGAAGGGTTTAGTACAATAAGGTTACATAGAGAAGTACTTAAAGTAGATTCTCAAGACTACGACTCAGAAGTTTAAACTAAGTTTTATTACAAACAGCATCTCTAGCTAACTTAGTTTCTTCCTTGGTGTCCGTTGAGAGCCTGAATAATTCTTCACACTTTCGTCAGGAAGTTGTTTCGACAGTTGTTGCCTTCATGCTGATCCTTCCTATCCGGGCACTTGCTCTTGATGTGACCTTTCATTCCACACCCATGGCATACCACTGCCTCCCGATAGGGTTGCTTACAATCTCCCATCTTATGTCCACTTCCTTTACAAATTCCACAAGGTGTAGGGCACTTTCCATAGTCGTAATATGGGCATATGTTGCACTTGGGTTTTGTTCCAGCATACATTACTTCTCGTTTGGTTTTAGCAGTCCTATCTTCGGCCGTCCATTGACGCTTGATTGATTGTTGCATTTGATCTTCCTCACCATCATATTCCCAGTCCCTTTTGCTACGACAGTACCCCATTGCCTTGCCTTGGGGCAGTGACTCCGTCAATCAGAAGTCGCACCAATAGCTTCTTGAGTGACAGTAGGTGTGAATGCAACAACGTTCCTCCGAATTTCGGGAGAACATCCCCAAAAGTATGCTTCGAGTCTCTTTTCCTCAGGTCCTATCATATTAGGACATAGTTGGGCTAGTTCGCGAAAGTGGTTGGTGTACCCCTCGAGGTCATTCCCTATCATAGTTAGTCCACAAAGCTCTCTTTCCATCATTCGCAGTTCATTCTTTGAGCAGTATTCTGCAATCATCATTTTCTTCAGAGTGTCCCACTGAAGTGAGTAAGCAGCGTCTCTTCCCACTAATCGGACATAAATGTCCCACCATGTGAGGGCTTGGTGTCGAAAGGTGCAAGTAGCATACTTGACCTTACAATTGTCCGCGCAACTCTGTTCGCGGAAAATTGTCTCTATCCTTTCTAGCCATTTTGCCAAACTTCTGGCTCCTTCAGTCCCCTCAAATGCTGGTGGTTTACAGTTCCTGAATTCTTGGTAAGAGAAATTTCGTGTTGTAGGCGTCTTAGTAACAACTTCTTCTCTATTCCCCTGAATGAGGTTGTTGATGTTGTGATTGATTTGGTAGTTAGCAATTCTTGCAGCAACTCGTTCGGTAACGGATTTCTCAATGGTGGTTGTGTTCATGTTCTGCTTTACTAGAAACATTTTCCTTCAACCACAAGAAATGACAATAATGAGTTTTGTATGAGTGTGAGGACCATGGTGGAGATTCATAAGGTTACAACGTATACTACTTCTTAATCAAGTATTTTCTAGGTTGTATTGACTGGATATCACGTAGACTTAGTCTATTAAGATGACGTTAAGAAAGCGGAGATTGGTTGAAGTGAGTTTAACATAAGGTTATAATCCACAAGACGTTGTTTATTATGCATAGCCGTTCATCACAATAAGCTTGGTTACATCTTAAGGAGATTCCTGGCTCATAGGGCCGATACATAACATGCGTTCATTGACTCGCTCTAGTTCGTCATACAACAAAACTACTACTAGCGTTTTTATTGAGACCACTCATCACAACGTCTAACACAATGCAAAGTGAAATTTAAGCACTTCCCGGTGCTGCCCCGGGTTGGCTTTGTTGAGTTGCCTTCCATTCTTCTAACTCTCTGAGCTGAGCCTCCATTCTGGCAAATTTGTTGTTGGCCTCATTTGTCCTACTTTCCATAGTACGTCTTTGAAATTCTACAACATCCTCCAGATACCCTGTCTCAGTTAATGCTATTGTAGTAACGGTCTCCAACAGTGTTAGCCTACTTTCAATCTCTGTGAGACGTCCCCGGTGTCTCCGGAGTTTGCAGAGCACACCTTTCAATGTGGTCTTCAAGGCGGGCAATTATTTCGTTTAACTTCTCACGGGTTCCCTCTAATGCTGTCCCAACATCGTTGTAGCATTCCTTGAGTGTTTCGCCAAGTGCTTGTAGTTCTTCCACCACTTCTTCAATCCCTTCAATCCTTTCTTCTGGTAATATCCCCAGATGATCCGACATCTCTTCTATTTGTTCTTCATGACGTGTTATGCGTGCCATAACTGTGTCGAGAGTTGGTGGTCCAGCAGTGGTTGCTTCCGAAGTTCCTCCAACTTCGAACCCACTAAGAGATGGTGTACCAGAAGATGATGGTGATGATGCAGAGAGGCATATTTTCTTGCTAGTAGGTATCTCCCAACTGAGGGGTGGATCTCTTTGGTGTTTTGGTGAGAGTGTAGGAGTAGCGGAATTGGTAAGTATAGTATTGATAGTGGTGATGATTTGGAAGTGAGCAGGTGGAGTGTGGGTAGTACCTTCCTGGTGAACTTGATACACTACCCTGTACGGGTTTCCAATGTCAGGAGTGAGTTGAGAAGGGGCTGGGATGCGTTCAGCAGGTGACAAACCTTCTGTTGTGTCATCGCATCCAGCTTCAGAGTGAGGGGAAGGCATGGTCTGTGACAAGAAGATGTATATGTGTAAGTATATGTAAAAATATACTTATAATAGATATGAGGTAGTGAATTAATAAATAGGCAATATGTCATGCACTCATGTCTAAATGATCTCTAAGTAAAACGACAAGTAAGGCAAGTGGCAACTGGCAGTCGTAGAGTGATGTTTTTGTAAAAAGTAGTTATAGTTTAGGGTTTATATGTACCTAGTTCTCTATAACTTAGGC
Source organism: Chrysanthemum makinoi (assembly GCA_910596185.1). Classification (NCBI taxonomy): domain Eukaryota; kingdom Viridiplantae; phylum Streptophyta; class Magnoliopsida; order Asterales; family Asteraceae; genus Chrysanthemum; species Chrysanthemum makinoi. Next base: position 111,651,930 of record OU343223.1, read on the forward strand.
TCTGATGCCAATCTGTAACACCCCCAAATTTGTTTAGCGGAAACATACGTGTTATTGGGAATGTTGCGAAATTGGAGATCACAACACAAGTAGTAAGGAACGGAATACATATTTCGTTTGATTTCATAAAATTTGTTTTAGAAGCATTATCTTACAACTTTGTTTGGATAAAATGGGCACATCCCATAAGTTCAGTGGTCCCAGTTTAAAAACATCATTATGTGTGAAAACACTTCTTTAGATATTTCTACGACCATTTACCACCTCTTGCCTTGCATCCATGATCACAAATTAAGCACCTGAGAAAAATATGCTAAAAGGGTCAGCTATAAGCTGGTGAGTTCATAGGTTTAAATTAAAACAGCAGGTATGGACCAAAGTTAAAGACATATAACCATTATTGAGAATATAATGTTATATGGATGAAAATCTATTACGTTAGCTCTAAGTTCATGCAACCGATACTACGACAGTTTCTGTATGCTAAAAGATATCATACAATATAGGGGCCCATAGCGAGTGTTTTGTCCCTCAACACTCGATTCCGACATGGTATACGTTTCGCCTTGGCCTAAGCATGGCCAACCGAACGGAGGAGTCACCTCAATAGATCTATTTATAACATTCGCGTTTCCCAATGGGGAATTGACGGTTCATGAAAAAGGGCATTCTCTAGGGACATAAGGGCTTAGGCTAAACCACGTAATAGTAATCATGTAATAGTTTAGGTCCATAAAAGGGTTTTGCATATTTCTCACCCCAAAATGTATAAAACAGTTTATCAAGTAAAAGATGGGCTATGAAAACTCACCTTAGCAAATGTGCAATCCAAAAGTGGGATTAATGATTGTTGTGAAGCGGCACCGACACGCGACCTAGATAAGGAGGGCAATGTTTTTGTCCATTGTTTTAAGTATCACTTACTTAAAGTGGTTCAATGGTTTTTATAATTGTATTAATACCAAACGTAAGTTTGTAAAAATTGTTAAAATAGTTTTACTAGTAAGTATACAAAGTATATGTACTTTTCATATTGACATTAATATGGTTTTAATATCTAAAGTTTGATTTGGTAAAAAAAATCACAAGGTTCCACTAGTAAGTATATAAATGTATATATACTTGTTTAAGTTGACGCAAAATGGTATTGTCAGAATTATATATAATTGATTTATCTCCTAATTGTATTTAGAAAATTCTTGAGTTAAGTTTGAAGACTTTCAAATTTTAGTATATGATAAAATCACATAATGGTCTCTATTTATTTATCATAACTTGTTCTATATATATATATATTGTTTTTAAACTAGAAATTTACTTGACATACATTTGCTTATACATTTGACGTTAAAAGTGATGTAGGCATTTTTAAGTGAATCATGTTTTAAAAAAAAACTCTTGTTGTTTATATCAAACCACCACACATTTTTCGTTGGACTAAGATTTTTGACGTTAAGACAATATGTATGAAATGGAATGAAGACTAAGCGGTTACGAGTTTCGTTTTATAATTGATATATAGTTTATGTTTCACGTAAAAATCTGTGAACTCGTTTCATTCCTCGAACAATTACTCCGCAGGTGTAATGGGCTGCGGCCCGTTGTTTATTATGATGGAGAAACTGAATTTTGGGCCAGGGCCCGATGTGAATTACCTGCGTGAACAGGCTTTGGTCCAATAGTGGTGTAGGAGTTGGCTGCTCCAACAGGAGGGATATACACGAATTGTTACTCACACAATTTTTAGAAGACAAATGCTAAGATGTTAACACCAGGTTTTATCAATATGCACAAGTCTAGTTTCAAAGCTTCACGGGAGCAACTTGGCTCGAGACATACTTGTTCGTTTTCGCTCCAATTTGTGAAGTCGAACCTCTTGGCTAGAGAGTATGACTCCGTCATTATGGTACTACCAAAAGAACGAAGCCATCGACACACTTTCATAGTCCTAAAGTATGTCTATTAGATGACGGATATGTACTTAATGTCGACAAGTTAACAAAAGGGAAAATGACCATGTACAAGACTTGTTTCGAACGAGAACTAGCTAACATCATTAACTAGAAAAATGCGAGCAAAGGTGTGACGGTATCATATATTAGTTGAGTACTACTCAACTCGGTTCAATTCCGTCAAGTACACTACCATCACAGACCTTGACAAAACATAGACTACTCGAAATATATTTTAGCAAATGAGCACACTTGACTTGAGTGTCTCCCTAGGCATACATAGCGACTTAGACACAAGGTTCACCACTGAAATTTGTGTCACAAGACACTAAGATAACGAGCATGTTTCTCAAGTTGTGACAAGATTTAATCATGGTTTCGGCACACTAAATGGGCTTGGTCCAAGTGACGGCTTTTAAGCAGGAATAAGTTTCAACTGTGCTTACCTCTTCACAGTTATTACCTCGACAAGAACAATGACCACATCACATTTCAAAGTGACAAAATAATGCAAGTTTTGACAATGGTTCAGGAGGTATCTTGCATAGCATTTTTTTCCATTATGAGGTCGACAATAGTAGGTTTGACAACAAACAAAATAACAACAAGTCTCAGGTTCTATAACAACGTGACTCGATTTTATTTTTTATTCTTTATAACCCTTAACTTCTAGTTTTCTTGTTTTCCTTACTTCTCGACAGAAAACTCAAACACAACACCTAATTTTTCGACAGCAACCATTTTAACAAGTAATGACTAAAACAAAACTCAATCATAGCAACCAAGAAATTATTATTAACGCGACAAGTATAGAACAATTTCCTTGATACAAAATACCAAACTTGACATCAAAATAACAACATAAAACATTACAACAAGAAAAATTGTTAACCTCAATTCGAAAGCGATGGGTGAGGGACGAAGGTTGTTTCGTGGGTTTTGAACCAAACAAAGCTTGATTTAGCTCCAATACACTCCCAATTGCAAAACCCCCAATTCAATTTTTGAAAACCCTAAGTTTCACAAACCCTAATTTTTGGTAAAATTGATGAGGGGACTGAGTTGGGGCGTTGGCATCTCTACTAGAGATAAAGGGAGTATTTTGGGGAAGAGCTTGACTATCTTTATCTTCTTGGTGACTTGGATTGAAGCCAAAATTAGTAACTTCTAAAACCTAAGGAATCTTGGAATTTGGCTCAAGATAGATTGATGTTGAGATATGCTTCACTTGGGTGGCTTTGTCTTGACTCTTCTTGGACTCATTCGAAAGGGTAGCCAGCGCCTCAAAGGAGTGGATTTGAGAGACAACAAGTTACATGGTTTTGGTAAGAGAGAAGAGGAGATAATGGAAGAAGCATGTTGGGTTTTCTTCTTTGGGGAGATTCGACCTACAAGGGGGGTGCAGAGGTAGAGGTTGAAGATGAATATTTGATATCTTATCCTGCTTTTGTGTTTTGTCGTGTGTGGGAAGAGAAGACAAAGAGATATATTCTCAAACTTTAATAAAAGGTTTTCATTTACAAGAAATATAAACGTGGGTGTACATGTATATATTATACTTATTGTTTATTTGTGTACATGTATGTACTTGTGTTGCACTTAAGTATTAATTATGTTTGAGTCTTATAGAAGTTTTTATTTAAGTGCGAGTGTGTTAAATACTTTGTGTCCTGCGAAATTAAGTTGTGACCGAAGTATCATTGTTTGATATTTTTTATAACGTAGTATCTTATAGATACGCATCAGAGATATTATTATCTTTGTAACATTTTTATTTTATTTTATTACGGAGGTTTGTCATTTGCTTTATCAAGCCCTTATCATAGTGTCGGTACGCGTGCAGTGTCGGTCACTAGGGAAAACGAGATAATCTCTCGTCTTACAATTTAATCATAAGACAAAAAAAGAAATATTCATAAAATGATATGAATGCAAAAGTGATGCAGTTGTTTACTGTATGCGAGTTAACTACTCAAATGATCAGGCAAAGCTTATGCATGCTTAATGACTTATGCTTAGTAAGAATAAATTACTAATTGTTAGTTAAATTTTAGTGAAAATTTACCGTGTGTCACATAACTCTATATAATTATATTTAAAATTCAACCACCAATTTTTTTATTAAGTACCTCCTATATTTTAAAGTTTTGTTTTCATAAATTTGACACCTGTATTTTTATCTGTTTTTTTTCTCAACCAAATTTTTCACCAAATTTATTGAAGTTTGACCAAAATCAATTCAATGTTGACTTTTTCTTGGCCAATCATATTGCTTGATTTTACCTACGTGTCAAAACCGAGCTCTTTTATTGATTTTATTTTTTTCAGTAAGAATACTTTTGCAAAATAACTAATGTAATTCTTTTATTATATAAAAGATATATAACTTTGGAATTTCAATTTTAGCGGCAATAATAGTAATAGTATAAATACTAATAATAATAACATCATTGTTATTTTTTTATAACTACTATTGGAAATAAAAACAAAGAAATATGACATGAAAATTGTTAAATACTTTATTTGTCTCAATATAATTGTCCATATTTTCATTTTGAGATGTCTCAAAAAATTGTCTATTTTTTATTTTTAGTAAAAACTAGAAATTATATTAAGAGAATATTCTCTTTTAATGGTTGAGATTTATAGTGGCCCTATTTTTATTAAATTTGATGATTTCTCTCTTATGACAATAATTTTGAGACGGAATGAGTACTTGGTAGCTACTTTGTTATTCTCAAAAGTACAGGACTAGAGGGGTTATGTTATTTTGAGACATTTGAAAATTGTTAAATATTGAAACGAAAAAGAAAAGGACATAGTAATTTGAGGCTTGTAAGTTTGGAACTCCGAGTAGACGCTCAAACAGTTAGCACTCGGTACCATTAGGATCAAATTTTCACTCGCTTCTTGGAGCATGGAGTATGGTGGCGGAAAACACTCGCCACTACAACGTGGCACCCTCGCCGGCCATCGCCACCATACCCGCCACCTTCGCCAATCCCACCTTCGCCACCCCAACGACACGGAAGAAGACAAAAAAATTGCAGTGTTTGTGATTGTTTCTTTTGTGTTTGTGTTTGTGATGTGTTTGTGAGCGTGGGTGGGGCTCACGTGAAGAGGTTTAGGTTAGTTGTGATTGAGGGGTATTTTTAAGTGAGTGTGTTGAAGTGATGTGGCACATGTGGGGCCCAAATGAAGAGCCATGGCTTAGCCATGATACTCCATGCTCTTAAGACGCATTATGTATTTAACAACAATATATTTCTCAAACTAGCACGTTATCCACGCGTTGCAACGACGGGTATTTTGAAATAAAATTTTCCGGTAAATTATGTAGTTTAGTTTATTATGTTCTTTTTGATAATAAATTTACGGATATCAAGAATTTCATTTAGCCCGTGTCCGTTCGGGCTCGAGCCCGTTTGGCCCGTGCCTGTTCGGGCTTGAATATTATTTGTATTAGTGACATTTAATGTAGAAATTGTGTTGAATTTGGTTGTACAATATGCTTAATAATTTGTATTTATTATGTTAGAGGTGTTTTGATAACTGTATTAATTGTATTTATTAATCAGTTAATTAATTGATTATATTAAATAGCATTAGTGTGGTGTTTTATTTTTTTGATAATATGTGCATTAAAGTGTTGTACGCTATGCTTCTTGTCTTGTATGTATGAAAATTATATGCATTAAAGTGTTGTAAATTATGGTTATTTTCTTAATTATATGAATTACTAATATAGTAATATGTGTAGGCTTATATTTTTAAGATTTATTTTTTTAGAAAGTCCTAAATACATTATAATGTAGTATAGACTAGATCAAAAGTTATGTATGAGCAATGATCTATATACATAAACATTTACATTTAGACTAGGCAACTACCCGTCAATTCGTCAAAACTGTGTTCAATCAACAATAAATGTAGTCTTTACCATTACTTTATAGGGTTTGTTGCAACTAAGAACCCATCGGGTGTTGTTCTTGGATGATGCATACTTTTTTAGATTAGGGGTTTGCATTTTTTTATATCTAAAAAGTTAATCGTGTTTGCTACTTTGGAAACACAATAGAATTATGTATTTATAAACCTGAGAGATAATGACTACTATGTGGTTTTTAACCATATTTAAATGATAACTAACTTATCCAATATCTTTGGGAAAGCATACCGAGAGTTGATTTCTTTGAATTTGTGCGAGAAAAGGTTGCCACTTAGTCAGCTATGAAGATCATATATCTTAACTCTTTTTAAAATGGAGGATCAACAAATGCTCACTGTCACGCAGATGTAAATAAGTCAATTAAAGAGTTTCAGATTCAATCTTGCATGCTATAATATTCAATTTGTGGCATTTATCATCTTCTCATGATTTTCAGTTCCCATTTTTCTGCTTTATTTGGTTTTGATAATTGAGCATATGTTTATCCCGCAGATGGGCAACACCAGTATAATTCACGGGAGCGTGATCATGGCTACCATGCCTTTTATGCCTCTAAAGGAGTTATATGCATGTCAAGCGAGATAGCCTATTGGTAACAAATGAACCCACATTTTGTTAATAAAAGACTACGTATGTATTTATGTATCTTATCAGCCATGTTTTATTACAGATTAATGTGCAATCACTTGTGTCTAGAATTCAAGAGTCTGAACCGTTGAAGTTGAATCATATAGCATGTCAAGCGAGATAGGCTATTGGTAACAAATGAACCCACATTTTGTTAATAAAAGACTACGTATGTATTTATGTATCTTATCAGCCATGTTTTATTACAGATTAATGTGCAATCACTTGTGTCTAGAATTCAAGAGTCTGAACCGTTGAAGTTGAATCATATAGCATAAACATCACTAGCTGTTCAACTTATTCATTCGGGCACTATCAAGAGCGTTTAAAGGGTATTTTTCCTAAAGTAGTTGGCATATATTTTTCCTAAAGTTACCGTTCAAAAAAATTCAAACTCAACCAAATAGTTGGCATATATTTTTCCTAAAGTAGGTCGGTACAACTTGCTACCCATGTTTGGAGTGATTGTTTAGGCATATATTTTTCGTTATTCACTATTTATTTACGTTCCATTAAACTTCGTCAAGTAATATAATGAAGCTAGCCCGCCCATCCGGGCGGGCTATGAAGCTAGTGATCTATATACATAAACATTTACATTTAGACTAGGCAACTACCCGTCAATCCGTCATAGCCATGATAATTTAAGAAGACAAATAATTATAATTTCGATATTGTGATTAAGATGTAAAGATTGAAATTAAAATGAATATGAAGTATCAATAAAAAGAAATTAGTAAGCGACTAGTATGTAAAACATAAAAGCACAAAAAACAAAACACTACAATCTTATATTAACCTCATTGTGGTTAAAAGCGTGTTTAACAATGTCAACAGTTTTAGCGTGATTGAATGATTAACAAAAGTCTAAATCTTCTTCTACCATCTTTGGATGGTGAAAATGGTTTTATATATGTAAGTTAACAAGAATTTTCACTCGCGCGTTGTTGTGGAGTGCTTGTATACGTTAAATTGTAAAGCGTATTATTAAGATAACACTTAAACGACATGGTAGAATCAATAGTTTTCACAAAAATAATGTCTATGATAGAACAACATTTACCCATTTTCACCCATTGGCAGACCCACACATTTCCACACCCCATAACTATAAAAGTCACAATGTCGTTAGACTACTAAAGCGACTCCTCCTCCATAAGTACATCACACAAACGATGGTTAAAACATACGACTGATATTGCAAAATTTCCAACAGCAAAGATTGTTTAACAACTTGTTTAATGATCCTTGACATAAACATGAAATGTTCAGCTACACACATCACCCAAAACCTGAATGACGCCACTTTCCCACGAAAATGCCATAATGCAGAAACAGAACAAAAGCAATCACATTTCCGCTACTCCAACTACCTTTTTCCTTGCTTCCATTGGTGAGCTAAAAAAGCTGGCCTTTTAGCGGATCTAGTCTTAGGCTCACTTCTAAACGCTGCTTTTCCCACACCTCCTACCTTAGTTGAATCAGATGATGATGATGGTATTCTTGAGACTGTAGAAAAACTAAAATGCGTTAACAATCAGCAAACACAAACATTTCTTACTGAACAATATATACGAACCTAAAGATTCTAACTGTTGGGTCAGTGAATCCCCAAACTTCCTGAAGCAAGGATTTGAGATAAATAACCTATGTGTTTATCCTTAAACATAAACAAGTCACTGAGTGAACAGTTGCTCAGTGAGTCGTCTTCAGGACACTCATAACGAGACTATGAAGAAAGTCTCTCCACTCGGTGAGGTGGAACTCAAAGGGTGAAGAATGACTCAAGAAGAAGATGATGGGTTCAGTGAGTGACGACAATAACTCACTGAATCCCATAAACTCCTCAACAACTACAATCACTGAAGACAATAACTGAATAGTAAGAAGACTAAAGAGTGGGCGGGACAAGGCGGGAGAAGTTTGAATGCATAAGGAGGAGTCCTTATCAACCATAAGTCAAACTTTTCCTGAAAGGCTAACAACCAAGATCAGTGTCATCACTGATGATCAGAAAGTAGCATTGTCATTTACCCAATATAGCTTCCTGTAAACAGAGAAAAAATGCATAAGCATTTTTTCCTCTATAGCTAATTTCAGTATTGTCTTTTAGGATATAGTTAAAACTCATACTTGTATAAATAGGCATAAGGAAGGAGTGAAAGTTAAGCTTGTGCATTAAATGTGTTAGCATTTACAAGCAACTTTCAGTCCTCCAAATACAACTAGTCCCTGAAATAGTTCAGTGGTTCCGCGTAGTTGTGCGTAGACTTAGCCTAAGCTTAGTGAGGAGTTTACACCACACTTGTCATTCAATCCCAGGTGTTATTCCGCAAACACTTGGGTAATATATTATTTTGAATCGTTTTAATAAGAATATAAACGTTGAAATATCTCTTGTGCATTTACTTACTTAACTTGTTTAATTGATTTTTCAAACTACTTTACTTAAGTCATGGATAACAAGTAGCTTTAAATTGTAATTTTGCTACTTGTGATACTGGAACAACACTAACCTTTGATATCTTTTGGTGTCCTAGTCGTTCCATTTGTCTTGACGGTACTATCCAGCACGTCATCTAGAGTGAAATCAACAACTCCAATTTTGCTCGAGGTATTGAAATGAGTTTGGAATATGTGTTTCTCCCCTTCAATTGCCAGTATCTCTGATGGTATTTGAGGGGGGTCAGGTGCTTCGAGCTTCTGAACCAAATTAGGACACGGATATCTGATGATGACATCGTGTTGTTCCCGTTAACTTGGTTAGATTTAACTATAAAGTTAATCTATCCAAGCTCCATGAATAAGTAATGTAATGAAATACTTTGTTTACAAAAGAAGAAAAACGTAAAGTAAAATAGACATAAAGGTTTTTCAACTTTTAATTCTATTTGCAATTAACAAATAATTATACCCAAGTGTTTAGGAAATAACACTTGGGATTGAAATGACAAGTATGGTAATTTCATCTCTAAACTTAAGCTAAGCTTAAATACAACTATGCTAACCAACTGAGCTAACCTTAGGGACTTAGTTGTCTTTGGAGGAGTAAAAGAGTTTGTGAATATCTACGCATTAAGTGCACAAACTTGTCAACCTTTTTACTCCACCTTATGATCCTATTTATACACAAGTATATGGATAACCGTTACAATGAAGACAAAGATAACATATGCTAGTTTGGACAAAATACATGTGTTTTTTTATCTCTGTTACAATATACTACTTGTAGTATGAGACAACTTGGTTTTCTGAGTAGCAGTGATGACATTGCTTTGGTCTTTAGCCATTCAGGATAAGTTTGACCTTTTCTTGATAAGGACTCCCCCTTATTCATTTCAAACTTATCCCGCCTTATCTCGCCTTTACTTCAGTCTTTAAGTCTTCAGTCTTCATAGTTTTAAGGAGACGGGGTTCAGTGAGTTATTGTCATCACTCCCTAAACCCATCACCTTCTTCTTGGGCTAATGTATCATTCACTGAGTCCTGCCTCACTGAATGGAAAGTCTTTCTCTTTAAGCTTTTCCTAAGCTTCTTGGAGATGACTCACTAAGTGACTTAGTAGTTGTTCACGGTTATTCAACACTTAGGTTATTTTCTATTCAAATCATAGTTTAAGGATACTTGGGTACTGAATGGACCCAACAGTCTCCCTTTATTTGGATATAAACATAGCCTAAGTGTTTTTGTTTAGTGTAAGTGAGCAAATGTCTTCTTCTTAAACTGAAGATCTTAAAAAGTAACTAAGGAACACTGATAAACATAAAAACGTCCTTCATTCATATATTACAATGGTCCTAACAAATACTACAAAAGATAATAAAATTACAATCAGAGATACTCAGTCCATATGATATCCCAACGCTTCTAGTTTCACCTTCTTAGATTTGAGCTTCTCTTGGTCAGGGTGTTCAACCATCTTTTTCCTTAGGTCCAGACTGAATATTGAATTTTCAAGAGTTTTGACATGAGAAGCCATCACTAAATATGTTACAAAGGCTTCAATCCCAGCCTTGTTAATGTCACTCTATCTTTGAAAATCTTGATCACTAAAGTAATCGACAAAGAAAATTTGACGTTCAGGCTCTTCAAAGACCATGTTGTTTACAAAAGGGAACACCCTCAGAAAGACTTCTATTGCATTCCAATCCAGGGACTTTGATTTCTGGTTCCAGTCCAACGTGCTTTCTTTTTCTTCATGAGGACTGAGTTTGGGCTTGTTGTGACGCCGAAGCAGAGAGAGCAGACTAATTGCTAATTCTTCAGGCATTTTCTTCAGTCTTTCATATCTTTTGCTCAGTGATGCCATCGGGTCTTTAATAATGATGTTCTTTTTCTTCTGAATTATTGGACCTAATTCATCCAACTCACTAATTCAAAAATCTGAAAAATTGAAGGGATCATGGACTTCAAAGTTTCTTTTTTCGATTCCTTTATAGACATTTATTACAGCAGGCTTGGTTTTGGGTTGAATCTGTACATAAGTGATTGGTTCAGGTTTCAGTTTGCTTGTCATGGTCCACATGTATTGCTCAACGCTTCTCTTATTTGCCTCTGCCATCCTTTTGACTTTCTCATTGTGCGCTTTCTTTAGAGCTTCTTTTTCTGCATCCTGAGCCTTTTTGAACGTTTACCCAGCTTTGTCACTGATAACTTTCTTTTGATCTATTCCAAGTTTTTCAGCATCTTCCTGAACAATCTTAATCACTTCAGTCTTTGTTAATGCAAGCAATTTTGCTTCTTTAGCAGCCTTATTCACTGCTTATTCTTTCTCCATGTGAGCATTGAGTTCATCGTTTGTTAGATGTATAATCTTCCATTGATCATATATGGAATCCTGACATGTTCATCAGGGTCCTGGTGAACAATCGATAATGCTGGTACAAATTTTGTTTCAGGCTCTGATGTAGTTGCAATTTGCTTCCCTTTATTCTTGGAAGCGGTTGATGAAGTGGGGACGTGTTCGCTGGGGTCGCAGTGTATGTGTGTGCGTGGGGGGGGGGGGGTTTCGTCGAGGTAGACCGACCCAAGGTTGTGCTACACCATCTCGGTATTAAGTTTTGATAGCCGCTTGTATTTTTGCGTGGTTACGCGAAGTATTTTTTCAAGTGGTAAAGACCCATCTTGTTGTAAATAAATCTGTAAGGTATAAAAGACACCAAAAGCAACATCTTTATGATTCATGAGCAATAAATTTATGGTTTCAACTTTTAGCATTGTATAAAATTAATAGATGATACAATTAATTGAAGGGTTGCAAAAGAAATAATTTAATATAAGAGAAAAAAGGGTTTTGCTAAACATTGCCTACTAATAAATGGTTAAATCAAATTAATTAACCTATTATTTTCATATTTAAAGTAATTATGTTTTCAACAAAATGAACATACAAATGACATTAAACAACATATATATATATATATATATATATATATATATATATATATATATATATATATTGAGAAGGTTTTTTATTTTGAGAAGATTGAGAAATCTTCGTTTGAGCAAATTGATTCATGTTTTTTATTTGATTCACAAGTAAATATCATTTTATGGTGCATCGAATCTATAAATCACAAATTTGATTCACAAATCATTGTTAAAATCAAGTTATGATGATGATTCATTAAATTTGTACAGATGATTCAGTATACTACATATATCGCAAAATCGAGAGATTTTTAAAATTGATTCAATTTTTTTTTACACATTTTGAATTTTAATCACATTAAAATGAGTTTTACGCTTAAAAAACATGAATCAAAGTTAAAAATCTATCGTTTTTGAAAACCTTCTCAATCTTCTCAAAATAAAAACCTTCTCAATCGATTCGGATTATATATATATATATATATATATATATATATATATATATATATATATATATATATATATATATATATATATATATATATATATATATATATATATATATATATATATATATATATATATATATATATATATATATATATATATATATATAGGGAAGGATCCGTAAGAAGAAAAACTAAAATAAGAATTTATAGCCACACATTTTAAATAAGGGAGAGTTTTTCAGGGGAGATGCATCTATTTTAATAGGTGCATCTGAAATGTGTGGTTGTGGTTTCTTCTTATCCTTCTCATTTTAATTTTTCTTCTTATTTGATCCTAACTCTCTCTCTCTCTCTCTATATATATATATATATATATATATATATATATATATATATATATATATATATATATATATATATAAAGTAGTCATATATTTAATATTAAATAAACTATAAATTACCTTTTACATGTATCATAATTATTGGTTTAACTATTGTCCAGTGAGCAATGTTTAGCAAAACCCAAAAAGAAATGTTTTGCTAAACATTTTCCACTAGGAAATACGGAGTAGTTAAATCAAATTAATTAATCTATTGTTTTCATATTTAAAGTAATTATGTATTTAACACACAATTAATGAACATAAAAATGACATTAAATAACATATTTTTTCTATATTTAAAGTAGTCATATATTTAATGTACAATAAATAAACTATAAATTACCTTTTATATGTATCATAATTATTGGTTTAACTATTGCCAGTGGTCAATGTTTAACAAAACCCAAAAAGAAGCGTTTTGCTAAACCTTGCTCACTAAACAATGGTTAAATCAAATTAGTTAACCTATTATTTTCATATTTAAAGTAATTGTCTATTTACCACACAATAAATGAACATACAAATGACATTAAATAACATATTTTTTTTGATATTTAATGTACAATAAATAAACTACAAATTACCTTTTATATGTATCATAATTATTGGTTTAACTATTGATCAGTGGGCAATGTTTAACAAAAACTAAAAAAAATATATATAAAAGAACTTGAAAAAATGTACTAACAAAAGTGATGGAGTTTGCATATATAAAAAAGAAAGTATCATCATTATTATGTTTTTAAGGCCGTTTTTTTGTATTGGTGATTATATGTCTATCATAAACAACACTTTAACATGTAAAACTTGAGTCATGGATTCCTATACAATTTTTTTACTCTTTTTATTAATTTAACAGAAATTACTTTGGTTAACTATTTTATATTGTGTTATTGAAGTATTTAGATATTTTTATCAAATCAATCATATTTAAATGTTAATAAAACATTTTATCTACACCAAATCTTTTGATTTAGTGGCATGTGAGCAGGGGTGTTCATCGGTTTGGTTTTCGGGTTTGTGGATTGTATGGTTCGGGTTCATCGGTTTGAAAATTTTCAAAGTCAAAACCAAACCAAAACCAAACCAATTCTAAAACCAAATTATACACCAAATTATATTTCGGTTTGGTTTCGGTTAAATCCAATAAAACCAAATTCAAGTAAACTTCAATACATGATCTAGAAGTGAAAAATAAAAACCTAAAAGTTTAAATAAAATTAACAAACCAAAATGTCTCATAAAGTACTCAAAGAAATCAACAAAACAAGTGTTAGGAAATCAAAAGGTTTTAGAACTTAACGGAAGTAAATAAAAGCGGTAAAATGTTCTTCGCCACAAGTCTTCTGAAGTCTTATTAAATTGAATACTTCATCTTTAAATCTACAAGCATCTAAACCCAGTTACAACTACTTCAATGTTTGCATTTGATATTGTTTTCATCACTGAAAAATCAATGCTTGAATCAATGCTTGATTTGAGGAGTGATTAATTTAAAAGATTTTAAATTATTATCATTGTTAGTTGGGAAGTTAAAGATAATTAATTTTTTTATGTGGATAGAGATATTCGATTTTTTCGGTTTGGTTTGGTTATATATTTGTCAAACCCAAAACCAAACCGAATACCGATTAAATACTTCGGTTCGGTTTCAAACCAAACCATACACCAATTAAAATTTTCGGTCCGGTTTTATTCGGTTTCATTCCGGTTTATTTTTTGGTTTGTTTGGTGTCAAACCAAACACTGAACACCTCTACATGTGAGTGTGCTCACCGATTAATAGGTTGTAAGTTAAATTCTCGCTAAAAATATCTATGAAATAAATGGTGCATGTATGTATATGAAAAATAATTGTCGTTATAGTTTATTTTTAATGAAAATACAAAATAAACTAAAGTTAGCAAAATTAGAGGTGATAAAATAGGTGGATCGGGTGAGAATGGGTCACGGGTCTCGATAGGTTTGGTCTAGACGTGTTCGAGTCTAGATGCGTCTCCTATAAACATAGGTCTAAATGAGTATGGATCTAGATGGATGTTGATCAGATCGACAAGATTTATTTATTTATTTATGTTTTTAGTAAAAGATGAAAAAAGTGAAAAAAAAAATCTATATCAAAAATTGACTCGCTAGACCCGTTAATTAGTTGTTATATTATTGCACTTTTCTATCAAATACCCAGTTAGTTAAGTGTTTGGTGTAACGTTTTGTGTAACTATAGTTGTTTGCCGCTAGAATATCCCGTTGCTATGCATAGGTACTCGTCTAGTTATAAAACCTCCAATATGCATATGCCTCTTCTTATATAACCTGTGCATAACCCGTTAATATGTTCGTAAAGCTAAAGTAAAGTGATCAACTATCATCTAAAGAAAATAGTAATTTTTTTGTTTATTAATAATTTTCTTTTAAATAAAATGATCAAGTATAACTTAATTTGTGGTACATATAAATGCTTTTTCATACAGATTATTTAAAAGTTTGAATAAATACAACCGTGTTTCTTTTAATAGTTTTCGTGTCTAAATTTGCATTTTCAGTTTTCCACCTTTTCACTTAAAAAAAAGGCGGTTTTTTCCATTATATGCAGTTAAGATTATGATTTAAAAAATCTAACTATCTTTTAAAGCACAAAAAACTTTTCTAACATTAAATGACTTAGACTATTGAAATCTTAAAATTAAGCAATACAACAACAAAGCAAAATGTACAAATAAATTAAACCCAATTTTAAAACATTAAATATATCTAATTAATTTCCTAACAATAAACATATTAAATATCAAAAATCTTAAAATTAAGACATAAATATAAAGCTCTTAGTACAATAAACACACATATGAAGATCTTAAAGTTAATAATACAACATTAAACACACTAATAAATTTTATTTTTAAAACACCTCTATGATAAAAAAATACATTTTATTATACACATTGTACAAACAAATAAAAAACACAGAGCTTTATACAATTTATATGCTAACAAGTTGATGGTACACATAATTTTAAAAATCGGACCGGACCAACGAGTTCAATCAGAATCCGAAGTCGTCATCGGTTCGACTAGCCAATAAAAGACCCGTTCAGAAACGAAACAAAAAGGACCAATTGAAAACAATAAAAATGGGTGAAGTGAGTCGGACTGAAATCAATTTTTTCTCTGATTATCACATAGTATTCATCACTGCAACGCGCGAATACGCGGCTACTATTTAATTATCGGGTCTCTACTCTCTTGCCACTAAGCAAAACCTGTGTTAAGAATCGGGTTGACCCGGTACAAAAAAGGAGGAGCGACCGGCTTTCATACTTTACTTTTGGGTTTTTGACAATCAAACAGCCTCACTTGTACGCCTCCTTAAACTGTCACAAAATCATTTTCCATCAAAGGTTAGCTAGTTCTTTCTTTGTCATCATATATAACCAAAACCATGTTTTTCTTTTTCTTTTTTTTGGTTTTATTATAGGATATTGTGTTATCTTTCTCAGGTTTTTTTTATCAGATATTCAAAGATGCAATTAACTCTTGAATTCGGGTAAGTCAAGTTACAATATTCATAAATTATATATCTGCATATCTTTGCCATATGAACAAAGTTATGTTATTCTCTAGTTACAATAAAATTAATGTAATTTTACAATATGTGCTACAAACCCTTGCGTATGATACTCCAACTAGGACGCTAGTAATTGCGTAAAACTGCTGTCTCGCAGTGACTTTTATGTATCTTGACGTAGGTCTAGGCGCTTGCCCTTTAACGAAGAGGCATGAGCAAAGCCGTGTAGATGAATGGGTCAAATTCAGTTTCAGAAGCGTTTGAGTTTACTTAAGGGCTTTAGATATGTAAAATCTTGTGTGAAATATCTAAAAGGGGTCAAGGGGATCGTTAGATGAGCTTAATGCTGTAGAAATTGATTTGGTTTCAAGACTAAATTTTTACGCGTTCCACTAGTTGACCTGCTTTTAATTAGCGTACGACCTTTTTTTAGTAGAGCTTATTATTTCACTTGCGAGCTTTCTAGGTCTGTCTTGTTTATGACCACATGCCCAAATATGTTATCCACAAACATTAGAATGCGTCGTTGCTTTCAGTTGATTCAATGTACATGATTCGTTATAGTAGTTTATTTGAAATAGTGCTACAACTTGCGATAAACAGTCTGTTTTCTATTTTGCGAACTGTTTTGGATGGTATCTTTGTGTTCCGTGTCTAATTGGTATGCCATTCTTCAGACAATTAAACATGCTTATTACCTAATTCTATTACTTTATGCTGAGCCTGTTTTGTCTACTGAGTGGTCTTCCTCACTGACAATACTTACTTTCTTTGTGCTACTTTCCTGTTTTGTATCACACATTATCTTTGATTTGTATGTTTGTTATCAAACTCAGGGGAGGACTAGAACTTCTTTGTAACTCTGTGAAGATCCATAGTGTCGATGTTGACCTACCAGCTGAGGAAAAAAAGGTGCAGCTTTTTAAGTTGTCAAACACAACACTCAACTTCTAGCTCACCTTTTAGATATTCACATTTGTAATCAAATCCGAAATATAATCGATCTTAATTATGTTTTATAGTTAACTATGAAGCACTTGCTTGCTTGGGTTAAATCCAACTTAATCAAGGAGAGGCCTGAGATGTTTATGAAGGGAGACACCGTGTAAGTTCCCACATATTCTTTGATTCTTTATCCTGAACATCCTTAGTCTTGTTTATTTTTTGTCTCAAAACTAGTGGCAAAAATGGGAGGGTCAGGTAATGTGTCAAGTGGTTTTAGGCAAACAGGGTAAATTTGGTGCGGGCTGGGTTGACAGTCGCAATGGTTAACTTTTATCGTGAATAAAGTGGCTTTGGACTTTGGAGTTATGAGCTCATAACAAATGTTTGGGGAACTTTTAACCATTCAACCGTTCCTTTTTAAGTTTTAACTATTATTTTGAATTCCCATTTGACTCGTTAAAAATGTAATATGACCCATATATAGCAAATGAGTCGAGAAACATCTTTACATTGTAGCTCTACCTCTTATTGTGATCATTCTTGTGCAGGCGACCTGGGGTTCTTGTTCTTGTGAATGACTGTGACTGGGAATTGAGCGGCCAGCTTGACACGACCTTGGAAAATAAAGATGTTGTCGTTTTCATATCTACTTTGCATGGGGGGTAGTCACCATGACGCCATGTACATGTAATGGATATTCTTTGGGCACTTGCTGGAAGATATTAATGTTTAACATTTTCAGTTATATTCCATCCTGCATGGGTGACAGTCGCTGCCCATATGTATCTTTTTCCATTCTGAGACAATGAGTGTTATAAATTAATCATTAGTGGGAGCTTGCAAACACAGCTGTAATATATACTTTTTATATGCTTGAGTTTATGGAGTTGTAAGCCGAGTTTACTCTATTGACGTGAATTAGAAAGGCAAAATGCGTTCATGATTTGGGTAATATATCTTATTAAGAATCAGACAGATTCAAATTTAAGTGTTGTTGCAACATTTGGCCTTGGGGAATCTTATCCTCATTGGGTATTCATGCTTGAACCTTTGTTGCATCTCTTCGGTCACACCAACTTTCTTTACTGAGACCTCTGCAGCGTATGTGGTTGTGGTGGTGGAATCGGTTCCTTATATGATCAGAAACAACAATTCCCGAGAAAAAACTTTTTAAAAATAAACTAAAAGGATACGGGTTCAAACCCCGTGGATTAGTCGACCAAAAGGTCGGAAATCACGGTTACCAAAAAAAAAAAAAAAAAAAAAAAAAAGGAGGATACGGGTTAAAAGGTATGAGAGTTGTTAATATAATCTAGGTGACCTTATAAAATCTAATCCGTTACAAGCAGTGGATCGTTATTGTCTTACTTCTGGACTTCTGGTTGTGGGATGAGCAATTTTGGTGTTCCTTGCTTCATCTCAGCATCAGCGATTAATGTATTTTTTGTCGGTTTTCACGTGTTTGAGCTCATGTTTTCAAGTGTCAATCTCAAACGGTCTTGTATGAAGTTCGAGGTTTAAACTCATATTTGAAAGGATTAAAACCATAGCTTTAAAAGAGATAAACAACAAGTGCAATAAAATATCTACTATTAAAAAATAAAAAATAAAAAATAAAAAGAATTTGTTGAGAGTGGGATTTGAACCCACGCCCTTTCGGACCAGAACCTTAATCTGGCGCCTTAGACCAACTCGGCCATCTCAACTTCGATGTCAAAACTTGTTCAGAAATATATATATTCAATCATTCAGTTCAAAAATATAAAGATCTCGTTTTATGTTTTTGTTTCATCAACTTCACCAATAATCAAGACACACAACACGAATTGTTGCCACATTAGCCAAGATAAGGGCATTAGAAACGTTAATCTTGAAACCATTGGGAGCTCTGAAGAATTAACAACCAAATTATCATTTTCTTAATACGAGTTGAGTTACATAAATAATCACAAATGTTTCATTCACCTATCATATCGAATTGCTATTTTCTTTGCTGGTTACATGCTTGTTTATCTTTAGATGTAACATATCTAATACGTCTATAACCTGGAATCTATGAACTATTTGATAAATTTCTCAAGAGTTTTTTATTTTTATGTATTTTGAACGAAAACATTACGTTTATTTAACGTGAAGCATTGTCCAGAGATCCAAGAGCTTCATTCGTGATCCCTCTAACCCATTCATCCATTTTCTTAACCATCGGTTCATCTTCACCCATCTCGGCAAAACAATCACTACACGTATCAATATTTGTAGAAATAGCGGTAACATCAAAATTAGCTTGATCAATGTTTTGTGCGCCAAGGCTTTCAAGGCTTTTCTTGATATCTTCAATAGCGGCGTCAATGACTTCATTACAATTATTTATGCAATCTTGCGCAATAGGCGGTGTGTTAGGATCTTCCTTCTTTTTATTAAGGAGTTGGCTAAACTCGTCAAGGTTTGCTTGGATGGCTTGCATTTGTTTTGAGACCTTATTAGCCACATTGGCTTGTGTTTCAATTGATGCCGTTTGAGGTGCAACATCTGAGACTGCGGGTAGTTTTAAGTCGGATGGTTTAAATTGTGGAATAGTCTCGGATGAAGCCGTCACATATAAGGCGGAAATGAGAAGAATGACATAGATGAAGAAGGCCATTTTGTGATCAATGGAAGGCATTGCCTCTTGCTAGTTTTAGTATGTGTTTGTGATTGAGACTTAGAGTATAATGGGGGGCCTATTGATGGTGAATTATGGTTTTTTGAGTTTGGATTGGTGGCAATAATTAGCCATACATGAACCTGTAAATATTGTGGTTAAAAGATTTTGAGAATCCCCTTAATTGTAGCCATCTCTTATGGTTTTTGTGAAATACCTTATAATAGAATGTGGATAATTATGAGACAGAAGAGAACATGCATTGATACATACTCGTATTACTATGTTCAATTATCTTTCTTAGATAAAGTGATGGACAATGTAGTCATTATTTTATCAGACAACATTTTGAGCTTGTTTGACGCGTAAGCTTATATGAGACTTTAAGCTGATTTTGTTACATACAAGCTACTTTGAAATATAAGTTTTTGTTTACTTGACAAAGCTTGTAACAGCTTCCATAAAGATAGACTTCATAAGTTCTTCAAATTATATGCTACTTCTAGTAACTTATAAATATAAAAGTCAACTTTCTTCTTTATCTTTAGCTTCACGGGTTATGCTAAACACATCTTACGTTTCTCTATATTGAGTTGTTTTAACCGGATAGCAGGTGATTTGAACACTTCAACTTTTGATTTGCAAACTCTTTCTCATATTGTAAACAACTGTACACATTTGACATGATGCTTAATTACTATACTTACTTATACCTTGATGTGTACAAATCACCTCGAAACCAAATGGTCTTGATAAGTGACTAAGCACAATGGCACCATCACAACCACAACCACGAGCGAGTCTTACTTGGCACCGCCTCACCACACATGATACCGTTATACCATCACCACCAACACATGTGGTGTGTATTGTTGTGGATGTTAACGGTGGTTTGCAATACGCTAGAGGTGGCAAAACAGGCGGGCTGAGCAGGCACGGGCTATAGTCCAAACGAGCTCGGCCCGAACGGGCACGAGCTTAAACTAGCTCATGTTATATAAATCGTTGAACGAAATATAACATTTACAGAGATAAAGTGGTAAAAAAAAATATAACACTGGCTCGAAAATGACACCACCACATTTTTGGGCGTTTATTATTACCATAAGCATATGTTTGTAACATAGATTATTCAAGTAGTTGGTAGCATATATCCACTTTGATAGGAGACACTTTGGCCACGTAAAGATACAAACTCCACTCCTGATATAAATTGTACCAATCTCATCATAATTTTGGAGTCAAATAACTTTTTTCTTTAAAAAAAACCCAAATTAGTAGTAATAAATAACAAAAACAATTAAAAATAAAAATGGCTAATCGTTTTCCAACCATTTTACACCATAGACTTCCAACATTGGCGGGTGCTCATCCCAATGCTTGTTCTGCTCATTTATCAACAACAACAAGCAAGAGTCTAAGCAGTAGTAGGTACTACCCAGTACGACGTCGTTTGGTGTTTGGAATTGGAGTTTCGTTTTTGTCTCAGTTTATCAACATGTCTGGTGTCAATACTATCATTGCTTCAGCTAGAACCAAGGGTTCTGTCGATAAGGTTATTTTTTTGTATTTTTTTATGTTTGATATGTGTTGGGTGTGCAAGCTTAATCCCATGTTGGCAATAAGTTAATCTCCAAGTTAACATATATAAGCTTGCTAGGCTACTTGTTATATTGTTACCATTTTGTTTTAGAATGGAGCCTTATGTGTTTTTTTAAGCTTATATAGCGGGCTTACGGCGTATATGGTTTTTGGCTTATGTTTCATAAACCCAAACTTTTTGGCTTAGTTTGGGCTTGTGGGGTTATAAGTTTATCATGTCATAATAAGCTTTATATAAGCCGAAAACCAAATAAGCCATAAGCATTCTATATAAGCTTAAACAAACACCCCCTTAGGTTTTTCTGTTATATTTGTGCTGAAATTTGGTTTAAGGGATTTTGATCGGGAATTTTGAATATCGTATGGCCAGGGCCTATGCTACCGTGATGAAATTAAAAAGAAAAAATAAAATAAAATAAAATTAATTAAATGATTAAAACCATTTTATTTAATACGAGTAAACAGATGAAGTTGTTTAGGCTACCCGGGGAGGGCGAGTCTTAAACTCAGATGTACTCGGTGAGGTGTGAGGTTTGAACCCTAGATATCTTGTGTGGATATTAGACAAAATCTGTTTGTAGTATATTCATGTGGCTACTAATGGCTTCACGATATATAGTTAGTTATGAGTATTTGGGTAAACTATTACGGAGTATATAGAAGTTCGGAACATAAATAGCAAGTAATATGCAAATTTTCATATGATAATATGTAATATGCTTTCGTATTTATAATTGCAGATATTGGAGAATGTGGACTGGCCCGAACAATTTCCTTTCAGGGATGAAGATTTTCAACGTTTTGATGAGTATGTTCCTTTGAAACTATTCATTATTGGTTTCTCTTACCCGACAATGTTTCTTAGCTCACAGAAAATACAATAACTCCAAAGAACGCAATGATCTAAGATTTCAATACGTAATTATAACTACAAAGTATGCTAGCCCTTTAAATCTTTGTGTATATATAGTCGTGCTCCAGTTATTGCTTAAAGATTAATGTGGGTCAAAACGGGTCAGGCTGACTCAAGAAAACAATTGATTCTCCAGTTTGTTTACAAATAATGTATGTAGTATCTAATATCATTACAAAACTGTATTTAAAAATTGAACTATAGTAAGTTTGGAATAAACAGTCATTTGAAAACATTTGAATCACACTTACGGCGAACACAAACCCACTTTACCAGTCTCATGTTTAACAAAGTTTCTGAATTCGACAGATATGACTATAATATTGTACAAACAGCATGTATTGCATAGATACTATCTTCTATGTGCTAAACTGCACATTTTACTGTGTACTTGAATTGTGTATCTCGTGTTTTTGCAGATCATCGGATTTAGTTTTCTATGAATCTCCACGTTTTGTAACTCACATAGATGATCCAGCCATTGCCGCTCTTACCAAATATTACCAAGAAGTTTTTCCTCCAAGTAACACTCCGGGTGTAGCTCTTCTCGACATGTGCAGCAGTTGGATCAGTCATTATCCTCCAGGATATAAGCAAGAACGTATAGTGGGTATGGGTCTTAACGAAGAAGAGCTCAAGGCAAATAAAGTAAGAATCAAACCGTTAGACCCATTTGTTCAAATCTTCTTTCTTATTATCGTTGCATTGATTTGGTGATATAATGTAGGTCCTCACTGAGTATCTTGTGCAAGACCTAAACGTGAACCCTAAGCTACCGTTTGAAGATAATTCGTTTGATGTTATCACGAATGTGGTTAGCGTTGACTATTTGACAAAACCGATTCAAGTATTTAAGGAGATGCATCGAATTCTTAAGCCAGGTGGCAAGGCTATTATGAGGTGAGAATGCTGTTTGACTTTAAAATAATGATGTCATAATAAGTACGCATCTTTAGTGACATGAAGGTCAAAGGCTCGAGTCAAAGAATGGGAAATTCTGGCCTATATGGGTTTTATTTTTTAATCTTTTGGGTTTCTCAAAATGGCCCATTTTGACCATTACCCAACCCGCCCATTTAATCACCTTTAACAAAATATAATGCCTTGGACTATGTTTCTGTCAAATGAACAGCTTTTCGAATCGCTGTTTTTTCACAAAGGCGATATCAATATGGACATCAACTGGTGATGCGGATCATGTTATTTTTTAATCTTTTGGGTTTCTTAAAATGGCCCATTTTGACTGTTACCCAACCCGCCCATTTAATCACCTTTAACAAAATATAATGCCTTGTAATATGGTTCTGTCAAATGAACAGCTTTTCGAATCGCTGTTTTTTCACAAAGGCGATATCAATATGGACATCAACTGGTGATGCGGATCATGTTATGATAGTTGGAGCATATTTTCACTATGCTGGAGGATTTGAACCACCTCAGGTGAGAAACTTTGTTATAATTAATGTCATCTATGCAGAAAACAACAAACTGCTGACTTCGAATGTCAAATGTCAACCAAACAGAATTTTGACTTCAGAATAAGAAACTCATTAGTCATACAATGATCCTTGCAGGCTTTAGATATATCTCCAAATCCTGGCCGTTCTGACCCGATGTACATTGTCCACTCAAGTAAGCTGGCAACAGCGTGAAAACCAGGTATGACATCAAGAAGCTGATTTTTGGATTTTTCACGCTGAGATATTATACAAGGCAGAAAAACGGCATTTTATGTTGACAGGTTAGTGCATATCTAGGTACACAATGACACAAACGAGGTTATGAACTGTTACTGTATTTTTCTTAGAATGAGTTGTTTTGTTTTATTCAGTCAACTTTTATACCTCACATTTTGTTAGAATATGATGCCCGAAGAAAATAAATTAATGTGTATAATTCGCTTGCATATTATGTGTCAAGGATACATTTATTTAATTCTGAATGATAGAAAGGGAATAATCCAAAATAAAACATAAAAAAGCAGATTCTTGTATTGTATTGTATGGTGAAGTAAATTGCACAAACTGAAGTCCAAAATAAAAGGCACAAAAGGAATATATGCACACCACTAGCTCAAGAAAACGATACTTTCCTTTGTATAAGTAGTAACGCATGCTGTTCAAGTCATTATAGCATGACACTCGAGCACTGGGAAATGGGCGTTACCTAGAAAAATAACCATCATTCATGAATGTAAACTATTACTGATTCTAACATAGTAGCAACGTTCTAGGTTACTTTTTGGACCCCTTATGTGTGTTCTTGTAAGCATTAAACGCTACAAGATAAAGGCAAATGAGAACGATCACGGCTATAATCAATATCACATTGGCTTCCTTCCATTCTCTTCTTAGGTTCCCCAAAACACCTGCTTTACAGGAGTCACAATTGTAGCACAGTTCATTAGGGTCATTGTTCCATATGATGCAGTCCACATCCCCCATTGGGTTCGTTGGGTTGATCCATGTTATTGGGTTCACGTATTGATACCCACAAACTGTTGGTGGCTTGCAACATCCTGACTGTAAAATAATCCGTATTCAGTATTCATACACACACAGGGTCACAGACACTAGAGGTGGCGATTTAGAAACGGATCAGATCAAGACATTAGCTAGATGGAGAACGAGTTAAATGGGTCTACTGTAATACTAGTTTTTGGTATCATAACTAATGCATTCGTCATTTATAAAAAAACAAAAAAATTGGATAAAAATGTGTATGCCGGTCAACCAAACAAACCTGGACATTCTCAACCAACCCTGCCCGTTTAACCCTTGCTACAAAATGACCCGTTTAGCCAGTTACCCAGCCCGCATGATCCCACCTCTAATAAACACATATAGCTGGAAGAATTACCTGAAGAGATGAGATATGTGCAGCAAAGAACTGAGGTGCAGTGTAAGAAGCCCAAACCATTTTCTTACAAACTGAAGACGAAGCCAAACATGCCCTTATACTTCCCCAGTTCTCAGGATCAGTAATATGATCCCTCAACCACTCCGAGTACCCCATGTAGCGGTACTCATCATACTCCCGACCAGGAACAGAGTATGCACCAGAAGGGTGAGTAACAATATAAGCAAGTATCAGTAGAATTATTCCAGTAATAATGAGAGCAGCGTTGCAAAAAAGGTAAAACGCCAATAACCCTTGTTTGTTACAGTAAGCACCAATGAAGCCTGTGAGTGCAAGGAGGAGGAAAAGGACACCTATGAAGACAATGGGCCACGGGAGTGAACGTATGCAGTGGTTGTCGGGTTTTGAAGCTAGCCAGATTCCAGTGATAATAATCGGGATTGAACATATAAGTGCTATGAAGTTTATAGTAGCTATTATGTTGTTGCTTACTGCCATGAGAGGGTTTCACACAGTTGGAAGTGAGTTTTCACACAGATGGAGAATATAGGAAAATGCAGGAAAGCATTGGCTATGGGTATAGGGAACATATTCTATACCCACTAATAATATATTATGTCACTTTTTATAAGATGATTGGTAATTTAGTTACTTTAAAGATTCTTAAGGATTAGGCAAGGAAAATGCCAATTTGATTACATTTAAAAGTTATTCTTTTTTAGTGTCTATATATGCAATGATTATAAAAAGATTTAGTTGCAAGGTGGAGTTTCCTTTTTTGCTAGTGATGGAATCAAACTTATCTGCATGTTGCCTATCAGTGAGCAGCATTTGTTTATATCAAACTAGCTGCAGACCAGCTGTTGCACTCTGTGATTGACTCAAGGTACGAAAGGTCAAGTTCGATTGAAGTTTTTATAGGCTTGTTATGAATCCAGGTTTGAATGATACTTTTCCAAAGGGCTTGTTAGTGTTGTATTCACCCTTTCATCTCTCTGACATGAACCACAATATGATCTCACATGCCATTTATGGCTGAACGGAATACAAAGAGGAAATGTGCTGAAAAGTATGATTTTAGACGACCATCGTATATTACCAGTAAACATAACAAGATCAAGCTCTTGCGACTCCTCATCTTTGTCATCAAGTAAAATAAACATGAATCCAGTATGTACTGAATCATAATGCATTACTAGCTCATAACCCGTGTTCAACGCGGCCTTATAAAGTAAATCAGTAAAGTTAAATACAAAATTAGATAATAAGAATATCCAAATTTATAAAAATGACAATTAATAAACTCATATATTCTATAATTATATACATTATATCATTATAAAAATGATAAGTGATGTTAACTAAGAAATGTATGTTGTTTTATTAAATGTTAATTATGAAATAATTACACAAAACCATAGGGTTTCATTTAGCAAAACCCTTTCATAGTTGATGAGGGAGGAAAGTAGATATTGTCACTTGAACAATTCACGAAAGATCCACTAGAGAATAAGGCTGAGCATGGACGATCTAAAATCGAACCGGACTGACAAAAACCGACCCGACCCGACAGCCTTTCAGTTCGGTCTTGGTTTCATGTTTTTTTTTAATTTTCGGTTTCGGGCCTGTTCGGGCCGGTTCAGTGCAGTTCGACCTAAAACCGACAAAAACACACTTAAACCGAACCGACACAAAACTGAACCGAAGCGATCATATTTGATTTGGTTTCAATTCATGTTTTTCACGAAATCGGTTCTCAAGTCGGTTTGGTTTTTATCGGGTCGGTTCGGTTTTGGACCTTTGCTCAACCCTACGAGTAGACAATATCACACATTATTACTCAATTGACCAAATCTTTTCGAGTAAGAGATAGCCAGCAAAGTATACACAAACATTAATTGAATTGAAAGTCTTTGAAGTCGCATTATTCATCATTATTGAAGATCATTGGATTCTTAACACTTTTAACGTGTCATAAGATAGTTTGAGTGTCGTTCTTTGAGGTGTTGTTTAAGCTGTCTCATGTCTGTTGGAGCCTTCTTAAGACTTCTTTTCTTCTTAGTTGCAAATTTATTAGGGAGGACACCTATTTTTCCGTAATTAAACAAAAAAATAAAAATAAATAAATAACTCAAAAATCATTAATGATGGGTGCCAGTTATCACTACTACTTATAATGCATCAATGAATCTCTCTCTTATTAAATTTTCAGACTTTCAGACTTGCAACTAATAAAGCATGATATACAACACTTAAAAGCACATAATTTTCAGACTTACAAGCAAATAAGCATAGTGTACAACACTTTAATGCCAATATTAAAAAAACACCACATTAATACTATTTAAGTGGTCAATTAATACATTATTTAATTCACCCATACACCAAAATAGACAACAATTTAATCACAATTTACAATTTAATCAAGCTACTAAGCCAAACAAACACTAAAAAATTATTAGGAGGCATAAATAAAAAATTGTTGCAGAGGCTACACAAATTTTTCCGGCGACCACAATTTTTTCCGGCAGCGACACAAATTTTTCCGGCGACCGCAATTTTTTCGGTGGATTTGTTATAACTTTTTCTGGCGAGAGCGGAGGCTACAACAAATGCGGCATGCGGCAAGTAATTGGCTACAAGTGGCGGCAATAAGAAAAAAATACCAAAACATTAGATCTAAAAAAAACATATAGATCTACAAATAAAATTAATAGATCTTAAAAAATGAACTGATCTATAGAAAAAAAACTATAGATCTACGAAAAAAACTTTAGATCAACAAAACTATAGATCTACAAAAAAAAAAAATAGATCTAAAAAAACTATAGATCTACAAAAAATATATATATATTTATACCTCAAAACTTGATGTTGGAAGGTTTCGGTGGTGCGTTAGTGGTGCAGTCGGGTGGTTGGGCGGTGGCGGCGTCGGTTGGTGGCAACATAGCGTGGTGGAGGATTAACGTGGTGGTTGTGATAGTTGGGATGGTTTTTGTGAATAGTATTTTTTTTCTTCATGTTATGATGATAACTGAATTTGTTTTTGATGTTGATGGTGAGAGTGTATTTTTGTAAGATGAAAGTGACTATGTGTATTTTTTAGAGTGAGAATGTATGAGTTTTTTTTTAGACCGTGAGATGTGAGAATGAGGAGGATGAGTGAATGTTATGTGTGTCTTTGTAAAGTGTGGGTATTTACTTTTAGGGCAACAGGTCAAATGGGCTTAAACCCGAACGGGCGCGGACCAAACGGGCTCAAGCTCGAGCAGACACGGGCCAATGGGTTAGAGCCCGAACGGGCACGGCCTATACAAAATTCTTGATATCCGTAAATTTATTGTTAAAAAGAACATAATAAACTAAAATACATTATTCATCGAAAATTTTTATTTCAGGGTACCCGCCGCTGCAACGCGCGGATACCCTGCTAGTATTAGTATTATTCACTAACACTCCAATTAACACCAATGGGTGCCTCAGTAGAAACCATCAAACCAACATATACATCTTTTTTTAGAAACGGCAAAAAATATATTACACAACAGATTGGTATATAGCAACTCTGTTAAATCAATCCACACAAAACTAAACTATCAAAATATACAAAAAGGGCCCTCACAACAAGCGACCACGAGATGTGGAACATCACCCATCACTATATGCAAATTTGCATAAATTTGGACTATTTACCCACCGTTGCCACCCCGCCCTTCGTCGATCTTCTATTAATCCACTCATAACTTTTTAGTTGGACATCTTGAAATAATTTCTCACCCGCCTCAAATTTACCTTTAAAGATTCGAGTATTTCTGTTCTTCCACACTAAATAACATGTAACCCAAACAACAGAAGTCCAAAGTAACTTGCTCGTTTTAGACATTACCAAATTTCCACTATGTAGCACCATCTCCTTTATATTAAGGGAATATATTAGCTACAATTAATTGTAGCCAATTGGCTACAATTTTATACTAAAAATGTGGGTCTCTGATTATTTTTGTGGGCCCTGATTCTTTTCTGTGAGTCCCTGAATCATTGCTATTGTATTTTTTATAAAGAATTGTAACCAATTGGCTACAAAAATTATAACAAAGCTATTCTCTTATATTAAATGCATCAAGTAAACCAACATATACATCTAATCACCAAATAAGTTCAGAAACCAACATTTTACATATAAGTTTTTTAAGAAATATAATTTTTAAGAGCACACGGTATCGTCTTCATTAACACGCCAACCGCACCCTTCTTGAACCGATGGCGCGCCGACATGCATACCGGGCTACACGCCATTCGTGAGCCAAAAGGAAATTCGCCAGTAGAGTGGCTCACGCCATTCTTGTTTAAATCGTGTATCTCTTTCTTTCTTTTTTGATTTTGTGTCTCAGCTTGTTTGTTTCTTTTTTCTTTTCTTGTTTGTTGTTTTTATTTTGCTGGTGGCGTTGAAGATGGAAATAAGAAAGAAGATGAATAGTTGGTTAAGTGTTAATTTTAGAGCAGGTGGGTTGAAGATGGAAATAAGAAAGAAGATGAATAGTTGGGTTAGGTGTTAATTTTGGAAATAGCGATACTTTTATATATTGTAATAGTTGGGATAGGTTTTTGGAAATAGCACCGTTGGAAATAGCAATACTTTTATGTATTGTCATTTTATTTGATGCAACATAATTTTATTTTAGGTTTAATAAAATAAGATTTTTTTTTAAGTGGGACCCAATGATATGTTAGTGGTGTGTTATGAGGGAAGGGTATTTGAGTTATTGGTGTGTTATTGAAAGGTGTATGATGTGGCGCTGAGATGGCATACCAATAACGTGTTATTTGTATCTTGCATACCTTGTGCTCTAAAAGTTACAACTCCGTCATGATTACCATATCATTTTGAGAACTGTCTTACAAGTATTTTAAATGGGTCCTACTACCCAAACACCTAGGTGTTTGGGTTTTCTCTTTCATCATCAAAAGCCACCATCCAATTAAAGTACCATGATCATATGTCTTGTCCCATTATCCTTATTAAACCCATTTAAAGAGGGAACTGTACCACGAGTATATATTGATCATGATATAATAATAAAAAAAGAATACAATACAATTTACAACAAAACTTGATCAATTTATACAGGATGTACTATTTCTACCCTCGAGTCACTTTATTTTGCCTACCCATAAATCCATACTCACAAAGGGATAAATCCTCACTATCCATCTAGTTTGATCTAATAGTGGGATTAACCTAAGATTTAGTAAATAAACCTAAGTCCATGTTTTTTTTCTTGTCTTTTTTTCTTTCTTTTTTATTCATTTTTTTTATTCATTTTTTTTTTTTTTTTTAATTTAAGTTTTTTTTTTTTTTTTTTTTTAAATTCTCGTTTTTCTTTTCGTTTTTTAACCGAATAAAACACCAACTTACTTAAAAGTCTGAATAAAAGTTTCATGTTTTAATGTTTAATGTGTTGAAATTTTTTTATACAGTTTTTTACGTTCTTTTTTTTATAAAAAAAAACAAGTTTTTTTTTTTTTTTTTTTTAATTCATTTTTATTTATTTATTTATTTTAAATATTTAAAAAAAAATATTTTTTAGAAAAAAAATAAGTTTTTTTTTTTAAATAAATACATTTGTAAAAAATATTTTTTTTTAAATAAATACATTTTAAAAAATATTTTTTTTTAAAGACATTACATAAATTTTAAAAAATAAATTTAAAAAATACATTGTTGAAGGTAAGAATAAAGACGTTGGAGGCATCACTGGAATTAGCTAGAAATCCAGTTGATCACGCATGTCAGTCGAGTGAAATACTCTATGAGCTTATAGATGACATTAATAATTTTCATGTGGAGTAGATTTCGTTGTAATAGCAGTAATATTTGTTGTTGTATTTGGTTAATGTTTTAATGTTTTATTGTTATTGTTTAATTAAATGGAAACTAATACACAATTAAGAAAACATAACGTAAAAAAATACACAAATAAATACACTATACATATTAAAACACTACACAATCTACACAAATAAAATACACTACACAAAAATACACACAAAACAAAAACACTATACATATTAAAACACTACAAAAATAAAATACACTACACAAAAAAAAAAAAAAAAAAAAGTAGCAAATAATTGGGCCAATCATTGGGGCGTGGGACCCATCCTATGGGGTGCATGGGAAGGAGATCATGGGGTGCCTTGCTAGATTGTCCCTTTTAAATTCTCATACTGACTGATACTAAGTGAACCATTAGTGGCCATGTAGCAAGTGTGTAGTCAGATCGCATTGGCACTTCTATGTTTACCAAATCGTAAGGTCATAACCCAATTCTTTCAACTATTCCGTACCCATTTCCATCTACCTACTCTTAATCGAAACATCTTTATATTCCTAACAACATAATTTTTTGTATACAAAGCCTTAGATATGGATTAGAACCTAAAGATATATACATGAAGGTTAAAATGTGATTAAGAAATAAACGTCCGTTGAGATAAAGAACAAAGGGCTTGGAAGGCCCCAAAACAGTTGTGGATATTAAATATCACACTTGAAAAGTTCTAGTGCAGAGCACTAATGGTTTCCAAACACATTGTTAGCTTGTCCTGCAAAATCAAAAAGATGTTATGTCCCAAAATTAAGAAATTCATTAAGGCATTATTGTTGAAGAGAGATATAATCTGAAAATACACAATGGCTTAAACAAAAACTAATAGCCCAAAACCAGAATGTTATTTCAGGCTCTCAAGTCTCAATGTTTCTGAGAAAACAGAAAGAGAGGTGTGTTTATTACAGATATAAAAACTGGTATCTAACCAGCAAAATCATTCGTAACAGGAAAATGTCCTACTTTAGCTAACAGAGTTCTAAATTTTTATCACAAACCAAATTGAAAGGATCGAAGAATTCTAAATTTTTATGTACTAATGCATAAACCAACAATAATTAAACAATATTTGTTTCTTCAGACCGAGACTTGACTAGAGGGTAACCGCCACTTCAACGCGGGTATAATGCTATCTTAGTGAAACACACATATTTATATACGAGTTTATAAAAAAAAACCTCGCTTGATTGTGGATCTAACCAACAACCAAATCGAAAAAAATAGAAGGAATCATATTTGATCTCGCATACAATGAAATTATTCTGATATTTAAAACTGAAATTGATTCTGAAAAATTTGGACCTGATGTCAATATTACATCTAAATTAACCGAAACATTGTATAAGTTAATTAATAACCGAAATATTGTATAGATAGATGGTTATTTCTGCTTCCAAAGGTTTTCTAAACAACAACTATGAACACACTTGATATGAAACACGGACGTATAGAGTTACCCTGATGATCATAACAAATTGTCAATCAATAGATGTATCTTTCGGTTCTCATCACAAAATACAAATGAATGAATACAAGAAACACAAGGTCAAAGAATGTTTTATCTTCCTCCTAAACCTAATTCATGTGACATCTATATTTACCCTTTCAATCAGAAAGCAAACAATGCAAGAATTTACAAGCAAATTTCAAAAACATACTGCCATTGGCTTTTACTTCTACGAAAAACGCCAAGTACCATCACTCCCTCTCGATGCTCGTGTCTTGATCGGTTTAAGCTTCAACCCCAAGCTTTCAGGCGAAAGTAGCTCCGCTGAGATGCGAGGCGGGCTGAGTGGGCTCCTTGGGCTGCCATCGGACTGGCTCGGTCTATACAATCCATACCCGGTTAGAAAATACTCCAACGAAACCAACATTTCTTGTGGCTGCTCTTCTGTAACCAATGATCCACAACCCTGCACCTCTACTAAAGCATTATATCTTCTATCCAGTTTTGAAGTCATCTGGAGGGATTCCGAAAGGAATGGGGAGCTGTCACCAACGAATATAAGTGTTCTGCATTTTAGTTTCGTCAATCCTTCAGTAATGTCAGGTCTCCTGCACATTCAAATACATTTATAAAAAAATTAGTTACCAAACACCAAATACGAAGCACAAAACATAACTTCCCAAATAGAGGTCGAAATTTTGATCCAAGTTGATACTGGTTATATTTATCACTAATGGGTCAAATGGTCCAATTTGGTGTATAGAATCTTATTAATAATTACTCTTTTTTACATAGATTACATAAGCTAGGTTATTACAATATTAGTCTCTTCTTTTTGTATGAAGCGATTTTAGATTGTATGAACTATAAATAACAAGCTGGGTGATTTTCGACCCGATTTTAGATTGTATGAATTATAAGCATCGCCAAAATCAACCCACTCGTTAGTAAATGGGTCGAAATTGCTACCTCTACTGAACACAAAACAACCAATTAATATCTACCTATCAATTGCTTGAAGAAACCGCATCACGTTAACACTTTGCCTTTCATCCAATAGCTGAAAAAAATAAACACGAGGGTGTGTTATCCAATATGTAGAAAAAGAAATAAACGAACGGCCATATGTTTAGAAGACACACCTTTCTACACACTTGAACAATATCTGATTCCGGCATTTCTGGACTACCACGTACTTCCTGATGTATTAGGCGTTTCTTAAAGTCAACGAATGCGTATGTACACGATTATAATGTCATGAAACACGAAAGTTCTTATGGTACCTTACTGAAGTATCTTTGAAGCAAACACTCCTTCAACACGCTACACATACCGTAGTAGTAGAGCAAATTCAACATCAACTACGCATCAAAGTAAGAAAAATATATAATTAACTCACAAAATGACTCTAGAATGCAATTAACTGTGAACCCTATTCAGAGTGCAAAATAACAGACCTTATTGTACATCCATTCGGTCCAAGAAGGTGCCTTGCACAAAGGCGATATCAGTATCAAACCCGTAACTCTGTCTCTGTATCTCATCTGTCAAACAAACAGAACCTTTAAATACCAAACCCTGATAAATGGTAACCAGTTTACATATATAGGAATATATCAAATATACCGCAAATAATGTAAGGATGTATGCACCGGCCATTGCCCCCAAACACATTACTGCACCGAGCCTGAAATGATTGAGGACCTCAAGTATTTGATCACAAAGATCATCAACAGAAGGGACGGGATCATCGGGACAGATGGATGCAGCTCCTAACTGCAACAGCTCTTATGCAAAGCCCAGAAGATATTTTTGGTTAATTATATAATTAGGTAGAGTTTTAAACATGGAAATTTACATAAGTTAGGCTATTGGCAGACCTCATGGCCAGGTGGACTGATGTGATAGATGCAGAAATTGTGTAGTAGTAACGAAGCTGCTTCGGGACAGAAGAAGAGTCCTTGGAAACATGACATGTCTGTTCATATTTTACAGAAAAAGTTAGACTAAAAAGATGACAATCACGATGCGTGTAGTATAATAAAGTATGGTGCACAAGATCTTACGATTTAATGCTACATCGGGATAAGTAATCAACGGTGGCTTTTCTATATCTCCATATACGATAACAGAAACAGAACCATGACCAGTCCGAATGATGTGTTCCTGAATAAAGATGTCACATAAGTGTTGGAACAAGACCACATCACAATAATAATCTTAGCGTTTAAGTATTTGTCAAATGTATAAGACAACGATAATATTCCAAATTCTTAATTATAAGCACTAACGAAAGCAATGCTAAACATAATGAGATAGATATGACAGCAAGTCAACAACAAAATCCAAACAATAAAGTTAAGAAATAGCATCCAAATGAGTTCAAGTTTTTTCCTACGTGGACGTAAATAAACGAAAGGTTTGGACGTAGGCATCACTCCAAAAATAGGCCATTTGGCATAACAACCAATGCTTTCATTTTGAACAGAAAGGCAGAGAGTTTTTTATGATCAATCAATTGCTTCACACTTCCAAACAATCTTTGTTTCATTTTATAACGAATCTAATAACAAAATAAGTTAAAGATAGCTCGAATTCAAATAATTAAATGATTACTATTGTCGAACACCCAAGGGTCTATATATATCTGGTATGATTGCAACTAAAGTGAAACAACCATGGATGTTAACACAAAATGAGTTAGAACCGTAAGATAAAGACACCGTAACATATAGAACAATTAGCATAACAAAACTTGGATTGAGCTCACAGAAGCTGATCAGTAATCACAATGATAGCAGTTAAACAATTAAATTCAAATAGAAAGGGTTAAGATCCAAAAAAGTTCAACAATGGAAGCACGTACAACTCTAAGAGCGCCATTTATCAAGATTTGCGCATTCTATTTTCTAACCAGCATTGAAAACAATACTCACCGAAACAGCTCAATGCTTATCAAACAAATCTTTATATTAACATGCTTATACGCAGTACTTTTAAATACTTGAGAATTGTGAATTGTGAATATTAAATCAACTAAACTGTCAAAACTGAGGAAATCCAAATGAGCATTCGGCAAATTCAATAAAGTGAAATGGAAATTAAAGAAAATCAAATTTTCGACTACCTATATTCTGGAAAACTCTAATTAAGAATCATAAATTCCAAGTCCAAACTTCATATATCTATTAACGAACTAAGCTAGACAATTCCTTTCCCACTAAAAGGTCAGAAAACTAAAGTTAATCAATCTATGAATACCAAAAGCAGTAACAATAACGGGTTGTTATAAACTAAACAATTCATTTACCACAAAAGTGATTAACAAGTTTATAAGATCAAAGAAGTAATATTATTCTTTTTTCACTTTTGTTTCCCTAAATTTGGACAAATTAAAACAAACTTACCAAATTAAACAAACAATTTTGTCCAAATTAGTTAAAAGGCATTCAACAAATCAATGTAAACACAACAATGGAAAGTTACCAATCTTTACCAGCTAAACATTCCAACAACACAAAACCAAATATCAAAAAGATTATCACAAATGTACATAAGTACATTAGTAATATTTACTACCAAATGGCCTAGTGGCAAGGTCTTTTGTTTCCTCGCAAGAGGTCAAGGGTTTGAACCTTGTTAGGTGTGTACATTTAGGGGTGGCCAGGGAAGGGTCGAAACGGTCCCTGTAACCCGGTGAGGCCGCGTACATCTGAGTAAAAAAGGCAACATAAATCACAACCCCAATGGGTATCTGCCAAAACCACTTAATTTAACATAACAGCACAAAACATTATAAACAATCTAGAACCCCAAATGGGTATCCAAGAAATCAACTATATTACACAAATCTTGAACTAAAAACTGATAAAAATCATACTTTTTGCACAATAATCTAAAAAAGACAAAATGGTTATTCAAGAAACCAATAAACCAACACAAATCTTAAATTAAAAAGTAATACAAATCAAACCTTTCCACCAAGATAAATACTTTCCATATCAACAAAAACTGAATCACCATTACCATAGTCTTCTTTCTATTTCTGGTATTATTTTCTTTGTTTAAAAAGTCTTCATATAATAATGAATGCTAAAAGTTTGTAAACTTTAATGGGTTGTTGTTATAAAATGAAGATATGTTTTGACGGTAAGATTCAACTATTATAATTATTAATTATTTATATATATGGTGTATATGATGGAGTATAATAAAAAGTATGTATAAATAAATAATGGAAGCTTTCGGTTACCCTCCACCGACGGCATTCTTTTGATTGATTGAGTGGTGAAATGATTGTGATTTTGTCAACGAGTAGTTTGGTCAAATGTTTAATAGCTTGTTAACATATGGTAACATGTTGTAAGGAGGTGATTTGCACACTTTTTAATTTGATTGATATATTTTAATTTAGACTGTATTCATATTTATATTTTCACATGATGAAAATGTGTAAAAGTGATGTAGGGTATAAATGTAACACATTATAAATTAAAGTGTGCAAATTAATTTGAAGAGTATGCAAATCACCTCTCATATTTTAAGGATGAAAAATGATTTGCACTACTGAGACACTTTACTGTATATATTATATTTATACAGTGTTTTATAATGTGTTTTAACTGCTTGTACATTTAAGTATATTACTAAAAAAATATAAGTATCACAATCACCTCCCTTTAAGGTTGGAATGATCCAGCGGTAAGAATATCAGTCTTTCAAAGAGGAAGTTAAGTGTTTGAATTTAGCGGGGAAAGAATTAATCTTTTTTGGCCACGGAGGTTCACTTGCGCTGACTCTAGGCTATCCAAAAGGTAGTCACCCTTGGATTACTCGGCTCGCAATGTTAAATCGAAAACCCTAAAAAAAAATATTTGTTTTTTAAACTACGCGTTATGGTGGCTATCTGCCACACGTGAATGAGCTCCTTTACACGCTAAGATCAATGACAGATGAACGAACACTTTCCTAGGGCAACGTGGTTTTTTTTGTGTTGGTTAGGTGGTGCATACCACCTAACTAAAAAACCTGTTTGTGAGTGTATATAAAATATTGTGAGGTACGTTCGTATAAAATGAAATATTTTTATGTATTTGGTTAGGTGATGGTAACCTAACCATCACCTTTAAACGTGATGGTAAGATGGTGTGTTAATAAGTTGATGTGACACTTAAACGGAGGTAATGGTTGGTAACCGTTACACTCAGTCTTATATAGTGAAGTTAAGATCATGTGTAAGAAATGTGTGTGATGGTAGTGTCATCTGTGTTATCTCTGTGTCAAATTATCATCTCTATTAATCATCTAACTAATTACAAAAGTTCTATAACAATTAACATCAAACTCGATGTTTAAAATATACCATACTTTAACACAAACATACTCAACAACACACTTATACTTTTTTTTTTTTTTTTTTTTTTTTTCGCTGTGAAGCCAACAATCAAACCTCTACAATTTTGTTATTATGATCGTATTTTGGCTTTAATCAAGAAATGATATTACTATATTAGCACGTACTGTATAATATCAAGATATGCTCGGGGAAATGTGGTGCATTCCCTTACAATGAAGCCTAGCATGTGAAAAACTAAACCTCGTATAAGCATGTTTTTCCCATGACTTTAAGATTCTTAGCTTATCAGTGAGTTAATATTTTAGATAAAAAGTTTTTATTTATTTATTTATTTATTTATTTTTATGAAAGAGGATGATAATATTAAGTACTCGGAAATAAAACAAACAAAAGATAAAACCGAAGAAAAACATCAATACAAGAAAACTAGCAATCTAACAAAATAAACTCATTTATAAGCTTACAATGCTTAGGGTGAGTTTAGTTGGGGGAAAACACTCTTGTTTTTCATAAAATGTTTTGTGGAAAACAAAGAAAATAAAGATCGCGTTCAAATCAGCGTTTTTCAACAAAATATTTTGTAAAACAGAAAATCCTCTATTTTCTAACTTAACAAGGGAAATTAAAAAATAAATTTTAGGTGTTTTCTTATTTTCCTTTGTAGCCCACAACCCTCCCTCCCTTCAAAATAGAAAATAGAAACATCAACTAAACGCATTTTCTATATTTTTCAAGTGTTTTGTAGAGATAAATTTCTTTTTTAAACTTTTACAAAATTAGAGATACAAAACAAGAGAAATGTTTTTCCAACTAAACGCACCCTTAGTTCTTATCAACGAGTTCAACTCTAGATTTGCAGACTAGAAATTACTTAGAACAACGTCGTTTGTATTAATATTGGAAGAAAGAAATTACTCGTTAGTCACTTATTTTAGGTAACATATGAGCATATGTCAACTTTTTAATTTTCTTTTAATGGATGAAGACTGCTAGACAAGAAATTACTTGAATAGAAAATATGGCCATTTTTACCTAAGTCATTTTGACTCTTTTCGTCCACCGTAATCATCGCACTAAAATTACCAAGAAACTAAAAAGTGGTTGCTTATAATGATGATGACAGCAAGGTTTGGGCTTAATTTATCACAAGGATTAATAACAAATGTTTTAAATAATATAAAGAATATAAAAAGGGAATATGCCTACAACTAAGATTACCTTTCATACTCAATCATGACCAATCATGGCTTGCTTATTGTTTAGCATTGTCACATTGAAAAATATTCTTCTCCAAAACAACTAATAAAATATTAGGTTATAGTAATATGAAATATTTAAGAATATTTTAAAAGTTTTTAGTTAAAGATGTTCATTGTTCAAAGTTTATATTATCGTTATGGTAGCTCAATGATGAAGGATATGTAGCGTAATGCATATGTGTTCAAATCATATCATCATGTTCCTTTAATCATATTGTTAGGTGATTTACCTCCTCACGTGTTGATATTGAGATTGGTCGCCGAAAACTTGCAATTTCCTTTGGTTAAAAAATTCTTCTGTATCAACATATTGTCCTACCAAGTTGCTATCCAACTTTATTAAGGAACACTAAATATTTGTCAATGTTTTGGCCTTAACATGTACTTCCTCCGTCCCATTTTTATTGTCCAGTTTGACTTTAACCAGTCATTCTTGTTCAACTTTGACCATTAATATATTTATTTGTTGTTGATACAAAAATTGGGCGTTCCTGGTTTAGAGCTCCGGTTCTCGTACCAATTAAGAATTGCTGCTTGAGACCTGCGCACTAAGAGACAAGAAACACCGTTAGGCTTACCGTGGGATTGTCTCCCACGATTATCCTCCGTCGTGAGAGTGAGTAATCGGTTTTAGGGTTTAAGGAGTTTTAGGGTTATGAGATCGTACCTTAGCGAGGGATATGGTTCCCTTTATATACGCATCGGAATCCTTGTTGGTTCGTGTTCCCCAACCAGTATCACCTGCCTAAGTCGGTTGGGAATGATTATCTCCTTATTTTAGAAGAGATCGGATATCTATTCCGTAAATAGATATGGGCTTGGGCTCCGTGAGCCCAAACGCTTATTGATGTTGGCCCGGTTAGTGCGGGCTTGTGAGTATTGGGCGTAGTCGGGTTTATGACCCGACTCGGACTATCGTCATCATGTCCCCCAGTCTAGTATGCGCGGTCGTAGCTGCGGATGCTAGACTAATGACCGTAGTCCAAAATAAAATAAAATAAAATAAACTTACGAAACGTATTAAAGAAGCCATACACATACCCATAGGTGCATTGTATCTAGACATCAAAGTGAATTGTAAGCGCTCGTTATTCGGGGAAAGTGACTGTCCAGCGTCCCATCAGAGTGATCTCAACCACACAAGTGAAGTTAGTGGAGTCCACGTGGCACGTATCGTGTGGATGAGAGAAAAGTATAAAACCACCCTTCATTTTCACAAAGTGATCCACCGTAAAAAGCAATCCGCCTTGTTGAAATAGAACTCCAGTACAATCTAGAAATTAAACTACCTCAAGGTACCCGCGCGTACGTTTCAGTAAATCCACCACTATGGTCAAACAAGCGCATGAGTTCACCTCCAATCTATCCACGAGTGATCTCTTAGAGTTCACATCGGATTACTACATACCGCTTAGCGTACATCCGGTTGTTCCGGTGCTTGCGGCGTCTATTGCCGACTTCCCGAAGGGAAGTGGGGGTATACACGCGTTTTTGAATTCGCGAATCAGCGCGTGCCTCTATCCCAATTCACGTGCGATATATTGAAATATTATAATCTGCACATATCACAATTGCATTGTATAGGCGCCGCTAAAATTACAAATTTTGAGGTGAACTGCCGTTCTTGGCGGTGAATCCCACCATTAACCTTTTTCGCGTGTTCTACCATACAACCTGGTCACATGGGTGGGTGTCCTTTGCTAAGCGCGCTGGTAGATTTCAATGTTATACAAAGAAGCTAGACGCGCTTAGGAATTGGAGGGAGTCCTTTTTCTGGGTAGACAGCGCTGTGTTTCCGTGTGTCACACCCCCAAAATATCGCAGCGGAACGATAGTGTCATTGGGGTATGACGTCATAGCACAAAGTATGGATAAAGAAAACGACCTCTATAATGAGACGTTTTAAAGAGTTTACCATTCGATTAAATAAGTTAAAGTTTACAACACATGAGATTCCAAAGTTTGACAATACATAAAGGTTTACAAAACATGTCGAATGGTAATAGATAAAAACACTAGACTCCAATGTATGTCATGAGACCCAAAAGCTCCATGAAATGCTATCGCCTTACAACCTGAGATAAATATGCTAAAAGTGTCAACACAAAGGTTGGTGAGTTCATAAGTTTGTGATAAAATGATCTGAAATACTTAGAGAAATGTTCACACAGCAAAGGCATTGTAAATCCACTCAGTTCCAAGTTCCGCCCATACAAAACTTGCAACCTGTGTGTTCACAACCCATTGCCTAAAATAGAATGACAATCATGAATATGCGCATTAAGGTAGTTAAAAGTATAAATGTCACCACAAGAGTCTTCCAACATATAAATATTGGGATGTTTGTAAATTAATAGCCTTCCAACAACTTAATTTGGAGCCACTAATTCTTGTATGTTTGTAAATTAATAGCCTTCCAACAACTTAATTTGGAGCCACTAATTCTTGTATGTTTGTTCCAAATATGCATATGAAATCAAGTATAACCCAATCAAGTATATAACCCAATCAAGTGTAAAGTATAAGTAATGTTGTTTGGCAAAAGAGTTTAAATGTTTGGATAAATAAGCATATATCTCGCCCCAAATAGTTTATAGGAATTTAAATGAGTATAAGCGGGGTATGAACTCACCTGGTGTGATTGATATGCTAACAAAATGAAGTGCACTAAAATGAGGCTCGAAGACTATCCGCGACCTAAAATGAATGTTATGACTTGAGTTATGATATGTTGTCGTGAATGCGTGATACAATGTTGTGCATGCAACTCCATATGATATCCATACCACTATGCGTTTTGGAAATAATATTTATCGTCAAAATATGTTTATGACATCCCGTCATATTATAAAATACTTTACAAGTATTTAAGTTGAAATGATATCCCACGATAGTCATTTAATGATTTATTGTGAAATTATAACTTTTCGTCGTAAAATAATGTCGTTGAAATTTTCATGAAAGTGACTAAAATGACCTTGAAAAGTTAGTCGCAAAATGGTGCACGTCGAGTGTTAGGAAATGAACTCAACGGTTTTGGAAAGCTTGTATCATTATCTCAAAGTTTTAGTGTTTAAGTTTCCATCCTAGAGGTCTCGATCACCAAGAAAAATATAGGTTAAGTATTGCACTTTAGGCCAAATATATAGTTTAAAGGGTGGTTTTCGGCAAAGTTTGAGTGACTATATGTTATTCGTTACAACTCCGCTCAACAAACGGTTTAACACTTTGGAAAATATGCTAGGCGAACTTACTTTTACTAGAAGACATCACGTTATAAAAAGTTCTACATCATTGTTAAAAACGTCCGCCAACATGGTCCTTTAGTTGCCGTATTATGTTTTTAGTAGAAAGTATATTAATTTTGCTAATAGAATAAAGTTACGGCAACTTGGTTTATCGCGTGTAATTTAATCGTTACAAGTCCGTTTTCTACGTTTTCTACATCCTTAGATTCGTGTCAAGGTATACTAATATATTTTTGATAAGTCGACACAATTTATAAAGCTTAAGACTTATTTTTGACTCGTAAAGAGTGACATTTTCATGCTGAAATTTCTGAAATTAATAGTTTTCCTCGTCAAACTTGAAAAATTCATAACTTCTTCGTTATAGCTCCGTTTTAATCCGTTCAAGCGGCCACGTTTTCGTTTTAAAGTGTATTTTCTAAATATCTAGCCCAAAATATTATACCCACTGTCGGATTTTCCCAGAATTTAAAATATGGACAGACCCTATTTAAAATGTGTCGAAATGAGTTTTTCTCGCGCCAAACCTATTCTAACCCATTCAAAACAACTCCGGAGCTATTCTAATCCTACCATACACCTTCTTAGGGTGTCATGGTTTCCTAAACATCACCAAAACTAATATATAACAAGGAGTAATTATAGGATGGATTATATATATTCATAACTCTTGAAAATCATTGAAAAAGTGGTACAACATCATATGACTTGCATGTTTTTGCTCAAATATGATGAAATA
The DNA here is from genome assembly GCA_910596185.1 of Chrysanthemum makinoi. Classification (NCBI taxonomy): domain Eukaryota; kingdom Viridiplantae; phylum Streptophyta; class Magnoliopsida; order Asterales; family Asteraceae; genus Chrysanthemum; species Chrysanthemum makinoi. The sequence continues at coordinate 111,695,119 of OU343223.1, forward strand.
AATATGAAATGAATATGTAAGATGAAAAATAAACATGAGATGCTTACAAGAATACTTGATGAGGTTTAAGGACAAAAGGGTTTTCCTAATCACCCAAGGTTTTTATTGCAAAACCTTCAACAAAGAGTGATACTAGTGTGTTAAAACCTTGCCTTGGAAAAATTTATGTTCTCCTTGATGTCCTCTATGGTGGCCGGTTGGTATGGAGAGGAAGAGAAGAAAACCAAGTTTTACACCTTATGAATTTTACTTGTATGTGTTTGTAATATAATAAGTATATAAGTATAAGATATTTTTGCAAAACTAGTGACTCAACCCTCCCCCTATATTTTTGGTCGACATATATAATAGAAAGAAAGATCAAGTTGTAGCTTGTGATAATAAAATGTATATGTATTATTAAGTGTAAGTTACTTGAAGACTTGTGGTAAATTGTGTACCCATTTGAATATTTAAGGTAGCGTTAGATAAAAATAAATTTTCACGGGTCAAGATAGGATATATTTAAGTCATAAAAATTATAAAAATACATTTCTTGAAAGATTTGAGTGAATAAATATTTATCGGGTTGAATTTAAGAAAACCGTCGTAATTTATATAAACATAACAATTTATATACGAAATAAATTTAAAACACCGGGTAAACTAATAATAATATTTTTATAACTTAATATGAGTATAAAAATATATTGTGATAAATTAGTGAAAGTAACGGATCAAATGTTCAAAATAATTTATTACGCGATAACGTTTATATAATATGAAATTATGCGTTTAATGTGAAATGCTAAACTATGCATGAGCTAATATGATGAATGTAGAGTTTAAGAAATGACCAAAAATTGAGAATTGTGACATTCTTCCCATGTGAGAGGAATCACGTCCTCGTGATTCAATCGATGATACTATGGTTCGAACCTCGACAAGGGTTCTAAAAGTTTATGCTTGTGTATGGTCTATATGATTATGTCAATGCTCATGCATATGAGTTACTCGTCCAACAAGGTACGTTCCTGTGCTATCGTGAGCAATTCCCGTCCTAAATACATGCTTTCTTATGATTAGGCTCGATGAGACAAGTTTTCCCATTCTCAAGCAAAATTTTTAAAAGACTTTTTGGTAACCGATTTTTACTTAATCCCACAACTCATCAAACAAGAACTGTCATACGATTAGGCTAAATCGGTTTAGGTAACGACTTGTTTCTAGCTCGATCTTTGCAACTCATCAAACAAGAACGTCGCTCGGATCAAGCTGGAAACAAGTGGTTTGAAGAAAATCTTTTGAAAATTTGGCTTGATTACGGAATTGCTTACACATATGAGACTACTACTCCCTTCATTGCATGATTCTTCCGAAATTAGACATAGGTGATCAGGCTATGTATAATTTAGGAGTAACTATGCAATGCTTGGACTAATCGACTCATATGATGTTTGGTGTTGAGTCATAAGTCCGCATGTATAAAGAATGTGCACTTATAATGATATGATGAGATGCTATGATGATGTAGTTATAGTCTAGGGTCAATGATGCAACCTAGTTCCCTATAACCGATTCTCTGATACCAATCTGTCACACCCCCAAAATATCGCAACGGAACGATAGTGTCATTGGGGTATGACGTCATAGCACAAAGTATGGATAAAGAAAACGACCTCTATAATGAGACGTTTTAAAGAGTTTACCATTCGATTAAATAAGTTAAAGTTTACAACACATGAGATTCCAAAGTTTGACAATACATAAAGGTTTACAAAACATGTCGAATGGTAATAGATAAAAACACTAGACTCCAATGTATGTCATGAGACCCAAAAGCTCCATGAAATGCTATCGCCTTACAACCTGAGATAAATATGCTAAAAGTGTCAACACAAAGGTTGGTGAGTTCATAAGTTTGTGATAAAATGATCTGAAATACTTAGAGAAATGTTCACACAGCAAAGGCATTGTAAATCCACTCAGTTCCAAGTTCCGCCCATACAAAACTTGCAACTGTGTGTTCACAACCCATTGCCTAAAATAGAATGACAATCATGAATATGCACATTAAGGTAGTTAAAAGTATAAATGTCACCACAAGAGTCTTCCAACATATAAATATTGGGATGTTTGTAAATTAATAGCCTTCCAACAACTTAATTTGGAGCCACTAATTCTTGTATGTTTGTAAATTAATAGCCTTCCAACAACTTAATTTGGAGCCACTAATTCTTGTATGTTTGTAAATTAATAGCCTTCCAACAACTTAATTTGGAGCCACTAATTCTTGTATGTTTGTTCCAAATATGCATATGAAATCAAGTATAACCCAATCAAGTATATAACGCAATCAAGTGTAAAGTATAAGTAATGTTGTTTGGCAAAAGAGTTTAAATGTTTGGATAAATAAGCATATATCTCGCCCCAAATAGTTTATAGGAATTTAAATGAGTATAAGCGGGGTATGAACTCACCTGGTATGATTGATATGCTAACAAAATGAAGTGCACTAAAATGAGGCTCGGAAACTATCCGCGACCTAAAATGAATGTTATGACTTGAGTTATGATATGTTGTCATGAATGCGTGATACAATGTTGTGCATGCAACTCCATATGATATCCATACCACTTGTACGTTTTGGAAATAATGTTTATCGTCAAAATATGTTTATGACATCCCGTCATATTATAAAATACTTTACAAGTATTTAAGTTGAAATGATATCCCACGATAGTCATTTAATGATTTATTGTGAAATTATAACTTTTCGTCGTAAAATAATGTCGTTGAAATTTTCATGAAAGTGACTAAAATGACCTTGAAAAGTTAGTCGCAAAATGGTGCACGTCGAGTGTTAGGAAATGAACTCAACGGTTTTGGAAAGCTTGTATCATTATCTCAAAGTTTTAGTGTTTAAGTTTCCATCCTAGAGGTCTCGATCACCAAGAAAAATATAGGTTAAGTATTGCACTTTAGGCCAAAAATATAGTTTAAAGGATGGTTTTCGGCAAAGTTTGAGTGACTATATGTTATTCGTTACAACTCCGCTCAACAAACGGTTTAACACTTTGGAAAATATGCTAGGCGAACTTACTTTTACTAGAAGACATCACGTTATAAAAAGTTCTACATCATTGTTAAAAACGTCCGCCAACATGGTCCTTTAGTTGCCGTATTATGTTTTTAGTAGAAAGTATATTAATTTTGCTAATAGAATAAAGTTACGGCAACTTGGTTTATCGCGTGTAATTTAATCGTTACAAGTCCGTTTTCTACGTTTTCTACATCCTTAGATTCGTGTCAAGGTATACTAATATATTTTTGATAAGTCGACACAATTTATAAAGCTTAAGACTTATTTTTGACTCGTAAAGAGTGACATTTTCATGCTGAAATTTCTGAAATTAATAGTTTTCCTCGTCAAACTTGAAAAATTCATAACTTCTTCGTTATAGCTCCGTTTTAATCCGTTCAAGCTGACCCGCGTTTTCGTTTTAAAGTTTATTTTCTAAATATCTAGCCCAAAATATTATACCCACTGTCGGATTTTCCCAGAATTTAAAATATGGACAGACCCTATTTAAAATGTGTCGAAATGAGTTTTTCTCGCGCCAAACCTATTCTAACCCATTCAAAACAACTCCGGAGCTATTCTAATCCTACCATACACCTTCTTAGGGTGTCATGGTTTCCTAAACATCACCAAAACTAATATATAACAAGGAGTAATTATAGGATGGATTATATATATTCATAACTCTTGAAAATCATTGAAAAAGTGGTACAACATCATATGACTTGCATGTTTTTGCTCAAATATGATGAAATAAATATGAAATGAATATGTAAGATGAAAAATAAACATGAGATGCTTACAAGAATACTTGATGAGGTTTAAGGACAAAAGGGTTTTTCCTAATCACCCTAGGTTTTTATTGCAAAACCTTCAACAAAGAGTGATACTAGTGTGTTAAAACCTTGCCTTGGAAAAATTTATGATCTCCTTGATGTCCTCTATGGTGGCCGGTTGGTATGGAGAGGAAGAGAAGAGAAAACCAAGTTTTACACCTTATGAATTTTACTTGTATGTGTTTGTAATATAATAAGTATATAAGTATAAGATATTTTTGCAAAACTAGTGACTCAACCCTCCCCCTATATTTTTGGTCGACATATATAATAGAAAGAAAGATCAAGTTGTAGCTTGTGATAATAAAATGTATAGGTATTATTAAGTGTAAGTTACTTGAAGACTTGTGGTAAATTGTGTACCCATTTGAATATTTAAGGTAGCGTTAGATAAAAATAAATTTTCACGGGTCAAGATAGGATATATTTAAGTCATAAAAATTATAAAAATACATTTCTTGAAAGATTTGAGTGAATAAATATTTATCGGGTTGAATTTAAGAAAACCGTCGTAATTTATATAAACATAACAATTTATATACGAAATAAATTTAAAACACCGGGTAAACTAATAATAATATTTTTATAACTTAATATGAGTATAAAAATATATTGTGATAAATTAGTGAAAGTAACGGATCAAATGTTCAAAATAATTTATTACGCGATAACGTTTATATAATATGAAATTATGCGTTTAATGTGAAATGCTAAACTATGCATGAGCTAATATGATGAATGTAGAGTTTAAGAAATGACCAAAAATTGAGAATTGTGACACCGTGGACCTATGACTTTCATACCCGGGGTTCGTTGGTGAAGGATGAGTGCCCCCCGCCTGGATCCTATGTTCTTTGGGGATGCGGAATTGATAAACGCCAACCGCATCCCCATTAATTCCTATCCTGAGGAATTTTTGGTACACATGGGCATCAGTCGGAACTATTTTGGTCCCGAAGATGAGATCCCAATCTTTTTAGAAGCCAATGGCCGGGGTGGGTACTCGTTCTTCCGCACCCCCTTTTGTAGTAAGAATTGTCTTCCTTTGTTCCCACATTATATAACCAATCTTTGTTTGTTTGTTTCCTATTGCGCAGAGATGGACCTCTTTACTTGATTTTTCATTTTCATTTTTCAACATTTTTTTTTTTTTTTATATTAGCTTTTACTTTTACTTATATGAGCTGTGAACCACGGAGCTTCACGGGGTAATTCCAAGACTATAGGCTTCATGAAATGAGGATCCCGGTTGGCTAGGCTAAGACCTCACTCAATCCCGGCTAAAGATCCAAGGGTCCGATCTACGACACATGACTCACAACTTTACTTATTACATTTCACATATCACTTATTACTCATTTATTTATTACGGATCCTTGATGTGTACCCAATTTTAAAACAAAGATTCTTTTAAGAAGATAAAGAACTAACTATCGCCAAAAACTTGACATCTCTAATTATTATTAGACAGATATGGGGTGAAACAATTTTGTGGGAACAAAAGCCATAAGTACCTTCGATGGGCTCTAAAGAGAACCAACTACTCCACGTTTAGCATCTAAACTCATAAGTAACTCTATCATTTCTCGATCTCTGCAAATTTAAAATCCCAAATAATGAGATCCAGATGCTTAGCCGATAATTATAGATTATCTATGGTTAAGGGAACAAGCTAGGGCTCAACACGCCCGGTCAAGTCGGAATTCCATTCCTACTCTCACCAGTGGAAAGTCAATCAAGGTGTCAAAACATATATTAACTTAGCAAATGCTTAGTCTAATGAAATCAAGTTATGCGTATTTAAAGTCACTCAGGGAAACTTGCAAAATCTTGGCCTTGTGAGCTGGAATTCGCATTTTATAGCTTCTAATCTAAGAGACTAGCAAAACTATTCAATCAAAAAGACTAACAAAAGCTTTCAAAAAATTTTAAAATTTTGCTCATTTTTGCACAATTTTTCATTTTCTAAGGAAAAACGGGGTTACGAGAGAAACACAACAAAAATAAGCAAGTGCGGTCAAATCAAATCGAAGATTACCCTACCCCAGACTAGAACGGAACATTGTCCTCAATGTTTAAAGCAAGGGTATCACGAAAATCTAAAAGCCGTTTATTAAGTATGCTCAAAGATAAACGTTAGTCGATAAGATTTAGGATATCGGATTTCCATCAGCATCGATCATGAAACTCGAGTGGAGAAAATGACAAACTTTGAGCACGAGAGTCTTCATATCGGGAAAATCCTACACAACATCACAAACAACCAAACACGAGAAATCGAAGAGGCGAACCCCTTCGCGTCACTTATTAGAAAAGAGAAAGAAGATAGATGGATAAGCATGGGGTGCCTCCCACGAAGCGCTCCTGTTTTTGATCACCGAGTCGCTAGCCTGACTCGTCCCCGAATTCATTTGTCCTTGGGGAAGCAAGTGGAAAAGATAATCTCCATCGGACTTCCGTTCAAGAGGTTTGGATAAACAATGAAACATAAGAAAGTTCCACTCCGATGAGATACCCACGGTTCTAATAGCAAAAACTCTGAACGGTGATACCGGGGTCAAAGATGGTATCCTCACTCCCATAAGAGTGGAGAAGAGGAGAAATCACATTATATGGAAGAAATGGAATAAAGATTTTGATAACAATAAGGATCCATTCTTCATCTTCAAAAGCAAATCCCTTAATCGGATTTTGAACATTTAAACTCATTGGGTGATTGTCAACAAAGACATCGGGAGGAAGAGGCGGGTTGATGTCATCAATAACGAAACTCTTTTGAGAGAGTTGCTCTTCCCCCAAACTAAAATCTTCCTCAAGATCAAAATAGACACGATCATACTCTGGAGGAGATATGATATGAGAGAGTTCACCGGAGAACTCCTCGAGAAGTAAATCAAGAGACGAATCCTTGAGCTCGGGCTCCGGAGGATTTCCATTAGACGGCTCTACTTCTTTAATTTCTTCAAACGAGACAAACGGAGGTGGGATTTGTGCGGTACTTTGTAGACTATGAACTTGCACCTTTTCCATTGTGGTCTCCGTGTCGGACTCATCACTTTCCTCGTCAAAGATTTGATTATCAATATTGAGAGTGTATTCAGAATCGAATTCAAACAAAGGATTTGTGAAGGTCATTTTGAAAGTTTCTGAAATCGAATCAAAAGGTGTCTCAGATACCCTTGGGATTGGAACAAGGTCATCAATATTCTCAAGATGAGTGCATTCGACTTCCTTATCCCCCATTGACAAGGTATCCGAAAGTTCGTTAATGAACGGATCGATCTTTAAGTTCTCTTCTTCAAATGGTTCATCGTCATCACTATCGTCGAGTCGAATAGTAAAGGTGGGAGGATAACTTGGTCTTTGATAATGGTGACTGATATAGCTTTCTTGCTTGCCAAAAACGTTAATTTGAGCACTCATAACGGAAATTTTCTCGGAATAATGATCACTCAACATAGTGGTAGAATCGTAAGAAACGTCAGCATCCGCGATAATGATGTTGTGTCAAATTCTCGATCAAATCGTAAGCTTCTTGAGGTGTCTTCCGCATGAGATTTCCACCGGCGGCCAACATGATTTTGTCTCGATCAATCGTAGTGATACCATGATAAAAGGTTAAGATTTGATCAAGAAGCAAAATTCGGTGATCGGGACATTTACGTAACAATGATTTGAATCTTTCCCAAGCTTCAAATCACGGTTCCTTGGGTAATTCTGGAAATTAAGAATTTCTTTCCTTAGGCTGCATCGTTTTGAATATGGAAAGTATTTTGAAAGAAACTTACGAAACATCTCTTCCCAAGTATGAATCGAATGTTTTTCAAGGGTGTAAAACCAAGATTCGGCTTCGTGGGTTAAAGAGAATGGGAAGAGATTCAATCGGATATCATCTTGAGAAGCGTCCACGTTGCTTCATGGATTGAGTGATAGATAAAAACTTGTTCAAGTGCTCATTAGCATCTTCGTCGTGAAATCCATGAAATTGACAATGCTGTCGAAGAAGATGAACCATACGATTTTTCAATCTAAACTTGGTTCCCGGAACGATCGGTCCTCCTCTACCGATAAGTGACGGACGATAGAAATCCTCCATGGTCCGAGGATCATGGGGATCAAAGTAAATCAAGCATTGTGGAGAATTAAACAATTTAGAGGGTAAAGAGATAAGAATTAAACATATAGAGGGAATTGAAGATTATTTTTGGGCTTTTAAAACAAATTTTGAAAAGGAAAATCTTTTTGGTTTTTATAAAAGAAAACACAATATTTTTGTAACCGTCACGTCAACCGGTGCTCGGTAGCTCTCAAAAGTACTGCAGCGTGGCGGAAACGAAGAGTGGATCGTTCTTGATCGCAATTTAATGTCAAGACTTTCCTTATACCCCGTGTATAGGTTGTACCTTCAAGGTGAGCCGGCGTAACAATTGGCGTTTCAGTTTCTTTTGGTTTTAAATTTTTATGGTTTTGTAAACACTCTAGGGAGAATGTTTAGGTTTTTAAATGTTTTGGGTTTTCAAAGATATATATATACAAAATGGCGGTAACTTCACTTTCGGGGAAGGATCTTCAAATGCACGCGATACGAGGCGAATACGAAAACTTCGCTACAAGCCCTCCCGGCAGGCGTAAAAATTGATTCGTGTTAAAAATCAATAATAAGAAGATGTAGTATGTGGGTAACTCAAACGTGTTAGGTTTGAGCACCGAGATCGTTCCGAACGAGGGTTGAATGGAATTTCCAACTCACGTCTCAATAATCGGGATTCGAATAAGAAAAAGGGGATAAGATGATATTATCTAAACTACGGGATAAGGAAAGCAAATGGAACATATAATCTACGGGAAATCCTAAGAACTATGGCAAACTACGCAATTCTACGCTAAAACGTAAAAACGGAATTAAACGAAACGCGAATAAAAAGCAAAAACGTCTATTCTAAGTCCTAAAAAATAACCTAAACTTACTTTTATACTAAAAATGATATTAGAAAACTAAATATGAATTAAAACTATTTTTTAGGAATTTTCTTGATTTTATTTTAATTAAAAACTAATTATTAACTCTAAAAGTAAACTAATTATCTAAAAATTATGAAAGAGAGGGGGAAAAATAAGGAATTACTTTCTAAAAATCTAAAATAACATAAAAGACTTTTTAAAAACTATTTTTGTATTTTTCAGATTAATATTCTATTTTCTATGAATTTAAATCTATTTAAATCTAATTTAAATTATGAAAAATACCAAATAAAAGGAGAAAAATAAGGAAAAATCTTTTTTATGCTTTTTATATTTATCTTAATCTATTAAAATTGAAAAATTAATTTTTGGAACTTTTTCTCAATTAAATGCAATTAAAGCTAATTAAAATTGATTAAAAACTGATTTTAATTGAGAAAAATAGTGAACAGTAACTAAAAATTATGAAAAATTCAGGGAAATTCTAAAATGTTATTCTAAAGCTGAGAAAAATATAAAAACAAGGGTTAATGTGCAAGAAACTGAAGCTGCAGTGTAAATGATCCTAAATAAGCTACTTTAAAATAAGCAAAACAGTGAAATAAGCTACAAAACAGTAACTGAATCTATATTATGCTAAAATAAGCTAATCCTAACTGATTACACCTAATCCTAACAAGCCACAAGCTCACACTTATGAACTATGCAAACTGATTAGAACATCCAATTAGCTAATCTGGCCCTTACTATAAGCAAGCTAGTGCTTATCCAATAAGCCAAAGGAAAAACCAAGAATGTGGAACTCAAGACTACCAAGCTAAGAACTGTTGTACCAAGTTTCAGCTAATAACAAGCTAGTATGAGAAAGATATGGCTGCTGCAAAATGCCTGTGCACAACTCAGTGACTGCTGAGAGTGTACAGGGGAACTTAAGCTGTATTGAGCAGCTTATTTGAAGCTTTTAAAGATTTCTAAACATCTTGCAAAAATAAGATATCAAAAGCTGACCAACTTAACTTGGAAAACCCAAAGTTTCAAACACTTATACTAGAAAATGAATCAAGTAGAGGTCATCAAAGTTTGGTGAAAATCTGATTTTACAACTTTGACTTTTTGAGATAGAAATGAAAAGTTGACTAAGATGAGTTATGAATCCAAATTGCTGACTGAGAATTATGATATAAGCTAAAGTACAATTGAAATAAGCTACTTTAACTACTTATTAACTAGTATGCAAGATCTACAAACCTTATCCTAACTGTGTTGAAAATGAGAACAGTTATAGAGTAAATTTGACTTTGAGAATGTATTAATGCAAAGCAATGACTGATATGAGTTAATAGAACCTAAACAAGCTTAGATCAACTGAACTTATATAGCACATTAACCTCCATTGCTAAATTATGTACTAATCCAAACACTGATTATGAAATTTTCCAACTAACACTCTATTGATTTAAACCTAGACTACTCTAAGACAGACTTGAATCTTAATAAAATTCCTAAACTAAGTAATATAACCAACTTTAACTACCAAATGAATAGCTAGTCTAATAGTGCAGATGAAAAACAAATTATGCAGCAGAAAGACAGAAATGAATTCAGATGCAAATTACACTAAAACTACTGAAAATAAAGCTAAATTAAACTAAAATCAACACAAATGAACAAGTATTAAAAGCTGTAACAGATTAAGAAAGTAATTAGGTACTCACAATAGTCCAACTGCAATGGCTTGCCATTGAAATTCAATGAACTACCAACCAAACTGAACTTAACTCCAATTCAAACTTAGAATCAACCCACATCCATTACCAAATTAGCAGAACAGAAACCTTTGATCATGATGATTCTGCAACTAACTTTCCTTGACCAAGTGTAAATGAGTCTAAATGTTGATTAAACAAGCTAAAACAGTTTATATAAATGTTCAAACAACAATTGAAATATTAATAATATGAGAATAACAATGTAACAGTGATTTTGAGGAAATTATAAACTAAAGCAAAGACTTGTATTAATAAGAATTTGAGTACAAAATGAGATTACAAAAACTGAATTTGAACTAATTTATGGAAACAATTAAGAAAGACTCATAAACTATACTACATTCTATTCCTAACCTACTTTCTCTCCCTACACTACTTTATCTCACTACAAACTAAAAAAAACTTCCTATCTGTGAAATGAAAGAGTCTTTTTATAGCTGGTCTTCAGGTCTTCAGAAGGTTCTGGAAAGGCAAATATGTGTTTCTCTAATGCAACTTGGACCCTTAGATCATCCTTTCGCATCATCAAATCATTTTGCACCTTTAGATCATTGTTGCCACATCTCTTCGTCCAATCAGAAGCAAGGAATGACACACGGATTGCCAAGCTGGCATCCGTGTGTCAGTGTATGTGTCAGAGTAAAAGACGGAATTGCCCTCAATGATACCAATTTTTCTCAATGATTGCAAGGGTGTTTTAGGGTTCTTATGCCCTGGGTTTGAGAGGGATTTGGGTTTTTATTTTGGCGCGTGGGTGAGTTTGGGTTTAATTAATATATTTTGATATCTTTTGACCGGGTATAGGTGTGAGTTTGACCGGGTTCCAAGTGGTGAACGGGTAGGATTATTAAAGGACCGGGTCTTGGTTTTTGGATTTGGGCTTGGATGATAGTTTGGGCCTAAGGTGTAATAAGATAGGATTTGGACTATAATTAGTTTAGTACCCAAGTAATATTTAAAGGACCATTCATGTACAAACCCAAATTTCAGGGACCAAAAGTGTAAAGCTGAAAATGTAATCCAAGGGTTGTTTTTGTCATTCTCAAATAAACCAAGGACCATGTTTGCCAAATCTGAATCTTCAGGGGTTGATCTTGACATTTCTTCAAACTTGACTGAAACTTCAAAAATCATCCTTAGAGAATAAAATCTTCCACAATGCACAATCGACCTTCGGCTCAGCTAAAACTCTCTTGATCTCTCGTGCTCGGATTTACATCTGATTTGGTTCCTATTTGTGTGTTTTACATATCCATTCCTGCACAAGCACAAACTCAAGAAAACCACAAATATTAGCAATAAACGGCTCTTTCTTGGTTGTTTTGGGTCGATTTTGATAATGAAAAGGTATGTGTTTTAGCACATACCGGTTTCCTAGTGATCCTCTTGTAAGCTTTAGTCCATTGTCGTTTGCTTTTGTTAGTTCTCGGACACTGATCACATCATTTGTCAGCGATATGCCATATTCACGGCTTGCGAGTGGTTGGTTTCGACGAAGTGACATCCCTCCTAATTTCAGGTATCAATCCCCATATATACCGGTCAATCAACTTCTCCACAGTGGAAACCATGTGAGGAACCATCCTAGTTAACTTCGTGAAACCGGATCGTGTACTTGTCGATCTCTACTCCTACCATCAAGTGGTTCCAAAATTCTTCTTCGGTTTACGCACTTCATCCTTTCTGCGGTACTCATCGGTTAGTAGTTTCTTGAATGCTTCCCAAGATAATGCATTTGCGCCCTCTTCCTCGATCGTAGTTGGTTGTTCCACGGTCAAAGCTTCGTCCCGTAGTAGACGGCGAGAGAACTCAACCTTATCTCCTTCAGCACATTTCGTGATACTAAGTTTCGACTCAACATTCTCGAACCGGTTAGCGGTCAATGGCACCCTCAGTACCGTGAAATTCCATTGGCTTACATGTCATGAAAGTTTTGTAGCTGCATCCTTGACCAGTGTTTGAAGTACCTTCTCCGTTGTTGGTTCGTCTAGCATCGAGATGTGTTATAATTTGGGTGAGTAGATCCACTATTCCAGCAGCGTTGTTGTCTGAATTGTCATTGTTGTTTGGGTTGCCGTTGTTGTTTGAGTTGCCGTTGTTGTTTCCTCCTGAGCGTGTGTTTCTTGCAGCCATGATCCTACAGAGGACCAAAACATCGGGTTGAGTAAGCGACATTCGAGCGAAGTCGGATGAGGTGCGAACGGTGGTAATGTGTTATAGTGATCGAAACATGGCAGAACGAGACATGCTATGTCTAACAAGTCGAAAGATGGAAAGGAGGGGTATAAATAAGATCACGGTGATGTAGGCGTGAGCGTAAAACATGCCATGCATACCCACCCGACCAATGCAACTTCGGTGACGGACTCTAAAGACTTCGACTAAACATGATTTAAAATTTACTCTTCTTATCATTGCATGGTTCTTCATAAATTAGACATAGTTGATCAGGCTATGTATAATTTATGAGTAACGATGCAACGATAGACTGGTTGACTTCGGATGATGTTCAATGTTTAATAAAATAAAAATAAAAAAATTTCCGGTTATAAATTTGTGATTTTTATTTTTAAAAAATCGGCATTCTCTATAACCTTTGGCTCTGGTACCAATCTGTCACACCCTCGCCGGAGGCGGAAACACGAGGTGTAACGGAAGGGAACATAAGCACAAATTAATAGAACATGCCAACATTAATATTAAAAAGAAATATTACACCATTACAATATCAGTTAAGCCGTCATCGGCAAATATATTACAAAGTTTAGATTCCAAAATATTAAGTTTTAATACATACGACTTGTAGCGACAAGTGAAAACTTCTTTATGCAAGACTTGATAGAAAAGCTTACTAACGATCACCTGAAATGCATGAGAGAAAAACGGGTCAACTATGAAAATAGTTGGTGAGTAAACACGTTAAGCAAAAATAAGAGAACTCGAAAGAAATAAACAAAGCTTTCGATTGACGAAAAATAGTTCTCAAAGCAAAGGCATTGTGTATCCACTCGGTTCAAATTCGCCCATACAAAACTTGCAACTTTGTGTGTACACAACCCATTGCACAAAATATAGTGCGTCAAGTAGTCAAGTGTAAGCGGTCATAATAGTTCACAATATAGTACCAAGTATATAATAATTTAGGTTGATGCTCCGAACATGGGAGACTTTGCCTTTGCTCCGAACAGGGGAGACTCCTTTGTCACTCAACCACCTAGGCGAGATTTATTGAGACCGCTCCACCAATAAGGCGAGACTTTGACCACTCCACCGATAAGGCGAGATTTTATAGTGATGCTCCGAACATGGGAGACTTTATAACGATGCTCCGAACATGGGAGACTTTATAATGATGCTCCGAACATGGGAGACTTTGAGACAAGGTCATAACACGTACGGTTCAATAAGTCCAAGTAAGGCATTATTTCATAATTAAGTTCAAAGATTTGTTTCAAGTTCATAAGTTCTAGTCAAAAGAGTTCACAAAAGTAAGATTCAATTTAATTCAAGTATGGTTCATGCATTCAGCCCCAAAATATAGTAAAACGGTAAAAAGGGATGTGATTACTCACTTGGTAAACTGAGGCGATGACAAAAGTGAGTACACCGAGGTATAATGTGATGTGTTAACCGGGACCTATTACGAATGATATGATATGCAATGAGTTGCAATGTAATGTTATGCATGCATTTCGTATGTTATTTATACCATTAGCGAGTTTTGAAAATATTACTAATCGTCGAAAAATACTCTTTTGACGTCTTGACCCTTCAAAAATCACTTTTCAAGTTTTTACGTCAAAATGTCATCCTACAATGGTTTTATAATGATTTTTGGTGAAATTACCACTTTTCAATTAGCAAAACAATGTAAATTCGAATTTTTATGAAATTAACAAAAATGGCTTTGGAAAACTAGTTAAGTAAAGCGATTAATGCGTCGATCGTTAGAGAACGAATTCGACTGTTTTGGAAAGTTTGTATCGATATCTAAAAGTTTCAGTTCAGGAGTTTTCGTCCAAAAGGTCTCGAACATAAAGATAATAAGGGTTAAAGATGGTGGTTTTGGCTAATTGTGTGCAGAAAATTAGTTACGGCAAGTTTATGAAAAAGTGCATATCTTTGTCGTTTCAAATCCGTTTTCTACATATAATATGTCCTTAGCTTCGTATCGAAGTAAACTAATATATTTTGAGAAGTCGAAATAATTTGTGAAGCTTAAGGCTCGTTTTGACTCGGACAAAATAAATATAGTATGCTGAAATTTCTGAAAATAATATATTTCGTCGTCAAACTTGTAAAATCCATAACTTCTTCGTTATAAGTCCGTTTTTATCCGTTCAAGTGGCCACGGATTCGTTTTAAAGTATATTTTCTAAAAATCAAGGCCAAAGTTTCGTGGCTAAAGTCGGATTTTCCAGAAAAATGAAACAAGGACAGAACATATAATATACGTATCGAAAATAGTTTTTCTCGGACAAAACCTATTCTAATCCCTTCAAATCAACTCCAAAGCTAATCTAATCCTACCATACACCTTCTTAGGGTGTCATGGGTTCCTAATCACCATCAAGACCAAAGAATACCATGGGAATATTTATAGGATGACCAATATGTATATATAACTTAATAAATCATGAAAAATGGTATAAATCACATATCATGCATACTATCTCCAAAAATGAAAAGATGAATATGAAATGATAAGGAAACATGAAAATGAAAGAAACAAGCTTACAAATGAGTATGATGAGGTGCTAGTAACAAGGATTAAACTTAAATACCCTTGGTTTTTATTTCAAAACCAAATAAAGAGTATGATCTAGATTGTATAAACACTTGGACTTGAAAAATTTTTGTGATCCCTTTGAGACTCTCTTGATGGCCGGTTGGGATGAAGAGGAGAAGCAAGGAGAGAACTTTTTTAACTTGGTGAATTATTTGAGTATGAAATGAGATGATTGAATGTGTAGAATATTAAGTAAGTGTGAAATAATCTTTGAGTGTAGATCTAACTTTGTGGAAAAGAGTTACCAAACAATAAATGACTTCACCCTCCCCATAGGGCCGGATTTGGGGGGGGGATGAATCTCTCAATATATATATATTTTTTTTTTTTTTTTTTATTATAGTGTATAAATATATTGTGTAAGTAAATGTTATAATTGTAGGAAAATGTAACTTGTACATAGATGTGAAGTTAAAGTCATATGAATTGAAATAAGTTTTAGGGGATCAAAGTAAGGTATATTGTAGTTATAAAAATTGTAAAAATACTTTTCTTGTAAACTTTGAGTGATAAAATAATTATCGAGTAATTTTTAAGAAAAGTGTCTTAATAATATAACTTTAACGATTTATATACGAAATAAATCCAAAACACTAGGAAAACTAAAAATATAGTTTTTATAAACTAACTGCAAGTTTAAAATACATCGGGATCATTTTCGAAAGTAACGGTTTAAATATACAAAATAATAACTCACGCGATAAAGTTTATTAAATATAAAAATTACGCGTTGAAAGTGAAATGAAATGCCATGAATGAACTAATATGATGCATTTATAATTTAAGAAATGACCGGAATTTGAGAATTGTGACACAATGCCCCATTTGTAGAATGGCCATGGCGCCGTGATTGGCGTTAGCTCGTCTTTGTGGTTGGCGCGGGATGGGTCTATGAACTTGGCAATCATTTCACTTCCTTATTAAGTCCCGCGCATCTCGATGCATGGTTGGCCGATAGTATCGATCGCATGGCGCGTGCTACAACGGACCGTGGTCTAGCGTGCATCTTTGCATGAACCTTCATGGATTTCTCGCTGACGTAATTTGCTTGTAGAGGGCCAGCGGCGAGCCATGGTTGGAGGAAAGAGCGTCGGTACAATATGTTGTCTCGCATTGAATCTCTGCGGCGCCGTATTATGACTTAAATATTCTTGGGGTAATGTTCCCTTAGCGTAGGAATTCGTGTCGGTTTCATCCATGTAGGGCCATCCTCCTCTATGACAGGAGACTTCCATCTCGATATTGATTTGCTTTTCGGTGTTTCCACCGGCACTTGCTTTGATAAGTGTGCGAAGCTTGTCGAGGCGATCTTGCTCGGTCGCGTCGCCTTGCGATTTTCTCCTCTAGGGACTTGCTTGATAGTAAATCAGTCAAAGCCTTTGATCGGTGTCTTAGTCTTCTCAAGATCTTGAATCATATTCTCTTCTTTGGCCACGTATTCGCCAACACGTGGTTGGCTACTAGCCGGGAGTCTACATTTGCTTCCAAGTTACGTACACCCATTCGAGTTGCAATGCGTAGTCCGGCGATTAGAGCCGTGATTACGCCTCATTGTTTGTCGCGGTAAATTCAAAGCGCGGTCGTAAGTGAATTCCATTCCCTCGGGTTTGTGAGAATGAGGCCACTCACGATCCGTCTACGCATGCGGATCCATCGATAAACAAAATCCATGGATCTTGTAGTTCCTTACGTCTTGGTGTGGGTACGCGTCGATGTATGGCTTCGATGATGAAGTCCGCGAACTGTCCTTTATTGCGGTGCGTGGTGCGTAAGAGATGTTGTGTTAAGCCTAGCAACACACTCCACTACGAGTCGATCACGATGCATCGAGGTTTGGAGATGATACGCTTGATGGGTTGATGCGTGATTACCGCTATCGAGATGCGCTTGGAAGTACCGGCGTAGTTAAACGGCGGCAAACACTAATGCCAAGACTAACTTTTCCATGGCACTGTAGTTCATCTCCGTCTTCTTGAGCGCTTTGCTGACAAAATAGATAGGGGTTTGCACCGAGTCCCTATCATTAGTAGCAACTTCTTTTGGCCTTATGAGTTCTTGATAAATACATGATCGACTCTTCCCCTGTCGGGGTGCAGCGAGTGTTGGGGCGTTGCTAGATCTTTGTTTGAGTGTAGTGAAGGCTTCTTCGCCTCCGTCATCCACGGAAATCACCCTTTTCATACACCTCTTGAGTGTTTTGAAAAGAGGTAATGACTTTTCTGGCGACTTAGGCGGGGAACTGTTTAGGCGGCCAGGTTTTCCGTTGAGAGATTGGACTTCCTTGGCGTCTTGCGGTGAGGAAGTTCTATTACCGCTTTGTCTTTTACGGACAAGGTTTTATGCCGTCGAGGTTCTATCGGTATCCTAGGAACATGCCTTGATGGCGCCAAAGGTGCATTTCTTAGATTGACTTCATGTTGATCTCGTAGAGTCTTGAATGTCTCTTCTATGTCGGCGCACAAGCTCAACCGGTATGGCTTTTGATGACGGGTCATCCACATAGACTTCCGGTTGCGGCCCACTGTTTTTCAAAGGCATTGTCTACTAAGCGATAGGTGGCACCGCGTTCTTCAAGCCAAAGGGCATTTTTGTATAACGATGCGCCTTGGCTTGTGTGGAAGGCTGTTTTTCCTCGTCTTCCTTAGCCATCGTATGCGATGATATCCCTTATGCAGCGTCAAGAAAACACTTTAACGGGTATCCGCACAAGGACTCTATTTTCGGTCTATCTCGGTAATGGATAGCGATCTGTGGGCATGCTTTGTTAAGGTCGGTGAAGTCTCACGCACATTAAGCCGACTACCGTCGCTTTTGACCATTCTTGGGTTAGAAAGCCGTCGTGGTAGTAGACTTCACGCATAATTCCTGCATTTACCAATTTACGTACCTCTGCGAATTGCGTACGCCTCGGGGCTTGGCCAGCGCTTCTACGGCGTGTCGGTGAGTACCGCTTGTCGGATTCTCGGTTTATGCTCGTGATCGGCGTGGCACCCGTCATATGTTTTGGCTCCCATGCGAAAATATCCACGTTCTTTTGTAGGAGCGCGCACACGGCTGCTTTGCCGTTGTCCGACAATGACCCTCGATGGTTATTTCTGTTCGGGTATTCGGGTGAATCGCGACCCAGTTAGGGACTTTGGCGCGCCTTTGTTTGAATCGGTGCCATTTCGCGTATGTAACCGTGTTACATTCTCTGTTTAGGTACCGTGGCATTGTAAAGTAACAATGCCCCTTCTACTGGGAATTTAAGCATCCGTCTTGTCGATGGCACCGCAGCGCATGGTGATATCCGGGTCTCCCAATGATGCCATTGTATGGCGAGGGATTTGATCACCATGAAATCCATCGGGTTGTCGTAGAGTGCTCTGCGTCGCCAATCTTGACTAGTGTCGCAGGTTGCCCCATGGGCCATATCTTTTCACCCGTGAAACCGATGGCTATTTGTCTTTGGCGGGTTTAGCGGCTACGTATTCGGTCGTAGTCTTTTAAAGCAATGCTCATACATGATATTTGTCGATGCCCCACCATCAATGTACATGCGGTGTATATCGTGACCCCCCGCATTTATTTCAATGGTGAGTGGCTCACTCTTGCGTTGTCGCGGTTAGAGTAGGGAAAGAGATTTAAGCTTCTTCGGAAAACTCTGGTGACCTTTTGTCTAGTGATTCGTTGCCACGTTTGTATCATGTAGATTGTGTCGGCCTTATCTTTGGGTGTCTCCTTCTTGTTTCCATTCTTTTGTTTATCTCTTCCCTCTTTAATGTTTTTAACCAAGCGGTCTAGTCTACCCTCTTTGACCATCTTGTCGATGAGTTGGCGCATTTGGACACATTCGTTAGCGGTGTGACCCTTTTGCGGCGTGGTAGTCCGCGATATCCATTCGGTCGCCGATCTTACGGTGTATGCGCATCTGCGGTCTTGGGAAATTCGCACCTTCCGGCTTGCGAGTATTTCCTTTGGGGTTTTGATCGGGAGTGTACTTGTCATTATCTCGCCGCTCCTCCGGCTGCGATAGCTCTATTACGGTTACTACCTCGGTGGTTCGATTGTCTCCCGGGTTGTTCTGTGACCGGTAACTTCGAGTAGTTCCTTTTGCTATCGCCGCGGCGGCTTCTCCCTGGACAAAAGGCCGAGGCGCTTCATGAGTTCATCAAAGGTCTCGGGGATCTTGTCGTTCAATCTCTTGATGAGTTACGGATTATTGATCCCGTTCATGAAGCCAGAGATCTTTAGTACCTCAGGGCATACTTTAACTTGCATGCATTCATCTTTAAAGCGTTCCATGAATACATTTCGTAGATTCTCCTTGGTGATGCTTTACTCTGGCGAGTTCGGGGGTTTTAAGCGCACTTTTCGTTGAGTAAAATTTGGGCGGAACGCCTTTCTCAACTCCTCAAAACCATTTATGCTCCTTCGTGGGAGTTTGTTGAACCGATTCAGCGCTTCCCACTAGCGTGGAATTAAACATGTGGCACCACACTAGTTGTGGCCAATTCTCAATGGTCGCGGCTGATTCAAAGATTTTTAGGTGATCGTCGGGATCACTGTTCCATCATAGGTCTTGACATTTGTAGGCATGCGCCTCTTCTTGTTTTCGGAGAAATCACTAATGCGTATGGTGAGCGCATCCACTTTACGGCGGCCATGGGAGAGACATGTCTTCCTCTTGGTACGCGTCTGTTTCTAGACTTCCAATGTCTGTATCGCTATCCTCGTTGTCAGGAGTTATCGAAGATGAGTTTCCGCTTCTTACGGCGTTTGCGGCCATTTGTCCTCGAGTCGACTTATAGTGCGGATCCGAGGGGCTCTCACTGGGGAATACTTTCGTCCCGATCATGTCATGTACTTTTACGGCTACCCGATCGGCATAGACAGCGCGCCGTTCTTCTCCATCACTATCACTCGAGTGTTGCGAGTGAGATGTCTCATCA
This sequence comes from Chrysanthemum makinoi, assembly GCA_910596185.1. Lineage (NCBI taxonomy): Eukaryota > Viridiplantae > Streptophyta > Magnoliopsida > Asterales > Asteraceae > Chrysanthemum > Chrysanthemum makinoi. The sequence continues at coordinate 111,715,467 of OU343223.1, forward strand.
CCCTCGATTCTCCTCCGATTACGTTGAATCTTGGGAGTGGCGGCTTTCTCTTCCGCTTCTCTTTCGATAGCGTGGGGAAGCTTCGTATTGAGAATCGAAATTGAGTCGGGCTTTCAAGTTCGACGATCTCTTCTTCTCTTCCTCTTGCATGAGGGTTAATGTTTACGTAGTTTTGGGATACGAAAACTTACGGCGCTAACTCCGCGACCCCCTCAAGAGTGGGTGCGTTTGTTTCGCGCTATACCCTTATCGGTCACGGTGCCTCCGGTACCTTTGTCGGAGTTAGTTTCCGGCACCGATTGGAAGGGAGTAGTAAAGGCGGTCTTGCGATGGGTCTACTCCACTTCGTGGTGGTTGTAGTGGCTTGGGTTGTTCGAGTCGCGGTTCCACCAAAGGGAAGATCAAGTCTTGGCACGATCCACTTATTTTTAGCGGCCGGTTGTCCCGTGCGCAGGGGTTAGCCCACTTTGCGACTTCTTCCCCATGAGGTCGGATTGCGATCGTGATTACCGTGCTTTATCATTCTAGTGTCGGTTCTTAGTGTAGGGTCCCACGGATGGCGCCACTTGTTGATACAAAAATTGGGCGTTCTTGGTTTGGAGCTCCGGTTCTCGTACCAATTAAAATTCTTTGCTTGAGACACAGCACTAAGAGACAAGAACCACCGTTAGGCTTACCGTGGGATTGTCTCCCACGATTATCCTCCGGCGTGAGAGTGAGTAATCGGTTTTAAGGTTTTAGGAGTTTTAGGGTTATGAGATCGTACCTTAAGCGAGGATATGGTTCCTTTATATACGCATCGGAATCCTTGTTGGTTCCGTGTTCCCAACCTTATCCCGCCTAAGTCGGTTGGAATGATTATCTCCTTATTTTAGAAGAGATCGGATATCTATTCCGTAAATAGATATGGGCTTGGGCTTCGTGAGCCCAAACGCTTATTGATGTTGGCCCGGTTAGATGCGGGCTTGTGAGTATTGGGCTGTAGTCGGGTTTATGACCCGACTCCAGACTATACGTCATCATTTGTGTTATACGTATAATACTTGATGAAAATTATACGAACTGAAAATACATTTAAAACCCAATACATTCATATATTTTTCATCAAATATTATATAACACAAATAAAAATAATTATGGTCAAAGTTGAAAAAGGAAGACTAAAAAAGTCAATAGTGGAATGATAATTTTGGGACGGAGGGAGTAGTGGACTAATTTCACGTGGTGTGTTGACATAAAAACCATTCGACATAGTCCAACATTGATCCTAAATGTCAAAGTGCTTAGATGTAGTTCCCAAGTTCCACAAATAAGGAATGTTCACCCAAGTCATCAGTGAGACTTTTCTGAAACATGATATTTGACATTTCTTTGCTGTCAAATGAACCGATTATGATGAATAGGGAAACAGATTTATTAAAAATAAGTTGCAACACAATAATAGAAAGAGCGTTATTTTTAACTTTTATAATTCGTCCTCCTACAGACAACATAGTTGCCACTTTTGTAATCTTCTGTTGTTCTTAATGTTTGAGTACTTATTTTGTAAGCTAAAAACTTCGCAAATCATCAAAGAATATGAGTTGTTTGCAGTCAGAGGTTTACATGCTTCATATTTCATTTATTCCGTTTCTTCATTTTGAGATTTGCTTTGTTGTAAATCGACCCCCAAAAATACAATATGCCCCTACAAACTTTCTCACAAGTCAATAGATGAAAACAAATACTAGTACACAATGAACCTACAAATTAGCCCACATAAACAAATACAAAAAACTGGACTAGCGCCGACCTAAGGGAGGCTTACCACCATCGGTCTAGAAAGCTAGTAACTCTACGGGAATTGATCGAAAGGGGGCATAAATAGGATTAATCAAAGATCCATACAAATTCCACAATTTCCCTCTATTCTAGATCTTCGTCAGAGTCGGGATCTTCCACTTCGCTATCACTCCCTGAATCATCTTTCTTGGATGAGCTGGTCTTCTTACCAGATTTTGAACCCGGCTGGTCATCAAGGTTGTACCTTTGAAACTTAACTTGATCTTTCTTCTTTTCATCGTGTGTTTCTTTTCGTTTCTTCCCGCTTACATTTGTATCAGATTGCATAGAGCGTGCAGCAGCGACAAAAGCATCGTTCATGGAATCATCAATCTTTTCATCATTATCACCATCATCATCCTTACCCTTATTATCGATGAAGAATAGTAGATCACTATCTGTTTTCCTTGCATCTAGCTTGTATGAGGGTTGGTCAACGTCCGACCTTGAACCATAACTGACTAGTTTTGCATGGTGTTTTGACATGAAACCTTCAGACAAAGTCAAACCTTGATCCTCGAGTTCAAGCATCCACTCTGAAGCCAGGCCAATCACAGAAATAGAATCAGTTAAAAAACGGTCAGCACTGTACTAGCTTTTACATGGTTTGGGAACAAAGACAAAGCGCAAAAACAATTATCATAGTGAAACTTTACAAAAACAATATCCAAAACAATTAGTTAAGAGTTCCACAATATAAGAACATGGTGACACAGTTTTAAGAAAAAAACTGTTCACAACTTTGAATAGCACTTCCACTTAAAAGTGACCGACTTTTTGAGCAAATTTTCAAATTTTCCATTACTTTAGTGAAAACTAGACAAATTAGATTAGTGAAGCTAATCATCTGGAATAATTATGTTTAAATTCAAGAAGGAAAAAAAAAAAAAAAAGGAACTATAACAATGTACTTGACGTTTTCTCTATCCAAAATTGTTGATTATTTTAGAAAGCCATACTCCTTTGTGTCCATACAAATGCAACGGTTATTTTAGAAAGCTACTTCTCAAATTTAGTGAGTTTGTTACCAATTTTTTTTTTGTGGGTTACATGGTTTCCGACTCGACATTGCGAGCCGACTAATCCCAGGGCGACTATCCTTTTGGATAGCCCGGAGTCGGCGCAGGTGAAACTCCGTGGCCACAAGGGGATTAATTTTTTCCCCGTTGGATTCAAACCCTTGACCTCCACTTTGGAAGGAGGGTATTCTTACCGTTGGGTCACCCCTTGTTACCAATTATTGCGCGGCACATTAATAGTAGTTACTTAAACAAAGCAACTTCTAATCTGATCTCAAAATTTTCTTTTGTTTTGCCATCTATTAAGAGGCATGTAGCCAACTATTAGATATTTATACCCAGCTAAGTCAAACTGTCAAATGTTTTCGACACACATGGAGTACTCATTTTGGCAAAATAATGGCTTCAAATTATCTGTAACTAATTACAGAATCTAGTGCAGGCAATGGCGGAACTTCATAAAGGCACGGGAGAGTGTTGGCCCCCAAAAAAATTTGGGCCATTAATGTTGTGTATTTGATATTTTTAGTGGTTAAACTTTTAAATTATTACATGGTCATCCTAAAAATAAGACAAACACTCTCTTTTATCTTGGCAGGCTAAATAAACACCTATAAATACTTCTAAAAATTCAGATAACTACACTCCTTTATTAGTCCATTTTAGTTTAACTTTCAAAGACTATGGTTCGATACCATTTTAAGTGCAAGTTTACTTGTTTAAAGTCCTAATCAAACTACAGTACATGTTTTGAGTTTTACTCTCGAGCTTTCTATTTCTTTTCAAGAGCTATGACTCTTTATTTGCACATTGAGATTACATATTTGTGTCTCTCTCATTTGTAAACGTTACTATATGGATGGTTTTTTATGAATATGAAGAACTAGTTTCTAAACTTCGAAACCCAAACAATATGTTGAAGTTCCACCAGAGTGCAGGCATGCCCAAGTTCCCTTTTGAATTCTTTAGTTATTTACTAAACCACCATTTAGACACCATATACCAATGGAATCAACGCTTATACTTATAAATTCCATATCAACATCATGATAGGTGTTTGGGTAAATGCATAAGCTTAAGGGCTTATGCATTCCCCCAAAAAAGCTATAAATCTAGAGCTTAAGCTGCTAAGATAAAATTTACCTATACCTTTTTTAGAGCTTATTGAGTTTTGACGACACAATAAACCTTTAAGAACCACCAATAAGCTTACCAAACACCGTCTCAGACAACATCCTAGTCCACAGAAAAATATAAGCATCAAAAAGTCAGATCACTTACTTAGGAATGCCAATGGTGATGATCCCTTAAGCTGACTTGCATTTCCTTGTATACCAAGCTCACTTGTAACCAATTTAGTAATAAGTGTAGGTAGATGAGAACCCGAGAATGCATTCGTATAAGAGACGGCCTTTGTATGATCTTTGTTCTTCCTACAGCAAAAAATAAACTTATAAGCTATCTAATACTATCAAAGTTTAGTTGTATGTTCAAAAGGTTGAAAAGATTTATATACCTAGACAACTCGATGGCTTCGTGGGTAACCATAACTCTCGCCAAAATGTTGTTTTTTATGTGGTTGATTGAAAGATGGCCCAACTTTTCAAGATGGAGAAATGAATAGTCGGGTAATATAATAACATCATATAATACTTTCCTCAAAAACAATTCATCGTCAGAACTCTGGAAACCAAACATCAGAATAAATTCATGTTTATTAAAGATTAAAAAATGAATAGATTGTACAAGCATAATTCCAAATAAATTGACTAACCAGTAGTGACATGACACTAAGATTCGGTTCCAACAACATCTTAACAAGGATATCTGCAATCACATAGAAAGTTAGGAACAACATAAAACAAAAGAAGTAAACATACATAATTGCAAATCACTGAAAATTTATCATCTAGCATCTAATTTACATGCTATTTCCCTTAAGCAGTTAACTAAAATTAGTTCAGCATTTTTCTCATCGTTCATCAAAAACATAATGTTATGCTCCTATGCATAACCATTCTTAAGGCTAAAAACTCGACTAATAACGTGTGAATCAAGATTATACATTTATACAACATACGATGCTATGCTAAATGACATATAATTAGCAAGAAAACAGAAGCTTAACAGATAGTCAGATACATACCAAAAAAGTAAAAGTTACTGAACCCAGTTACAGAACAAACAGCCCAACTCGTCAACTCCTTCTGCAACTCCACTCTCGACCCACCTTCACCAAATTTCAAACACAACTTCAACAAAAATGCCTCGCAAATCACAGCACCACCAATCACCCCAACGCCACCACCACCATCACTCTCCTCACTAACCCAATCCACAACGCCCTCACTCAAAACCGGAAAAAACTCACTCAACTTCTCTCCACTCCCCTCACCACAAACCCAAATCGACACTAAATCACTTAACGGTCTAATCAACCCCGACTCCTCATCCTCATCATCTTTCATCCCTTCACAACACACATTACAATAACCCAAAATCACATCAACAAATGACTTAAATTCCTTCCTTAACTTCTTCTTTTGTTTTACATCTAAAATTCCTTGTTTTTCAAACCAATAAGTACATCATAAAGCTTATAAATAACGGGCGCGAGTAGCGCGATACTTATCGAAGAGCTACACGAACCCGAAGAAGCTGTCATATACTGAAACAAATCTTGAACAGCTAAAAACTGATTAAAAATGTCATCTTTTTGGGCTTTTTTGGTTTGAAAAGATAAAAAAGATGATACCCAGATCGTTTCAAGAAGTGGGTTTGGTTTAACTTGCATTAATTCGGTGAAATTAGAAATGGGTAAATTAGGGTTAGGGTTAGGGTTTTGGAGTGAGTCTAATAGGATTTGGATTTGGTGGTTGATTTGTGATTGGTATTCATGGGTTGTGAATAATTTTGAGTTTTTTTGGGGTTTAATTTGAGCCATGGTTAATTGGATTTGAAATTTGCAGGTTTTATGATAAACCCTAATTTTGATTGGAGAAGAAAAGGTGTAAAGGGTTAGGGGGTTTAAGGAATGTGTTTGTTGAGTATTTGGCCCTTGAAGAGTAGTATAGTGACATTTTGGACATTCAAGTAATGGATAATTCTATGTTCGGGTGTTATTGGGTCGAGTTGAGTTAATTTTGGTATCGAGTACTGTTTAGTCACTTAGCGGGTTACTATAAGTTTCGGCACAAAGAAAAACACAAAGTAACTAGTTAAGTAGACAATAGACACGAGTTTTAATGTAGAACTTTTTGGCCCCGATGGGTTACCCGATAAGCAAAAATCCATAATTTATCTTTTCCCATGTAATATATCTGATATCGGATCCTACCGAGTCTTGTTATATAATCTCATAACATCTTTAACTTGACCCTATAGGTCTTTCTTGGGTTAGGGTCTGACCGACCCTTTTGACACCGATAATTCGATATACGACACGTGATACAAGGTAAAAAAACGTAATTTTTCCATCCAAACTATATTGCTAAAAAGTTGAAGTGATTTCAATGTTGATGGAAGGTTTTTGCATATTTAATTTTGTCTAGTGATATAACTTTTTTTTATTTTAAAGAAAGAGATTGTTGGTTAACTTGGTAAAAGAATTTGTTGGCGAACATTATAGGTACATCTTAAATGTACTTTATCTTATCTTGTATAATACATTCCTGCAGTGATTATTAGCCCTAGACATGGTATAACACGGTATATCATTGTTGTAGCAAAGACAAAGGTATTTTTATTTTCTTACATTTAAACAATTTAGTTAGTTGAAAGTTCTTTACCAGTATACGAGCTTACTACTTTCGGTAAAATAAAGCACAATGTAAATTTCTTACAGGATCAAACAGTTTTGTAACCACGACAAAAAGTCATGCCACTATATTACGTTATGTTACATTAATTAATTGGCCTATAAATTATATAAGTCGTGCGTACTATCAGTACTATTTTACGTTTCGTTAAATTAGTCCATAAACTATTATAAGTGACCTTCATGTAGCTTGAAGCCCAATATATAGAAGCCTGTTCACAGCTGGGTCCAAAAGCATTGTCGGCTTATTATTTTACTACTATTAAATATAAGTAAACTCTGCTTGTAAAGTTGTAATTGTTAAGTTAAAATTTGAGAGGAATGAATTTTTATTTTATTACTTTATTATTTTTTGTTCGTTCTTTAGTTTTAGAAAAGGAATACAATGTCGAGAGTAAAATGAAAAGAAATTTATTTCATTTATTTTTGGGAGGAAAGAAAAAAAAAACATGATATACTTTGTGTAAAGACTAATATGTTTTTTTAAAAGATTGATACTAACAACTAGAAAATGTATATATATAATTTAAACATGTTATTTTTATTTTTTCTTTTATTTAAAAACTTGAGTTATGGTTATTATTATTATTATTTATTTTTTTTCATCTCAATGACATATAAACATTTCTTTAAATTTTATTTTTCTTTCTTTAAATAATAATCTTTTTCCCTTTTAAAACTTGAGAATAGGGTGTTAGGCTCTTAAAAAAACCGCGTAAGTTGCAACTTTGAAAATAGCTAAAATCCACAAGTACGTTCGATGGTTTTAAGAAGCTCCACCTAGAATTAAATTCTTGAATATCATCATTTGATTGTCTAGCATTTTAACCATGGTCACATGAAATGGGGATCGTTCTGAAACACGATCAAGGATCAGGATTACGGTTTGCTTGGTGTCTAAAATTTAGTTCGATGGTGGTAGGTTCATTTGAGATCTCTTCGGCACGATGCACCTAATAATTAATATGTTCCTAAGGATTATAAAAAAAATCCTAACATCCAAAATTAAAAAAAATAGTTTAATAGTTATGATTTTTTTCATAAGTCATAACCATTAGTCACCTTCTTACTAACGTTTTAGTATTAAAGTTAAAAAATAATAATAATAATAATAAATAAATAAATAAATAAAAAATCACAATTAGAAAGTCTCATATTCGAATCGTTAATTTTCCTGTTACCGACTGAATCGTATCCAAATTAAAAACGCGTTCCAAAGCCTTTCTAGCGAACTATGTCTATGATTTTAACTTTACTATCAATGTCATCACATTAATTTACCCAACTTTTTTCCGTCAAGATGTATATATTTAGCTATATGACAATGTCGCTATGTTATCCCTTTACGTCAAACCAACACTATAGTAAAACAAAAACTCGAATCTTCGATATGTCTATATTCAGTAACAGAGAATCTAAGTGCCACTATAGAAAGATGTCGTTAGCAAGTACAAAAATATATGCACAGACGTAAAATACAAAACCGGCGGATATACGTGCATGTAGAGTGTAGTTGTGTAAACCATGTTAACTACGAATAGCATGGCACCGTACAATCAACTAGCAAGCTTTAGCAACTTGATTTATTTCAAAACATTGCATTTCCAATACTTGGTCAAAATGGTATGGATTTAAATACTTATAACTTATAGTCCCAATGTCATATGGTAAAGGTAGACTTCATGGTCCCTAAGCTGGCATTACGAGTGGATAGATGTTCATGTTTTTTAAATGAAATGAAAACAAACCCAACTAGGAAATTATATAATCTGATGTTTTCAGTGCAATATTTTAATGATATGCTTCATACTATACACTTGAACAAGTAGGCAATAACCTTTCAGTTGACTTATATGATCGTGAAAAAGGTTATATATGTATTTGATAAACAATTCTTTGCTTCACTATACAGGATTGAGATGATGTAATGTTGAAAAGTTATTGTTATGTTTGAATGAATTACAAGAAGTCAAAAGACGTAATATGATCCAGTATTTGTCAAGCAAATTGTGCCATAAGATACAAGTGGGGATGAATGAATGATAAAAGAAGTCAAAAGATGCAATACAAGTGGAAAAAGTTATAAGTTGCTTCTGTTGGACATGAACATGCAAAAAGCGAATTTTTGGCGCGTATTACAAGTGGATGTTGTTCTAAGACTAGTGGATGTTGCAAAACTACAAGCGGGGAAAAAACAAACTTTACTATGAATACTTAAACAATACACGTAACAACATAATAACAAATTGCTACACACTGCGATCGAGGAAATACAATTGAAGCTTCCATTTTTATTCTCAACAAACATAGTTGTGAAATTTCAATACTGAGAACACAAAGGCAGAGTTAAATGGTCACCCGATCATCACTTTCTCTTCAGCATTACATCAGTTTTTCAACACACAATCTTATTACCATTAGAGGCTTAGTGGTCATTAGGGGTGAGCATCGGGCTGGAACCGACCCGTCCCGACCTGAAACCGACTAGCCGGAAAACCCAAACCGAGTCCCGACCCGAATGAGCTTGGTTCGGTTTCGGGACAGTCGGGACGGGTCGGTTTTCTCGGTTTTGTTTGTTGTTTTTCCGGTTTTCGTCCCGAACCGACCCATCCCGAAACCGATTAGCTTGAAAACCAAAACCGATTCCCGACCCAATTGAGCTCGATTCGTTTTCGAGACGTTAGCGGGACGATTTTCGGGAGTCGGTCGGTTTTGCTCACCCCTAGTGGTCATGAGATAAACGACACGAACCCGACACGAAGTTAAACAGGTTTGGGTCAAGGATAAATAGGTTTGGGTCAAAAACGGGTCAACCCGTCTAACCCGTTTAATAAACGGGTCGTGTTTGGGTTGAGTAAGTATTAAACAGGTCAACCCGTGAACCCGTTTAAATATATAAGATCTTAAAAATAAAATATATAACCTGGTTTTTTGTTGGATGTGGATTAAATGTATTTTGTTATTTACTTAATATGAAAGAATTATAATTTTATACATTAGATATCATGAAAATTGACGCTTGTAATTCAGAAAATTGTCGCATAGTTATTTGTAAGTTATTCTTATCATGTTTTAGATCTTTATATCATTGTTGCGTTTAAACTAGTTAAATCGACAAACCATTCACTGCTTGACCTATTTACTTAATTGGGTTAAACGGGTCACAAATGGGTTATACGTGTTATGCAGGTCTGGGTTAGGGTTGAGTTTCTTGACACGATTAATAAATGGGTCGTGTTTGGGTAAAGACTATATTAACCCGCTAACACGTGAACCCGAATAGGTTAACACGAACACGACTCGATTGCCACCCCTATCATGAACTAACCAAACACATAAAAATACTCTAATTAATACAAACATACCTCACAATATACCTTACACACACTCACAAACAAAAAACTTAATAATAAACGGGTGCATTTCAGTTAGGTGGTCGACACCACCGAACCAACACCAAAAACACCTCTTCGCGCGCAAAGGAAACAGGGGTGTAGTGGTCACCACACCTAATGGTAGTGTCAATCACATGCTAAGGAAAGCATCGTCACGGGTGGTCTAAGATTTAACGTTTTGTTTTGTACTTTCTTCATTTAACACGGTTATAATTCGTTCATTTCTTTGGTAAGCACATTCTCAGGTTAGTTCAGTTATGTTATGTATAATTCTCGTAACATGTTTAAAATTATCTCATGTCATCAGTATCCTGATCTGATCGATGATTTAGTTTCATATCTTTACATAGTTGTCACAATGTCAAATAATTTAAAACATCCTAGAGAATTTCTCCTTTGTTCAAACACAATTTATCGTGTTATTCAAGTCATCTTAGATGTTGGTGATTTTATTCTCATCATCTTTTAGATAATTGTGATTTACTATAAACTAATGTGATTTCATATTAAGTTTGGATACGAGTAAAAGAAATGATGAGTGCACATTCATTTGAGCTAATATATTTGTTTTACACCACGACAAATACGCAAGGGCAGGGTCAAGGGGTAGCGCCCTATATTTGGTGCTCCAAATAGGTTACCCGTTTTCCCCACCAATATTTCAACAAACAAGACATAACTGCTGGCCAACAGTCATGATCGTTGGGATCCGACCACCTGTAACTGTTTTTTAACTAACATCTGTTGGCCAATAGTCATACTAACCCTTAACAAGTCTTGATCAAGTCACATGTACCCTCTTGTCCCTCTCACACTAGAACCGGCCAAACCCACCCTCAAAGACCACAAAGTATTGTCTCTTTTCCCTTTTTGATCATACACACTCTTGTGATCATTAAAACACCATTTGACTAACCTAAACTACCAATATATAAGGACTAGCTAAGAACCATTTTCATTCACCAAAAACACAAGCATTCACTCTCTTTTTTTACTCTTATTCCATATGGCAGCAAGGGCAAGAAACAATGGTATTTTGATCTTGGTTAAGTTTGATTTAGAGTTTATACTTAAAGGGTTATAAGAGCTAAGGTTTTGGAAGCTAAAATTAGGATTTTCTAGGGTTTCTTAGTGTTCTTGTGCACTTCTTGATTACCAATCATCCACAATACTTGTAAGCATTTCATCATACTCTATTTTATTCATATTTAACTTATCATGCATTAATTTGTATCACCTTGTTAGATTTGTAGTGTTGAAAGTTGTTTAAGCTTAGTTTATCAAAACCCTAAATCTACCAAAAAAATGGGTCGACTTGTGTGCATGTTTTTACCACTTTAGATAACACTTATAGTCAAAATATTTGTACCTTAGTGTTCTACTATGTCTTAGGCAGATTCTACCTGAAATTTATAATTTTGGAATTTATTTAGTATTTTTAACATTTTACATGAAACCACCAAAAAAGGTCTAGTTTCTGAGTTCATGTCACAAAACACTTAAATGAAGGACCTAAACTCCAAACTAGAAGCTCTAATTAGACTCTTAAGAAAGTTAAGACATAGAACTAACTCTAAGAACTTGAATTTTGAAACGTTCCTGAAAAACGAAGGAGTTATAGTCCCGCAAAGTCAGGCGGAAATTCTGGATAAAACTGTTAATTTGGAACAATGCATTTAAGTATTTTTAAGCTTCTGAAACCTAATTTCACTAACACAGGCCTGGATTTCTTGAAAGTAGATATTTTTATCTACCTGCAAGGCTTTGAATGACAAAAATTTTTCAAGAAACAAAGAAGTTACGCTCGTTTGAAGTCGTAATTTATTTCATAACAGCAACTTATTTAGTGACTTTTGGAACTAAAAACGGGTTTTACTTGTTTTTCCTAAACGATTTGACTTCGAATCTTTATAAAACTTCATTACAAGTTTATAGGGGTGATAAAACTTTGTAAAACTCAAATGCTAATAGTACATATCGTATCATTCCTAAGACGACTTATTTATATAGGTCACAGTGAGGATTCATTGCTCGTTGAACTTACGTTATATTTCCCATATTCACGACTTGATTGAGGTGAGTTTAATTGCCTCACGTTTACTTATTTTATCCTCGTTTTGAAATACTTTGGGGTGAGAATACATTGCTTGCTTTTACTTACGGATACAAGTATTTAAACATTTACGGATTGCCTAAGTTACCACAATTGTCGTTAAGTACCCAAAATCATGAACCGTTAATTACTTGTAAGCACAAATATTTTGAATAGATCTATTGGGTTGACACCCCGTCCGAGTAAGTATCGCTTACGACATGATTCAAAATACTTTAATGTTCAAAGTTTAATGGTTCCATTAATTTTCAGAAATCATCTAGTGTCACTAACATTCAATTAGACTAAGAAAAATGAGCATGCCTTCACATTTTGTGTTAAATCAATGCTCGAGGTGTGTTTGAATGGCTGTGCTGACTGATTTTGTGAAAAATAGGAGGTATATTGAAATAAAAACTTCAATTTTATTTTTTGGAAAAAATTGACTCCCGTTAACCGATTTGGCCAATTTTTGTTCAATTTAGGCCTGATTTGGCCACTTTTTATCTAATTAATCAGTACACTGACCATTCTTTGACCAATCCGATTAATAAGGCCGATTAGTCTAATACGGGTGGTTAATCCCCGCCTAGCGCCTAGCTGTCGGTTAATCGACCGCCAAGGCCGATTTTTGTAACACTGAACAAAACAGTTTCTCAAGTCTTCATAACCTTCACTAACCCTTAGTCATAATGCTCCTAACTCTCATTTGTTGAAAGCATATTATCACATAAAGATCCGTCAAAACAAGCTTAGAGTTCTTGTCATCTTCATCCATTGAAAGCATACTAGCATATGAAGATCCACCACAACAATATTAGAGCCATTGTCAGCTTCATCTATTGAAAACTTCTTATCAAGAGAAGATCAGCCATATCAAGTTTAGAGTTCTTGATGTCTAGAGTAATTATACATATCCATTAGAAAACCATATATTGTATCATCGTTATACAACATCTTGTATCACCAATCATATTCCAAACTAAAGGTTAGACAGGTTCCTGTTTACGCCTTAAAATACAAGGGTTATAGGTTTGGTGTGTTTAGGCCTTAAAACACAAGGGTAATAGGTTTGTTGTGTCTGGGCTATAAAACACAAGGGTAATAGGTTTGTTGTGTCTGGCCATTAAATACAACGGGTTTGGTTGTACCCGAAAAAGAACTCGATGTATAGCTTAGTATCGGTAAACTTGTAAGTGACGTTGTATGGCTCTCTCTACCAAGAAGGGAACTTGTGGAATTAATGAATGAACTCTCGAGAATGAAACTTGGGAAGTGGAGTAGGGCGAAAAATCATCGTGTCCGTTTGATCTCTCTTTTACTTATTACAATGTGTTTATATTTGTATTGTGTTGATATATTCTCTTTTAGCCTCCCTATTATTATTGTTGTAGAATTATTATTGTCACTTATCATATTGCATCACACTTGATCGCTTATTTGATTGTCCCAAAATTAATGTCCACTTACAATCTCAACAAATCATAATACTTCTAAGTGGGTGATAATGAAATTTTATTGGTTAATATTGTTAGGGGGACTTTTTCTTAAACTTTGTAAAATATAAAAATAGACATTTAATTTAAAACGGAAAGAATACAAGAGATTAAAGCTTTTAAAAAGAAATGTATTCACCCTTCTACGTTTCTACATTAATTGATCTACTATAGCTCTTTCTTTCTATTACAAAAGACAAAGGACCTTCTATGTTTTTTATTTTGAAACTATTAATATGTATGTGGAGAAATGTAGATCACAAATTATAAAAACAGAAAAATGGATTATTAATCAGCAACATGTACTGTAGTTAGATGTATTGAAATCTTCATACGCGGTTCATATGTCGTACTAGTAATTTATTGATATGGTTTGTATTAGAATTAAAGTGTAGAAACACTGAAACAGGCTGGATGTTGTTCTTGAGGATTTGGTAAGAGATATGGACATATGAAGATAAGAGGAAATTGATCTTGTTGTTAAACTATGAAATCTTATGACATAACCAATATTTTAACTACCCCTTTAGATGCTTTATTGGAGTATACACTATATCTTTGCCACAAGATTCTTTTCTTTTTTATTTGTTAGATAGGATATTTTTTATTTTTCTTAATTGTTAAAACATTGTTTTTTGGTAGATTTTTCATGACGAAATTACTTAATAAAACATCTAATCTTGCAAAGAAGATATATAGTGTGTTGCAATTGCCACGATATAACTTTAGTGATTATATATTACTAGTAAGTGTTTGCCAAAAATCAATTACTAACTATGAAGGACAGATTAAAAATTATCCAACTATTCAGCTAAAACTTTAATAACAACCTTTAAACAATATGGTGAACAACACGCGAGAACATATACAGAGTCTAGCCAAATGATTACTATGTATATACCTTGAATCAATTACCAGTAAAAAACAATGAGATGGATGATTTGTGCATATATCACATGAGGAGATCAACCTATAGTTGGCTAATACCAAACCGACACAAACACAAACTCTTTAAACAAAACTGCGTTACTTGCCTCGCAAGGCAAGTAACTTACACAAGGAAACTAAAAACATAACCCAAATCGACTATATGACTAATCCTAACTAGACTTGAATACTAGTTCTAACATAATTCTATTTACCACATCTATATGACATGAACAAGTTTTTATTCTATTGCTATTCATTTACACAGATAAGATACAAAGTGAAAACAACATAAGAAACAAAAGCATCTAAACACACCTACATGGCAAGCACATGAAACTATGAAAGCATCATTACCAACAACCCTAAAGTCTAGTTGATACTAATTAAGGGGATTTTAAGTGTCTTTTTGTTGGAGACCTTAAGAAAATGTACATGAAACATTATTGAGAGAATCCAACATTGTCCTTTGACTGCAAATTTAGGACAACATAGTTAGCTGTTTACTATTGGATTTGTCTTCCTAATGTTTGATTTTTTTACAACACAAATATACTTTTGGTTAAAAGTCCTGATACTAAAAATGTTGTCTAACTTTTTTATGAAATCAAATGTTCTTTGTCCCCTTGAAAAATCTTTTGCTAGTAATTTTAAAACTACATTCAAAAGTAACTTGGGATTTATTATCATAAAAGTATCAAGCTGTCTCAAAGTTGTTACTAGCTTGTTAGTCTAATATACTTAATTAAATCTTGAAAAATACTATAGTATAAACATTCGTTGCCTGAATTTGCAAAACATACAAACTGTTTTGAAAAACTCAAAAGTCTCTTGGGAATTATTATCATATTGTATCAAGTTGTGTCTTATTATTTGTTTAAGTAGCCAAAAAGAAAACAAATAATGTCTTAATGTTCCACACGTAATCATGCTTAAAGTGGGTTAATCAGACTAATTAACTTAATTTATAATATTAAACTAATCTTCAAAGAGAAAGTCCACTGTTTTTATAGTACAAAAACAGCTACGGCAAAATTAAGATACAAATAAAAATTTGAGAAAACAAATATTAAATTGTCACGCTTGAAGCAACAATTCATATTAGCGTCTCTAATGCGGATTAGGAGCTTGATTAACATAAAACTATTTAAATAATAGACTCGTGAGGCATGCGAAATATTTTCTGATTAAAGAATTGCATGCATATTTATTTATATATTCAGCTTTAGTTTCTTTTCAAGAAGCTTAGTTAGAATCACAAACAAATTATAGTCAAAGATAGGTTTTATTTCACTAATATGTAGGTTGAAATAATGTAGCTAATATGAATTTTTGATTGCTTTCAATTAGATTTTTTGAGATACTGATCACTAACTAAACATTAGCCGAATATTAGTAGTATTCTTTGTGGTCCCTTGATATATTACTAGTATTGTGTTTGTTTAGCTTAGTTTTAGTGGGTTGGTTTGGGTTTATTTGTAATGTCTCTTCGAGTTTGATTTAGTTTGTATTTGTGCTTTTGTTTTCAGGTTCCTTCAATTTATTTTAATCGTCTTGTTTGGAGAGGAGGGATGCCGTTTGTTTGTATCGTTTTTTTTTTCTTATTTTTTTTTATTTATTTTTTTAGAACGACGAAATTTATTAGAAAGCAAGAAAAAAGCAAGAAACTTATCCTTGCAAAAGAGAACAATTACAAAGGATTAAAAACCCGATCATTCCAAGACATATGCATCTTAGAAGCTCGGGCCTTTAACCAATTAAACGACGTTAAGACAATCAAATCAAAAATGTCACTTCTTCTAATCGGATTGTTGTTGAACACCACTGAGTTCCGGAAACAACAAAAGATCCAAATAGAAGCTATAACAATCACCTCAAACTTTATCTTCTTCTCACTTGATCTTGAGGAATCAACCAAACCGTCGTACCACTCTTGTATGCTATCCCCAACTGAAATTGTTATGTCACACCATCTTGATATTTTTCTCCAAACTTGATTAGCCACGTCACACTCTTGAGGAATCACTTGATCTTGTATCGTCTTTTTGCTGGTCTAATATATTGTTGCTTTAAAAAAAAAAAAAAAAACCATTAGTAGAATATTAAAATTATTGAACGTGGAGGAGGATTATTAAATTTTAAACCCAACCAACATGGACTAAGTAGTTGAGAGTTTAGACACAAAAGATCTTAAAAACATATACTCTCTTCCTCTCATAATAATATATAAGACAAAAAACATAAAGTTTAAAAAAGCTATAATCATTACTGTTTTTTCTTCATTTTTTTACAGAATATTAGTTTTATCTTTATGTAATTATTTCAAGCTCGATTGAAGTTTGCAGTTATTAACATCGTTAAGTGCAATGTAGTAAACTTGATATAATATATATTCACAACTATATTCGGAAGGGGAAAATAATTTTGGAGCAACCCAAATGAAAAGAAAGAGTATTAATCTGGAAATGAGGGAGTATACTACTAGTCTAATTAATTTTAAGAATAGACTAACTACTATACCGAGAAGTCAAAAGTGTTTGCTTAGAAACTAAAATGTCTCTGCATCGACCCAACAACTTCTAAATAACAAATTATGGGTTTAATTAGCCTCTCTAACAAGTCAAGAGACAGCACGTCCATGTCAAAATTTAAATAAGTAGTAACCACAGATAATAAATAACTAATAGCACTTTTTTGTATTTTCTTATATATGTAATTTATGTATTTTCTTGGTTTTAGATGTGTTGCTAATCCGTAAGCTGGCCAAATTTGATTGTGATTTTGCTTTTCATGGGAACAGATCAGTAACATTGATTATAAAGTCAAATAAAAATTTCTGTTGACGACTTATTTTAACGTACGGCCAAAATGCAAAATGACCTAACTAAATGTAACTTTATGACGGCACATTATTTAGTTAGTAATGACTTTAAGACTCTAAGACAATTAATTATTTTTTTTAACGGCTAAGATATTTATAAATAAAAAGCTACTAGCAAGACGCTAGGAGCAAAAGGTACATATACAAACTAGAAAGAAACACAAACTATATATTCTAGAATCTCTAGAATCTATCTGAGACTTAACTGAAAAGATTACAAGAATGATGAAAAAACTCTTGCCAACTACAGTAAAACCGAGACAAAAGAAAATTCCTCAAACACGAAGGCCGAGCCACCAATTTTCATTCCAGAGTATTTTTGATGTAGACCCAAACAAGCTTCGGAGAAAAGAAAACAAAAAACAACGATACAAAATAACCAAACAATCATATATTTCTTATCCCACTCATATATTTCTTTTAATGTTTATTTCCAATTTAGGTGCGGATCAAAAAACCAAATCCTTTCATTCCACATACTTTACAACACGTAGAAAAACATGATAATGTGATGATTGAACTTTTTCATGCAATATAATTGGTAATGAAATTTAGATTTTTAGTTGGTTGGTTTTGATCTTGCTATACCTTATTCTAAACAATTAATCATTGATTCATTTGCCAATGTATTTCTAAGATAATTTATATTGACATATTGCAAGTGTGCCCCACAATATTTTTATAAGCGTTTGCTCACTATGAGTTCAAGCAGTTCCTATATATAGGGGGAGAGTTTGACAATGTTTTCATCAAACACTTTCTCATTCACATTCTTTCTTTCTTCATCTCTCCCTCTCTCTCTAAAAGTTTCTTAGAACATAAAACTTTCAGTACAACTTGAATTCAAGAAAGCTATTTCACTTGCAACAAAAGATTGTAATCATGCCTATAGAAATTGTAAAACCAAGTGTTGAACTATCAAAGATAGCAACTTCAGAAACACATGGAGAAGACTCTCCGTATTTCGCAGGATGGAAGGCTTATGATGAGAATCCATACCATGAGATAAATAATCCTTCAGGAGTCATTCAAATGGGACTAGCTGAAAATCAAGTATCTTTTGATTTGCTAGAAGAATATTTGGAAAAAAATCTTGAAGCATCAAACTGGGGCCAAAAAGTTTCTGGCTTTAGAGAGAATGCTTTGTTTCAAGATTATCATGGCCTTCAATCTTTTAGAAAGGTAATAACTTTTTAACAAAATGTACCAAAAATGATAATTTATGTGTTGTATAGAGTGATCAAGAAAATCTAACTTTTTTTTTTTCTTTTGTTTAGGCAATGGCAAGTTTCATGGAACAAGTGAGGGGAGGAAAAGCAAAATTCAACCCTGATAGAGTCGTCTTGACAGCTGGTGCAACCGCGGCTAACGAGCTTCTAACCTTCATTTTGGCTAATCCCGGCGATGCATTGTTGGTCCCGACTCCTTATTATCCAGGGTAGGTTACCTTTTCCTACAGAAAGTTTTAGACTTTTTTGACACTTAAGTAAATGTCCTAAGACTTTTTTACAAATTGTGCAATCTTTCTAACTTTGTTTCCTTAAATATTACAGATTCGATAGAGATTTAAGATGGAGAACTGGTGTACAAATTGTCCCGATCCACTGTGAAAGCTCAAACAATTTTCAAATAACTCCAGAAGCCTTAGAAGCAGCATACGATCATGCACGAGCAATGAACACAACAGTGAGAGGTGTACTCATCACAAACCCTTCGAACCCATTGGGCGCAACCATTCAACGTAAGGTCCTAGAAGAGATCCTAGACTTCTGTACCGAGAAAAACATTCACCTTGTATCCGACGAAATCTACTCAGGTTCAGCATTCTACGCAGATGAATTTGTTAGCATCGCAGAAGTACTTGAATCAAGAAACTACAAAGACTCAGAAAGATGTCACATTGTTTACAGTTTATCAAAAGACCTTGGTCTCCCAGGGTTCCGAGTAGGGACAGTGTATTCCTACAACGATCAAGTTGTTACAACCGCACGAAGAATGTCTAGCTTCACCTTGATTTCATCACAAACACAGTTTTTGTTGGCATCTATGTTGTCAGACAAAGACTTCACACAAAAGTACATCAAGATTAACCGCGAAAGGTTGAAGAAACGATATGAAATGATCATCAACGGGCTAAAAAAGGCAGGTATCGAGTGCTTAAAAGGTAATGCCGGTCTTTTTTGTTGGATGAACTTGAGTCCTTACTTGGAGAAACCAACAGTCGAGAGTGAACTAGCCATATGGAAGAAGATTATGTATGACGTAAAACTAAACATATCGCCTGGATCATCTTGCCATTGCTCCGAACCAGGGTGGTTTCGCGTGTGCTTTGCAAATATGAGTGAAGAAACACTTGAAATTGCACTTTCAAGAATCCAAGACTTCATCAAAACAAGGAAGCAAAATATATAGACAAGATTTTTGGATGTTGTGATTCATGACACACGAATTCTTTACCTTTTTGGTAATCATTTTTTAGGTGGCAGACCCTTTACAAAAGTAGGGTTTTTGCTCCCCAACAATATGTAAATCATGCATGGGATTTTAGATATGTTTTTGCTCAAATATTCTTTGAGATTTTAAGAATCTCCAAGAAGTTTTGAGTTTATAGAATCCTTTGTGTGATTTCAACTTAGTAAATTGAAGTTGTTCTTGTAAGATTATTACAATTTCAATATGAAGGTTAACTATCTTATGTTATCATTACTTTTTTGTTTAACCATCGTGTATCATGCTAGATTCATGAGGTTGGTAATTCGATCATCATGTTTTGTTAGCACGTAAAGAATCATATCGGGATTGTTATCCTATCGTTTTTAGATTTGTGATTTGGTTTGATTGCGTAGTGGGGTTCATATGATTTACTCTTATCTTTCCAAATTAATAATCTAAAAATTAGAAAACCTACCAAACACATGTTTGCTACATCAAACACCTACTCTTTAACACGTATTTTGAACACAAATTCTTGTCAGTTGACCATTTGCTTAGCCAATCAAACTTTCCTACCACTTTATATATGAGGGGGAATTACATATATATCCATTAAAACTTAAAAACTTGCATATTTCTTTATAATGCAAGTTTTTAATGCATGATGTACAATGCAATTTAAGCATAATTTGGGTATATATGCCAATATGCAAGTTTTAGTGGGTATATATGCAATTGACCGTATATATTATAATATGTTAAGCTTTTTAACAAGAGTTTAAGGTTATATATAATCATATACTATATATCAATGTGATCATAATTCATAAAGTAGCCATGACCAAATGTTAGAAATGAAATTAAACAAACAATATTGGGAAAAGCTGTATAACATTGTTAATAAGCTTTTTTCATGTTTTTCTTATATATTTACACATGCTATGAATGATAAAAGTACGTAGTACCAAATTGGTGCAATAAAAGAAGGAAACATGACATAGCTTTGTTATTATATACTCGTAACAAATGAGGTAGTTGGAGAGTAAGCGTACGATTTGACTTTAAACCAAAAGTTGATTGATAATAATACCAGTACGTGGTTTGTACATGATCAAGTTGCAAATATTCGGCCGTCTAAAAAAATATAAGTTTTACAAAACATTTTATATCATGTTTACAGTTTTGTTACCTTTCAGTGATATGTCATACCTCCATATGATATTGTTGACACTTGACAACATGAACCCACACACTTGGCCAGGTCACAACAGTATATACTCGTCTTAATTATAAGATGTGATCAAGGATAAATAAAAAGTTTTAAATTTAGCAATACGTGTTGAGTTAATTTTCAATGAGAAGTTATCGATTGAGAGACATAAAGAATTGATTATCTAAGTCTTCATGTCACTATAAAAATTCCTTTGCGTACAACCAAGAAAATGTTATACTCCCTCCGTCCCAAAATTATTGTCCCATATTGACTTTTTTAGTCTTTCTTCTTCAACTTTGACCATAATTATTTTTGTTTGTGTTATATAATACTTGATGAAAAATATATGAATATATTAGGTTTTAAATGTATTTTCATTTGGTATAATTTTCATCAAGTATTATATAACACAAATAAATATATTAATGGTCAAAGTTGAACAATAAAGACCGGTCAAAGTCAAAGGGGACAATAAAAATGGGACGGAGGTAGTAACACAAATTTAATCATAAAATTAGCCAACGGTTTTGATGCCTCCAAATCTCTTGAAAACCACTAATGATTACAACGTACGTGGCGGCTCCCAAACGATTCATTAGTAATAAACTAACCATAACTAAAATATGGTTATGAAGACAAAAATATAGTTCTTAAATAAAAAAAGAGTCAAAACGCGTAGAATTAGTAAAAGAAAAATACTACGTAAAATAACAATAACATACCCAATCCCGCTAAAACGAGTATGAGGAGATATAATATAGACAATAGAGAAAAGTTCCATACGAAACAAGATTTATCTAAGGAACAAATCACAAGATCTCAGCCATCCATCCTCCTTCCATCCAACGGTTTAGATTAATCACTCTTTTAAAATAAAAATATACTTAAGGTTATTATAGTCTTTTTAAAAGTAAATTAATCACCCACAACTGTCACATAACACAAACACACTCACTCACTCTCAAACGCTCTCACCCCCAAATCAGATCTTAAAAAAGATTCTTTTCTTACTCACCTTAAAAAGTATAATCTTGATATGGGTAAATTAGTAAACTAAAGAGAACTTGCAACTTTTATGACCAACAAGATACTTAAAACTCATGGTAAAAAATAAAGATTAATGTCATGATGAATGCATGAAATAAGCAAATATTCTGAAAGTCATCAACCAAGCTGGATGTATTCCTTTCAAACATGGCTTCCTGTAAAAGTCCACCTGTAATCTCATCGATTATACGTAATCCCATGGGATTTATACAAAATCCCATGGGATTTATACAAATCACAAATGAATTTTTACGAATCCCGTGGATTTTTTTAATCCCGTGGGATTTTTCCGACGGAAATTTTGAAAAAATTTCGCTTTTTTTACTAATCCCGTGGGATTTTTTACCAATCCCGTGGGATTTTTCCGACGGAAATTTTGAAAAAAATTGCCTTTTTACTAATCCTCGGGATTTTTTACGAATCCCGTGGGATCTTTCTGGACGGAAATTTTGAAAAGAAAAAGTTCGTCTTTTTAAGAATCCCGTGGGATTTTTTTACGAATCCCGTGGGATTTTTCTGGATGAAAATTTTGAAAAAAAAGTTCGTCTTTTTACGAATCCCGTGGGATTTTTTACGAATCCCGTGGGATTTTTCTATATGGAAACTTTGAAAAAAAAAAATTGCTTTTTACGAATCCCGTGGGATTTTTCTAGACGGAAATTTTGAAAAAAAAAATCGTCTAAAGTATATAAAAGTGCATATCAATAGAAAGAGGATTTTTTTCTCGTCGCGATGGTGTATTTTTTGTAGCTTGAAGATTTACCGTTTGAAAGATATGTTGTTTTTTAAAAAAAGGTGGAAAGTGGGTTTTTATAGAATTACATTTCTACCCTTCCTTTGTTAATTTTTACTTTGATCTCATCCATTGGATGAAAAGAAGATGAATGGTTGAGATCTTATGATTTGTTCTTTAGATTAGATGTGTTTTGTATTGATCTCATCTCATAGACAATATCACTCCTATCCCAAGGTAAATATGAAAATATGGAGACTGCTTCTAAAAAAACCCCCAATAAGTGTATGTGTGCGAGTGAGAGTGCTCCGATATATATGCATGTGTACAATTGTGTAGTAACAAGGATTAGGAATCTAAAATACATAAGACTAAAAGAAAACATACAAGCATACAATGCAAATTGGCAAAATACCATCAAGAAAACAAAATAGAATAGAAAAAAAAGACATAAACATATAAAAGCATACGCTGCAAGAGAATACTAAAAATAGAATAGATAAAGCAAAAACATAGAATAAAATACCATCAACCGAAAATAGATTTAAAAAAAGGACGGGGGCGCGAGCAAAAACAAACAATCATAAAAAGCAAAAAACACAAAAGGGTAAAGGCACATAGAAAAACGCAAGCAAAGAAAAGGGACTAAAGGTAACTAAAACCAGAACTTAAAGAGAATATCTAAGCAAGCAGCGCTATGGAGGCCTATAGCTAAAGGCAAATCAAAAGGAACATGATAGGCTACTAAATGCCTAATAAGCCTAAAAGGGACAAGCTATGGGGCTCTATATCTAAAACACGAGAGGCAAGGCTACTAGGAGATATTAGTGGATAATTAGGTCCAAGTCCGGTTTGTGCGCGTTTTGAGAATTAGGGTTTTACCATTATAAATAATGGCTAATAATAAAGTTATACCTACAGGGTTTTAATGTTCTAGCATAATATCGAACGGGTCTAATCCTCAAACCTGGGTGGCTATGTTGAAGCGCCTCCCCAAAACCAACCCGTCAAACCTTGAAATCACAGCTAAACTGCCTTCAATTTACATCAAAACAAAAACCCTTCACGTCATTATCAATTGGCTTTACCACAATATATTTTTCGTCTCTTTCATCATCTAATCCGCTACTATTTTTTTTCAGCCAACAATTGTTGACTTTTGAGTTTTGAGTGATGAATTGATTTCTTAGCTTGAATTGTTATTACGAGTAACATACAAGTTTGCATGCCATCAATTGGTTCGTCCTTGCTTTGGATCTGCGCGCAAAGAAAGGAGAAAAAGAAAAAAAAATATATATAGGAATTGGATGGTGGATCTACAATGTGTCATTTGATAAATGATTTATATGATTACTTATTCGTATATGGGTAACTATTTGTTCGAGTGTGTTTATTTGTAATTCGAAGGCATAAAAAAAAAGCTATTTAATTATTTGTTTTTGTTTTATGTCGAATCCAGGGTATTAATTCTTGAGATGATTTTCGTTGGTGTTAAATCTAGGGTTCTTATTCCCGAGACGACTTTTGTTGGTGTCGAATCTAGGGTTCTTATTCCCGAGACAACTTTTGTTGCTGTCAAATCTAGGGTTCTTAATCCCGAGACTACTGTTTTGGATACTTTGATATCGGATCGGGTCTGATCCTCAGACCTAGGTGGCTATGTTGAGCCACCTCTACCCTAGGCCACCCCGTCAAACCCTAATTATACAAAAATTTAAGCCGTCACTTTCCGTCACCAAAAGCTCAGTGTCATGTTTAATTGATACACAAAACCTATATCAAAAACCTTGTCTCGTGAGCATTCTCATGACAAGCCAAGGGATCGGGAATACAGAGACGATAGGCACCATCACGAGAAGGACAGAGACAACGATCGAGATTACGAAGTGCCTGATGTTGAACATATGGACCGTGATCGTGGGCGGTCTCGTGATAAGACTATGAATATGATCAAGTTGAAAGACATGGGGATAGGTAAAAGAGCTTTGACCCAGAGGAATGGTATGAGCAACCTGCACATGTTTTCTAAATGGTATTGCACAATGGGTTTGTTTTATTTTTTTAAAGATGGATGGTTGAAAGTTACGAATAATTTGTTTTGGCTTAAAAGGGAGTGGCAAGTTTACACTTCATGGTTTCTCTGTGGCATACTTATCTCGTAGAAAGTTTTGATATGAAAAAAAAAAAGTTTTTGTTTATGTCGAATCTAGGGTTCTTATTCCCGAGACGATTTTTGTTGGTGTCGAATCTAGGGTTCTTATTCCCGAGAAGACTTTTGTTGGTTCGAATCTAGGGTTCTTATTCCCGAGACGACTGTTTTGGATACTTTGGTTTATCCTTCAGATACTTTGGTTATCCGTAAACAAAAAAATTAGAATAGGGGATACTTTGTGTTATCCCGTTTTATTTTGGTTTATTATTTTATTTTGCTTTCTTAGTTTACTACTTCAGTGAAGCTTTCGCGATTTCGCCGCTCGAACTGTGGGGGAGTATCAATGGATAATTAGGCCCAAGCCTGATTTGTGGATTTTGGGAATTAGGGTTTTATCATTATAAATAATGGCTAATAATAAAGTTATACCTACAGGGTTTTAATGTTCTAACAGGAGACGCCTAAAAAGCCTAGACGCTAACTACCTCATATCCTCAAATAACCTAGCCCGAACTACCCACAAATTCTAATCCTATCTCTTTACGCGTTCCTATTTGAGGTCATGTACTCGGAAAAGATAAGCTCTTTCATGTCCTACTTAAGTCGATCCTTCCTCCTAAGTTTTGGTCTACCCCTCGAGCCGTCAACTATGAGAGATTTGACCCTCTTTACTGGCACTGATTGTGCATCCTCCTGACATGTCCAAACCACCTCAACCTTCCTTCTTTCATTTTGGATATTATAGTCTCAACTTCAAGTTCTGCTCTAAAACTCCATTTCGGAATCATGTCAAACATGGTTTTACCATAAGTCTACATTAGCATTCTCAATTCCGCCACTTCCACTCTGGTTGCTTGAGTTTTCGTAATCGGCCAACACTCTAACCCGTACAACATAGTTTGTCTATTTGTTACCCTATAAAATTTTCCTTTAGCTTACAAGGGACTTTGTGGAAAACTAGAAGGGGGGGTTGAATAGTTTTACCAATTAAAACTTCCTTTTAATCTATTTAGATCGACTTATGTCAATCTATTTGGATGTGTGTGTTGGATGTTGATAAACAAGCATGTAAAGGTAAGTAATGAAAAGATAAGAGTAAGAAGCACAAAACCACAACGCAAGTATTTATAGTGGTTCGGCTACAAGGTCACCTTCCTTGCCCTACTCCACTCCCCGAGTCACCTACTCGAGAGTTCGTAATCACTACACCAATCTCCTTATGGCGGAGAAGCCTTCACAACGTCGCTTAACCTTTTTCCGGTACAAAGCTAAATACCGAGTTCTTTCACACCAAGGCGAACCACACCTAACACAACGTCGCCTACCCTTTATACGGTGCTAGGCTAACCACCGAGTTCTTTCACACCTTAGGAGAACTAATCCTATCACAACGTCGCCTACCCTTTATTAGGTACTAGGCTAAGCACCTAGTTCTTTCACACCTTAGGTGAACTACACCTTCACGACACAACACCTAATCTCAAGGAGATCTACTCCTTGTTACAACACCATCAAGGATATCACCATCCTTGTATATAAACAAATACATATATGTATAAAGATGCACCTCATCGATTATACGACCTAAGCATTCTTACCAAATGCTACTTGATTAGATTCTTTGGCATCCTTCACTAATGCCTTTGACACAACGCTTGACACCCTTCACTAATGCCTTCGTCTTGACACCTTTAGCATCCTTCACTAATGCTTTTGACACAACGTTTGGCACTCTTCACTAATGCCTTCGTCTTGACACCTTTAGCATCTTTCACTAATGCTTTGACACGAATGATGAGCACCTTTCATTAATGCTTTCATCTTGACACTTTCGGCATTCTTCACTAATGCCTTCAACCCAAAATCTATGGAGAAAGGAAGAACTATCAACAAGAGAACCTTAGTAGTCTTGATGATGACGAAGCATGGCAACTCATGGACTTTGAGCTTGCACGTCTTCAAGAGGTGGTGATCTCTCCTTTAAGAGAAACCTAGTAGATCACACAAAAACAAAAGACAAACTACATAGATCACTTAGATCTGAGGTTAGAGGGTTAGAATACTTTGGGGAAGTATGTGTGTAAAACCATGTGTAGAGAGAAAGAAATGGCTCTCTATTTATAGAGGAAATTCTCTTCTGTTCCCCGGATCCCACGGATCCCTACCACAAGGGATCCGGCTAGCACAACGCTAGGGATCCGTGGTCCGCTCCTCTTTGCCCATGGGTATTTTTGGTTATGGGTCATGGGTCATGGGTTATGGGTTGATCCATGGTTTTCTTTCTAGATACACTGTATCTTAAGGATACAATGAACTTGGTTAAGTGGTATATATAAAACCATGGGTTATGGGTCAAAAACCATTTGCTAGTATTTACCCATTTAGTATATACTTGTATTTACCCATTTTAGTATATACTTAGTTTTTACCCATTTTAGTATACTTAGTTTAAGTATATGTTTAACCCAATATGTAAACACTAGTTGTTGTACATATGTATCTAAATCGTAAAATCACTTATACTTGTTTTAGTGTTTTATGTGAAAGTGTAAGTGTGTTAGAAAACTATTAGTCCAACCCATTTACGTATTTTATTTGTTTCGTTAAAATGATTTTACTTTTGGTATCGACAAAACATTAGAAGATCGTAAAATATAAATAAACGTTTTTACGGCTTATTTGTATTAACAATCTCCCCATTTTTGTTGATGACAAAACATAAAATTATTTTAAGTAAAAAGCTAAAATTCGTAAAAGTTTGAATTTGTAGTTTTTACTTTCTTCTCCCCATTTTTGTCGAAACAAAAAGTGTTTGAAGGAAGGCAACACATTGTTTTTAAGAAAAACATGTGAAAGAAAAAGTAAAAAAATACAGAGCAAATAACGGGAAAGGATCTCGTCTTTACTCCCCCTTGACGAGTCCATCCCTAAGTAAGAGCGTCAAGAAAGTAATACTAATCTAGTTTGTTTGCAAATAAGTTTGCAAAAGATATCGTCTACGAGACGAATGTGCTCCCCCTTGATTATTGCAAAGGGATGTCACGAAATGTAAACCTAGTATTGCAAGTATTTTGCAATGTATTGCTTTGACATAAAGCTCCCCCTAGCTTTAGGATGTCAAAGTCTTCATATGTAAATTGAATAACTACAAAACAAAGGTTAGAAAGCAAGTATAATTCATAATTTCCTGCAAATGTTATCCAAGTTAGTAGAAAGAAAGATTTCTGTCTCACGGATCCCGCGGTTCCCTCATAGTAGGGATCCGTCTAGGCAATTCTGAGGGATCCGTTTTTAGCTGTTAAATTTCAGCAAAGGTGATATAACAAGTAATGTTATCACAAAAATGAGATATGAATTATATTCTCAGAAAAACAACAAGTAGCATGTAATTTTCATAAAGCTAGAGTTATGATATTCATGACTCGAAAGACAAGAAAATAGATAATACGTGACTAGGAATTTCTAGATCACCTAACGCTTGAAGCTAAGACACTACTATAATCTTCTAGCTCAAGTTTTGTTTAGGTTTAATCTCGTCGAAACGTTCGAGGAGATGATAGAACATGAAACGTTGGTCTTCTCGTACTTCATGTATCAAACTTTCAACATGTTGACAATGATAGCAATCTTTGTCATGGCTAGGTAGTGGTGGTGGATGAAATGATATGGCTTGATTCAAAGGATCAAGTGAAGCGGCTTGTGGAGCTTCAAACGATGGAGGGATTGGTGGAGGTGCATTAAAGAATGACTCAACCAAGAATGATGGTGGTGGTAGAGAAGTGTCAACTTCCATATGGTCGGGTGGTTGACTTTGATGATTTGTCATAATCCAAATAGGATTATATGATGAAAACGCCGAGAAGGAAGCTGGAGCAAGTGTTGACTCAACACCTTGATTTTGAACCATTATTCCTCCTAATGAGGAGAATGTTGTTGGTGGAAGCGGATGAGACGGCCTAGGAGGTAAGTCCTCTAAATTGTAGAGGTGTGGTGATGATAGTGGGGATGTAAATGAAATAGCTCTAGGAACCAATGGTGATGGTTTGGTGGAGATGACATTGTTTGGCCTAGGAGGTATGGTGGTGTTTGGCATAGGTAGTTTTGTGGGTACTATCCTTTTAGGAATTGGTTTGATTGGATGATGAAGAGTTCTATCATTTGTTGGTTTGATGGGAGATGATTCGGTTGAGGAAATTTCGTGTATAACACGAGCTCTTTTCATGGGTGGTTCTTTGGTGGATAAGTTACTACTTGGGGTTTTCCTCTTGATGAGATGATTTCAAGGGTTTGCAAGAGCTGAAAGTTAGGATGAAAGTGATGACTATGGAGGTCCTAATAAGGTGGTTTATAAACTAAGAGATTTTGGCAAGTGCATTTAAGCTTCAAGCCACTAGGATTCATTGGAATGTGATGATTGACATGCACAAGAGTCAACTTCAGAGGTTGCACTGATCTAGGAACTCATTTAAGATGAGATGGAGTGTTTGAGTTAGGAAGATGAGTTGAAATGATTGCATTAGCAAGATTTGACCTTTACTGTCATACGGATCCCACTCTTCCCTCCTCGAGAGGGATCCGTCTAGGCTAATCCTAGGATCCGTCTCTCGCCAGCCTATGAAAGATTGGAAGTGATGTTTCTAAGATCTAAGACCTATATCATCTTGAGTGTTTCAGTCCTCCTAAGTGTTTTTTAAATGAGGGGATACTTGAGTACTTGAAGGAAATAAATGATGTAGCTAATGATTGTCTTTTGTGGAAGGATTTAGAACTTTCAAGAGTACCAATGGATGAACAAGGATGACACTAAGGATTTAGAATTTCAATTGAAGCTAGATGATCCTAGAGATCAGGTTGTGTCTTAGGATAGTGTTTTGGAAAATATCCTAGAAGCTTTAAGATGAGAAAATTAGATTTTGATCAAATTTGATTAATTTGGAGGTGAGGATGATTTATGATCAATTTTGCCATAATTGAAAGATTTCTAAGACTAGATGTGAGGGATCAAGTAGAAAATAAGGTGTGATTTTAAGAGCGGAAGAGTAATGGATTAAAACGAAACGGTAGATCTACAAGTTAGAGTGTAACCTCGGTGAGTTATGTATGAATGGAAAAGATTAACTTATCTTGATAAGGACTTAATTTGCCTTAAGACACTATGTTTAGCTTAGTGTGAGGTGTTCTAAGAATGTTTTTGAAATACAATGCTTGTAATTGCATTTTCTGTTCGACGGATCCCACGGTTCCCTAAGAGTAGGGATCCGTCTAGTGTAATTTTGGGATCCACCATCCGCCGCAGACCTTTACTAAAGATATTCAATGATCTTGACAATGCATTATATCTCAAGGATAGTCTAAAAAGAGTTCTAAATACTAAGATATCAAATGTTTTATTTCATGAAGGAAATTGAATTACATTGATAAAGCACGAGTACAATAGATTTGATCCTATTTTGAAATATTATTAGTTTCCTTGAGTGTTCTCGCTAGGAGGATTATTAAGTGATTGATGAGTGTTGGTGGAGTCAAGAATGAAGAAAGTCTTCATAAGAGATATGTTTAGCGGTTTCATCATCTTGTTCACAAGTACGTAAACGGACTTTGAAATTGAGGATGGAAGTGCATAACATTATGATAGAGGCGTGTCAAGAACATTCCATAAGGGATGAGTTTATTCTTGGAGCCTTGAAGATTTGCAATTCGCCTTGCGAAGAAGTAGGCGAGATTGTATGGTTGTTGTGTTAGCAAACAGCACAACATGTGAGCACAACAAGCGGGAAGGATTTCTCGATTTCCCCTAAGACTCCAAACATTTTCACGTAGGATGAGTGCAAGAGGCTTGTACTCTTCTCGGATATCCCTTGTAAAGATAATGTTTGGATCGGAGTAATATGGTCGAGGTTTGCATATTATGCGATTTAAATCTTCCGGAGAGGGTATGTGTGAACAATATGGACTATTTTCTTCACGAAAGTTGAAGAGAGAATCAAGAGACCAATCTTCGGTGAAGGCACATTGTCCATGATTTGGAATCCGGAGGATGTGAGCAAAATGCCCAAGGGTTAGAGTGAACTTTTGGTTTTTGATATAAAACCAAAGAGATAGAGAGCGATCCTCGTTACGAACGAGTTTGACTTGACGGAAGAATTCCATTATGAACCTTGGACATATCTTCTCGTTGATTTCAAGAAGGCATTCTAGTCCTATGGCTCGGAAGGAGGTATTGATACCTTCTTCGAATTGTAGAGAGGTGTCTACAATACGTCCTTCATGGAAGTGACGGTTTTCGAGATTATTGAACCCACGGACATGATTGCCAGGCGTGTTGGGTTCGAGAGAGATGTTCGGAGTGTAGACGCTAGTGAGTGAAAAATCAAACTCATATTCATGCGTCATAGTTGAACCTATAGAAATGACAAGTTAATAAAAGGAGGTGTTTGTGGTCAACTTATGATAATCTAATGTTTTTACTAGATTTTTATTAGCAATGGTTTCTAACAAGAAATACACTTAGCTTACTTATACATGTAGAGTATTATTCTTAGAAGAAAAGAGGTTTTTGATTTGCATGAAAAACTGTTTTCCAGTAGGACGGATCCCACGGTTCCTTTTCAAAAGGGATCCGACTAGTATAACTTCCGGGATCCGTGGATCTGTAGTAATAGAAACAGATTTTATAAAAACATAGGTTTTACAGTTTTTATGCTACGAAAATATGTTTTATCCTACATTTTCCTTTAGCATGCATACATGACTTCTAATGTATCACAAAAGAAATATAAAACATATAAATCAAAATAAGTGACAAACACAATATGATAAAAGTAACCAAGATAAACTAGATTAATAGTATTGCATTTCAATACTAAGAATGATACAAAGGATTGGGTATATGACCCCAATATAGATTAACAACACAAAGTAAATGTCTCCGTATGTGAACTTCGTCATAGGGAACACAAGTGCGATGAGTGTTATGCCGATGAGCACGAGTGCGATGTAAACCATGTTGATGACGGATCTTCTTGGTTTCGGTTGAGATGAAATGAGGAGGAAGATGAAGTTTTTAAGTGAGAGGAAATTTTTGAAATTGGATGTTTTGAAAAAGGTCAGGATTTGATAGATAGGCCGACGGTGGGAGTTTTTATAGGGAAGGAGGAATTTTTGAAATTCGTGTTATGTTTTATTATTGGATAAAAAATAAAATATAAGTTTAATATACTATGACTATAGACGAGAAATAATGCACGTATTTGAGAAAAAGGCTTCCTAACGAAGCTTCATGTAAGCCATGTAAATTGCACAAAATATAATCATATAAATACCTAAAAAGGTATACTTAATTATCAAGCAAAGTAAAAAGGAAGTCATACCTCTAGCGTACTTAGGAATGTCTTTACAAATGACACAGCAAATGTCACTTAGACAATCCCCGCTCCTTTGCGTTTAAGATACCTTTTTAAGAAAGGTATTCTTGTTACCAAGCGACTCCTAAAGCTTGGTGGGTATGAGCTTTGACTAATCAACATGACAAAGAAGATTAGTGCATTTAAATGAAAAGGAAAAAATGTTGTTATCAACTCAACATCCAAACATATAGTTTTGAAATACATGGTGTTTGCTTTTATGAAAAACCTTCTTTGTAGTTTTCAATTAACCATGGATCGTATCAAGTTTTTAAAGTACAATATACTTCAAGGAACTTGGTAACGAAGCTCTGATGCCAATTGTGGAAAACTAGAAGGGGGGTTGAATAATTTTACCAATTAAAACTTCCTTTTAATCTATTTAGATCGACTTATGTCAATCTATTTGGATGTGTGTGTTGGATGTTGATAAACAAGCATGTAAAGGTAAGTAATGAAAAGATAAGAGTAAGAAGCACAAAACCACAACGCAAGTATTTATAGTGGTTCGGCTACAAGGTCACCTTCCTTGCCCTACTCCACTCCCCGAGTCACCTACTCGAGAGTTCGTAATCACTACACCAATCTCCTTATGGCGGAGAAGCCTTCACAACGTCGCTTAACCTTTTTCTGGTACAAAGCTAAATACCGAGTTCTTTCACACCAAGGTGAACCACACCTAACACAACGTCGCCTACCCTTTATACGGTGCTAGGCTAACCACCGAGTTCTTTCACACCTTAGGAGAACTAATCCTATCACAACATCGCCTACCCTTTATTAGGTACTAGGCTAAGCACCTAGTTCTTTCACACCTTAGGTGAACTACACCTTCACGACACAACACCTAATCTCAAGGAGATCTACTCCTTGTTACAACACCATCAAGGATATCACCATCCTTGTATATAAACAAATACATATATGTATAACGATGCACCTCATCGATTATACGACCTAAGCATTCTTCCCAAATGCTACTTGATTAGATTCTTTGGCATCCTTCACTAATGCCTTTGACACAACGCTTGGCACCCTTCACTAATGCCTTCGTCTTGACACCTTTAGCATCCTTCACTAATGCTTTTGACACAACGTTTGGCACTCTTCACTAATGCCTTCGTCTTGACACCTTTAGCATCTTTCACTAATGCTTTGACACGAATGATGAGCACCTTTCACTAATGCTTTCATCTTGACACTTTCGGCATTCTTCACTAATGCCTTCAACCCAACATCTATGGAGAAAGGAAGAACTATCAACAAGAGAACCTTAGTAGTCTTGATGATGACGAAGCATGGCAACTCATGGACTTTGAGCTTGCACGTCTTCAAGAGGTGGTGATCTCTCTTTTAAGAGGAACCTAGTAGATCACACAAAAACAAAAGACAAACTACATAGATCACTTAGATCGGAGGTTAGAGGGTTAGAATACTTTGGGGAAGTATGTGTGAAAAACCATGTGTAGAGAGAAAGAAATGGCTCTCTATTTATAGAGGAAATTCTCTTCTGTTCCCCGGATCCTACGGATCCCTACCACAAGGGATCCGGCTAACACAACGCTAGGGATCCGTGGTCCGCTCCTCTTTGCCCATGGGTATTTTTGGTTATGGGTCATGGGTCATGGGTTATGGGTTGATCCATGGTTTTCTTTCTAGATACAATGTTTCTTAAGGATACAATGAACTTGGTTAAGTGGTATATATAAAACCATGGGTTATGGGTCAAAACCATTTGCTAGTATTTACCCATTTAGTATATACTTGTATTTACCCATTTTAGTATATACTTAGTTTTTACCCATTTTAGTATACTTAGTTTAAGTTTATGTTTAACCCAATATGTAAACACTAGTTGTTGTACATATGTGTCTAAATCATAAAATCACTTATACTTGTTTTAGTGTTTTATGTGAAAGTGTAAGTGTGTTAGAAAACTATTAGTCCAAACCATTTACGTATTTTATTTGTTTCGTTAAAATGATTTTACTTTTGGTATCGACAAAACATTAGAAGATCGTAAAATATAAATAAACGTTTTTACGGCTTATTTGTATTAACAGACTTCTTATCACTTAGTACTCCTGGTGTCATCCTTCATTTCACCCAACCTGCTCTAATACGATGGGTTACATCATCGGCTATCCTCCCTGATTTGTGTATCATTGAACTTAAACATCTAAAAGACTCCATAGGTTGGAGGCTCTGGTACCCGATACGAATATCCATATCTTCGTTGTGGACGAACTCGTTCCTGCCAAAATCACAACTTAGGTATTTTGTCTTCTCCTTGCTTAACTGAAGGCCATTTTCTTTAAGTGCATCCCTCCAGTGCTCGAGTATGTTGTTTAACCTATCCGCCGATTATGCAACCAACAAAATATTATCTAGGAATATTATGCACCAAGGGATGCTTTTTTGTATTCCTCATGATAACTCTTCTTTGTGAGCGGCGATCTTTGTGCATATCGGTGGAGTGAAGTTGTAACGGTTTGTAATCCACCGAAAGGATTATACTTAGTGAATAGTATAGAGTCATGGATTCGAAACTAGACGTACGGATGGTATAATCCCCCATCCCGAACCATAATATATTGTGGTGTTCTTTACTTGCTTTATATACTTTGGTTGTGCTTGTGGTTGTTGGATTTGTTGTATACACCACAATTTGATCTTTGAGGCTTGAAGTCTTTAAACTTCGAAGAAGCCCAAAGGACCGTATTCACCCCTCCTCTATGGTTCTACAACTGGTATCAGAGCGGGATACTCAAGTTTTTGAGCGTTAAAACCTTCCCAAGAAGTCGTTTTAAGTCAAAAGCTTCTTTTTCAAAATTTAAAATACATAACAAAAATTTTGGAAAAGTTGAGTATAGATCCATGGCTTAAGAGAACTATGTTGAGAGGTGTTCTTATGCAAATACCACCTTTTCTAGAGTCCGATGGCTTTTGTTTTTGAAAATCCCGATTTGAGACCTATGTTAGGTCTAAAGATGTTGACTTGTGGAAAGTTATCCAAAATGGTGACTTTGTGTTCATGGTGGAAGATCCAGAAACAAAGTTGGTGGTAGAGAAGCCATATTTGGATCTAAATGATGATGTGTAGAAGAAGCTTGACAAGAATCATGAAGCCAAGATGACGATCTACAATGCCTTACCTCGAAGGGAGTTCGAAAGAGTCTACACATGCAAAACTGCAAAGGAGATTTGGCATACACTTATCATTACTCATCAAGGTAACTCACAAGTCAATGATTGCAAGATTGACTTACTCATTCAACAATATAAGAAGTTTTCAATCTCCGATGAAGAAATCATTGATAGTCGTTATACACTATTCAATGTTATTGTTACTAGCCTAACGGCTCTAGATCCGAGCTATAGTGACAAGAACCATGTAATTAAATTTATTAGTGCTCTTCCGGTGAAATGGCGGCCAAAAGTGACGACAATTGAAGAAGCCATGAATTTGGCGGATCTTCCTCTAGACGAGTTAATTGGTAACCTCAAAGTTTATGAAATGATTTTAAAAAATGACAAGGTCATTTTTAAAGAAAAGAAGAAAGAGGTTAAGTCACTAGCTCTTAAAGCTAAAGTCACTAGAGAACAAATTAGTTATGATAGTGAAAGTGTAAAACCCTAAAAATCTAAACGTGTAAAAAGACTATTATGCCCTCAGATTTAATATTTATTGAATACGTAAAATATGCATAATACTTTGAGCTTATTGAATTCGGTTCTAACCTAACTCGTACATAACTGACTTGTGCCAAGTAATAATAACAACTTACATTTTTCTATCTTCAATATGAATATAACACAATATATAAGTTACATGGACTACCTAATCATGTACAAAGTTTACTAGACACATTAGCTTGAAATAAAACTAACACAAAATGTAATTAAGGTAAATTAATTAACATTGAATGAGTCAATGATCCTCCCCCTTTGATCGGCCAATATTAACGCCCCATTACTCCCCATCATTTCCTTTTTATTCTCATTTAACCACTCAATTGGTAACTCCCATTCACAATTCAAAAAAACACATACACAAACCCTAAACAACAAAGTGACGGCTCATTATTTTTCTCTCCATTTCTGTCGACATCAAGGAGTGCACCAAGGGAGGCTGTGATATGGGCATCGTGGTCATGATTAGCTAAAAAGGGTGGTTTTTGGTCATGGGTATTTCTAGGTCGAAGGAGGCTGTTTTGGGTTGGCTTGTCGTGGGTTTTCTTGGTCGTGATTGCTGCTGTTGTCGTGGGGTTTAAAACCTTTGGTTCCTTCGTTTCTTGTTTCATCTCGTTCACGCTACAAAGAGTATTGTATCACCTCCCTTTTTAATCCTATCTTCTTGTATGTTACATGTCGTGTGAAATGATTTCTCCATCAAATGCATGTTCACGTTAAAAACACATGAAATGATAAAGATACATAAAATAAGTAAATGGTCACATGAAATAATAACTTGTCACAAGAATTAACCAATGAAGAAATACCATGTAATCTACCCTTATAAGCCATTTGGCTGTGAATTTGTTGTGACCTACCATGTACACGTTTAAGAACATTTACATAAAATGATAGGTGATATGCATTGCATGAAATTATAAGCATTAGATCATGATCTTGGACTACATGAAACATCAAAGGAAAAGGTCATATATACGACCCATATGTAAACTGTTATGTTACATGTAGACCTTCACATACACGGCCACATAACATGCTTACCTATTCGTTATATAGAGCTAAATGGGTCACATAAAATAGTGTATACATCTTGGTCATCTTCGCATCAATAATCAACCAATGGGTCTCGTATGGTTTACAAATGTGTTGAATGAATTAAAATGGGTTGAGGGACATCTCGACTTGATAAGCTAACACACCAAGGAGGTCGTATAATCTTGTGAATATTGGACTTGTTGGTTTAAAACATATAGGATAACCGTAACCTAAAACTAGGATTTTGTATATATACGATTAAATAAAATTAAAGCGTGGTTTTGCAATTAGTGAAACTTGAAGGCCTAATTCGTTAAAATAATAACTAAGTGGACTAAATGAGTAAAATGAGTAAGCTTGCTATATTTACACTTATGACCCTACACTTTGTAATAATGACACTTCAAATCCTAAACTTTTGTAACTTGTCATAAATGACCCTTAAACTATGATAATACTCATTTTAACCTAAATTGACATAAATTACATTATAAATGGCTACACCTGCTAATTATGGAAACATGCTATTCTTGAAAGTTACTTAATATGGAAACCTGCCTAAAATAGAAACCTGCCTAAAATAGAAAGTTACCTAAAAGGGAAAGTTACTTAAAATGGCTAAACTACTTAAAGTGGAAACTTACTAAATAAGGAAAGTTACTATATTTGGAAACTTACTAAAAATGGAAAGATACTTATAAACCCTAAAAGACTTAATCTGGAATAAAATACTTTAACCTCGTCTAATAAACGTATGTTCTTTCACTTCTGTAGATCCCTCGAGGAAGGAGTGATCTTATTTTGTCTCTTGTTTCCATCTGTTGCGTTTGCTTTGCTGTGTAATAAGGTACAGATATTCTGACCTTATCTCTTAAGGTTTCTCATGATTCGTACACATCTTTTGATATTAGCTTTGACTGTTATGCCTTTGCTCTAAGCCTTCTTGTTAGGGCTTCCTTATGACTTTTCTATGCACCCCTTTGATTATGAACCTTTGATTATGAACCTTTAATTATGAACCTCTGATTATGAACCTTTGATATGAACTTGGATGTGAACCTTTGGCATTTGAACCTTTGATATGAACCTTTATGTTTTGACTTTGTTTTGACCCTTCAGTTTGATACCCGAGCCAAATATGTTTCCTAGCCATGAATGTAACATAGCCTTGTCATTGATGCACCAATGACATGACTCTAGTGTGGTCGAGTGATGTTCCACACCGTCCCTTTTCTGTTATATGTTTATGAGCTCAAGATATATGTTTGGCCACTATGATTTCTGCAGGGGGGGTATGGATGCATCCTAGATTTGTTCTGTATCTGATATGTTATGATATGATATGATTTATATGGTGACTGATGTCGTGTGCAATACGCGTCTTCACATTCTGGGAGTTGATCACTCCATGGTTACTATGATATGATATGTTATGGGCTCGTGGTAGATGATTGACCCTTTCCTTTCCGTTTCATTAACTTTTGTTTATGCCTTATGATATTTCTTCCATTGCACCATATGATTATGTTATCTTCGTTTCTTATCTTTCGATTATTCGTATTGTTATATATGTTCACTAGGCTTTTTAAGCTCAACCGCATTTCTTTTCCTGCGGCAGGTATCCAAGCTAGGAGCTGGGGATTTGCTATGGGTTTGAGTGATGAGCTTAGATGGAGACCATGACCTAGTCATCTTAGATTCCTTTGATTTTGTCTTGACTTTTATTTAGACTTGGATTATGTTGTTTCCTTTGGAGTTTTTCCTTTTCGTTAAACTTATGTATTGTTAAGTCGTGTTGACTTGAATTCCTTTGATATTTCATGTTTAAGACTTCCGTTGTTGCTTTATGTTCATTATGTATGCTTTGATATGACACCATACTATGATACTTCTACCCTTATCGGGTTGGGGTATTACAGAAAGTCAAGGAGGAAGTGGAGATGAAGATGATGAAATGGACAATGAAGAATTCAATCTCATGGCTAAGAACTTTAGGAAGTTCTTTAAAAGAGGTGGTAATTTTAGGCGTGGTAATCATTTTGGCAATCATTGTAATAAAAGAAACAAAGTTGGAAGAGGTCGGGGTTTTGTGAACAGGGTCGGTGAAAGCTCAAGGCATGAACGTGGATGCTATAATTGTAGTGACAAGAATCACTTCGTAAGTGATTGTACAAAGACAAAGGAGAACAAAGCATTCGTTGTTGGATCATGGAGCGATAGTGAAGATGGAGATCAACTCGATAAGGAAGCTACATGTCTTATGGCTATCGAATCTCATGAGGTACAGTCTAGCTCTTCTATTTGTGAAAATAGCCTAAACCTTCATGAATTGCAAAAGGAAAATGAGGAACTAATTAAATGTTATAAGGATATGTTTAGAAAATTAAAAGTAAATGTTAAATAAAAATGCTCTCTTAAAAAGGAATTTTCAAAATTAATTAATAAAAACAATGAACTGCAAAATGAAATAAAAAAACTTACTCATTGCAAAGAGGTGGTTGAACCATGCAAAAGATGTGAGGCTCTCACACTTGAGGTTGAATCTTTGAATGATAAAGTATCTAAAATTTAAAAGAAGTCATTAAGTTTCACAAAATTCTAGGAAAGTAACAATGTTTAGATGATGTGTTAAGTCGTCAAAAAGTGTCCCAAGATAAGGAAGGTCTTGGATTTTCAAAATATAAGAAAACTACTTCCAAATGTATAAACAAACCAATAGTGTTTGTAAAAGAGAGTCAAAACGAAAAATGGGAAAAATATGGGCCTGACGTGCTAGGTGATGCGCCAGCACACCACCAGCGCGCCAGGAGTCTGAGTAAAAATAAAGTTTCATCAAACAATTTTCAAAACCCAATTGTTCCTCAAACTCCTTTTGTAAATACTCAAGGTACTCAAGCTTCCATTACATGAGTTGAAACCATAAATCAAGAATATCGACCTATTTCACGTAATGGCCTTTGATACAACCAAACTCGAGTCGACCATAAACCTCTCTTACCTACACCTAATGTAAGACCTTTAAACTCATACAACCAAAGACCATCTTTTCAATATAATCAATCACTCCCAAGAAGAGATTCTTATAATAA
This sequence comes from Chrysanthemum makinoi, assembly GCA_910596185.1. Lineage (NCBI taxonomy): Eukaryota > Viridiplantae > Streptophyta > Magnoliopsida > Asterales > Asteraceae > Chrysanthemum > Chrysanthemum makinoi. The sequence continues at coordinate 111,755,716 of OU343223.1, forward strand.
TCAAAGGAAATCGTATTATCAATATAACCCATATCAAAGAAGAGACCACCCCTACCCAAAATAAAGATTATTTAGAAACACATCAAAAATTTAGATCAAGTTATCAAAACCAAAGACATTTTCAAAACAACCCTTGGTCCATTCTTTCAAGATACGGTCTAGAACAACTATGTATCTTATTGAAAGACCCAAGAGTACTTAACTTGAGCATCGTGTTTGCTAACCATGTCGGACCCTAGAAACAATGGGTACCAAAAGTTTGAATTGGACTTTCAATTATAGGATTGTCTCAAGGATGTTCTATAGTTGGATTTTCGGTCTAGTAGTGGCTTCGTAAATACTCATGGGACTAAGAGGAAACTCTATCCTCACAAACGATGTGATGACAAACATGTCATACCCCACTCAAGTGCCATGATTTCAAATCCGGGTAATATCATACTTAATCTTAAATTAGATATGTGTCTTGTATCCATGTTAGATAACTCAAATCTTTGGCATAGAAGATTAGGACATGCTAACATGCGGTTAATTCAAAACATAGCCTAGAATGTTTGGAAATTAACAAAATAAAAATCTGATAATCATTTTTGCGACGCATGTAAAGTAGGAAAACAAGTCCATGAAAGCCACAAGCTTATAAACATGATTTCAACCACTAGAATGTTAGAATTTTTACATATGGACTTGTTTGTTCCATCTTCTATCCAAAGTTATAGAGGTAACTTCTACACTTTGGTAATTGTAGATGGCTATTCAAGATATACTTGGACACAATTTTAGAAAACTAAAAACAAAACTTTTAACAAATATAAAGTCTTGGGTAAAAACTTACAAAACCTACTTGGATGTTTATTGTTTCAATTCGAACGGATCATGGTAGAGAATTTGATAATGAAGTACAATTCAGAACCTTCTGTGATAAACATGGAATCTCTCATAGTTTTTTGGCCCCTCGCACTCCTCAATCCAATGAGGTAGTTGAAAGGAAGAAACAAACTTTACAAGAGATGAGTCGTACAATGTTAAATGAACAATCTATACCACAAAAGTTTTGGTGTCATGCCGTAGAAACCGCGTCACATATACTTAATAGAGTCTTAATTAGGAAAATCATCAATAAGACACCATATGAAATACTTAGAGGAAAGAGACCATCCCTAGAATATTTTAGAGTTTTTGGTTGTAGATGCATTGTCTTCGACTCATTAGAAAACACTACCTTAAGTGATACTAAAACCTATAACGGAGTCTTTTTAGGATATTCACAAACATCAAAGGCTTACATAGTACTTAATAAGGAAACCTTAAGAGTTGAAGAATATCAAAATATAATATTTGAAAAACTCCCCCAAAATCTAAGTCGCTATCGTTTGAAGATCATGATATAATAGAAGAACATGCAATTCAAAATAAGATAGAGTCCCCTAACAATGATTTAGAGGAAGTTGTACCTAGAGTAGAAAACATTAAGGAAGTTAGGGATCATCCAATAGATCGATTCATTGAAGAATTAGTTGAAAGAACACTTAGGTCACATGCCCAAGACAAAAGCAACTTCTTTGCGTTTGTTTCAGTCATAGAGCCTAAGAATATTAAAGAAGCTATGAAATATGATAATTGGGTGATGGCTATGCAAGAATAATTAGATCAATTTTTAAGAAATGACGTATGGTTTTTAGTTCCATGTCCTAGTGGGTACACCATTATAGGAACGAAATGGGTCTTTAAAAATAAGCTAGAGAATGGAATAGTATGTAAGAATAAAGCGAGACTAGTTGCCCAAGGTTATAATCAACAAGAAAGAATAAATTATGATGAAACTTATGCCAGTGTTGCACGTCTAAAGTCTATAAGAATTTTACTTGCTTACGCATGTAGTCATAAGTTTAAACTTTTTCAAATGGATGTCAAAAGTGCTTTTTTAAATGAAGTCATTGAAGAAGAAGTGTATGTTGCACAACCTCCCGGTTTCATTGATTTTCAAAAACCCAATCATGTTTATAAGCTTAAAAAGGCATTGTATGGACTAAAACAAGCTCCTAAAGCTTGGTATGATAGATTACAATCATTTCTCTTGCTCAATGAATATAAAATGGGAATGGTAGACAACACTTTGTTTACCAAAACAAAAGGTGAGATCTCATTATTATTCAAATCTATGTAGATGACATCATCTTTGGCTTAACTTGTCAATCGTTTTGCGATGAATTTTCAAAGTTAATGCACGAGGAATTCAAAATGAGTATGATGGTTGAACTTAGTTTCTTTTTACGATTACAAATTAAGGAATTGAGTGATGGGATATTTTTCAACCAATCCAAAGATATTGGCGAAATGCTTAAGAAATTTTGTTTGAAAAATTCCAAGGCCACCAAAACCCCAATTTCTAGAAAAGGGTTCTCACTTTGGATAAAGATAATGAATCCGTAGATAGCACTAAGTATAGAGGAATGATATGAAGCTTACTCTACCTCACGGCAAGTAGGCCGGATATAATGTTTAGTGTTTGCCTTTGCGCTAGGTTCCAAGAAAATCCTAAGATTTCGCACTTAGAAGCCGTTAAGAGAATATCTACGTAAGTTAAAGGAACACAACATTTAGGTCTTTGGTATCCAAAGGATATGCGGATAAAAGTCTTGGCATATGCCAACTCAGATCATGCGGTAGATATAGTTGATATGAAAAGCACTAGTGGAATTTGCACATTTGTATGTGCTTGTCTAACATCATGGTTTTCTAAGAAACAAATTTCTTTCGCAAATTCAATAACGGAATCCGATTATGTTGCGACCGGAAGAGCTTGCCAACAAGCGTTATGGATGAAACAAGCCTTTGTTGATTATAACATCATGTTAGATGAAGTGCATATCTTGTGTGATGATAAGTGCTCTACCAATCTAATATCAAGTCCAATTGATTACCCCCACACCAAGCATATAGAAATTAGATCACTTCTTAAAAGACAATATAGCTAAGAACCATATAGCCTTTGAGAAAATACCTTGTGAAGAAAATATTTCCAAAATTCTAGCTAAGCCTTTAGATAAAGATCAATTCAACTACCTAAGATTAGGACATGGAATGAGGTTGCTAGAAGAAAAGGAGGATGATAATGGTAAAAAGAGATAATAAAGGAATCTCAAGTACAATTTTTTTCATAAATATCCACAAAACAAAAAGGATTACACGTATAATTATGTACTTCACATGTACTTTGGATCTAATATCCAATCACTCATTTATTATCTATTGGAAAATCATTTTGTACCATTTTTAATCTTCATATACAAAGAGTTAATACCATGTTTTTCAAACTACACAAACACACACATTCTCCTCTACCTCTAAGGGTGCAACTCTTAAATTAGGAAGTATGACTCTTTCAGAAAGATCGATGAACAACAATCAAGGTAATCAAAATTCAGAGAGTTCTAGGAGATTGAAAAGGTCATTTAAAGATATGATGAAAAATGAGGGTGATGATAGGATAATGTTTGAATATGAATTAAGGAGGTTTGCGGAAAGTGAGGTTTGGGACTTAAATAAGGAACCCTTAAGTCCAAGTTCGAATGAAGATAAGTACTCTATTTGTTGTGAAAACACTGCACACATGGTTAATGCACTTAAGGAATCAAGGATTGAAGCAAGAATGATGCTTTTATCCATCCATGAAGGAATCATGGATTTTCTAACCACCATCTCTAAAATGAATAGGAAATTGGAGGATGAGAAGTTGAAAGAAAAGATGAAAAAGGGGAAGGAAAAGTTATGAGTTAACCTAGATGTTTAGATCTTTTGCTCAATGTAGGAAACAAGTACTAGTATAATGCTTTTATAGAAGTACTAGGATATTCCTTGTAGAATAGAAGAATATAGCATATTTTGTTCATGTATGCTTGAAATGAAATGACATCTTTTGTATTTAATATCACTTGTCATACATAATTGTTTGAAATGTATTGGACTAACCCATGTCGTAGGCATCCAAATGGTTACCTAACCCATATTGGACTTCCACATGTGAGATTGTTTATGTGTTACGTGTTGTATGTTTATGTTTAGCCAAAAACATCGCAAAGGTGATGCTCTTGACCCATGAATCTCCGCCTTTGAACAAGGGGGAGCAAAGATATAGGGGGAGCTACGTTCAAGGGGGAGCATACTCAGGTGAATAAATGAGCTCAACAATATCCCACAGGCCCAAGTTCGAAACCTGGCTTGATATGGAATCCCGCCTTTTTGATTAAAAAAAAGGAGAAAGAAAGCAAAGACAGCGAAGCTTCGGAAGTAATAAAGAAGCTCGGGTGAAGGTTTACTAAAGATATATCAAGCTTCACCAAATTATATGGCAAAGGTCAAGACAAAAGACTACATCAATGGCGATCTTAATCTTCGCTACGTTATGTAATTTTATTTGCTTTCGAAATTTATGTGTCATCATCGAAAAGGGGGAGATTTTTAGGATAACATTGCTTGGGTCTCCTTTTGTTTTAATGATGACAAATAAAGCTTCGAAACACATAAAATCACAAACGTTAGCCAAAAACCAAAACGATCCATAGCTGCACCTAACGCTACCGCTTGCCGCCCGACGCGATGGCATAACACCGGGACTTAAGTATGATCAGTGGGTTTTGAAAGTCAGATTTCCTCTTACCCGAAAAATGTTGTTCTTTCAATACAAGTATAAATATTATATGTGCTTCATTGGGAATACTCAAAACGAGTTTTAGAATTAGAGGATTCAAAATCACAACCTCTCATTTTTGACAAAACGCCAATTCAATATTTTATTAAACGCCTCTAACCAAGGCGTTTCTAAGCCTAGGAGACTCACACCTTTCATATGACATCGAGGGAAAGTATTCATATGACCATAATCCATGTTTATGTTTCTCAAATCACGTAACGGGTTTTACTCCCTTGTTGGTCAAACTAAGTCAAATGTCTCTTTGCGTAAACGCATCCTTTCCCGTTATGGGATATGCTTTACAATGATGCAAAGCACTTAGCTTGTTTGCATCAAGTTGATTATTGATTACGAAAAGTTGTGGAAAACACGATTTATAATATTATGAATACTTGACGTTGTGTTATTTGGGAGCATGGGTAATCTTTGATTTTCTTACCCGACACACAAAACCCATAATCATCATTGTACAATATTTTCTTTCTTAATGACAATTTGATTATCTCATAGTTAATCCTTTGATTATTTTCTTATTACCAAAACAACCCTTTAACAAATAAACCTTCTAAATCTCTACAAATCTTATCCTAAATATTCTCTTACACACCTTTTACTTGCATGTGTTATTTGTCTCTTTACATTCTGACATTCTCCAGATCAACCTCTTTTTAACCACATTCTCTATAAACCACACACAATCAAACACATCACCATATTACTATTCACTTTCTTCTACAACCATCTCTACACATACTTATCAAGCTTGCCAAACACATCTTACTCATTCACATACTTATCAAGCTTGACAAACATACCTTACTCACTTACACACTCACATGCCAAGCTCACTCAAACTCACACTCTCTCATAGGCTCCCCATCACATCCATACACACTACTCACATACACTCTCATCTTCTCTTACATAGGCTCCCCATCACATCTCACTTAAACAACCATCTCATCGTATCATTCACTCTCTCACACGCTACAAATCCAATTTCACACACTACACACATACACTCTTCTCCCTCTCTCATAACTCCTCATCACCATCACACATCACATCCAAGCCAACTCATCTCTCTCATCCTCTTATCCTTTGGGAAATTCTTTGATACATTTGGCATATTCTTTCTATCCTAACCATGCCAACACACTTAACCTAACCATGGTTCAATCCTAACCAAGCTTCTCACACTCTCTTCCCTTTCTCTCTTTCTCTTTATGGAATATTTCATGGCATATTCTTTCTCTCTTATCTATATCATGAAAGTAATACCCAAACTACCCCTAAACAATTATCTCTTCTACCCTTTCTCTCTTTGATAATTGGTTGTGTATAATTACTTCACAAATTATTTTTACCAAATGACTATTTGAGTTGGTTGACCTTGAGGATGAATAATGGAAGGTCAAAGTGTGAAGTACAATTGAGGGTTTAGCAAGGTCGGGTAGTTAAAAGCCAAAACCCGAAGAAAAAACCTTAACATGTTCTAGCGCATCGCTGACGCTTCGACACGCCAACAGCGCGCCAGGCTCGTTAAGATTTTTCACACTTTTGGGTTTTGGTCTATAAATACCCCACCTTTCCTCTTGTACTCCCCACCCTTTGCCATTACTTCTTTCTCTCTATTTCTCTCTTCTTCAATCATCTAATTCTCTCTTTTATTCTTGATTCATCACATATAATCTTTTTAATAACACATTCTTTGCAAGGGAAAAATAACAAGAACCTAATCCACTTTTGTGATTGTGTCGAGGGTCTTCTTTCTATACCCTTTCTATTACAATCGATTCTCTAGGTTAGGTTAAGGCTTGATTGAGTTATCAAACATTTTATCATTTGATTTAGTTGTATGGGAAGTTTTGTGTCTTGGTGACCAAACCTAGATCGTGGGAGATCTAGTTGCGGTTTGATACTTCCGGTGGGAAGTCTTTGTGGTCTTTGTGGTTAAGTCGAATCACGAATCCTTTTGGATGGTTTTCGAGGACGGAATACCATTGGGAGTAGCTCTTCTTTGTAAACCGATCTTTGTGCATATCGGTGGAGTGAAGTTGTAATGGTTTGTAATCTACCGAAAGGATTATACTTAGTGAATAGTATAGAGTCGTGGATTCGCAACCGAACATACGGATGGTATAAACCCCTCATCCCGAACCAGTATGTTAATACAAATAAGTCGTAAAAACGTTTATTTATATTTTACGATCTTCTAATGTTTTGTCGATAAAAAACGTAAAATTATTTTAACGAAACAAATAAAATACGTAAATAGTTTGAGCCAAAAGTTTACTAACACACTTACATTTTCATATAAAACACTAAACAAGTAATATTGTTTACAACTTATAGAAATACATATGTATAACAACTAGTGTTTACATAATATGGATATGTACTTATATATATACTTAGTATATATTGTAATGGGTAATGTAATGAGTAAAAATCTAAGTACTTGACCCATTGACGAGATATATTGAATGTAGTTGGGTAAAACCCAAAGTCCATGACACATACCCATGACCCATTGTATGACATCATGCACGAAATCATGTTGGGTATTATCCATGGTCCATGACCCATGACCCATGATCCATTATCTAGATACATTGTATCTATTTGGGTAACCATGACCCAAAGTCCATGACCTATGACCCATGACCCATGATCCATGACCCACAACCCAAACAGTGAGGAGCGTCCACGGATCTCTAGGATTACACTGGACGGATCCCTCAAGTAAGGGATCCGTGGGATCCGGGGAATAGTAGAGGTTTTTACCTATAAATAGTGAGCCATTTCTTCATTGTAACTCACCCCTTTTACACATACTTTCTCTTAGTATTGTAAACTCTCGAACCTCAGATCCAAAGGATCTTTCTATGTAGTTTTGTGTTTGTGTGATTCTTTAGGTTCCTCTTAAACGAGAGATCACCACCTCTTGAAGTCGAGCAAGCTCAAGTCCATGAGTTGCCAAGCTTCGTCATCTTCAAGACTACTGAAGTTCTCTTGTTGATAGTTCTTTCTTCCTCCATAGAAGTGTAGTGTTGAGGGCATTAGTGAAGGGTGCCGAAGGTTCGTGTCAATGACATTAGTGAAGGATGCCAAAGGTCCGTGTTGAAGGCATTAGTGAAAGGTGCCGAAGGATCGTGTCAAGGGCATTAGTGAAAGGTGCTAAAGGTCCGTATTGAAGGCATTAGTGAAAGGTGCCGAAGGATCGTGTCAAGGGCATTAGTGAAAGGTACCAAGGGTGTACAATCGATATGGTGCATCGATGTACAACATAGATAGTTTGGGTCAACGATAGTGATATCCTTTTGATGTTGTAATAAGGAGGGTGTCTCCTTTGGGATAGGTGTTGTGTAGTGTTGGGTAGTAGTTCCTCCTTTGTAATGGAACTCGGTATCTAGCCTTGTACCGGATAAAGTGTAGGCTTACGTGTGATTGGTTTGGTTCTACCCGTGGAAGAACCCGGTGTCTAGCCTTGTACCGATAAAGAGTAAGCGACGTTTGAAGGCTTCTCCGCCACAAGGAGTTTGTCTTGTGTAGTGCTTACGAACTCCGAGTAGGTGACTCGGGGTGGAGAAGGCGAAGGTGTTCTGTAGCCAAACCACTATAAATACTCGCGTTGTGGTTTTGTGTTCCTTACTCTTTATCTTTGCATTACTTATTTATTTGCTTATCTATCAACATCCAACACACACATTAAATAGATTTACATAATCCGATCTAAATAGTTTAAAACGAAGTTTTAATCGGTAAAACTATTCAACCCCCCCTTCTAGTTTTTCATACAGTATATATCGTGGTTTTCTTTACTTGTTTTATATACTTTGGTTGTGCTTGTGGTTGTTAGATTTTTTGTATACACCACAATTTGATCTTTGAGGCTTGAAGTCTTTAAACTTCGAAGAAGCCGAAAAGACCGTATTCACCCCTCCTCTACGATTCTACAGTTTCTACACACTTACGCGTCGCCCTTATTCTTGTAAATGGTAATGACTTTACTGAGTCTTCATTCATCTAGCATCTTAGCGCTTGAGAAGATCTTGTTGAAGAGGCAAGTGAACCACTTTAGCCCCTTCATCTCCTAGGCACCTCCAAGTTTCTATGGGTATTTGGTCAGGACCTACCGATTTGTTTCTTCTCATCTTCTGTAGTGCAGCCTTCACTTCTCCTTGGTTGATCCTTGAGTAGTAGCAATCGAATTGCAGATGGTGGTTAGGGTTCCCTCATTCCCCGCTTTCTTTGGGACTCCTCTCGTTGAAAAGATAGGAGAAATACTCATCTTTTCTAATATATTCTTCGCTCACAATGCTTAGCCCTCCTTCATCCTTGATATATTTTACGTTTCCTAAATTCCTCTTCTTCTCTCTCAGGCTTTAGCAATCCTGTAGATATCGTTTGGCCCTTTTTTGGAATCCAAATTCTTATACAATCTTCCTACGCGTTGTCCTTCTCCTAGGTTATTGTCTTCTTCGTTTCTCTTTTAGCTACTTTATACCTCTCTTCATCAAAGGCCCTATCCGCTTGATGGCCCTCGCAGCACAAACGAAGCTCTCTAGACTTAGTTTATTTCACCGCGACTTTGGTTTGCACCTCCTCATTAAACCACCAAGATTCCCCGGCCATTTGGGTTCTCACTAACCAACTAGCCACACCTAAGAAATACACCATAAAATTAGTAAAAGAAAAATACCATCATAGAAAAGGTCAATCTCAACCCACAAATTGAGAATGCATATAGTTGAATTTGCGTTTATTGGTCACAAATTTATACATTAACAATGTTAAGTATAACTTGTTTATCAAGGGTACAAAAATAATCCTTTTTGATATTTTTGAGAGAGACTTCTATGGATCTTAAGGAATAGTTCTTATAAATATTTTAGTTTGAAATTGACTGGTTAATAAAGTAATTCTAACTATATATCTTATATTTTTATGTGTTTGAAGATTAGATATTAAGATAAACTATTAGTGTTGTTTGTGGATGAAACATAACTTAAAATAAGTTCAATGTCAAACGCGTACCTGGAGCCACTAAGATTAGTAAAATGATTTATTGCAAGGTTGACATTATGATCGATTTGTTTACATATGTGCGTGTGTGTTCAAGGCACGTACGGACACGTGAAAGTGTACATGCACTCACATAATAAGCTTAACAAAATAATTTACAAGTTCGTCGATAGTTTGGTTTGAGCCTTTTGCGCATTATGTCTCAAGTGTCATGGTCGTGGTTGTTTATAATTCGTTATGTTAGTGTAATTATCAGTTTCGAGCGTTCTTGTTTGGTCCTACAGTAGTTATTAGTTTCTATGGTCGATGGACTAACCGGTTGACATGTACTAACACGCATAATGAGCGTGTTCAGGGTCGTTTGGACTTTTTTAGACAATTAAGTTAATGAGACAGATTAGAGTTGAGATATATGAGCATATCAACCCAGTCGTCTTATATATCATGAACATTACATGAAATGCCACCTCATAAACTTGAAAATTACTCCACAAATATAAATTGGTTTTATTCGAGTTAAGACCTCTAAATTCTAATTGTCATTGTCAGAACTGATATTTAATTCTCCAAAAGGATTGACGCAAGGAAATTCTATCGCTACTAAATACAAAACACACTAAAAAAATTACAGTATGAGTTTAAAACGTTATTAGCTGGCTCACACCCATTGATAACTATTAATTAACGAGCTAGTCAACATCTGGATTATTATCAAACAATTAAAGCTGTTGATTAAACTAAGCATTGGATATTATTTTCTAGCTTCAAACACGTATAAACCTTGACATCACGTATTTGCTTTTTTTGTTTACGGCCAATATACTTTATGTTGATACAAAAATTGGGCGTTCTTTGTTCGGGGCTCCGGTTCTCGTACCAATTAACGATTGTTGCTTGAGACCTGCGCACTAAAGACAGAAAACACCGTTAGGCTTACCGTGAGATTGTCTACCACGATTATCCTCCGGCGTGAGAGTAAGTAATCGATTTAGGGTTAAAGGTGAGTTAGGGTTTTTGAGATCGTACCTTTAACGAGGTGATTCCATTTATATACACACGGAATCCTTGTTGGTTCCGTGTTCCTCAACAGCGTATTATCGCCTAAGTTCGGTTGGGGAATGATTATATCCTTGATTAAGAGATATCCGATATCTATTCCGTAAATAGATTTGTATTTGGGCCTTCGTGGGCCTAAGCGCTTATCAGTAGCCCATTCGTGTTGGGCGTATGTGGGCGCTTAGTCGGGTTCGTGATCCGGATATAGACTATCGTCATAATGTCCCCACATTCTAGTATCGCAGGTGAATGACTGCGGATGCTGAACCTGGCTAAAATGATCATAAAAAATGTCGAGCGTAGCCAAGAAGTTAAAAGAAGATGCCTTCTAGTACATTGTATCTAGACATTGGATTAAAAAATTGGCGCCTCGTAAGTCGTGGGAGGATGCGGTAGCCATCATCCAGCAATTTCCGGCCACAGTTAGTGTTAGTGGAGTCCACGTGTCACTCATCGTGTGGTTGAGAAAAAGTATATATATAACGTTCATTTCCATTTTGGTTCTCACAGTTAAAAAGCGTTCATCGCCATGCTAACAAAGCTTCAAACTACGACCCAGAGAAACACTTGTTTTAAAGGTAACCGCGTGCTTTGGAAAAAAAAACACCATGGTCAAACATTGTCAGATTTCACCTGACCTTACCGAAAGTGATCTTCTAGAATTCACCGGATTACTTTATACCGGGCGTGCATCCGGTTGTTGTTCGGGTGCGCGGGCATCTATTGCGAATTTCAGAAGGGAAAATAGGGGTATACACGATTTTTGAGTTCGCAAATCAGTGTGCCCTATCCCGATTTTTGATGATGTTCTAAATTATTACGGACTGCATATACTCCCACTAACTGCATCGGTGCGGCTAAAATTACCAATTTTGAGGTGAACTGCATTTCTTTGGCGGTTAACCCAACCATCCATCTATTCCGTGCCTTTTATCACACAACATGGTCACATGGGTGGGTATCCTGTGCGCCCGGGTAGATTTCAGAGGAAGCTAGATCGCGGCTTGAGAAATGGGAGGGAGTCGTTTTTGGGTAGACGACACATGCTTTCGTGGCACTATGACTTTTATACCGGGGAACGTTGCGGGGGATGAGTGCCCCGTGCCGGATCATATGTTCTGAGGATCGGCGAGGCTGATGGCTAACCGCATCCCCATTAGTTCCTATCCTGAGGAATTTTTGGTGCATATGGGCATCAGCAGTAATTATTTTGGTATTCGGATGATGAGATGCCAATCTTCTTGGTAATGGCCAGGTGGGTACTCATTTCTCGCAACCCCTTTATAATTAATGTAAGAGCTTTACTTCCTTTTCGCACATTATATAACTGTGTTATTTGTTGTCTTCTATTGCGAGAGATGGATCTTTTCACGTTGTGCACTTAGCGAAGCCATTGAGGTAAGGTAGGGCCTGGCGGAAGGAGGGAGCCGTACGCATGGAGATGAACATGGGAGCAGGTGCCGCTCCATGATGAAAGCGACGCATTGCGGCGTCGCGAGCGGTGCCCACCCTCTCGTAGCGCAGACCACCACAGCAGCGTGGCGCTATGGAAGAAGAGAAGAGAATGCAGGGTTGAGCGCAAAAGATCACTTGGAGAGGATGGGCGAGTTCATCAAGGAAAAAGCGCCGGTGATCCTCCTTTGTTGATCATGCCAGGCGATCTTTGCGTCATCTCACCATCGGCCCTGTTAAGTAATGTTGTCCATTTTGTCTTCTCTATATTTTTTCGATGTTTATATGAGAAACTGACAATTCGTGTCTGTGAGGTTTAAACAGTGCGGAGTACCACCTAAGGAGTCACCTGTAGGGACCGAGTCCTCTGAGCCAAAGAAGCAGGACGAACCAATCTAATCTGAGCACCACTGGAGCAAATTATCGAGGAGCTGAGGCGTGGTTGCAGCGCATCAGGCAGCCCTAACTGCGCAATTAAGGGAGAGGTACCCCGGGGAAAGTTCCCAGAATGTGAAGAAGGACCAGTATATTGTGCAATTGAAGGCCCAGTTGGCTAATGCTAAGATGGAAGTAGGTGCTATGAGCAGTATGCCAAATTGGTGATGAAAAATGTTGTTGCTGAGCCAAATAAGCCAAGAGCGTCTCTGAGGCGGTAGAGTTACAAACTTCTGTATCTGGGCCTTGAAGTATTTGGAGAAGCAAGGATGAAGACCGACCTCGCAGATGGAAAACTTCGGTTGCCACCGTGAAAGATGCTCTAGATGCGCAGGAAATGAAAACTGCGCAAGCTTCAGGCTATGACGAGGAGTTATATCCCAACTCATGTCTACCATTGCTAGCGCAGATGGTTAATAGGCCATGGTCTTGTCCGTTTGCACTGAGTACCACTGGTCGCGAGAAGTGGTTGATGCTTTTTAAGAGGTGGTTGGTCTTGCTGGAGCCGTTGAAAGCGAAGAAACATGGGCTGCATGGTGAGCTTAAAGGTGCCTATTGAAGAGGTACCTAATTATGATGCAAAGGCTTATGATAACACGGTCATTTGCCATGAATCGGATGAAGGACATAGAGCTCCCCATGATTCTTGAACTGGAAGTGATCAGGATTACCCCATCAATGTTATTATGGCAGGGGTTGACTCTAGCACGTCATGTCGTGGTGGAAGCGTTGCAGCGAAAAAATTATCTTAAGCCTGATGAATCCCAACTTTACGTGCCTGTATTTATGCGTCTGGGATATCTTGAATCCTTTGCGTTGGAGAAGGAAGTGCCTGAGCAAGTTAAGCGCATGCTCGAGACTTGCCAAAGAAGGGATTAAGGGTAAGGCTATCTTTATGTGTGTGGCGTGGCGCGGCACATCTCAGTCGATGGGATACGGTTAGTGTTGCCATAGCTAATGCGCGCCAAGATTCCGATCTCCTGAAGAGGCTAAGTGATGTGAAAGATGCAGCCAACCGCGTAGGTAGCTTGTAACACCCCAACCCGATAAGGGTAGAAGTATCACATTTATGGAGTCAAATCAGAACAATACACATAAACCATGCAAGCGGAAGTCTTATAATAATAATCAAAAGAGTAGCAAGTCAACACGACTTGATCAATACAAAGGTTCCAAAAGATGTCCCAAAGGAAAATGAAACGATATAAAGTCTAAGTCTCCAAATCAAATAACAATGGTAAACAAAGTCTAGGATAACTAAAGCAAGTCCTCCAATCCTACTCTCAATCCCCAAGATAAGCCCCAGCTCCTAGCTTAATAACCACCGCAGGAAAAGAAATGCGGCTGAGCTTAAAAGCCCAGTGAACGAGATATAGCAATACAAAAGCAATAATAGAATCAATCAAAGATGGTTAAATAAGATATGAAGGTTATGAAGCAATATAGAGTAGGTAAATGAAACAAAGGAAAGGAAGGTCAGTTTTCCACGAAGAACAAAAACAAATCAAACCATATATCAATATCATGTAGTAACCATTGTATTCGGAGGGGTGACCTCGGAATACCAAACAATATGAAGTCCTCGAGTAGCCAATGGAGTGATCGGCTCCCAAAATGTGAGGGTGTATTGCACACACCAACCACATCACCAAACCATATATCAATACAAAACAAATACAAATCTAGGATGCATCCATACGCCCCCTGCAAAACAAATAGTGGCCATACAATATATCCAAGCGCGCATAATCAATACAAATATGGGGACGTGTGGAACATCACTCATCCACTGGAGTCATGCCATTGGTGCATCATAACAGGACATGGAACCCCACCTAGTTAATGGCTCGGGTATTAACTGGCAGTCAAAGTATCAATATAGAGTTCAATCAATATCAAATGTCCAATATTAGCAGTTCACAATTCAAATCAATAGTTCAATATCAATGGTTTCAATATCAAGGTTCAAATATCAAGGATCAATATCAAAGGTTCAATAGCAAATTGGCAAGAGATCAAAGATGCAAAGAGATCATGAGAAACCTTATGAGAAAGGTCAAAATATCTGTACCTTATTCGAAGCAAGCAAACAATGAAAGTAAAGTCAAGAATGAGATCAATCACGCCGCCCGGAACCTATATGAATTAGATAACGTTCTATAAGAATCCGAAACACTTGTTTTAAGGCGGCTTTCCATTTTAGCAAGTTTCCCATTTTAGTATTCTTTCCATTTTAAGTAACTTTCTATTTTAGGAAACTTTCTATTTTAGGCAGGTTTCTATTTTAGTAACTTTCGAATTAGCGATTTCCATAATTAACTTTCTAAAAATAGCAGGTTTCCATATATAGTAAGTTTCCATATATAGTAAGTTTAGTTACTTATCTCAAGTTATAATAGAAAATAAGTATTATAATGCTTTAAAGATCATTTATGACAAGTTACAAAAGTTTAGGGTTTAAAATGTCAATATAGCAAAGTATAGGGTTAAAAGTGTAAATATAGTAAGTTTACCCATTTTACTCACTTAATCCATTTAGTTAGTATAATAACATATTAACCCATCAAGTTTCATAATTTACCAAACAACCCCTTAACTTTAAATAATCATGAATTACAAACTCTAGTTTTATGTTATGATTAACGAATCCGTTTTAAACATGTTAGCTTGATTAATACAAGATTACAAGACACCTAATGTGATAGCAAAATCAATTCGAATCAGCCCTTCCCAAAACATTTTTGTACGCCCCATGAGAAGATCAAAAACACCCTCGTAATCATTCGTTATCAAGTCTATTTATCATATACGAGAACATGTAATCAAAGATCATTAAACCCTTTAATAATTGTAATATAAATCGACAAAGAGAAGACCAAAATCAGTTTCATATTCATTTTATATGTCATATACCATTCGAATATATATAGATTAAGATTCATGGTTTTATCATTTATGTGTTATCTTTATTTCATGTGTTATATAGTTATGATTTTATGTGATCCCTTTTACAAGTTTAGACAAACATGTATACCACGAATTGATTAAAGACACAAGGAGGAATGGATTAAGAAGACGATACGTTACCCTTGAATGCGTGTCGAAACAAGAACAAGAATCAACCCACAAAAACTAAACCAAGTCTCCTCTTGGTTAATCAAACCCACGTCCAAAATAGAGTACCCACGTCCAAGCCCCAAAACGAACCAAACACCAATGCTACGTCCACCAAACGATTACCCACGATCACGAGCCTCCTATGATCACCTTGGCTTGATAAATTTCGTATGGTATGGTGAGGAAAAATGATTGCCGCCACTTGATGAGAGAAAACAAGAAGCTAGGGTTTTGTGTGTATTTTGAAAAGAGATGGAAATGAGATAAATGTGGTTAAATGCAAATTGATATGGTGAGTTAATTTTGAACATTAGGGGCCGGCCATTAGGGATCCAAATGACCAAATCATAGACTTTCCTTCTTATCATTATTTTATGTATCTAGTCTTGTTCCAAGTTCAAGTTAATTATGTACAAGTTACAAGGTTTTAAAGTTACTTAGACTTTTAATTATTCAAGTTCTTTATTGTATATCATAAGTTTATTATTCTCATAATGTGAAAGTATTATTAATCATATAACTTGTTAAACGGTGTTAACGTATTTTCCGAGTTGGTAAAATTTAAAGTTGGAGGGCAAAATTGTCATTCTACGCGATTAGAGATTTTAGGGTTTTACAACTCTTCCCCTCTAAAAAGAAAATTTTCGTCCTCGAAAATTGAAAAGGAAACGAAACGATAAACGAAGACATACCCGATGATGAAAAGAAATGTGGATAACTAGCTCGCATAGATTCCTCGGTCTCCCAAGTAGCTTCACGCTCTGGGTGATTCTTCCAAAGAATCTTAACAAACTGAATAACTTTGTTTCTCATGACTCGATCTTGCCGATCCAAAATAGCTTCGGGTTCCTCCGAAAGAGACATATCAGGCTGAATCTGATCAAATGGATAAGAGGCTACATGCAAAGGATGATAGTTGTATCCTCTCAAAAGAGATACATGAAAAACGTTGTGCACATGCGATAACTGCGGCGGAAGAGCCAAACGATAAGAAACCTCTCCAATGCGCTCGAGAATCTCAAACGGCCCAATAAAACGAGGACTCAGCTTCCCTTTAATACCAAAACGTTTAACACCCCGAAATGGCGACACTTTCAGAAATACCCGATCACCAACCTGAAACTCCAAATCACGACGATGTTTATCGGCATAACTCTTTTGCCGCGTACGAGCCTCCTTCAACTTCTCCCTAGCAACTGCCACCTTCTCGTTGGTGATCTCAATAATCTCAGGTCCCTCAATCAAACGCTCACCTACTTCGTCCCAACAAATAGGTGCTCTACATTTCCCTCCCATACAAAGCTCATAAGGTGCAGCCTTGATGCTCGCATGCCAACTATTGTTGTAGGCAAACTCCACCAAGCACAAATACTCATCCCAACTCCCGGTCCATTCTAAAGCACATGCTCGCAACATGTCTTCCAATGTTCAATGGTCCTCTCCGACTGACCATCCGTCTGAGGATGAAACGCCGTACTAAACTTAAGGCGAGTGCCCCAAGCCTTATGCAAACTCTTCCAAAAACGAGACGTGAAACGAGGATCTCTATCTGACACAATCGCTGTAGGAGTACCATGAAGACGAACGATTTCCTGCTGAAAGATTTCTGCCAACTTACTAACACTATCTCCAGTACGAATGGGTAAGAAATGAGCAGACTTGGTTAGTCGATCAACGACCACCCAAATCGCATCATGTCTTTTACGAGTGAGAGGTAAACCGGTGACAAAATCCATAGAGATCTCTTCCCACTTCCAAGTAGGAATCTCCAAAGGCTGAAGTAGACCACTAGCTCGCTGATGCTCTATCTTAACCTGCTGACATGTCATGCACCTAGAAACATACAAGGCCACATCCTGTTTCATGCCACTCCACCAGAAATGCCGCTAAGATCTCGGTACATCTTAGTGGAACCCGGATGAATAGTGAATGGAGAACTATGAGCCTCAGAAACACCGTGTCTCACGCAAATTAGGATCATTAGGAACACATAGCCGATCACCAAACCATACCACACAGAACTATCAACCGAAACTCGATTGTTTCCCTTCCTCAATATTCTGAACAATAGACCAAAGCTCACCATCATCCTTCTGAGCTTCCTTGATTCGCAAAATGATGTTGGACTCTACCTTCATACTAGCCCAATAACCATCATAACCTCGGAAACACAATTCCACATCCATAAGCTCAAGATCATGAAGAACCCTGGGTTCAATCTCCAAACTAGCAATCATACCCGACTTTCGGCTTAGCGCATCTGCAACCACATTAGCCTTACCAGGATGATACTGAATGTTCGTGTCGTAATCCTTAAGAAGCTCCAGCCATCTCCGCTGTCTCATATTGAGCTCCTTTTGTGTGAATATATACTTTAAACTTTTATGGTCAGTAAAGATATCACACGATTCACCGTACAAGTAATGCCTCCAAATCTTTAAGGCAAAGACAACTGCAGCCAACTCCAAATCATGCGTAGGGTAATTCTCCTCATACGACTTCAATTGCCTCGAAGCATAGGCAATCACCTTACCGTGCTGCATCAATACACAACCCAAACCTTTCTTCGACGCGTCACTATAAATCTGAAAACCTCCGGAACCCGATGGAAGTGTCAAAACAGGCGCAGTAACCAACCTCCGTTTCAACTCCTCAAAACTCTGTTCGCGCTCCTCCGTCCATTCAAACTTTTCTCCTTTCCTCATCAATTGCGTCAAAGGTAACGCCAATTTAGAGAAACCCTCAACAAAACGACGGTAATAACCAGCAAGCCCAGAAAACTAAAACCTAATCTCCGATCACAAGTAGTAGGTCTCGGCCATTTTATGATAGCCTCTACTTTAGATGTGTCCATCTTGATACCATCAGCAGAACACACGTGACCAAGAAAAGCAACTTGGCTCAGCCAGAATTCACACTTAGAAAATTTCGCATACAACTTCTGCTGTCGAAGAATCTCTAATACGATCCGAAGATGCTGCTCATGCTCGGCCTCACTCCTAGAATACACAAGGATGTCATCGATGAAGACGATTACAAATTTATCGAGATACTCGTGGAAAACACGGTTCATAAGATCCATAAAGACGGCAGGCGCGTTAGTCAAACCAAATGGCATAACCAGAAACTCATAATGGCCATAGCGAGTACGAAACGCGGTCTTAGGAACATCTTGTTCCTTCACACGTAATTGATGATAACCAGACCTCAGATCAATCTTAGAAAAGAATTTAGCGCCCTGCAATTGGTCAAACAAATAATCATCGATGGTTACGAGGAAGTAGGGTTAACGGTACGCCCGTAGTATACGGTTCAGCTCACGGTAGTCAATACACAACCTCATACTCCCATCTTTCTTCTTAACAAACAATACCGGTGCACCCCAAGGTGAAAACTGGTCTAACAAAGCCGCTTCTCCAAAAGTTCTTGTAACTGTTCTTTCAACTCTTTCAGTTCAATCGGCGCCATACGATAAGGAGCTTGGATATAGGTTCAAAGACAGGAATCAAATCAATGCCAAATTCAACTTCCCTAGCGGAGGAATGCCGGAAGTTCATTAGGGAAAACATCAGCAAATTCGCGACAATCAGAAAGACTTTCAATAGTCGGAACTTCTGAAGAAGTATCTTTGATGGATGCCAGAAAACCAAGGCAACCATGAGAAACGAGTCTGTGGGGTGGGCTTTCATACGAGATGATCTTAACCGACTTAAGTGGTTGAGCACCATGGTATACAAAATCAGGACGATGAACATTACCGAAGATAACATTACGAGCATGGCAATCAATAGTAGCCTTATGCAAGGCCAACCAGTCCATACCCAAAATAATATCAAAATCAGACATATCCAAAGGAAGAAGATTAGCCGAACGAATACCATCATCGAAACGTAGAGGACAGTCCACATACTCATGATTAATGAGCACATGATTTTTCATAGGGGTTGATATAGATAGAGGATTCATTAGTGGTGTTGGAGGTAATTTGAGTTTCTTAGCAAAGTTTACCGATACAATAGAATGTGTCGCGCCAGTATCAAACAAAACAAAAGCAGTAGAATCACCAAAATAAATGGTACCAGTAATAGTACCTGACGCCTTGTCTGCCTGATCTCGAGTAACCGAATACACACGTCCAGTGGTGGGAGGTGGTTTGATGTAGTTCGAAGGAGTAACCGATGCCTGCTTGGGACAGTCCTTCACCCTGTGATCTGTCTCCCCACAATGATAACAACCCCCAGTAATCCTACGGCAAACACCTGGGTGCGGCTTACCACACGTAACACACTTGGGAGGAGGAGGTAACACTTCAGAAGTCCTCTTTTGGGAAGAAGCTGTCGCTGAACGATCCTGATAAGTGCTGCGAGATGACTGATCCGATGCTGCCTCTGAAAACAAAAACCCCTCAAAAATGCCACTCTGACCCCTACGATCATCACCTGACCTATCAAACCTCCTCTGAATACCCTGCTGTCTCGAATCATAGCCACGGTCATAACGACCTCTAACACTCTGTGCCTGACCCTGGCGGTCCCTCTGATCGGAACTGTAGTCCTGACGACCCCGAGAATGAATACGATCCCCATCTCTGTTCCTCTTATTGTAACCCTCGCTCCTCATGCAAGTAACTCTATGTTGCGGCATCATCCGCAAACTGCAGCCACCTCAGTATACTGATGGTTGATCATCCTATCAAGCACCCACTTCTTTAGTCCCCATTTGAACTTACGAGCCTGACGACGAGCATCTCCAGCAACAACAGCACCTACAAACCCAACCATCCTCATAAATCGCTGCATGTACTCATGAGAATTTTCCTTCTCCAGTTGATGTATGGTCTCATACTCCCTTTCGTATTTCTGCTGTTCTGACTCAGGGAAATACTGTTTGTAGAAGATCTCTCTGAAGGTATTCCAAGCACAAGTATCAACGAAGTTCTCTTCCTTGGTCAAGATGTAGGCCTTCCACCAGTTTAAGGCATCACCCTCAAACTTGAAAGTAGCAAGCCGGGTTTTCACCTCATCCCCACAACCCAGCACATTGAAAAGTTTCTCCATATGCGTAATCCAGTCCTCTGCCTCATTAGTGGAAGCTGCCGAGCGAAAAGGAAGTGGCTTAAGTTTGTTAAAGCGCTCGATCCAAACATGAATGGGTGTAGGTAGGTTAGCACCCCCACCATTGTCCCCACCAGAAGAACTAGCACCATTCCGAACGTTCTGAGTGATGGTAGCACTATCTCGGCATAGCAGTGGCTATAGCGCGTGCGATCAAAGCTTCGAAGTTGGGATGTCCATCCCCGTTGTCGTCACCGTTCCTTCGAGTTTGGACCATCTGAAGAGTTCATTAAACGATTAGCAAAAGGTTAGGAAAATAGGATGAAGATCATGAACGGAAATGACGATAATGAACCTAGAATCTACCCAAAACCTCACCAAATCAAAACTTAAGCTCTACAGGTTAACGCTTAGGGTCCATATGTCACAGGTCCTGACTACAAGTCGTAAACCTGGCTCTGATACCATAATTGTAACACCCCAACCCGATAAGGGTAGAAGTATCACATTTATGGAGTCAAATCAGAACAATACACATAAACCATGCAAGCGGAAGTCTTATAATAATAATCAAAAGAGTAGCAAGTCAACACGACTTGATCAATACAAAGGTTCCAAAAGATGTCCCAAAGGAAAATGAAACGATACAAAGTCTAAGTCTCCAAATCAAATAACAATGGTAAACAAAGTCTAGGATAACTAAAGCAAGTCCTCCAATCCTACTCTCAATCCCCAAGATAAGCCCAGACTCTAGCTTAATAACCTGCCACAGGAAAAGAAATGCGGCTGAGCTTAAAAAGCCCAGTGAACAGATATAACAATACAAAAGCAATAATAGAATCAAAGGTTGGTTAAATAAGATATGAAGGATATGAAGCAATATAGAGTAGGTAAATGAAACAAAGGAAAGGAAGGTCAGTTTTCCACCACGAGCCAACAAAACAAACCAAATCAAACCATATATCAATATCATGTAGTAACCATTGTATTCGGAGGGGTGACCTCGGAATACCAAACCAATATGAGGGGAGTCCTCGAGTAGCCAATGGAGTGATCAGCTCCCAAAATGTGAGGGGGTGTATTGCACACACCAACCACATCACCAAACCATATATCAATACAAAACAAATACAAATCTAGGATGCATCCATAATACTGCAAAACAAATAGTGGCCATACAATATATCCAAAGCGCGCATAATCAATACAAATATAGGGGACGGTGTGGAACACCACTCATCCACACTGGAGTCATGCCATTGGTGCATCAATGACACGGACATGGAACCCCCATGCCTAGTTAATGGCTCGGTATTAACTGCAGGGTCAAAGTATCCAATATAGAGTTCAATCAATATCAAATGTCCAATATTAGCAGTTCACAATTCAAATCAATAGTTCAATATCAATGGTTCAATTATCAAGGTTCAAATATCAAGGATCAATATCAAAGGTTCAATAGCAAATTGGCAAGAGATCAAAGATGCAAAGAGATCATGAGAAACCTTATGAGAAAGGTCAGAATATCTGTACCTTATTCGAAGCAAGCAAACAATGAAAGTAAAGTCAAGAATGAGATCAATCACGCCGCCCGGAACCTATATGAATTAGATAACGTTCTATAAGAATCCGAAACACTTGTTTTAAGACGGCTTTCCATTTTTAGCAAGTTTCCCATTTTAGTATTCTTTCCATTTTAAGTAACTTTCTATTTTAGGAAACTTTCTATTTTAGGCAGGTTTCTATTTTAGTAACTTTCCAGAATTAGCAGATTTCCATAATTAGTAACTTTCTAAAAATAGCAGGTTTCCATATATAGTAAGTTTCCATATATAGTAAGTTTAGTTACTTATCTCAAGTTATAATAGAAAATAAGTATTATAATGCTTTAAAGATCATTTATGACAAGTTACAAAAGTTTAGGGTTTAAAATGTCAATATAGCAAAGTATAGGGTTAAAAGTGTAAATATAGTAAGTTTACCCATTTTACTCACTTAATCCATTTAGTTAGTATAATAACATATTAACCCATCAAGTTTCATAATTTACCAAACAACCCCTTAACTTTAAATAATCATGAATTACAAACTCTAGTTTTATGTTATGATTAACGAATCCGTTTTAAACATGTTAGCTTGATTAATACAAGATTACAAGACACCTAATGTGATAGCAAAATCAATTCGAATCAGCCCTTCCCAAAACATTTTTGTACGCCCCATGAGAAGATCAAAACACCCTGTAATCATTCGTTATCAAGTCTATTTATCATATACGAGAACATGTAATCAAAGATCATTAAACCCTTTAATAATTGTAAT
>OU343223.1:111778972-111902171 GCA_910596185.1 Chrysanthemum makinoi
AATTGTTAATGTAATATCCGGTTGTATTCAATGTCATTTTAGTATATGTTTGAGACCTTAGAATTAGAAATTCCCCGGTATAAAGAGTCGGTCACCTCAAGTATATGTAATCGTAAGAAAGCTCGTAGTCATAGTAATATTTAGTTGGCAACACCGCGGAGATCGGACGGTCTTTACCCACCGTATGCCTGATCCAATGTCTCCGCTGTGTGGCTTAAGATTCAAGTAAATACTCTTACCCCCAAGGTAGAAAGTGGAGCTCATAATAATAGTTTTCATTTTCTCTCACCAAGTTTCCCTAAACCTCTAACTTTCTAGAATTCCATCTATTTGCTACTTTGTGTTATGGTTTGATGTGTATGTGAAAAGTTATATCTTACAAAACCACAAAGAATTGAAACGTGATTGATTTATATCTATGCAGATTCCTCTAGTATGTAAAACTCATTCAAAACTCGAGGCACATATTGAGGGGGAGCAAAATTTTGAAAACCTCATCCTTCCCCAAAATGCATTATCTACTTGATTTGATCAAGGAAGTGATGTTGATATCTTTTAGAAAATGGTAATCAAAGAAGTTAATCCTTCCTCTTGCCTCCGTGTGCAAAAACGATTCCAAATACATGATGCACATGTTGAGGGGGAGCTCTCTTTCTAAAATATCAAAAACAATTCAGGTACAAAATGCTTTGATAATATATCACAAGTATCTGGATTGATTTTCAAATGGTTTTCAATTGGTTCCAATGGAAGATGAACAATACCAAATAGACCGACCAAATTTACTTTATGTATGGTGATATAAGGATGATAAGGTTAGGTATTTGTTCCCATGATCCGCCAGAACCGAGGGATCTACCAGGACAATCCACTAGAGTCCTTAGGTATGATGAAAAAAGGAGAAAAGTGAGATATGGGAAGAGTGCGACTGAGACCGAGCTAGTAATCGAATAAACCCAACAAGGTTCTAGTTATGAAGTCTCGTAAGCAATCAAGGGGTTGAAGAATAAAAAAGAATTGAATGTGAAAAGGGTGAAAAGAAATAGCCCTCCATTAATTCAACCTTAGGGCGTAAAACCATATGCTACGGGTGGTTACCAAGGTAACATCGGTATTGAAGACAAGACGCCATGGACCCAAAGTGACGCGACTGCACTACAACTTCCCAAGCCACTCAAGTTCCTCTTAAAAGGACTTGTTTCATTCTCATGGGAACCTACATAATCTATCGACTTTCTCTTAGAGATTGTTGATATTGAAGAAGGAGACCCTCTCCCTAGTCTCCGCATAGGAACCAAATGTGCACTATTGAGTCTAGAGCCAACGATCATCAATAAATCTCATTAGGACATTTCAATGAAGACTCTTTTGTTTCACACAATGTGGAAAGAGAGATTATATCTATGAGTCCTAACGCTTATCCTTGTGGTATTGCCGTAACATCCGAAAGGATATGCAACATTCACAATGAAGATGGAAAGCCTTCGAGCCAACATCAAACAAGCTCCCGTAGGTGGCATGTGAGATCTATATACAGATCAACCATGTGACAACCTAACAGAAACAATGGGCTTATCTCATTCTTTTGAATCAATCCCGTTCGTGTTATGGATTGACGGATACCTTTGAAAACCGTCTTTGTGCTTAAAAACTCTTTTCTATAGCACATCGACCGTGTACTAATTTTTCAAAACAAAAGGTGTTTTTATGATTGATAATTGATTTTCATTAAAACCCTCGTTGTATTGCAAAAACAATTTCTATTGAGCAATACACAATTGTTTTTCAAATCTCTTTTCATCAATCGAATCTCACCCGTTCACTCAATTCGTTGTCTTCTTTGAGACGTTCGTTTGAGAACGTACCAGAGCACCGTGAAACTCGCCAAGGAAATTCTTAATTATACCGATCAGTGCAAGATTTGTACCGATCAACGGGAACCGTGGCCGGTACCTCAATTCAACGAAAGTGATCAAAGACACTTTCGTGCGTTTGATTGCTAACTATTGTATGCGTGTACGCCGACGCTTGTACCGATCGTAATGAAGCGTCAATCCATAGCCGATGCTCCTAACACATTCATTTCAAAAGAAATCATGATTAGTGCATCAATGACTCGATATTTTACTCCATGCTTCATACGCCACAATATCATGAATCAACTAAGCCGGCTTCTCAATGAGAATATATCATGATCCGTAATGAGCATGTTGTCCAAATGTCACAACATCACATAATACCAACACCACAATGGAGGAGTCGAGATTTATGATAGTCGATGATCTCAAAGTCGGCTCAAAACTCATTATCACGTGGATCGAAAAGACCTCCACTTGATTAACCAAACATGCAAAAATGAAGAATCAATGACTACGAAGCTGCGAGCAAAGAACTACAACAAGAATGCAAGAACAATCTTAATATAATATCTGTTTGTATTCAATGTATTTTTGAGGTGACCTCCCTTAGGGGAGATTGTTAGGATTTAGAAAATCCAGGTATTAAAGAGTCGGTCACCTCAAGTATATGTAATCGTAGAAAGCTCAGAGTCAGAGATTATTTAATGTTAAGTAGTATTTAGTTAAGTAACACCGTGGAGGACGGACGGGTCTTTACCCACTGTATGCCTGATCCACAGCCAGATGTGTGGCGTTTTATGTAAGACTATAAATACTCTCTACCTCCCAAGGTAGAGAGTTGGAGCTCATAATAATACCTTTTACTTTCTCTCACTAAGTTCCCTAAACCTCTAACTTTCTCTCTCTAAAACCTCATCTTATACGCCTATTTGTGTTTATGGTTTGATGTGTTTGTGAAATCCAATATGTTACACGTAGGTTCATATTGGGCTAAGACCATCCATTCCTTGAGTCATTCCCTTTTTTTATCTTCGATGTGTCGTGGTGCATTATTTCTTCAAGGCTAGGTTTAGAGGATTATTGTTGACTCTAGTGTAGAACCTGGGGATTTTTCACGATACCTAGGTCCGTAATTATTGTAGTCTGTTGAAAGAGAATTCTTTCCATAGTTCACTTCTCCCTCCTTTTTAACTTCTTCATTGGAGGAACATTCTTTAGAAGGACGATTCCCCATGCCTCGCTTATCCTGAATGGAATGCACATTTTCTTGAGCTTCTTCATTTCTCCAAGCTTTCTAATTTGTTGTTTATCGCGCAAGGCCTTTATATCACTCTACTGGTTAAGCCTCCATTGTGCCATTTGTGAGAGTGGTGCCATTCTTCTAATAGTTTCTAAAGCCATAGTGGGTGTCAAACTAGGAATCGGTCCTTGAGAATCAATCATTTGTCTTGAAGAGATGCTCACCTTGTAGAAGACATTCACCTTTGTTGGCTGTTGACATCATGAGTAGGGCACTTGTATAACAAGTCGCAAGACCTTCCCAAGCTTGGTACAACATTTCACCACCCTCTTACTTGAAGTTATGAATTTCTTCCAATTGCTTGGCCGTTTCGAAGTATGACAAGTATCTCTAATGAAATACTTTTTTTAAGATAGGCCAAGTGTCGACTACAAAAATCGATCGACCCATCTTCGCAGCTCCCCATAAGAGAAATAGGAAAACTCGTGAATATTTATAGCATCGTGTGAGACTCGGGAATTTTAAATAGGTGACAATGTATCTCGACATTGTCTACATGTTCATTGGCATCATTGTTTATGCTTCCAGACAAAGGATTTGCACGTAATTCCCTCATGAATTGAGGTTTGATTTCGAATTGAGCATCTTCTGGCAATGGTCGGGCCTAACAATCCTGGTCCTTGTTCTTCTCTTGTCAACGCCAAATATTCCCTAAGAGTGAGGTTATCGATGTTAACAACTTCCATGGTACCTGAAATCTAGGAATATGATCGTGAGAAAAGTTTAAAATGAAATGAAAGACTTAATATTAATCCTAATATAACTCCCTTGCAAATGCTTCAAAACTTGATGCAGGTTTTACTCTAACCGGTCTTAAGAGTTTATAGTGTCTCGCTATACCTATGGTCTACCCTAATGCACTAACGGGAAGTGTACCCGGTCGTGTGTAGTGTAGTAAATGGTAAAGTCGAGGTCGTCCCAAGAGCTATGTGTGTTGGATTATTACTAAGTCTAATTATCACAGAATAATGATGGTTTTGATAGGGAATTAATTAATTAAACTACTAATGCAGAATAAAAGCAAGTAAATGGGAAAAGAGAGATCAATATAGGAATAGTGGTGCCACCTAGTCAATCCTCCTAGCTAGTTATGTCTACGTATACCTACTCCAATTACTTCAAAGGGGTCAAATTCAGAGGATAGCATTTTGGTCAATTCCTAACCTATCAGCAAATATGCCACAACAGAGAAATCAGCTAATCAGTCATAAGTCCTTGTTTGTTCCCCGGGTCCCCCTAAGCCAAGTCAAAGGTACCAAGCATGCTTAGATTTCCTAAGCATTAGTGAGTGTTTCGGCCAAGTAGAACATTAGTCACTACCACTTACTCTGTTCATTCACAACTATATATTGTTAAATATATATCTTTTATTTTATTATAATAGTTTACACTATTTAATAATTTATCATTACACTAATATAGAAGATAACATGGCATCGTAATGGAGTGACTTCTCCCTTTGGAAATAGCTCGCTATGCTCCCCTAGACTGCCACGTTATCAGAGAGTTGTGTGTGGAATGGGATGATTAGAAATGCCGGTAATTCGGTATATAGGCCAGTCTGGGTTACGGCAAGCAATATAGGAGTTACGCGTAACCTTCTATTCCGTCAGAATGCACTAGATCTGCTAGTTACGGCGTAAACCTAATAAGTGTTATGCCGTAGTCTTCAATAAATATGGTTACGCTGTAAGTGATGCAGAGTTACGCATGTAAGTATCAGCGGGCGCTGATCCTCATTTGACTAATTTAGTTACGTCGTAACCTTTGGGAAGAGTTATGCCGTAACCTCTTGATAAGTTGGTATTCAGGGTCACGCAATAGTTACGGCATGAGAGAGTTACGTACCGAACTTCTTCAAATAGGCATAAAATCCTTTAGTAATGTTTCCATTTCAAGCTCTTTAGCTCCAATGCTCGTAATTTACCTGAAAGTGGAAAACAATGGAAAACAAGCATATGTCCATATAAATGATATAAATAACAAGCATTATCGGGGGAAATTGACACTAATTAATCAGGACTATTTGATGTTATCATAGAGGAATAAGGACACCAATTGTTTTCCAAGATTTACCAATTTAAATATCAAGTAACCCAAGTTTGCTCAAATTTTGAACTAATTCCAATACTTTATGTGCTGTGAAAATTTTTGTGAAGAATGAAATATGGAATGGTCCTTGTGTTCGGGCAAGAATATAGAAAACAAAAAGGGGAAAAGGTTTTGATTCTTCCATGATCTTGCTTTTAGATGTCACCCATTCTTGGCTCTTGTCCTTCTTCCATAGCCATGCCTCAAAAATCAAGCATGTCTAAGTGAATAGGTGGTTATTTATGGAAGGGAGACATATGGATATGTGGGTTGAATCCCAAAAAGGAGATGACCTCTATTCTTGTGTTTGTGTCCTTTGTTTGTGTCGACCAGAGGAAAAAGAGAGGAACAGGTAGGTTAGGCTAGGAGGAATAAAAATAAAAGATGGGGCGTGGTATATAAGGTGGTTTTAATTGTGTTTTATTTTGTTTTTATTATCATACAGTGTATTATCTGTACCTCTTGTTTTGTCGAACCCTCAAGTAAACCATCTTCCTACCTACAAAATGTAAAAATTATGTTTTTGGAAACGCTTTAACGAGCGTAATAAGATGGTATTATTATTACGTAGGATTTAGATTATAACTGTTTGCCGTAACTAATTTGGTGTCGGTATGTGTGCGGTGCCATGATTCTCTAAATTCACGAGATAACCTCTCGTTTTCCCTTGATATCAGAAAATAATCGATTTGAATTTTCTGACGTAATAAATATTATTATAATAATCCGAAAATTTATGGGTTGTTATAGTAAGTATGGGTTTACAGAGATAAAGTAAGTTCTAGAGAGAGAGAGAGAGTGAGTGTGTGTATTACTGTTTGAATATTGGCGAGACCCCTATTTATATGGTTGACCTTTTCTGTCAAGTTCCATGGTCACGGACATGAGAGTGATGTTTGAAAGGGAAATGACGAAGTCGCCTTGATTTGTCTCGTTGTAATGACAGCGATGGTTTTGGGAAACTTACCACTTTCCTTTTAGGGAATCGTAGGGTGACGTACCTCCATCCTAGGTGAGATTCCTTACTCTTTAGCTAGGGCGCTGTTGGGGCTTCCTCCTGTCTACCATCCTGGTTTGACATCCCCGCCGGTAGTACCATGCGGGTATGGACAATGCTCGAGTGGATCCGGTCTAGTGGATTGTGTTCCTGGTCCGCGTCTAACCCTTCTATGTGTCGGGGGTACCGACGCAAGGTCAGTTAGCATATATTTTTCTTGAAGATTTGCGAAGTTAGCTCATTTCCGAATACTTGCGAGTTAGCTCATTTTTATTTGAATACTTGTGAGTTAGCATTATAAATGTGATGTTCGCGAGATTTCGTGCTTCGAGTTTGGAACGTCTAACTCTATCTCCAACATTGGTAAAGTTTGCGAAGTTAGACTTAGTTTGACTATAACCTCAGATCTATTCAAGGAACACTTTGACTCATTATAACCTCGATCAAATCATCATCATCCGGTTAAACCATTTGACCTTAGACATGTTCTTAACTTCATTGGTCAACAACAGTTAAAATCAAAAGAAAGGGAGAAGATAAACGCGAATTCAATACCATTACTAAATCATAACCCAAATCAAACAATACCAAATCCCATCTACCCTAAACTCATATTAAAACAATATCAACAAGTCCATCTATTTCTATCCCATCTCCATCGGCATCTAACCAACAAACGACACAACAAGACAAGATCTAGATTTGTAACTAAACTAAAAATAAAGATAAAAAAGATCTCAGTCTAATCTTCGTGTCTACGATTAACATCCAAGATCTTTAAAAAGATCAAACACACGAAAGAAAAAACCATCATCTATCTTTAGAAGTATACCCCTTTTTTTAATCTCTGAAAATTAAAGAATGAAATATAACAAAACTGTTATACCCATTTCTTTTCTTTCGGTTTAACACGATACAAAATGAACACAAGACCAAAACCGAATGAACCTACCCCAGACCACTATTATGAGATCTTGAAGACGAATTCTTTGAGTTTCTTTGTGGTTGGCGTGTGGCTAATCTTTCATATAGGCAGAACGAAAGGATACTTTCTCGTGGGTATTTGGCTCGCGGTGTAACAACAAGATAAAAGAATGAGTATTGTGTTTGAAAGGATTTGTGTAAGAGAGTATAGATTTGCATCAAAAGTTTGGTGACAGAGATGTGGTTTGTGGGTTTGTGTGATGAGTGTGAGCAGAAAGAAACCAACAAATGGGTTTGTTAGGGTATTTTTTTATGTTGTTGAGATTGGTAAGAGAAAAGTGGTGTGGGGGCGGATGAAGATGGATTAGGGTTAGACAACATATGAGAAATATTAGGGTTAATACTCTTTTATATCCGTGTCATACCAGATTTTTGATTGGGTTGTGATTACTTGGGCTGAGAATTAGGTGTATTGTACTTGGACAAATATCCAGATAGGTGAACATGGGCTTTTATATCCCAAAATTTTGTCTAAAATTGATATATGAGGTAAAATTTGATAAAGATAAAATTTTGGTATAAGTATTGGACTATGGTTGGATTTTGACTTAATATTTACGGGGTTTGCATTTTTGACAATATCGGGGAAACCATTATCAAGATTCATTTTAAACAATCAAAAGGCTAGATTTTGGGTATTAAACCGCAAGAGATGACTACATAGTTTATTCACTATTATTTATTTGAGGTTGAAGTGGAATTTCACGGGTGCGTGCACTTAGTATCTCAAGATATCGGGGTTGGTTGGATGCATGATTCTTCGAGATCCTTGTTCGAGCTTTTAACCGTTACGAATGACAAAGACTTGAGTTGTCTAATTATACCTGATGTAAGAAGTTACGTTGTTGTGCTACACAGCATAACTATCACTTTAAAGGAGTTAATGCTGTAGTGCCTGGGTGTCAAAAAGCTCCGGGATAATTCGAGAGAAGTTCATATACAATTAAGGATGGATGGATGGGTGTATGATTCTACCTTTATTGAAATTCTCAGTATTGGTTCTTCATCAGACATTAGTGCAAGCTTAAGTCACAAGTTTGAGTTATTTTACTTCAATCTCAAGTTCGTCATATTGGGTTTTCTCCATCGTAGTCACTACAGTTGTTTCA
Organism: Chrysanthemum makinoi; assembly: GCA_910596185.1. Taxonomy (NCBI): domain Eukaryota; kingdom Viridiplantae; phylum Streptophyta; class Magnoliopsida; order Asterales; family Asteraceae; genus Chrysanthemum; species Chrysanthemum makinoi. Next base: position 111,787,313 of record OU343223.1, read on the forward strand.
GAATGATAATGGGGTTGGTAAAGAGTTATTTGAGAAGAGTATAAAAGAGTAGAGAAGTTTTATCAGCAGTTGATTCTCACGAGATATTTCATGCTTAACAGAGATTTATGGTTCTTCATATTTATTCGATTACTTGGACATACGGGGTTACACTGCCTCCGTTTCCATCGTAAATATAGTGTGTATGCTTCCGATTCCGCGAAGACATCGTGGGGGAAGAAAGTGGTTATGCTTTGTACTTTTTTCAACTTTAGAAAATACTCTTTTTCCATAAGTATTTGCAATCAGGGGGAAGAAATGTGCACATCAGGGACACACAACAGGTTCTCGTGATCGAGCTTTAAATGTTATGATTACCGAAGATACGTCCGCAGAGATGATCAGTGGTATTGTTTTGTGGCTTTGGTGTTATTGTTTCAACTTTCCCGGGATGTTTTGTGTGAAGTAGCCTACTTATGTGAGAAAATCTTGCTGATTTCTTGCATGTTACCCCTAACGAGTTTCCGTGATTGAGCATATTGTGATTAAGTGACTAGTCGATTTTCTTGGTGTAGTTTATGGTGTTATCTACAAATTCCGCCTGGTACTTAAAACTTCAAAAGTTAGAAGACATGTTAACTACATGAAAGTTTCAAATCACAAGACGGTTGTCATTTGGGGAAGTTTGATTCAAACTCTTTCAAAAAGAAGGGAAGTTGCTAAAGACATGCAGTATGAATTGGGGGAAAGTTAATCCAATTCATACATGTTACATCATTTTCCTACAAGTGAAGAAAAAGTTCTCAAGCCGAGGTACAAGATGAAGAAAAAGAGCGTCAATCGCACATCCTCAGCATTTGAAGAGCATATGAAGACTTTTCTTTATTTGTATTTGTACTTGTAGGAAATATTGTAAGTAATCCCATATGTTGCCACATTGGGGGAAGATTGTTAGGAATCATCCTAACACAAAAATGTGACAACATATTCGGTATTACAATAGTTATATTGTAAGGCACAAACACATGGACTGAAACCGTCATTTATGTAAAGTGATGTGTTTGGTGCCCTATATAAGCCTTCCTAGACTTCACTAGAAGGGTGATGCTTAGTGTGATATCTATCATTTTCCTTATCATTAATAAAACACAAATTTATCTCTTCTCTCTCTACTTTCTCTCTCTAACCATGGATATCATTTACTATCATAATCCCCAGGCCTTCCATCTCACAATATCAACTAATATAAACGTAGCTTCCAAAGTATTTGGCTCAATCATTTGACATTTACCATAGTAGATGTTACTATTCATAAATAGTAAATGTCAAAAGTACTCATTTTAGTATATTAGATTTAGCAATAGTCCTTTCCGTTTAGTAGTGAATAATTTAGCCCTTAAAACCATTTAACATGATATCCTTGCACGTTTACTATTATTCAAAAAATGTTTTAACGATATTCAAAGTTGCACTCTAATGTTTGATAAAATAAAAATAAATTAGTGTCTAACACCTCTAAACTTTTCTTGTAACCCCTTCACAACATTCTTTTAGGAGAGCTACCTTACTATAGACTAATCATTATCATTTATTTCATTTATAACATAACTCAATCATTAAACAATCACTACTATCATATTTAATTAATTTTTGTCTTTTTACAATTAATCATTAAATAATAATAAACTAATCATACTTTTATTCTTTTATTTCTTTTACAATTAATCTTACAAATATACACTTTTCTTCCCACCAACTACTTTTCTTTAATTAAATTGTACTCTACATGTTGGGATTACGTGTAATCATTATAAAGTGTCGGTCATTAGTTTATGTAATAGGGTTATTCCGGTTATAGCTTATTTGTATGTAAGTAACTTAAGGTTTATGTGGTAAGCCCAAGGGCCTTATGAATCTTTCTAGAAAACATCTATAGGGCATTGCCCTAGTCCTAAGTATTATATATATATCATGTAATGGCACACTAGTGCCTTGGTTGGTTCATTTGACAAAACAAAGTTCTATATTATGTTTATAAATGAATCCATCTTTTTCCTCTCTAGTCTTTCTCTCTCTAGAGTACTTGTGTTAGTTTACATATTTGGGAACCTACAAGTGGTATCAATCGCTCAATGACGTTTGGTTAGAGTGTTTTGTGCAAAAGTTTTGGGTTTCTAAAGTTATACATGAGGTTGTTTTAAATTTAAAAGCTTAAAGCTTTGATTTTTAACACTTATTCTTAAAGCTTGGAAAGTTTTAAGGATTCTATAGTGTTTAGAATCTTAGTTTGTAGCATAAAGTTTGAATTTTTAGGGTAAAACAATAGTTTCTTTTTCGAATTTTCTTCAAAACTACACTTATCGAATTTCTTAAATTTGTTTTAAAAACATTAATTTTGCAACTTTCTTGTTTTTTAGGTGTTTTTAAGTGTTTTTTATAAGAAAAAACCATTTAGAAACTTGTTCTTTATCTTAAAATTAATTTCTAAAAATATGTCCATCCATCGAATTTGCAACGAGGGTTTCATCGAATTTACTGGATTAGGGTTTCATCGAATTTGTATCGAACTTGGTCATCGCAGTTGCTCATCGAACTTTCAGATTATCAAACTTTTCATGTTCAAGGCTAATTTATTCTTCTTGGATAAGCCTGTGGAATACTTCGACTAAGTTATATCTTCTAACTTGGACAAGTTAGATAGATCCATCGAATTTCATATCTGAAATATCGAATTTGACCTCGAATTTGATCTCATCGAATTTGACATCACATTTGATTATCGAATTTGAAAACCATCGATTTTTGAAACATCTAATTTGCTTTCATCGAACTTGGAACTCTCTTTTATCGGACTTGAAGTTAATCGCAGTTAGAAATCCATCGAACTTGGTACATATCTAACCTCATCGAACTTGGTTTATATCACACCGAATTTGTAGTTAATCCATCGTACTTGCACTTCAACTCACTTATCAAACATTTACAAGATCCATCAACTACACAAGTTTAAAGATGTCTCAACCACCTTACTTCCACTACTTTCCTCAGAAGTATCCTCAGCAATAGCAGTATCCTCAACAACAATTCCCCCAACAACCACAACAACAATCATTTCAACAACAACAACCGTTTCGACAACAACAATTCATTTAACAACAACAATTTCCTCAACAACAACCATACCCTCATCAACAACAACAACCATGGTTTCCTCCTCAATATGCAATGCAATCATTCACTGCAATTCCACCGAAGGAACCTCATTGGTTTGCACAAATGTGTGAGGCTATCAGCAGTCAATCCATGAAGTGGATCACTTGATAGACTCCAATGCTCAACTCCCAAAAATTATGTTCAATGGGTAAGTCGATTCTTTAGGTTCATCGAACTCAAGAAACCTCATGGAAAATATTTGAAGAAGGTTATCCTTAAAGGTCCTTTTCAAATGCCAACTGTGACGATTCCCGGAGATCCAACGGCTATTCCACCAAGACTTGAAACCATCTCCACTATCCTTGAGGGTCACAGAACAAATACTTCACCGTGAAGTGATGAGCTTGCAATGGAGTATATTCTGGGCATACCTAATCCAATCTTCAAAAGTGTTGATGCTCGAAAACGCAAAGGATATATGAACATGTTCATCTCTTACAGGCACTGAACTTAATCAAGAAGACATGGAGTCAAAACTTCATCTATCATATGAATTGTTCATGATTGATCCAGGGAGCCATGAGTCTTACCATCGATTCACAAACATCATTAATGACTTGGACATGTACACATCATCTTACCAAAGATTTCTATCAACACAGTTGCTAAACCGTCTTGGTCCCCGACTGGCAGTAAGTATGTTCATTCATTCGTCAAGCTAAGAACCTTCATGATGCCAAGTATGGGTTGTTGTATATTATCTCAGAACCATCAAGGAAGTTAAGATCGAGCTTTTAATATATCAACCTTTACCAACTCCACTTGCAACGATGGATCCGTCTTTTTTCCTATTTCCTCATAGGAGTATGCTTGTCCAACAACAAAACTTTACCTATCCTCGACATACAATCGAGGAACCTGTGATCACTCCATATGATTCTCCAACGACGATCGAGTGACACTCAATTGTTCCATATAACAACTCGATTCAAAGACTTTACACATAAACTCAAAAAGAAGATGGGAAGCATTCAACACATCAATCTGCTGATTGTTTCTTACTGTGGTTTTGGTAGATTTGCAAAAAAATCTAACAATCGTCTTCGTAACCTGTCAAACACAAGGAATCAAGCTATTATCCAAAATGGAATGCTTGAAGTTCATAATCGCAATATGGACGTCCGCTGCAACCGTGGTTATGTGGGAAATTCGGAAGTGGACAATAACAATGCTATTGGAAGGAACAATGTGGGTGCTCCTTAGCAAAGGGTTGAAATTGTTGATAATGGGAATACACATAGTGGGAACACGGTCATTCGATTCTACAATAGTAATGGCAGCATCATCAGCTGCATGTCCAAAACCACGAACCAAAGGCTGCATATCACAAGAAAGCATTACTATTGGCTCTCAAAGATGAAGCTAGTGGAACTCTCACTGATAAAGAACAAAGCTTCATGGCTAATGCAAACCATGATGATATGGAGGACCGCAAGCTAATGCAGCTTGTTGTGTTAATGGCAACTATGAAGGAACTCCACATGAGTGATACAGGTCCAGTCTATGATACTGATGGCTTGTCTCAGGTACCGGATCCTAATATGTGTCTCATACATGATCTGATATCTCCACCAAAATCAGTCCAAGTAAGGAGCAAGATGTTCAACATGAGCTGCCAACATCTCCTCAAGAAGATGATCAAGTTAACCCTATTGTTACATTTGATGATCTAATTGATGAATGTGCTGATGATCAAGTTGAACAAATTGAAACTTCGTCTGATCCAGATCCAGAGCTCATGACTTTGCTTATGACTACCCAATCCTAAGTTGAAAAATGCAATGAAATCAATGTAAATTTAAAAGTAAAAGTTGTATCATTGACTGCGGATCTTGAATGCTACAAAACACAACTTGCAAATTTTGAAACACAAGCAAAAAGAGAACACAGTTTTGAAGTTGCTTTTCAAAAGGCGTATGTTAAAGAACAAGAATTACAACATCAGATACGAGAATTAGTCGCTTCCAAAAACAATTTGATTTCTTAAATGGAACAAGAAAATTTAGATCACAAACAACTAGTTGACATTCTTACTTCTGAAATTCAAAAAACCAAACATGAATTGTCAACTTGTCAAACTAGTTTTTCCGACTTTAAACAAGTGTTCAGGAATCAAGTTAACTTGTATCTTGATGAAATTGTCGATTTGGAAAACAAGATAAAAGAGTTTCAAAATATTGTTTATAAACATGGTGAGTCTACCACAACAATTGAAAAGTTCTTTCTAAAGCCAAATCCCGATGGATATGGGCATGATCTTGCTGACGATAAACCATGTTTTTTACACAAAGCATTCAAGGCCAATCCAAAGTTGTATAGTGCAAAAAATCTACTTGATAATTTTGTTGTGCGTGTTGTTGAATATAATTGTGAAGAGGAACAATAAATGGAAGAAGAGAGTCGTCTAAAAATGAGCAATGTAAAATATAACAAACCTCTTGATTATTTATACTTTCCTCATATAAGCAATCTTTTGTTCTCACAAAAAAAACTCAAACACCTTGGTTATCACACAAATAAATGAGTTCTTCTTCTCGACATTGGTCCTTTAAACCAAGTTTCACACATAAATGGGTCTTACCTTCTTTTCAAGTGAATCCTAGACCATTACAAAAAGATGCTTGTACTTAGATATTTTGATATTATTCATGGAAGACATTCAAATTTTGGAAGTGGCAATTGAAATTAAATATAGAGAAAAGTCAACTTTTCAATCGGATTATGCCAAAGAACAAAGGAAAATTTTTCAAACACGCTTTACCTTATGTTCAACATCTGCGTCTGCGGTGCAACACACTAGAACGAAACTTCAAAATGAAGTAGAATCAATAATAAACATGTTAGGATTTAGTAAATCCAGGTATTAAAGTGTCGGTCACCTCAAGTATTTATAATCGTTAGAAAGCTCAGAGTGTAGTTATTTAATGTTTTGTAGTATTTAGTTTTGTAACACCGTGGAGGACGGACGGGTCTTTACCCAATGTATGCCTGATCCACAGCCCTTAGGTGGCGATTTGTATAAGACTATAAATACTCTCTACCTCCCAAGGTAGAGAGTTGGAGCTCATAATAAGATTTTTCTTTCTCTCACTAAAGTTCCCAAACCTCTAACTTTTTCTCTCTAAAACCATAGTATACGCCTACTTATGTTTGTGTTATGATGTGTATGTGAAATCCAATATGTTACAAATGGTATCAAGAGCCATGGTTAGATCATCTCTTACATATCCTTGGATTTCTAGTGGTTTTTAGATGGTTTTTGAGGTTGAAAAAGTTTAGTGGTTTTTGCATCATTTGAATCATTTCTAGTGTTAAAGTTTGAATTTTGGGTGTACTTTTGTGTTTAGGATCATTGTATGTGCTTGGGTTTTGATTTGGTAAGCTTGAATCATCGTGGTTGAGCTTGTTTTGGATTGAAAAGTGTGTTTTTGAAGTTTTTCTTGGTAGCGACTTGGTTCTCGAAGTGAATTTCATCTTAGCGACTTGCTTCAAGAAAAGTAGCGAGTTGTAGTGCTTTTGGTAGCGATTTGGTCCTAGCGAATTGTCTATTGAGACAAGCCGAAAACAAGACACTTAGTGGATTCTACACTACGGGTAGCGACTTGGTTAAGGTAGCGACTTGCTTTCAATTTTGTTAGCTTAATTTGTACTTAAGTTTCTTAGCGACTTGGTGTTAGCGACTTGGACCTTAGCGAGTTGCTACTTAACTAATTTAGCGACTTGGTGCTTAGCGATTTGTTATCATAATTCTTAACTTGGTGTTAGCGACTTGATCTTAGCGAGTTGTTCTTTAGCAACTTGACTGGTTAGTTAACTTGGCATTATAGCGACTTGATTTTAGAATACTTAGCAACTTGGTGCTTAGCGACTTGGTTCAAGGTTTCTTAGCGACTTGGTTGAATTTTTGTTTGTAATACGGTTTTCTCTTGATTTAGTAAAATCCCGTGAAAGAATCTATTTCCCGGTTTAATCATTGAGTTATAAAAATCCTGTAATCTTTTAAACATGTCTACCAACGTACCTACAATCATCTCCACTGTTGCCAGGATGTTCAAGCACGGTTCAGATACTTGTCCACCCATGCTTGACAGAACCGACTACTTACTCTTGGGCTCAACGAATCGATTGTATTGTCTTGGAAAGGAAAACGGAGTCAACATTCTGATGAAGGACCTTATTGATTGAGACTACAAGAGACATAATTGATACTGCAGCAGATGGAACAATGATCTTTGGAATGGACAGACCAAAGACGTATGATGAGCTCAATGATAAGGAGAAAAAGAGATTTGATGCTTATATCGTGGCTTCAAACATCATACTTCATGGTCTTCCAAAAGACATCTACAAGCTGATCAATCACAACACTTAAGCCAAGGCAGTTTGGGATAATGTCAAGATGCTTCTCTCAGGTTCTCAATTAACCAAGGAAGACAGAGAATCACAATCTGATGAGTTTGAGCACTTCAAGATGAAACCTGATGAGAGTATCTATGAGTACTACGTGAGATTCCACAAGCTTGTGAATGACATGAGGAACATCAAAATGACCATGCCAAACATTCAGCTGAACTCAAAGTTTGTGAACAACATGAATCCTAAATGGCACAAATTTGTCACTTCGTGAAGCTAACCAAAGGAAAGAACACCAACTATGAGCAAATCAGATGCCTTCCTTCTCCCGAATGAGAGACATGCTATGTTTGAGAAAAGGATTCTAGAACAGTTCAAAACCAACCAGAGAGAACAAGTTCAAATGATTCTCAACGCCTTCTACACCAATGTTGGTATTACCACCAAAGCTTCAAGTTATACCCATGGGTAATGGTAATACAAACTCATTCCCGATCAAAGATATAGGCCACCAGACCCAGCTCATGGAAAACTTCATCAATCAACTGTCTCTCATGGTCAACAAAACATGAACTCCTCTTCCACACACCAACAATAACCTCATAACAGCATCCAATCCACACAATCAAGCAACTGTCAGAGATGGGAAGGTTATGGTGCAACCAGTTCAAGAAAGGTAGTATGAACAGGGAAGAGGTGGAGTTGGTAGAGGTTATGTGCTAATCAAAATCGGGAAGGATTGGAAATCAAGGACAAGCAAAGCCAATTAAGTGCTACGGTGGTGAGGGACATATTGCTAGGAACTGCACATCTCCAAAATCCAAGAATGCAGAATACTTCAGAGACAAGATGTGCAAGCTCAGATAATGGAGCAGCTATGGATGAAGAGGAGTTGTTGTTCCTTGCTGAGGGAAATGCCCGAACCTATGATGCCGATGTTGATGAAGCACCAATTCGGAGATAGGTAATAATCATCAAAATGTTTCAAGTAGCTGATCGTGATGCATTTGACTCGATGTCGATGATGAACCCTAAAAACAATCTTCATGGCTAGCATCTCACCTATGGTCTCTCCAAAGGTCTCCACCAAAGGCTAATCCATCCAAAGACAGAATCATTTCAGAGGTATTAAAACTATATGATGATGTTGATGAGCAAAAGATGCATAATAAAGTACAAAATCTTGAAACTTATGAATCGGATATTGATGATGAGGGTAATAGTAATATTGTCCCATATGATCAATATGTGAAGCAAAGTGAAAGTGAGGTTGTACCAAGTAATGCATCTTCCGCAATCAATGATGACTATGTTTTGATGAATACATCGCCCCTGATGACTCTGTTATCTCTCGAACTCAATGCCTATAAAGAACAAGTTGCTATTTATGAACAACGTGCTAAGTTTGAGTTAACCACCCGTGAGCGAGAAATGGATGACCAAATGCGTACAATTATTAGAAAAAGTAACTTTAGAGAAGAAGTCTTAAAACAAGAGTTCAACTCCTTACAAGAAAAGCTTTCTAAAACTGCTAAGCAAAACAAGAACTTCAAGAAAATGTTAAAATGCTTAAGCAAGAATTCAATTCTAAGGAATCAAAACTTTTGAATGATTTTTCCAATCTAAAAACTTTGAAAAACAAGCTTGAAAATAAGTTGTACGTACAAGGGAATACCATTCAGACCGCTCACTTGATCACTAAGCATAGAGTCTTAAGCGATAAGCATAGCATTCCCTTTGTTGTGGAACCTAATCCTGAGGTTGTTAAAAAGGCTAGAGCTGCCCATAATGTACTTATGATGGTAATGAGATTCTTAAACCTAGACCAAAACCTAGTTTTATGACTGACTGAGGAAGATAGAAAAATTAGAGATGCATCTAGGGAGAAAATGAATAAGAAGCTAGATGATCCTGAATGTAAAGAGAATAACATAATGATCAAACCCCATGATTACAAAAGGAAAATTGGATCTCCTTGAACAAGTTTAAGCCTCAAACGTTGTTAACACCCGAACAAGTGTTCTAGAAAAAGGATTTAGATAAGCAAAAGACAGAGAATCTTGTTGTAACAAACCCTCCCCTTAGGAAAATGCCTTCAGCGACCGTGTATCCTCCAAATACACCAATGCATTTAGTTCCTAGAACTATTGCCACTAAAAGCAAGACCTTAATCAGTCAATATGTTATCTTTCAATTATTGGTTGATTTTGAGAAAACTTGTAAGAAAAGGATCACACCCACTGGGATAACCAAAGGGGAAAGGGGTTTTGAGCAAACTAAAGAATGCTATTTAACTGAGGTCATGCCTTTCTTTAAACAATTAAAAGGTCAATTTTGAGAGTCTTAAAAAGGGGATTAGCATTATGAGTCATAATGAGATGAGGAGGAAGAACTTGCATACCTTGAATGATAATCTTATTTCTGAATGTATTGCTCAAGATGTGTTTTTACACCTACAAATTGTTCCATTAATGCTTCTCATGAATTATCTGCTGCCCTGAAAGTCTCCCATGATCGTGTCATTGAGCTTGAAAAAACTAACTCTAAACTGCATGATAAAGTTGAATGCGATGATCATGATAACCCGTAAAATGTTTCTTTTTGAGCATTTACTAAAATATCAACATCCTGTGTTAAAACCTCAAATATCAAGACATCCTGGTCTCAATTTGATGCGCTTTTGAAATTAGCAAACGTGATGAACGATTCGAGCTCATTGTAACGATCGAAAGTTGAAAGCCCAAATCTCTCAATTAAAGGGTGAAAAGAACAATGTGATCGGATCCCAAATGCCTCCTCCTTTAGATTCTCAGTATTCTCAAACTTTTCATCTTCAAAACTTAGTTAATGCCTTACAAAAGGAAAACGAGAGTTTTCTAGAAGAAAATGAAAAGTTAAACGACACTTTAAAGAGTTATTCAATGAAAGCTTCACCAAAACAACAAAAATAACTCTTTACAAAAAGAAATTGAGAATCGAGGAGTCGAAAAGGAAAACGCCACCTTTTTTAATGAGAATGTTGCATCAAAGTCATCCTCCATCAAAAATATATCAGGATAAATAAATTCCTCCTCATCTTAGGACTAATGAACTTCTGTTTCATAACTATTGTGCTCACCTTAAGGATAGTCTAGAATGTCTCCGTGAGATTGTGGAAGAGGATTTCAAATAAACCTCTTGATCGAGAAATTAGGTTTGCTTGCATTCAGGCCAAACGATCTCAAGAGCTGCTAGAATGTTAATTGCAACATGTCCTAAATCCTTAGGGGCAAAGGCAAAGCTGTGATGCCTTGTTCTATGCCTAGTGCCAAGCATACAAACCATTCTATGCCTAGTGTCAAGAAAGTGAACACTAATGTGCCTTCAGTAGTTCAGATCCCACATCTAGTTCAGAATGAAAAGTAGATCAACCAACTAATGTTCCCATAATTCCATCTACAGGAGTAATCAGTGACATTAAAGCAAGCGGTCAAAGCCTGGAAATACCAAGCAAGATAGGACCTCGCAAGCTAAGAATGTGCATTGGAAAAGAGTAGAAGATCACCCTAGGAATATTAAGTTTGAGTTGAATAAAACGAATCGTGTTGATTCTAGTATTAGCTATAAGCGCATTGTAATTAATTCGAATTTCGCTACTATTCGCAAAACCATGTAATGATGATTGCTTGATTTCTGTTACTAATCATGAATGTGGTGTGAATGATTTGTCTAATGCTAATAAACCCTGATAAAACTGTTAAAGTTAAAATTCAAGCTAAGAAGGCTAAAAGGCAAAGGCGAAAGAAAGTTAGAAAACAGTGGAAACCCACAGAAGGAAATTTAGTAATATAGGTTATCAATGGATACCTAATGAAATAATGAGCTGTTCCTAAAGTTGCTAAATCAATGCCCACTAGAAAATTGTAGGAATTATTCCCTTAAGAAGTACCAATAGGTCAAATATGGACACTAGCACTCGATCTATTTCTAATGATTCCATTGTTTCTACTGATGGGTGTTCCAATCACTGTTACTAACCATATGGAACCCATTCTTGTATGGGGATCCCAATTATCCAGCTTATCCATTCTTGTTCTGTTCAACAGCATCGTTCAAATCGTTCGGGTACTTGACCGTTCCGTGCTAGAATTCATGCTCATGAATTTGTGAGTAAATTCATCGGGACGGTTAGATTCGGGAACGACCATTTTGGAGCAATTATGGGTTATGGTGATTATGTAGTTGGCAAAAGTGTAATCTCCAGGTATATTATGTGGAAGGTCTTGGTCATAATTTGTTCTCTCTGGTCAATTTCGTGATTCCGATCTAGAAGTGGCCTTTAGAAAACATACTTGCTTCGTTAGAGAACTTGATGGTATGGAATTATTAAGAGGTACTCGTGGTTCTAACCTATACACCATCTCTATCGAAGACATGATGAAGAAGTCTTCCAATCTGCTTGTTGTAAAAGGCTTCAAAAACAAAGTCATGGTTATGGCATCGCCGTCTCAATCACTTGAACCACCATTAATAACCTTTAAAGGATCTGTTAGAGGCTTACCCAGATTAAATATGAAAAATATCATCTTTGTTCAAATTTTGCCAATTATGCCCACAAACCAAAACCCACAAACTCAGAATGGAAGTTCTTCATACCCTTCATATGGATTGTGCATCAATGAGTACAAATGGGAAGAAATACATTTTAGTCATTGTTGATGACTACTCTCGATTTCCTTGGGTAAAGTTTTTTAGGACAAAGGATGAAACTCCAGATGTCATCATCAAACTTATCAAATAGCTACAAGTTCGACTCAACAATACTGTTAGAATAGTTCGAATGACAATGGCAGAGTTTGTTAACAATAACTTAATTCAGTTTTATGAAAGTGTTGGAATCAGTCATCAAAGAAGTGTTCCACGAACTCCTCAACAGAATGGTGTAGTTGAAAGACTAAATCGAACTCTTGTAGAAGCCGCAAGAACAATGCTAATTTATTCAAAGGTTCCAATGTTTCTATGGGTGAAGCCATTGCCATTGCTACACCCAAAATCGTTCCCTTATACACACCTCTCATGGAAAACTCCATATGAACTTGTTCATAAACGAAAACCTAATCTCTCCTATCTTCGTGTGTTTGGTGCTTTGTGCTATCCAATCGGTCAAGACTTAGGTAAATTAAGAGCAAAGGCAGATATTGGAGTTTTGTTGGTTATGCACCAAACAAGAAGGGTTACCGAATCTACAACAAGAGAACCCGAAATATCATGGAAACAATTCACGTTACCGATGAGTCACCCAAATGGCTCGACAAACCAGCTTCGACCCGCAACTCAATTTTAATCAAGTAGTCCTATCAGTTCTACTCTTGTTTCTAATCCCTCTCCAACAACTCCTTATGTACCTCCATCAGAAGATGATTTAAAGAAATTGTTTGATCCAATGTTTGATGAACACTATGAACCAAATGCTAATGAAATGTCAATTCCACAGACTGATCCTCTATCCCGTGAATGAAGTCAACCCTTCAGCCTCAATATCATTAAGTCAAGAAGCGCCGCCTGATCACTCGTCTCATCAACAAATCATCAATCATTGAATGTACATCATGGAATTGTTTCGCATCATGATGAAGTTAATCCCTTTGCTACCCCAAGATGCTCCATTTGAAAACATATTTTCTCCTGAATCATCTCAACCATCTTCATCGGAGATATCGACTCGCTACATCAGTTCCTCAACAACAACCACATGAACACCTCAAAATGGACACATGATCATCCATGGACAACATCATGGAAACCTCCTCGCCCAAGATCCACCGGAAACAACTTGCAACCGATGCCTTATGGTGCTTCTTCAACTCCATACTCTCTAAGATCGAACCAAAGAGATGTTAAAACGCCATGAATGAAGATACCGTTCAATGCCATGCAAGAAGAAATTCATGAGTTTGATCGACTAGATGTATGGGAATTAGTACCTCCTCCAGATTGTGCTATGATCATTGCTCTAAAGTGGATCTTCAAAGTTAAACTTGATGAGCATGGTGATGTTTTAAAGAACAAGGCTAGATTGGTTGCAAAAGGATACCGTCAAGAGGAGGGTATTGACTTTGAAGAATCATTTGCCTCGTTGCTCGTGATCGAGGCAATCAGAATCTTCTTGGCTAATGCTGCAAGTAAGAATATGGTTGTATATCATATATGTCCAATGGAGAGGTGGTTTACGCCGCCAAGCTCAGAGGGTTTGTGTGGCATCCTACTCGCCAAAAAGGCCTTTACGGTTTGAAACAAACTCCAAGGGCATGGTATGATACGCTATCAAAGTTTCTTCTATCTACTCGGATTCAGCGGAGCTGATCCGACATTGTTCACCGTGAAGTCGCAAACATTTAATTCACGTTCAAATATATGTTGATGATATTATCTTTGCCTCGACCGACCCCAATGAGTGTGACCGTTTTTCTAATGAAATGGGTTCTAAATTTCAAATGTCAATGATGGGACAAATGTCATTTTTCTTGGGATTACAAATTTCACAAATCCCGGAGGCATTTTTATAAATCAATCTAAATATGCAAATGAGATTTTAAAGAAATTTGGATTTGATTCTAGTGACCCTGGTGACACTCCCATGATAGAGCGTACTAAACTAGATGAGGACCACTCAGGGATCATGGTAGACCAAATGAAATATCGTAGTATGATTGGATCCCTGATGTACCTCACAGCTAGTAGACCATACATCTTGTTCGTTGTTTGCATGTGTGCTAGATACCGTGCTAAGCCTACCAAATAGCACCTTGAAGCTGTTAAACGGGTCTTTCGGTATCTCCAAGGAACCATCAACATGGGACTTTGGTACCCGGCGACCGGTATGTCACTAACACCTATGCAGATGCCGATCATGCAGATGTCAAGATACACTCGGCACGTCCCGAGGTGCTCGCTTTGGGTGATAAGCTTATGAGCTGGTCTTCAAAGAAGCAAATGAGTACTTCTATTTCCTCTACAGAGGTTGAATACATAGCCATGTCATCTTGTTGTGCTCAAATCCTATGGATGAGATCCCAATTATTCTACTATGGCTTTGAATTCAACAAAATCCCTTTGTACTGTGATAATAAAAGTGCTATTGCTCTCTCATGCAACAACGCACAACACTCAAGAGCAAAGCACATCGACATTCGACATCATTTCATCAGGAGCAAGTTGAAAAACGTGTGGTGGAACTATACTTTGTGAGGATGAATACCATTAGCGACATCTTCACCAAAGCTCTTCCTAGAGAACGTTTTGAGTTTATCCTTCCACTTGGTCTTAAGAGACTACAACCAGAAATACTCAAACGCCTTCAAGAGGAAGAAGAGGAGTAAAAGGTTTTCCTTCATCTATCTCTTGTAAATATCTATTCAAAAAGCAAAATACAAAATTGCAAAACCTTCAAAAGCAGAAAAAATATAAAACTTTCAAAACCCATACAAATTAGAAAATCTTGAAAAATTCCAAAAATATTGTTATTTTGTCATGTTTTTCCTTTTTCGATATCATCTACGGACTTTGTGTTGACTTTCAAAGAATGTCACGGGTCTTTAGATGTTCTTCAAATGTACATAAGATCGCTTAAAAAAAAAACTTTTGGGAGAGAAAGTGAAACTATGGTTTATTGTCATTTCAAAGAACCGCTTTTCAAAGAAAGAACAGAGCCATGTTTTATCTTGGTTTTCAAATCTCATGCTCTGATTCTATAAACAATTACTTACTATCTAATGAAAACTAATTGCTTTGAAAAATAACTCGGACTCTATTTTTGAAAATCATCTGGACTTAACATTTGCCAAAAACATCTATCTCTCAATCAACAACTTATGTCATTGATTGAGGGGGAGAAGGATTTCAATTAAATCAAAAGGTTATTTGTCATACAATTGTTTTCAAAAGATAATCATGCATGTTTAATCAATGGAGTTTAAAGTCTCAAAATCCGATCCTTATCAGCTAAAACGTTTTCATAATCAAGTCACAATTCTCCTTAAAAGCTTTCAAAATCAATTTAAATCTATGAGATCAAAAATCTCAAATGATTTGATAATTGTGATCGGGGAGAATTTGTGATTTAAATTGGATTTAATCTGATAATTCGGTAAATGGTTTTATATGTACAAGTTTCCTTCCCACATGTGCCAAACGATTTCAAATTTTCCATGCACATGTTGAGGGGAGCATCTATCTTAAACCACTAAGATTTGAAACGTGATCAATTTATTTCAATATGTGTCTTTTCCTAATATGTGCAAAACATCTTCAAATTTCCATGCACATATTGAGGGGGAGAAACTATTTTGAAAACCACATTCTTTATATAACTACTCTTAGATGCAAGCCAATCCTTCAAAGATGAAAATTATTTCCATTACAAAATGATGCGTGATGCACATGTTGAGGGGGAGCTTTGTTTCAAAAATTATCAAAAACAATTCAGGTACAAAATGCTTTGATAATATATCACAAGTATCTGATTGATTTTCAAATGGTTTTCAATTGGTTCCAATGGTCGATGAACAATACCAAATAGACCGACCAAATTTACTTTATGTATGGTGATATAAGGATGATAAGGTTAGGTATTTGTTCCCATGATCCGCCAGAACCGGAGGGATCTACCCAGTGACAATCCACTAGATAGTGTAGAAGTCCTTAGGTATGATGAAAAAAAAAAAGGAGAAAATGAGATATGGGAAGAGTGCGGATCGAGACGAGCTAGTAACTAGAATAAACCCAACAAGGTTCTAGTTATGAAGTCTCGTAAGCAATCAAGGGGTTGAAGAATTAAAAAGAAATGAATATGAAAAGGGTGAAAAGAAATAGCCCTCCAATAATTCAACCTTAGGGCGGAAACCGGGTTCAATTCATATACTACTGGTGGTTACCAAGGTAACATCGGTATTGAAGACAAGACGTCATGGACCAAAGGACGACCGCACTTCAACTTTCCAAACCACTCAAGTTCCTCTTAAAAGGACTTGTTTCATTCTCGCGGGGAACCGACATAATCTATCGACTTTCTCTTAGAGATTGTTGATATTGAAGAAGGAGACCTCTCCCTAGTCTCCGGCATAGGAACCAAATATGCACAATTGAGTCTAGAGCCACGAGATCATCTATAAATCTCATTAGGACACTCTCAATGAAGACTCTCTGTTTCACACAATGTGGAAAGAGAGATTATATCTATGAGTCCTACGCATTATCCTTGTGGTATTGCCAAGTGATATGCAAACATATTCACAATGAAGATGGAAAGCCTTCTAGAGCCAACATCAAACAAGCTCTCGGTAGGTGGCATGTGAGATCTATCCAATAGATCAACCATGTGACAAATCAATGAAACAATGGGGAATATCCAAAGTTTGAACCAACCGTTCAAAGCTTAAAAACTCTTTTCTTTACATCGACCGTGTACAAATATTTCAAAATAAAAGGTGTTTATGATTGATAATTGATTTTCATTAAAACCTTCGTGTATTGCAAAAACAATTGAGCACATTGTTTTTCAAATCTCTTTTCATCAATCAGTGAATCTCAATCGCTGGTTCACTCACCGTTGTCTTCTTTGAGACGCTCCGGTTTGAGAACGCTAGAGCAAATGCGCAACCCCGTCAAGGAAATTCTTCGAAATTTTACCGTCATGTGCAAAGATTTAACTGATCAACGGGAACCGTGGTCGGTACCTCAATTCAACAAAAGTGATCAAAGACACTTTCGTGCGCTTTATTGCTAACTTTTTTATGCAAATACGCCCGACGCTTGCACTGATCGAATGAAGCGTCAATCCATAGCCGCATGCTCACACAATACATTCATTTCTAAATAAATCATGATTAGTGCATCAATGACTCTGATATTCTCACTCCATGCTTCGCTACTGCTGCCTATATCATGAATCAACAAAAGCTTCCGCTACTCGGATGAGAAGAAATCATGATCCAAAATGTGAGCATGTCGGTCCAAAAGTCACAACATCACATAATACCAACACCACAAAGGATGAGTCAAAGATTTATTGTGACAACCCATACTCTCAGGTCATTTCTAAACCATTTATGTCAGAACTTGGTTTACTTGTTTCAAATTGCGAACCTTTATGGTTTAGCGCGAATTCATGATCAAACATCCACGAAATTTCATATGGACTAAAATTAGTCTACATTTCATTGACATCATTTGCATCATGATAATTCATTCATGACATTTCATCTCACTTTTAACGCATAATTTTTATATTAAATAAACTTTATCGCGTGAGTTATTATTTTAACATTTAATCCGTTACTTTCAAAAATGATCCCGATGTAATTTTAAACTTACATTTAGTTTATAAAAACTATATTTTTAGTTTTCCTAGTGTTTTGAATTTATTTGGTACATTAATCGTTAAAGTTAAATTATTACGACACTTTTCTTAAAAATCATACGATAACTATTTTATCACCCAATTTTCACAAGGAATGTATTTTTACAATTTTTATTATCTCATTACATTCTATTTTGATCTATTAAAAACTTACTTGTACCAAAAATTACCATTTACCTTTACTTATACATTTCCTACACATTTACTTACACTTTTTATTACAAATTGTTACAAGTATTTTACACAAGTACATAAGTAAAAAAAAAAAATAATTATTGTGAAACATCAAGCCCCAAAAACCGGGCCTTGGATGGGGGGAAGTCAAGTTGGTAATTTGTGGTATGGTTTTTCTTGATTGTTAGAATTTTTTTATACCAGTATAAACTTACACTCAAATATTTCATTCATTCATCCAATCTCAATAATTCAAGTGTTAGTAAAAATTGGTTTTTCTCTCTTCTTTGTTTCTTCATCTAAACCGGCCTTCAAAAGAGCTCACCAAGGGATCATCATATATTTTATCAAGCTCAAGTTATATAACAATCTAGTTTATACTCTTTATATGGTTTTGAAATAAAAACCAAGAGTATTTAGGATAAACCTTGTTCTTTGCACCTCATCATATTCACTTGTAAGCTTGTTTCTTTCATTTTTCATGTTTCTTTATCATCTCATATGTATCTCTTCATTTTTGGTGCAAGCATGCATGATTTGTGTTGTTTATACCATTTTACATGATTTTAGAGTATATATACATATTTGGTCATCCTATAAATATTCCCTTGGTATTCTTTGGTCTTGATGATGTCTAGGAACCCATGACACCCTAAGAAGGTGTATGGTAGGATTAGATTAGTTTTGAGTTGATTTGAAGGGATTAGAATAGGTTTTGTCCGAGAAAAACTATTTTCGATAACTATAAAAAGTGGTCTGTCCTTGTTTTGATTTTCTGGAAAATCCGACTATAGTCACGAATTTTTGGCCTTGATTTTTAAAAAATATACTTTAAAACGAATCCGTGGTCGCTTGAACGGATTAAAACGGAGTTATAACGAAGAAGTTATGGATTTTACAAGTTTGACGACGAAATATATTATTTTCAGAAATTTCAGCAACATGTTTTTATTTTGTCCGAGTAAAAAACGAGCCTTAAGCTTCACAAATTATTTCGACTTGTCAAAAATATATTAGTATTCTTTGATACGAAGCTAAGGACGTATTATACGTAGAAAACGGATTTGAAACGACAAAGATATGCACTTTTCTTAAACTTGCCGTAACTAATTTTTAGAAAAACTATATTATTTTTACACAAATGTTACGGTAACTAAAATCACCATCTTTAACCCTTATTATCTTTATGTTCGAGACCTTTTGGACGAAAACTCCTGAACTGAAACTTTTAGATACCGATACAAACTTTCCAAAACCGTCGAGTTCGTTCTCTAACTAACGATCGACGTATTACACCGTTTTACGGCTAGTTTTCCAAAGCCATTTTTGTTAATTTCATGAAAATTCCGACGACATTGTTTTGCTGACGAAAAGTGATAACTTCACTATAAATCATTATAAAACCATTGTAGGATGACATTTTGACGTAAATACTTGTAAAGTAATTTAAGAATGGTCAAGACGTCAACAGAGTATTTTTCGACGATGTGTAATATTTTCAAAACTCGTAAATGGTATAAATAACATACTAAATGCATGCATAACATTACATTGCAACTCATGACATATCATATCATTGATAATAGGTCCCTACGCATCACATTATACCTCGGTGTACTCACTTTTGCCATACATCGGTTACCAAGTGAGTTTCAGCCCCACTTTTCTTGTTTAATGCTTTCATAATGCTTGGGGGAGATACATGCTCGACTATCAAATTCTTTCATAGTTACTCTAATCATTTATGATTTGAGTTTTCATGGCCCCTACTTTTACTTGCTTTCATAACTGTTTTAGGGGAGATACATGCTCAAACTGTTTTCATTTACTTTCACAAGTACTTTAACTTTTATAAGGATTACTGTGAGTTTTCATAGCCCCATTTTCAATTGTTTGAAACTATTTTGGGGAAGATACATGTTCGACTATTTTTCACAAGTACTTTATATTATTAAGGATAATTTCCATCATGATCACCATTGTTTTAAAACCGAATGTTGTACTATATTAATTGTTCTATTATGTGCTACGTCGAGTTAAGTGCTATTGATTATGTGCTATTGTTCTTACGTCGAGGAGTTAAGTGCTATTGATTATGTGCTATTGTGCTACGTCGAGTTAGGTACTATTGGGAATTCATTTGACGATGTGTGGTTGAATATAAACTATATATACATTTCGGCAATGGGTGTGAACTTACGGTTGCAAGTTTTGTATGGGGACTTGAATCGAGTGGATTTACAATGCCTTTTGCATAAACGATTCGATATGTGCATTGAGTCATGCACTAATTTGTGAATTCATTTGACGATTTCTGTTTGAACATAAACTATGCATATTCTGGCAATGGGTTGTGAACACATGAGGTTGCAAGTTTGTATGGGCGGGACTTGGAACTGAGTGGATTTACAATGCCTTTGCTACATAAACGATTTTGAAAGTTTTACATTTCAATTTAAATGCCTTTGCTGCAAACTTTTTAAGTCTACATTTCAACGATTTACAATGCCTTTGCTGCATAACGATTTGAAAGGCTTTACATTTCAACACAAACTCCATGAACCTCACCTTTGTGTTGACAATTTTTAGCATGTTTTATCTCAGGTATCTAAGGCATTCACTTCATGGCATGCATTTGGACACATCATGGAGTCGTGGTGACGACGCGTCTCACTTGGGTTTTACGCGCTTTAAAACATCGTTTGAATTGTAACAAACTTATTTTCTGCACAAGTTGATTTTCATTTGGGACCTACTTTGTAAACTCTGATTGTTTTATTAAATCAAACGATGTATTTTCCAAACGACACTTTAGGTCGTTCAATATAACTGCGATTGTGATGCTATGACAGTCAATCCCCGTGAATTCCATTCCGCAAAAAAACAGCGTAAATTGGGGTGTGGCAGATTGGCATCAGAGCTTCGGTTATAGAGAACTAGGTTGCATCATTGACCCTAGACTATAACTACATCATCATAGCATCTCATCGTTTCATCACAAGTGCATGTTCACTTTGCATACGATTTATACGTACATTTTTTTTTTTTTTTATTTTTCGAGTTATTTACTTTCATTTCATAACGATTGTCACATGGATGCCCTGTCATTCCCTATCACAATTTTTACACCGGTTGACTCAACACCAAACAACATATGAGTCGATTAGTCCAAGCATTGCATAGTTACTCCTAAATTATACATAGCTTGATCACCTATGTCTAATTCAGGAAGAATCATGCAATGAAGGGAGTAGTGAGCTTAAACATATGTGTAAGCAATACCGTAATCGAGCCAAATTTTCAAAAGATTTTCTTCAAACCACTTGTTTCCAGTTTGATCCGCGTGGCAGTTCTTGTTTGATGAGTTGCAAAGATCGAGCTAGAAACAAGTTGTTACCTAAACCGATTTAGCCTAATCGTATGACGGTTCTTGTTTGATGAGTTGTGGGATTAAGTAAAAATCGGTTACCAAAAAGTCTTTTGAGAAATTTTGCTCGAGAATGGGAAAGTTTGCCACATCAAACCCTAACCCGTTAGACCTAACAACGATTGAATTCAGGGACTGAATTCCTTTTGGATGGGCGAATGTGACAACCCGTACTTTCGTGTCATTCTCGAAACGATTTATGCTTCACTATTTCAACATTTATCGTAAACTTGGTTTACTTGTTTCAAATTCGCGTAACCTTTATGGTTTAGCGGCGAATTCATGATCATAACATCACGAACATTTCATATGGACTAAGATTAGTCTACATTTCATTGACATCATTTGCATCATGATAATTCATTCATGACATTTCATCTCACTTTTAACGCGTAATTTTTATATTAAATAAACGTTATCGCGTGAGTTATTAATTTGAATATTTAATCCGTTACTTTCAAAATGATCCCATGTAATTTTAAACTTACATTTAGTTCATAAAAACTATATTTTAGTTTTCCTAGTGTTTTGAATTTATTTGGTACATTAATCGTTAAAGTTAAATTATTACGACACTTTTCTTAAAAATCATACGATAACTATTTTATCACCCAATTTTCACAAGGAATGTATTTTTACAATTTTTATTATCTCATTACATTCTATTTTGATCTATTAAAACTTACTTGTACCAAAAATTACCATTTACCTTTACTTATACATTTCCTACACATTTACTTACACTTTTTATTACAAATTGTTACAAGTATTTTACACAAGTACATAAGTAAAAAAAAAAAAAAAAATTATTGTGAAACATCAAGCCCCCAAAACCGGCCTTGGGGGGAGTCAAGAATGTGTGTTGAATTATTTCTTTGATAGTTTTTATATACTAAGTCTTACACTCAAATATTTCTTTCTCATTCATTCATCAATCTCAAATTCAAGTGTTAGTAAGATTGGTTTTTCTCTCTTCTTTTGGTTCTATCAAAACCGGTCATCAAAGAGAGATCACCAAGGGATCACCATTTTTATTTATCAAGCTCAAGTTATATAACAATCTAGTTTATACTCTTTATATGGTTTTGAAATAAAAACCAAGAGTATTTAGGATAAACCTTGTTCTTTGCACCTCATCATATTAACTTGTAAGCTTGTTTCTTTCATTTTTCATGTTTCTTTATCATCTCATATGTATCTCTTCATTTTTGGTGCAAGCATGCATGATTTGTGTTGTTTTTACCATTTTACATGATTTTTAGATATATATATATATAAAGTCATCCTATAATTATCCCCTTGGTATACTTTGGTCTTGATGATGTCTAGGAACCCATGACACCCTAAGAAGGTGTATGGTAGGATTAGATTAGTTTTGGAGTTGATTTGAAGGGATTAGAATAGGTTTTGTCCCGAGAAAACTATTTTCGATAACTATAAAAAGTGGTCTGTCCTTGTTTTGATTTTCTGGAAAATCCGACTATAGTCACGAATTTTTGGCCTTGATTTTTAGAAAATATACTTTAAAACGATCCGTCCGTGTCGCTTGAACGGATTAAAACGGAGTTATAACGAAGAAGTTATGGATTTTAAAAGTTTGACGACGAAATATATTATTTTCAGAATTTTCACAACCTGTTGTTTACATTGTTTGGGTCAAAACGAGCCTTAAGCTTCACAAATTATTTCACTTGTCAAAAATATTAGTTTGCTTCGATACGGAAGCTAGGACGTATTATACATTAGAAATCGGATTTGAAACGACAAAGATATACCGTTTTCATAAAATTACGTAACTATTATTTTTTTTAGAAAAACTATATTATTTTTACGAGATAAGTGTTACGGTAACTAATCAACCATCTTTAACCCTTATTATCTTTATGTTCGAGACCTTTATGTCAAAAACTCCTGAACTGAAACTTCTAGATTTCGATGCAAACTTTCCAAAACCGTCGAGTTCGTTCTCTAACGATCGACGTACAACCGTTTACGCTAGTTTTCAAAAGCCATTTTTGTTAATTTCATGAAAATTCCGACGACATTGTTTTGCGACGAAAAGTGATAATTTCACCGTAAATCATTATAAAACCATTGTAGGATGACATTTTGACGTAAATACTTGTAAAGTGATTTTTGATTGGTCAAGACGTCAAACGAGTATTTTTCGACGATAAGTAATATTTTCAAAACTCGCAAATGGTATAAATAACATACGAAATGCATGCATAACATTACATTGCAACTCATTACATGTCATATCATTCATCATAGGTCAAGATTTGCGTATCACATTACATCTCGGTGTATTCACTTTTGTCTTCGCATCATTCCACCAAGTGAGTTTCATGGCCCCTACTTTTACTTGCTTTCATAACTTTTTTGGGGGAGATACATGCTCAAACTGTTTTCATTTACTTTCACAAGTACTTTAACTTTATAAGGATTACTGTGAGTTTTCATAGCCCCATTTTCAATTGTTTGAAACTATTTTTGGGGGAGATACATGTTCGACTATTTTCACAAGTACTTTATATTATTAAGGATAATTTCTATCATGATCACCATTGTTTTAAACCGAATGTTGTACTATATTAATTGTTCTTGTTTATGTGCTATTGTTCTACGTCGAGATAAGTGCTATTGATTACGTGCTATTGTTCTACGTCGAGATAAGTGCTATTGATTATGTGCTATTGTTGCTATCGTCGAGTTAAGTGCTATTGATTATGTGCTATTGTTCTACGTCGAGATAAGTGCTATTGATTACGTGCTATTGTTCTACGTCGAGTTAAGTGCTATTGATTATGTGCTATTGTTCTACGTCGAGTTAAGTGCTATTGATTATGTGCTATTGTTCTACGTCGAGTTAGGTACTATTGTGAATTCATTTGACGATTTCCGTTTGAATATAAACTCTACATATTCTGGCAGTGGGTTGTGAACACACAGGTTGCAAGTCTTGTATGGGCGGGACTTGGAACTGAGTGGATTTACAATGCCTTTGCTACATAAACGATTTTGAAAGTCTTTACATTTCAACGATTTACAATGCCTTTGCTGCATAAACGATTTTTAAAGTCTTTACATTTCAACGATTTACAATGCCTTTGCTGCATAAACGATTTTGAAAGGCTTTACATTTCAACACAAACTCTATGAACTCACTCAACCTTTGTGTTGACACTTTTAGCATGTTTTATCTCAGGTATCTAAGGCATTCACTTCATGGCATGCATTTGGACACATCATGGAGTCGTGGTGACGACGTGTCTCACTTGGGTTTTACGTACTTTAAAACATCGTTTGAATTGTAACAAACTTATTTTCCGTGCATAGTAACTTTCATTTGGGACCTACTTTGTAAACTCTGATTGTTTTATTAAATCAAACGATGTTCTTTTCAAACGACACTTTAGGTCGTTCAATATAACTGCGATTGTGATGCTATGACAGTCAATCCCCAGGAATTCCATTCCGCTGAAAACTGTAATTTGGGGTGTGATATTGGCATCAGAGCTTCGATTAGAGAACTAGGTTGCATCATTGACCCTAGACTATAACTACATCATCATAGCATCTCATCATTTCATCACAAGTGCATGTTCACTTTGCATACATTTATACTACATTTTTCGAGTTAATTACTTTCATTTCATAACGATTGTCACATGGATGCCCTGTCATTCCCTATCACATTTTTTACCGGTTGACTCAACACCAAACATCATATGAGTCGATTAGTCCAAGCAGTTCATAGTTACTCCTAAATTATACATAGCCTGATCACCTATGTCTAATTCAGGAAGAATCATGCAATGAAGGGAGTAGTAGGCTTATATGTGTAAGCAATTCCGTAATCGAGCCCAATTTTCAAAAGATTTTCTTCAAACCACTTGTTTCCAGCTTGATCCGCGTGACAGTTCTTGTTTGATGAGTTGCAAAGATCGAGCTAGAAACAAGTTGTTACCTAAACCGATTTAGCCTAATCGTATGACGGTTCTTGTTTGATGAGTTGTGGGATTAAGCAAAATCGTTACCTAAAAGTCCTTTGGAAATTTTGCTCGAGAATGGGAAAGTTTGCCACATCAAACCCTAACCCGTTAGACCTAACAACGATTGAATTCAGGGACTGAATTCCTTTTTGGATGGGCGAATGTGACAACCCGTACTTTCAGGTCATTTCTCGAAACGATTTATGCTTCACTATTTCAACATTTATCGTAAACTTGGTTTACTTGTTTCAAATTCGCGTAACCTTTATGGTTTAGCGGCGAATTCATGATCATAACATCACGAACATTTCATATGGACTAAGATTAGTCTACATTTCATTGACATCATTTGCATCATGATAATTCATTCATGACATTTCATCTCACTTTTAACGCGTAATTTTTATATTAAATAAACGTTATCGCGTGAGTTATTATTTTAAACATTTAATCCGTTACTTTCAAAAATGATCCCGATGTATTTTTAAACTTACATTTAGTTTATAAAAACTATATTTTTTAGTTTTCCTAGTGTTTTGAATTTATTTGGTACATTAATCGTTAAAGTTAAATCATTACGACACTTTTCTTAAAAATCATACGATAATTATTTTATCACTCAATTTTCACAAGGAATGTATTTTTACAATTTTTATTATCTCATTACATTCTATTTTGATCTATTAAAAACTTACTTGTACCA
Source organism: Chrysanthemum makinoi (assembly GCA_910596185.1). Classification (NCBI taxonomy): domain Eukaryota; kingdom Viridiplantae; phylum Streptophyta; class Magnoliopsida; order Asterales; family Asteraceae; genus Chrysanthemum; species Chrysanthemum makinoi. The sequence goes on from OU343223.1 coordinate 111,813,553, forward strand.
AAAATTACCATTTACCTTTACTTATACATTTCCTACACATTTGCTTACACTTTTTATTACAAATTGTTACAAGTATTTTACACAAGTACATAAGTAAAAAAAAAAAATAATTATTGTGAAACATCAAGCCCCAAAATCCGGCCTTGGAGGGGGGGGGAAGTCAAGATTGGTATTAATTTGTGGTATGGTTTTTCTTGATTGTTAGAATTTTTTATACTACATAAGTCTTACCTCAATTATTTTCTTTCTCATTCACTTCATTCTCATTCAAGTGTTAGTAAGATTGGTTTTTCTCTCTTCTTTTGGTTCTATCAAAACCGGTCATCAAAGAGAGATCACCAAGGGATCACCATTTTTATTTATCAAGCTCAAGTTATATAACAATCTAGTTTATACTCTTTATATGGTTTTGAAATAAAAACCAAGAGTATTTAGGATAAACCTTGTTCTTTGCACCTCATCATATTAACTTGTAAGCTTGTTTCTTTCATTTTTCATGTTTCTTTATCATCTCATATGTATCTCTTCATTTTTGGTGCAAGCATGCATGATTTGTGTTGTTTATACCATTTTACATGATTTTTAGATATATATATATATAAGGTCATCCTATAATTATCCCCTTGTTATACTTTGGTCTTGATGATGTCTAGGAACCCATGACACCCTAAGAAGGTGTATGGTAGGATTAGATTAGTTTTGGAGTTGATTTGAAGGGATTAGAATAGGTTTTGTCCGAGAAAAACTATTTTCGATAACTATAAAAAAGTGGTCTGTCCTTGTTTTGATTTTTTTCTGGAAAATCCGACTATAGTCACGAATTTTGGCCTTGATAATTAGAAAATATACTTTAAAACGAATCCGTGGTCGCTTGAACGGATTAAAACGGAGTTATAACGAAGAAGTTATGGATTTTACAAGTTTGACGACGAAATATATTATTTTCAGAATTTTCAGCAAACTGTTTTTACATTGTTTGGGTCAAAACGAGCCTTAAGCTTCACAAATTATTTCGACTTCTCAAAAAATATATTAGTTTACTTCGATACGAAGCTAAGGACGTATTATACGTAGAAATCGGATTTGAAACGACAAAGATATGCACGTTTTCATAAAATTACCGTAACTATTATTTTTAGAAAAACTATATTATTTTACGAGATAAGTGTTACGGTAACTAAAATCACCATCTTTAACCCTTATTATCTTTATGTTCGAGACCTTTATGTCAAAAACTCCTGAACTGAAACTTCTAGATTTCGATGCAAACTTTCCAAAACCGTCGAGTTCGTTCTCTAACGATCGACGTACACCGTTTTACGGCTAGTTTTCCAAAGCCATTTTTGTTAATTTCATGAAAATTCCGACGACATTGTTTTGCGACGAAAAGTGATAATTTCACCGTAAATCATTATAAAACCATTGTAGGATGACATTTTGACGTAAATACTTGTAAAGTGATTTTTGATTGGTCAAGACGTCAAACGAGTATTTTTCGACGATAAGTAATATTTTCAAAACTCGCAAATGGTATAAATAATATACGAAATGCATGCATAACATTACATTGCAACTCATTACATGTCATATCATTCATCATAGGTCAAGATTTGCGTATCACATTACATCTTGGTGTACTCACTTTTGTCTTCGCATCATTCCACCAAGTGAGTTTCATGGCCCCTACTTTTACTTGCTTTCATAACTGTTTTGGGGGAGATACATGCTCAAACTATTTTCATTTACTTTCACAAGTACTTTAACTTATATGAATTACTGTGAGTTTTCATAGCCCCATTTTCAATGGTTTGAAACTATTTTGGAGAAGATACATGTTCAACTATTTTTCACAAGTACTTTATATTATTAAGGATAATTTCTATCATGATCACCATTGTTTTAAAACCGAATGTTGTACTATATTAATTGTTCTTGATTATGTGCTATTGTTCTACGTCGAGATAAGTGCTATTGATTACGTGCTATTGTTCTACGTCGAGTTAAGTGCTATTGATTATGTGCTATTGTTCTACGTCGAGTTAAGTGCTATTGATTATGTGCTATTGTTCTACGTCGAGATAAGTGCTATTGATTACGTGCTATTGTTCTACGTCGAGTTAAGTGCTATTGATTATGTGCTATTGTTCTACGTCGAGTTAAGTGCTATTGATTATGTGCTATTGTTCTACGTCGAGTTAGGTACTATTGTGAATTCATTTGACGATTTCTGTTTGAATATAAACTCTACATATTCTGGCAGTGGGTTGTGAACACACAGGTTGCAAGTCTTGTATGGGCGGGACTTGGAACTGAGTGGATTTACAATGCCTTTGCTACATAAACGATTTTGAAAGTCTTTACATTTCAACGATTTACAATGCCTTTGCTGCATAAACGATTTTTAAAGTCTTTACATTTCAACGATTTACAATGCCTTTGCTGCATAAACGATTTTGAAAGGCTTTACATTTCAACACAAACTCTATGAACTCACTCAACCTTTGTGTTGACACTTTTAGCATGTTTTATCTCAGGTATCTAAGGCATTCACTTCATGGCATGCATTTGGACACATCATGGAGTCGTGGTGACGACGCGTCTCACTTGGGTTTTACGTACTTTAAAACATCGTTTGAATTGTAACAAACTTATTTTCCGTGCATAGTAACTTTCATTTGGGACCTACTTTGTAAACTCTGATTGTTTTATTAAATCAAACGATGTTCTTTTCAAACGACACTTTAGGTCGTTCAATATAACTGCGATTGTGATGCTATGACAGTCAATCCCCAGGAATTCCATTCCGCTGCAAAACAGGTAATTTGGGGGTGTGACATTCCGTTTGAGTTTTCATAAGTCCTAGGTCAAGGTTATAGGTTATTAAAAGACGTAACCTGTCAATTAAAGCGTATTAAATGATATTAAAAGTATGGGAAAACCCTAGAACATAAATAGGAGGTTGATTAGGGTTAAAAGCTAAATGTGTAAATTCGTTATTTCATGTGAGAATGGTAAGTCTTGGAGTCATAAATAACTATTGATTAAGAGTATAATGAGCTAGTACTAAGCGTGATGTAAACATGCGTGAGTTATGCTTTTATGCAAGAAGTCAAGTGTCATGGATTAAATTAGAGTATGCATGGTCTCATTAAGTTTGTATTCGAATAATGTTACATGTGAGTTGTGGTCAATCACGTATATGACGGCTTGGTAAACTATTTTGGAAGAGAGTCCTAAAATCCATTCTTGACATTCATAAACCCTATACTTTGAGTGATGACCATATAAGTCCTCAAATAAGATATTTGTCATATTAAACCCTTAAGTTTATCATTTATCATTTGTAACACAAAAGTTTGGCTAGTTAATGATTAATACTCTAAAATGTCGTAATTCCGTCCGTCACTAAGAATAAGAATATGCTTACAACTCTAAGAATGTTAATTCGATGAATCCGTTATAACGTAATGATGCTAACAAGTATTAAATAAATCATAATCAGTGTAGATTCGTTGAAGGAGACGCGACGTTATATCTGCGTGATTCACTCATTCGTTTGCTTTCCTCTCATTTGCTTTAAGGTACATATATTCTGACCTTTTCAGTAAAGGTTTCTTATGACGTTTCTTTCGTTAGCTTTTCTGTTTCAATTATTAGGGTTTCCTATGCCATGTTGTGAACCCTTTCTGATTGTTTGATCTGTTGCTTGTTTGAAACACCGGTTTTATTGAATCATGCAATATCTGACTTGAACGTTATGTTAGAAAGACTTTGATACGCACATTTGTTGAACCTTGCTATATTTGATTATGAACTTCTGGATTGTGAACCTTTGGTTATGAAACTCTGATTATGAAAGTATGTTATGTGACTACGACATAAACTTCTGACTGTTGAACCTCTGCACATGAACCGTATGGTATGAACTATCTGATATATTAACTTGAATTTTTGCGTTGATTATGATCCGTGTCATTTATGACATTCTGTTTGACTTAAGTTAGTTTGACACCCGAGCCAAATATTTCACTAGTCATGGGGGTTCCATGTCCGTGTCAGTGATGCACCTCTGACATGACTCTAGGGCAGTAGAGTGATGTTCTGCCACGTCCCTTTCCGTTATCTGTTTATTGATAGTATGGCCACTATCCGTCTGTTGGGGCGTATGGATGCATCCTAGATCTGATCTGTTATCTGATATGTTTCTGGTGAATGATGTCGTGTGCAATACGCGTCTTCACAAAATTCTGGGAGCTAGCTACTCCAATTAGTTTATGAGGTTACCTTCTGAATAAGGAAGATATTTCTGATATGATATGTTCTGGGCTCGTGGTAGTTAACTAAATCTTTATCTGTTATTTCTATGTTAAGCATTCTGAGTATGGTTCGGTATGTTCAAGTGTTTATAATTATGTGTTAGGCTTATTATATGTTATTACATGTGTTTATGCTTTTGTATGATTATGTGACTATCGTTTATTATGATAGGATATGATAATGTGTTCGAATATGATTCGTATGTTGTCATCTGATGTTATGTTAGTTTATCGTTATGTGAAATTCGTTGATCTGCGAGATGAATGTGCTAGTGTACAATTGAGTGTTTTGGAAGTTTAGTATGTATAATGGTTCAGTGAATTTTATAAACCTTGCCTATCGATTAGTTATCTGTGTGCATATGTGAGAACTGGTTTAGCTTACGATATATGTTCTGATGTTGGGATTCGATCTGAGAACTGGTTTAGCTTACGATATATGTTCTGATAATTGCTAATGGCTATGTTATGTCTTTGTTTATTTAGTTATAGTTTGTCTACTGTGTGTTCTATCTGTATGTGTGACTGCCATGATCTGTCTGCTATTTCCGCTGCTACAATATTGAATTAAGTGTGTTAAATGTGGATTAATTAATTTCTATGAATGCCATGATTATTTTCTAGAAAGTGTTTCCGTTAGCCTTTAGATATTCCGTTTGGCTTATATGAACTCTACTATCTGGATGTATTGAATGTCTGATTATTTTGATGTGTTTGAGTACGTGCAAGATCAATATGCTATGTGTTTGTTCTTGATCGCTATTTGTTCTTCCGGATTTCTGTATGATTGCGTTCCGCAGAACCTCAATGATTCATTTGATCTCATTCCGTGGTGACTTCGTTATTCGTTTCTTTGTTTTATTTTGTAAATTCTATTTTGTTTAGTTTCGGTTCCTGTTATATCTGTTCACTGGGCTTTGTAAGCTCAGCCGCATTTTCTTTCTCTCCTGCGCATGTATTAAGCATTCAAGATGAGTTTATGGGATAGCTGATCTGGGTTGAGAGTAGAGACGAGAGCAAGTTTTGAAATAGGGATCTTAGATTTATTTTGATTATTAAGTTATTTATATTTTCTTTTGTAAGTTTTGTAAAGGCTTCCGCTATTGTATAATACTTAAGGTTCTGATATGAAACTGTATTTGTGACATCTTTACCCTTGTCGGGTTGGGGTGTTACAGTATTAAAGTTAGCAAAAGAATTATCTATACTATCCTCATCCGATATTAAAAATTGTTCATATTGTTGAACAAATAAATCTATTTTGTTATTTTTAACTTGTTGATTTCCTTTGTGAGTTACAACAAAAGAATTCCAAATTTATTTAGAGGTTTTAAGCATAGAAATTCTTTCAAATTCCTTTTTGGGTAAAGCATTATATAAAATCATTTTTTCTTCACTATTTTTGGAAAGCTTTTTCTTTTGATCGTCGGTGAGACGTTCACGAGGGATGTTTATTTCGTTTCCGGTTTTATCATCTTTTGTAGTGGCTTGAAAGTCACCTTCAACAATGATGTACCAAAGATCAATATCTTTTGACTTCACATAAGTTTCAAATATATTTTTCCAATAAATAAAACCATTAGTTTCAAGTAGTGGAGGTCGTTGCATAGATTGCCCTTCTTTATAATTTTTAAAACTCATTGTGATCGAAAAGTTTTTAAAATAAAATTTACTTTAAAACTTTTGTAAACCTAGCTCTTGATTTATAGTGGTTCGGCTACAAGGACACCTTCCTTGCCCTACTCCACTCCCCGAGTCTCCTACTCGAGAGTTCAAGCACTATGTCAACAAGCTCCTTGATTCGCTCCAAACGGTCTATCTTTTATTAGTTAACCACTTGTGAATGGTCAACCATAAAAGTCAAACAGCTCAGAACAGAATGCAATAAATTCCAGAGGAGTATAGTGTATCCCCTGGTCGTTAAGTCCCAACGAGGTGTGTAAACTGTAATACAACGACTGTGTGTGCTGAAATGATATTGAATATACACAACCAGGAATCTGATTGACTAACACTAGGAATGTGAATAGTGATAGCTCTGTCACAGCTATGTCATTAAAAACGTGCAATCAGAAACCTAAAAACGTAAAAGATATACAAACGACGTTAACTTTAATTAAACATAAACGTATAAAAATAAAACGATTATAACTATAGTAGGGTTTTGCATGACTTAGGGGCTTAAATGCAAATTAAATATAATTAAAATATTTAACTATAATTTACAAATTTATATAAAAGTTAAGAAAATCTAAAAAAACTAAAACGTATATGTTTACGTAACAATTACGTAAACGTAACAAAATAAAAAACTGAATTCAATCCAATACAACTCCCACAAATGTGAAAATCATATTTTTGGAATTCTAAAAAGATAAGAAAATTATTGGAAAATTAAAATAAATTTTTATACTATTAATATAAATTAAAAATGAATTAAATGTATTTAATAATGAATTAAATAATAAGAAAATCTAAAATTAACTTAAATAAATGAAATAAAGAATCTGAAAAATCTAAAATATTATAAAATAATTTTTGAAACTGAAAATGTATATTTTTACACAATTATTCTATTTATTATTAATTATTTACTATTATTAATTACTAAAAACTATTATTGATTTATTAAAAGTATTAAATGAATAAAGAAAAATCTGAAACTTTATACAAAATTCTAAAATAAATATAAGAAGCTGAGAAAAATCTAAAAACTATATGTCCTTAACAAAAATAAGCTAATAAGCAATTAAGCTTCTAAATAGAAGCTATCACTTAGCTTTAAAGTGGAGCTTTTGGTTTTTCTTTTCTGACTAACTAAATACGATATTATACATGTTTAATGAAAACAAAACTTTACAAACTAAGAAATAAGCAATTCATGGGCTTATGACTCCCACAGTTAAGCTTTTGGCTTAACAGTTGAACTAAAGCTCAGAATAAGCTTGGAAAAAGCTTTACAAAGGAAACAAAAGAAAAAAGTAAGATGTACACAAGTCCAATGGACAAGTATGAACAAGATTTATGCATTGGAATGGTGCACCAGTGTGAGCTTATGGTTTAGACAGTTAAGCTTTTTGGGCTTAACTTGGATGGAGTGAAGGCTTGAATAAGCCTGGTATAAGCTCCACACAGGAAAGTAAAGGAAAAATAATATATGTACAAGTGATATGAACAAGTATAAACAAGCATGTGTACTGGATTTCATCAAATAAGCTCACATAAGCTAATAAGCAATTCCAAATCCAAAGTACTGCTGAACCATTGCAAGGTACTGCTGACTTGATTGGCAAATTAAGCTAAAAGAATAAGCTCACAAGTATCAACTAAGTATGGAAGTAGCAAGCTGGGTTGGTTGGCTTTCCAAAAAGCCCAAGCTCAACCTATGGGGTCCACAGATTAGCTTTTGAGGAGCTTATGAAGAAGCTATGGTTTATTGAGTTCTTAGCATACTCAGTGAAGTGATGATAAGTATAAGCTACTTGCGCCCTAGTAAAATAGGCTACAATGGGAAATTAAGTCTGGGCGATCAAGAGTTGATGAGCTTCACATAAAGCTAAAACACTTAAGCTAATGATCACTAAGGAGCTTTTTAGAAGCTGTTGGAAATGGTGTAAGTTCATGAATTACTCAGTGAACTGTTATGAGTGGGCAAACAACAAGCTCCTATAGACTTATCAAATAAACTTGTAATAGCTCAACAAGTACTAAACTAGAGATTATGGTTGCTTGGCTTTGTGAAAAGCCAAAGCTCACAACATCAAGCTCAGTAAGGAGCTTTTTATAAGCTTGGGAAAACAACTCAACTTCACTGTTTGCTTCAGTAAAGTGAGTTTGGTGGACAAAAGGTGAAAGTGATTAAGCTATCTAGATAAGCTACAAATGTAAAAGCAAGCATAAACATAACAAATAAGCCACACAGGCAACACAAAGAAGCCAAATACTCGTGCTAAGATCAATTCCATAAGGCTTATGCAATTGACGCTTAGACAAGTGCAATGGGCAAAAACAAACTAAGAATAAGCACATAAATAAGCTATTAAACATGACATATAAAAATTAACAAAAATAGAATAAGAAAGATTAGCAACAAAACTAAAACATCCTAAAAGCAATGATTATGAAATTTAATAATAAAGCCTAGAGAAAATTATCTAGTTTATTCAAAAATGACAAAAAGGAAAATTTGACTTTTTAGTTTATGATCAAAGTTGACTAAGGTGAACTTTGATCTGAATATAATGACAGATTATGGAATATTAAAAACATAAAACATGAATTTAACAAAGATAAACAATAATTAAATAAGTATGCAAGGTTCTAGGTTCTAACAATCACAAAGGTCTCATTTAGAGATCATCAAGTGTCAATTTGACTTTCTCAAATGCTACACCACTTGATTAAGGTTACTCTGAGTTACTTAGGCCATATAAAGAGTGCATCAAACAAGAACAACCACAAACACAACCCTAAACACAGAATCACCATTAAATCCAAACAACCTTTAAAATGGACTGTTTTGATGTTTTCAAAACATAAGACTATGTAAACCAATTTCATCAAATCCAGGGGTCACAATGTGTCAAATCAGACCCTTTTAAGCATAAACAAGTAGTCACAAATGTTCAAACCTAGGATTGTCAAAAGCTAGCATATTGATAGTCCAAATGCCAATTCAAACCACAATCAAATCCAAAACATAACAACCTAAGATTAAGCTCTAATATCATTAACAAACAAAGAAAGAAACACGAAACATGATAATTAAAGCATATAAAAGATTAGAACAATAAAATGCAAAAAATGGTAAAAAGGGCTTACAAATGAAATCCTGCTTGAAACTGAGAACCAAGGCCACACATCCTAAGGCTTTACACAAAGCTTCTAAACCAAAGGCAATCCACAATTAACCTTGCTCCATGCAGTTTCACCAAGATTACTTCATTATTTTTGGATTTTCATTGTTTTTCTTGATTTTTAGTGTTTTTCTGAATTTTAAATACTAAACTTGTTTTAAGGTTTCTAAAAGTTTTAAAGCTTTGTCAGGAGCTTATGTGAGCTTAAAGAGTCCATTAAACAACTACATAACAAGAATTTAAAGTGACTTGAAAATTAAAGGAATTTAAGCAAAAACTTGAAACTGAAATGATACTTGAGATTAAACTGAAAAGGATGTTCCATTACACTACTTTGATGAAAATTACAACATTAAAACTGTAAATGACAAGTAATTTAAAGAAAGCATTTTAAATTATACTACGGACCATTGGCTAGCCCAAGGTGTTAGTCTTCTCTCCTCCTTCTCTTCTCTTTTATAACATTCTGAGTTCCCACTAGCATTCCAGTTAAATCCCACTTGCAATCTTGACCTTTGATTGCTCTGAATTCATCTTAGCCGTTTAAACTACTTTTGGCGACAAAAGTGTTATAGGCTGCTTGGGGCAGTTTTAGAGCAATTAATGCTTCTTGGTTGCTTGTGGAGGTGGAAGGGACATGGTTGGATAGGTTTAGAGGTCAAGTTGAAGAGTGGGTAACAAAAATAGGGATTGTGAGGTGCAGGTGAAGTTGATGGTGTGGGAATGCATTAAATGCATTGTAGGCAGGTGTATAGGTGGAAGGAGGTGGTGGTGAGAGTTGTTAGACAGCTGGGGTGAGGTGGAAAGGTCGTGAATACCACCTGGTTTTGGGATTGCAGGTGAGGTGAGGGAGATGAACAGTGCAGCGGGTTTACTTGGGTTTGACTGGGGTTCAAAATGGGGGTTCTCGTGATATTGACAGGGTCTTTTGGGTTTGCTGGGTTAATAATACACAAAAGGGTCCGTTTGGTTTTTGATTATCACAAGGACCATATTTGTAATATTCTGAAAGTTGAGGGGCCTGATTTAACAAGTTTTCAAAGTATCTTCAAGGGACCTAACCTGCCAAATATACAATAACACAAGGACCAAAGTTGTATTTTTTAATATTTTAAAACTTTAAGGACCATTTGTGTCAATTTTGGATTTTGAAGGGGTGAAATTGTAAATTTCCCAAAAGTTATCAAAAGGTTCCAAATTATAAATTATGAATAGTATAAGGGTATTATTTGTTAAGTTTACATTTTAAATACCCAGTGGACTAATTTTGCCATTTATGAAACTTGAGGGGTAAAAGTTGCCAATTTGTGAAAACTTTCATCCAGGGATTATCTGTGAACATGTTTGATTATCCAAGGACTAAAGTTGACTTTTCATACATTTTAAACTTTCAGGGACTAGTTTTGTTAATTTGTGAAACTCCGTGGACTGAAAATGACGCATTTTGTGAACTTTGCATACTTTTCACTTATTTTCAATCTTTTTGTACCTGAATCACATAAAAACACATTTCAATGATATTTGTAACATTTATATGGTCATTTGTGTGTTTTTGGTCGTTTTTGTGGGTTTAAATAATATAAAATATATGTGTATTTAGACACATATCACTCCTTCAACTCGGCGGAGAAGCCTCACAACGTTGCTTACACTTTTTCCGGTACAAAGCTAAATATCGAGTCCTTAACACGGCGGACCAAACCAACACAACTATAACACAACAACTATGTGAAATATGAAATACAAGATCTTGGTATAGAAATCTTTCGGAGGAACAAATCAATCAAGGACCCCTTGCTTGGATGACTTGTAGTATCTCGTGATCTCGCCTTTGAGAAGGACCTGTATGAGAATCACAACAAAAGAAAGAAGAACTACTAGATAGATCAAGAGATCTGAGATTAGAAGAGAGAAGTAATATATGAGAGAGTTTGTAAGAAGAGGGGTGAGTAACAATGAAGAAATGGCTCACTATTTATAGGAAAAAATCTCTACTGTAGCCCAGTTCCCACGGATCCCTCACTTGGGGGATCCGTCCAGTGCAATCCAAGGGATCCGGCAAACTGGGTTGTACCAGTCCGGATTTTGGGTTGCAAACCGGATCATGGGTCATGGGTATGAGCCTTGGGTACCCAATAAGGTACAATGTATCTAGACAATGGGTCATGGGTTATGGGTTATGGGTTATGGATTTGCTCCATGGGTATGGGTCATGGGTCTTGGATAATATCCATCCTATTAAACTATTACAACAAATGAATTATTACAACATTTTATGTAAATGACCAAATGTATATACTTTACAAAAATAACATGTATCCTTATAATTTTACTAATGATAACTTTATATTTGTTATCAACAAAACACAAAGAGATCGCTAAATATGAATAAACGTTTTTACGGTTTATTTGTATTAACAGTATGGGTTATGGACTTTGGGTCTCACCCAACAAGATTCATTGTACCTAGTCAATGGATCATGAGTCTTGGGTCATGGGTTATGGACTTTGGTTTTACCCAATATTTACCCATTACAGGTTATACAAAGTACATATACATTTTTATAAAATGTAAGTAAACAATATTACTTATAAGTGTTTTATAAAAATGGCTTTGGTTTTATATAACTTATTTAACTAAACATGTTTTGATAGTTTTATATGTTTAGTAAAAGTGTGTTAGTTTACTATTGGCTCAAAGCTTTTACGTATTTTATTTATTTCGTTAAAATGATTTTACGTTTGTTATCGACAAAACATTAGAAGATCGTAAAATATAAATAAACGTTTTTATGGTGTTTGTATTAACAGTTTTGGTTCATGTCGAACCATAGAGAAACAAAGGGTGGCGTGTAATATTAAGGTACTGTACCTAGGGTTATATCATGTTGTACTTGTAGTTTAGGAAGGTAAATGACTTATTTAGAGTCCTTGGTTAGGTTTAGTTAAGTTTAGTTAGGTTTAGTTTAAAGAAAATAATAGTTTTTGAATCCATGGTTTAAATACTTGTACCACAAGCTTTAGGGAGTTGTACCTTGGACTTATAGGTTGTAAGAAAATCTAATTTAAAATTTGTGCATTATAGTCTTGTAATATGTGCTTTAAAAAAGGTACACTGAGGTTTATAATATAGTTTATATTAATATTAATGTTTCTATGCATTAGGGACTTGTACATGTGCATGAAAGACTTGTACATTTTTATTTTCATAAAAATCATGCACATATTAATTAGGGCTTGTGATGTTATTTACATAAGATCATATATTTGTATATTAGGGTTTGTAACGGAAATAAGGTAAAGTTAGATTTTCGTGCTTTTAAAGCTTGTACATTAGCTTTGGACTGTTGTACTTTAGGGTTTATGATTTAGTTACTTAAAATCATAGTTATAATAAATTAAGGTTTCGTGAAAACTCTAATAAATGGCAAACGTTTAGCTTGAACGTTTAATAATCGTACGTTAACTAAATAACGTAAATTGGTAAATAAAAGTTGAAAACTTTTAAACTTGACATATAAGGATGTTTATATGAAATAAACATAAGGCATGTTGATGTCGGTGAGTGCGTTTATTAAGAATGTGATTTACGTTACACTAGTTGGTTGTTGTGACCAGATTAACTGATAACGTTTAAAAAAAATTTGACACGTAAAATGAATAATTATTCTTTTGTTAGAATATTATATACAATTGTTACAACTTTCTTCTAACTTATCCAAGCTAGAAGAAATTCCCGTTGTCGAAGTATTTTTCAAGCTTATCCAAGCTAGAGAGATACTGAGTAAGCCTTTATCTTTGAAGAAGTTATTCCCTTGATGAAGTTCGATAAACCCTTGAATCTTAAAGTTTGATAGACCTTTGAAACAGAATGTTCGATAAACCCTTGAAGATGAAAGTTCGACAAACCCTAATTAACAAAGTTCGATAAACCCTAGTTGGACAAATTCGATAAACCCTTTTAAACACTTTTTCGACCACCTTTTTCCACCTTTTTCCGACCACTTTTTGACTACGTAAAATCCACTAAATAAGTTCAAAATAAGCAATTTGGACCTTAAATTTGACTGATAAGACAAAATAAGCTCAGATCTGGTATTTTGCACTTTGAAAGCTTGTATTTGGACCAATAAGCTCAAAATAAGCAGTTTTAGACAAATAACCTATTGTTTAGACTATGAATAAGCACTAAATCAAAACGTTTAGACCTAAAAGTTTGCTTTTGGACCAAATAAGCTTAAAATAAGCGGAAAAAAAAACGGATAAACACAAAATAAGCTAAAAAACGAGACTTTAAAACACAAAAACTTCTAAATCATTTTCTAGCTCTTGATACGAATTGTTGGTCACCACTTTTATATCATCTTCACACACATAAGATGTTTAGAGAGAGAAACAATGATATTCTAGAGAGAGAAAGAACTAGAGAAAAAATAAAGATAATTTCTCCATTTCATTTTGAATCAGCACCTCTCAAATGAGAGAGGTTACAACATTATATAGTCATACATAACATAAGAATAAGGAAGTGTGTCGTGTTTACTTATCTTACTAATTCGACATTAACCTCAATACTAAGACTAAACTAGATGGCACACTTATACCATTACATAGACAATATTTTTACGATTCTAACGAGTTATTACACAACCATATTACAAGACTCATTAGATCTCCATGTTCGTCACTTTAAGCGTTTCCTAACAATCTCCCTCTAAGGGACGATCATTGAGATCTCTCTTTGATTACATTTATGATAATCACTTTAAGCGTTTCCAAAAGGGATCAAGAAAAAGCGCTGAAGAAGAAAGGGGCGTCGTCATCGGCAAGTGCAGGATTTTTGAATGAGGAGGAGTTGGCTAGGTTGATGGTCAGCGAATATACATTTGCTAATGAGACTTTAAACAACAGAAAGATATCGACCATGGAAGCGTTTGTAGAGCTCAAGCGAGAAGAATTGAGACTTAAAGAAATGGAGCAACGTTTAGAAGACGAAGCTTTCTATTTCTAGCAGTTGCATAACTTGACTCCATAAGAACGCGGAGAGGTCGAGATGCAAAGGAAGATGATAAAGGCGAGATGAAATTTTTCATTTTAGTTTACGTGTTTTATTATCTATGTAACTTTTATGTTTTTAATTTCGTACATTTTACGTTTTTAATTTATGTAATGTTTTTATGAATTTAATAAATAAAAGTTTTAGTTTTAAATAAATAAAAAAAATGTGTTGAAAGGTGAAATGGTGTGAGATGGTTGGGGCTTAGGAGTGAAAAGTGAGATGATGGTTAAAGAGAGAGAAAACTTGAAAACTGATGTGACGCTGAGATGTAAGATGAAGTGGTGTGAAGGTCGAGAGTAGCAATAACTATAATAATAGATTATTGAGGCTAAAGAGAAAAAAGAAGGGGTTAAAAAGCAAATATAGGAAAGATAGTCTATATAAATATATATATAAAGCGGATCGGCGGCCCCAATTTTGAAAAGCATGGAGATACAGAGGAACGTGTAAGCAATTTGATCTTTTTGTTTATTTGATAATAATTGTTATTATTACATGCAAACTAAATGGTCATTGTTAATAATGGTGAACGAACAGGGAGCCGTCCGATTTCGACAATACTCCTATGTATGTTATTCCTAAGACTAGGGCTCACATCGAATATGAAAATCGTGTTAGTGAACTACTAGCCCAGAATCAAACCCATGAACATATATATGAGGGTGTAAGTTTTTTTTTTAATCATTTTAAGCTTCTTTTTTATTAGCTCATCCATCAATACTAAAACAATCAGGTGTTTTTTTTGCAAACCAATCTCAGCGCTATTTCTTTTTTGCTATAAGTTTTTTTGGAGAGAAATATTTTTAAGTTTTATGTTTTCTGATACAATAACATTACAAGTAGCGAGAATATTATATTTGAGTAACTTAAAGCAAATTGACTGAAAATATCAAGCTAATTTAATTTATATAAAAACTATAGAGTACTGGCGCGATGTTACCGCAAATTGACTGATAATTTGTGACATAATTTGCGACAATATTTTTTGAAAACAAATTGCGGCTTACTTTGCGACACAGTATGCGACATTAGCAAAGTTGGCGTCGCTAAGGTGTCGCTAACATGTCGCCAAATTGCGACTTCAACATATATGTCGCAAAAAACGTCGCTAAAAGGCTTTTTTGTTGTAGTGGATGTGGTAATTGGTAATGTTATTGTTTGTTTCCATCGATTTTCTAAGCCTTACTTTGCTTGCTCAGATCCCTAAAGACCTTTCCCACCTTGGAAGCAAGACGTATGAAAATTCAAAGAAATTAAATAAGCTTGTTAGGCAAGCAATTGATCTCAAGAACCATTTGAAGACACACATGGATCACAACAACCCGGATTCCAAAAAGTTATTGCGTACTCTTCAAAAAGTCATTCGCTTTGTTACTAGCTACCAAAAGGACATCGGCGATCTGCCTTTTGACTGGGTAAGGTATGTGTTTCATGCCCTTTATATCTACAACATTTTACATATGTCATTTGTCTGTGATTCGCTTTGTTATTTTGGTGAGTAGGAAGCGTTTTCTCCCATCAAAATTCAGGGGTTGGAAGCTTTCGTATCCGGATGTAAGAGTATCCATATACTTTGCTATGTTTTCCATCAGCATTGTCGCTTTAAAAGAAAAAGATCCTGATACCATAACTTATGAATGTATTTCAGGTGGAACCATGGATATTTCTCGTCGGTACAAAACCAAAAATGAAATATGATCCGGTACATACATACCCTCATCTATTCAGTGCCACGTTTCGTTTTTCATTTATTTAGATGGTTACAGTTTCTTGAATTTGGTTAGTTTTAGACATTTGCCCTGGAAATTGTTGTCCCTTCTTTTGTATGGTTACAGTTCGGTCCTCGATATGGTTAAGAAATTCATTCAAACTAAGTGTGAAATCAATGATCAGATTTTTAAATAAGAAATAGATTACCATATTAAGAAGTCATTGCTAAAATAAATGAAAGCTTTAGAAGTCATTGTTATTGTTTGTTTCATTTGTCACTAGACATTGCAAACACAAGGATATTATATGCTTTTTGAATGTCTGATTTCCTACCTCCTAATGACAATATATACCTCATCTTATCTGATGTTTATCTGATAATTTTTATCAGTTGGACGACGATGATTGCGAGACTGTGAATGGAAGTAAGACTGTGGAGGGGCCTCCAAAGGACCCACTTTGTTCTAGACTTTCTATTTCCAATCTGGCCACCCCCGGCCACTTGGTAGCCCACAAATTAGGTATTCATTTGTATTCTTCTGCTTGGCCGTTTGCATATTCATTTATGTTAATTGTGTTAAAATAACAAGTCAGCCAAGTAAGCTCATTAGTTTGTCTTTGTTATTGGTATGGTATGCTTATATGAGTTAGCACTCCCTTTCATCAGATAGGCTTTGTATGATGCATTGCTTTCCTGTAACTGAGGACAGTTTCCCTAATGAAGAAGAGGAGAAAATATGGCTGGAATTTAAGGAGATTGATAAGGGGGCTGTATGTATATTATTTTTTTCATCTCTTTTTTGTTTTGATGTTTATACACAAATGAATTTATTTCATGTGTTAAATTGGCAGCTCGACTCTGAAGTAACAAATCCCGAGTTTGAGTTTTATCATGGAGAGAGAAGGTCAATTGGAGTTGATCATCCGATTGTTAGTGTGATTGGTAACTTTGCTGTTGCTGCCTTTAACAAGGCGTGTAAGAAGGTATGTTGCCTTTAGCAATGCCTTCAACTTTTTTTTGTTTTTTTCTTCTTTTTGATCAATAATAACTAATTATAAACATATTTATATATGATAGCATGTTAAGAAGGGTGAAGACAACAACCTCAATGGTTTTGAATTTATGGAGTGCAAGTACTTGAAAGTGGGCGAGGGTTATCACTTCTACATGATCATAGAGGCCATCGAGGAAGGAAATCCCGGCACCTACATGACTGAAGTTATTTGTAGCAGCATTAGCACTGCGAAATTACTGTGCAAGTTTTTTCTTACCAACTATAAACCATCCGGTATGCGATTATTTCCTGATTTGGTATTGACCGACTGAACCGATAATTAGAACTGCCAATAAGGAACTAAAATCTTATATGGATGTCATTTTGGGTCTTTATATTACTTTAATGGGTTAAATTGGGCCTCGTGTAATTTTCTCGCGGGTCTGAATTGGTATCGAACTTTATCAAAGAATGGGTTGAGATATTTCTTTTTTTCATTTATGAATCTATGATTATATCCACATCTTGTTTTTAGATATAAATATCTATATCATTAGTTTTACATTCTTTGTTAAGTTATATAATTATGTCGGCCGACCTGATCTGACCCCATATCTAAAACACATTTTTGTACTCCCTGTTGCGTCTGCTACTACAAACATTAATGCGGCACTTTATATATGCGTATATCTTGCAGTTTTAGTTTCTTCCTGTATATTGAAACAGTTCTGGCACTTACGACCTAAATACGAGTGCTGTTGGGTAAAAATTAAAAATTTATACCACGGGCATGTGGTATATAAAATACTTAGCTGGATAATCATGTGTCAAAGGGATTGCCTCTTGTTTAATCAAACTGAATACATATAACTATATATAAATATCCCGGTAACCAGTGCCCCGCCCTACCCGCCTATTTTACCACCTTCAATAATTTTGTTTGTCCTGAAAAGCAATATAGTTTTATTTTCGGTTTCATGAGATTGAATTCTTTATTGTTTAACCAGGTATAAAAGCAATGGCAGTATCTTACTTTTATTGCCTGGAATCTATACGCAAAACTGTGGATGGTTAGTCGCTCTTCCTTGTATCAAATAATTGCTACATCCCTCTTTTCTTTACCAAAAATTTCATGTGGATAAAATGAGAATCACAATGCTTGCTATTTTTATCCACCTTTTATAACTAATGGAAGGTTAATCAAAGGTTTTTCATTAATCAAATACCTTAGAATAAGCGCTTTTGCACCTTAATTTGGACTAGTTTTTTGTTACTTTTTTTGTAACAATTGGATTTGTTTGCAGATCTTTATAAAGAGAAACGGGCCAAGTTGACAGATCTATATGAACAGACGAATGGTTTATATTCTCCCTCTGTTGTGTTTATATTGTGATATTGCAACTTACTTCGTTAAACATATAATTCCTAGGCTTTTGGGTTACGCATATATGAACCAAACAAGTTTTAGGCCTTGTTGCAACTGGCATAATCTTTTATCTTTGTATCATTTTGCAGTTCGTGAAAGACCCATTGCTTTCAGCGAGTTTTGTCGCCTTAAAAAGCTCCATGCTAAACTTCGAGAAGGTTAGTGGTAGACATCACCTGTCAACTTATGACTCAAGGAAAAAATTTATGACCTTTCAAATGGAGCAACGGATCTTGTCAATTTGTTTTTTTATTGTATCTTTTGCGTACCATCCTTTTAGAAAAGAGCTAAAATGTTTTGTTTACACAACAGTTCTTCTTGAAAGATGTGCTTCTGCTCGGCTGCGCTGTCCACCAGACTTTGATAGAATGACTAATCCAGGTTAACCAACTTAAGCTTATCCTGAGTCTATTTATCAGTCACCTTTTGATTCTTGTTATTATTACTGATCTCCATACACAGATGGTATGTAGAGATGGCAATCTCGACCCATTTACTCGTGAATGGGTCGTTTTTCGTTATGCGTCATCCCAATCAACAAACTAGCTATGATACCTCTAAGATGGATCGAATGGGTTAGGAGTTGTCCAAAGTTTTGATAGAAAATTTAGAATATAGTTATTGTGTCACGCAACAAGACCCAATCCAAACCAAATCTCCAGCCCATTTTGCCATTTCTACAGTCCACTTTCTTTCCTTCAAATTATCCATTTTGATAATGTATGTTCTAATTAAGTAAACAATTTAATTTTCCTGCAGATGGTTGGTGTGATCCCGGTGATCATCATGGTAGTGGGATGGTGCGTAGGGCCAAGGATACTAGCTGTAGTGGTTATGACTACTACACCCCATATGTAGACGGATGTGGTAAGTTATTTGTTTACGATGTTGAATAATGTATGTTAAGGGGCTGTTTATCATGAATCTTGATAGTAGTTTATGAGTTTTTTGGGGTACAGTAGTAGTTTAAAAGTTTTTATGTCTTGTTTTGCAAACTTTAATCGGTTCATACATGCAACACTATGCAAACCATCATATATAGCAATTACGGAGTACTATATTACATGTAAATTTGAAGAGCCATTTTATGTTCACACCCAGCATTGCGTTTAAGGGATAAACTTTGTTACGTTTGTATACGAAAGTTCTTGTCTTTTTTTCTACATTATGACTTTTATCTTGTTTATGGTTGAATTTCAGTCTATGACCAGAAGCAAAGGGATTGGAGCTGATGCAGAGAAAGTAAGTACTACGTACATGCTTGTAAAGAGCACAAGAAAACTTTTTAAGTTGTAATCTTGCTTTTTAAGAAATGTCGTGGATGTGTTGCTGAAATTCCTTTCAAGAATTTGGATGATACTCAAGTTTGTTAGCATGGTGTGGGTAGCGCAATCAGGTACTTCACAAGCATCAAACATTTGTTGGGTAGGGTTGATGGGTACCAAAAGGTACACAGGGTCGAGGTGTCCCTGCCAAACTACACTAAGTTTGTTAGTTTTGTTCTCAAGGTATGCTTGGATAGGTTAGATGGTAAATCTGATTGCTGATAAACTAAGACACAAAAGTTTGAGTCTCTTCACCACGTTTTGTGCAATTATTTTAAATAGATTTTACGATTCTTATTAGAAAGATTTTTTTTTTCTTCACACTATACTTTTGAAGTTACGAAGATACGTGTAAAATATCGATATATTTTGATTGGTTGATAAATTTTAGGGTGAAATCTAAAGACACACAATATATTTTTTTTAAATAAACACATTTACGTAATATATTTTGTACATTGTCAAAGTCGCTAAAATACATTCAAATAATTTTCGATCTAGCTAATATGACGTGTTACTATCAGATTAACATGTCACCACTTGATTAGAAGTTACACCGTTGGTCCTCAAACTGGACCAAATTCGCGCATTTGATCCTATTTTGGTAACGCTCGTTACTTTTCTTTCATCTATATTTTTTTTTAAAAAAATAAAAAAACATTTCTATCTAGATTTTAAAACATATTTTTTTTAAAATTAAAAAGAAAACAGAAAAAAAAGTAAAATTTTAATTTTTTTTTAAAAGTCAAACTTTTTTTAAAAAAAATCAAAATTAAAAAAACTTAAATTTCTTTTAAATAATTAAAAAAAAACTTAATTTTTTGAAAAAATTAAAGTTTAAAAAAATTAAAATTTTAAAAAATTAAAAAAAATATATTTTTTAAGATCTGGATAATTTTTTTTTTTTTAATTTATCTAAAGAAATTTGGATGAAAGAAACCGAGCGTTACAAAAATAGGACCAAATGCGTAATTAACGAGCATTACCAAAATAAAATCAAATGCGCGAATTTGGTCCAGTTTGGTGGCCAACGGTGTAACTTCTAATCAAGTGTTAACCTGTTAACCTGCTAGTAACATGTCATATTAGCTAGATCGAAGATTATTTAAATGTATTTCAGCGACTTTGACAATTTCAAATTACATTGCGTAGATGTGTTTATTTGAAAAAATATATTGCGTATCTTTAGCTTTCAACTTAAATTATACAATCTAAGTTCAAAATGTTTAAAATTCGGCTAGTTTTAAATTTTACTTTATGGGTGTAAGTGTAAAACTAGTAGTTTTCAAAATCTTTGCAAGTTAATAAATTTAACAAATTTTTTATACCATCTAAACTTTTTTCTTTTTTTTAATTTTTTATTTTTTTATTAACATTGTTATTATTACAATTATTAAAACTAAATTAAATTAATCATGATGAAATAGTTTTATATTCACTGGGTATAATCTCTTTAAAAAAAATGAAATAGTTTTTATTAAACTGCTATGAAAGTAATTACTACCTCCGTCCCTAAATAAATGTCCACGTTTGACTTTCAAAGTCTTACTTATTCAACTTTAACCTTAAATATTTGTGTTTATCTTATATAATACTTGATACAAAATATATGAATGAATTGTGTTTTAAATGTACTTTAAGTTGGTATAATTTTTATCAAGTATTATATAACACAAACAAAAATATTTAAGGTCAAAGTTGTACAAGAAAGACTTTAAAAGTCAAAAGTAGACATTTATTTAGGGACGGAGGGAGTAACTATTACACATTGAAAACACTTTATGCACAGAGTTATAACATATATAAATATAAACTAGACGAGTACCCGCGCCTAGCGGCAGCGGTTCCTAGCGGCAGACAGTTAACAATATGCGATATTGTGGTAAGTGTTTCGTATAACGCTCAAAATATAACGGAAAAAATCAAATGAAATTGCAAACGGGTGTAACATATGATAATTCAGCTTTAGCAAAAATTATTAAGATGTATCAAACGACATCTAAAAATATTTAGTAAGACTGAAAAAGAAAACTTTACATCAATTTTGAGATACTAACTAACAATACACATTACTCATCGCGTAAAACTTCTTGATACACGACATTTGAGGTGTAGATTCCTCGCTTGACGGAACTTTTGACCGGTTTAACAAATACCTTTGTTGTTCTACGGGATATCCTCTCTAGACAATGCCACAAAAGTTGGCAATGCTAGAAAACAAAGTCGGGCAAATAGACACTATTTGAGGACAAGATCCTCTCAAGTTGTGTTATACAACTTGAGTCAAGTTGTGTAATTATGAGCCATTGGATTTGATCCAATGGCTAAAATCAAAAAAGCTTCTTTTGATTTGAACTATTGGATCAAATCCAATAACTTATAATGACATATTGACTCAAGTTGTTCATACACAACTTGAGAGGATCTTAATCCTATTTGGAATTGTTTGACCTTGAGCTTTATTAATAATCATTGCAAAAGCTAAGGCTAATAGGAATGTGTTCTCTTTAGTTTGAAAGGGAACTTATCTTCTTCAGATGAAGCAAGAGGAATTCTTAGCAAGAGTACTCTAACTCCAGGTTGTCCTAATAACAGAATCTCAGAGAGTTCCGTTAAGCAACGAGATTTTATAGCGGCATGTATTATATATAATGATATTTTGGTTTAAGTGTTTTGTGTAACGTTTTGTAAATTGGGTTTAACCAAATATATACACTATGATTTTTAGTTTGGATGTCTACAATAATAATTTTGGGCCACCGGGATACCGAATATTTGATGGATGCTGAAAATTATGATTTTGTCTAGAAATTATAAGCCGAAATGTGTTAATATTTTTTCCTCATGAAACTAATATTCCAAAAATTCTATCACTTCAAATTTAAGTAAAAAAATCCAACAAAGAAATTTAAGAGTTAGGTGGTTATTGTGAAGATACATCAATTTGTGCATATCAAAATTTGTTAAACGTAACCCTTAAACTACGTTTAGGATTTTACTAAATTTTAAAGTCACAAAAAGCATAAAGATTTATTTCCATCATTTCTTTATGGTTTGAATAGATATACATGATTACATTCACCATGGCGTATGCTCCTAGCCCCATCACCTGTGGTTGTTTCCATCTCAATACGTAACTTCGTCTATGATATCTTTATGCAAACACTGGAAAAATATATCATTTGTTAGGGTCATACCAAAAATATCATCCGCTTCTTCTACTGAGCAAGACGTACAATATGTATCAACCACTCTTTTGATGATACAATAGTTTGATGGAATTTCATAGGTTAGTTTTTGTATGACGAAAACATCACCTTTAGTTAAAACATGATCAACCAAGTCGTAGTATGTTTACAAAGTAGAAACTTGTATGAAACATTCAAAATAACACTTGTTAGAACATACGTTTAATTTGTAGGAAACACCAAGAAATTAAACAATTAGATAAAAATGAATACGACTTGTCAAGTTGTCATTGATAATGATCATTCCGATATTGAGCAAATGATATATCCCGTGCATGGGGTCCTTATAGATAAAAATGTGTCCCAAATGATACTATTGAACTCAAGTCATCAATGAAACATCAACAAAGTTTGTCATAGTATCAAAGCTTAAAAAATAAAGATGCGGCATATATGAAGAAGAATGTGTTTGTTTGATAACCTCAAAACGGTTTGTAGCATTTCATTAGAAGTGATTATATTAACTTAGGAAATATAACTTAAACGCATAATAAGATGCATGAATCACGGACCAGAGCCATCCTCACAGCTTGCTTCAAATTTTTTAAACTCAAACAATTTATACAAAGACATATGAATACATGTAACAACACAACAAAACACCTAACTAAATCAGTGAAGAAAAAACGATTCAAAAGAACAATAAAAACGCTTATATACAATTGAGTACCCTTTGGACAATGATATATGATCATTTACAGGTTAAACATTGGATTTGTTATGAAGCGGTTGCTCCCAATCTCTCATAATACAAATACATAATATGAAAATTTCTTTTACAACGCTAAAATCGAGATGAACCCGCATTCAAACATCGTCATTCGAAGGAAAATAAATAACATGACAAGGAATGATATGTATTGGTTGGTAGAAGAATGGTTATTACGATACTTATATAGGAGGACTAACAAACACTGCCAAAGAAAAGTATTAATTCCAAGAAATGATACATGAATCATTTTCCGAAGGAAAGATACACCTTATATATTTAGTAGGCCTGATTTGATTAGCAAATCACAATAAAAGACGATTTGATAGAATGATATCAACATAATTTATAAAAACCTCGCTTGCAAAGAATTTATATAATTGATTAAGAAATCACAAAGTCGACCAAATTAAAAACATTATATAATATAATTATCAACATTACCTAATATAAAAGGTATAGGTTAGATGATTTGTTTTAATATTTGGACGCCATGTTTTAAGTCATCGCTACCACCTATTGAGTTATGCAATAAAGATATCATGAAATACTTGCCATGTATGCACTTATGAAATAAAGATATCATGAAATACTTGCCAATGAAATAAAGATATCGTATAGGTCGAATAGGAAGATGTATAGTTGACTATTATTTCAACAATTCACAATATCTGTAGTTTTTCCCATACACATGCCATTCAATTTTCAACTTTCAACTTTCAACTTTTCACATTTCTCTTCAGTGTTTTTCCATTTTAGATAGTAGAGATAGTTACTAAATTTGATTTTGTCAAAACTTTATGAGCGCAAAAAACCAAAAACTAGTTCTTTCTCTAATAATAACTTCATTTTTATTTTTAATATTAACATTTCTTAAGAGAAAATGAGAATGCGAGTAAAACACACTATTTAACGGAGTTGTAATCTTACTATTAATGATTGTGACAACTTTGGGGTCAGATAAGCTTTTGGGGGCTACAGTAATTACAAGCTTAGCTAGCGCCATACATGTAGTAGGAGATACCACAATGACTTGGCTTTGGGGTGGTTTCTCCGTGAACAATGCCACCTTAAATCGTTTTTTTAGTCTTCATCATTTACTCCCCTTTCTTTTAGTAGGCGGCAGTCTTCTTCATCTGGCCACATTGCATCAATATGGATCAAATAATCCATTGGGTGTAGGGCTGATCACGGTCCGAAAACCGGACTGAACCGACCAAGACTGGACCGGACCAAGACCAAAACCACGGACTGAGGACTAGACCGAATGTGTTTGGTCCGGTTCGAGAAGGCATTATTGGTCGGTTGTACATAAGACCGGACTGGACCGAGAACCGAACATGAGGTAAAGTGTGGACCGAGGACCGGACCGAAATAGGTTCGGTCCCGTCCGGTCGGTCCGGTCCACTATCCGATACACTCACCCCTAATTGGGTGTATATTCAGAGATGGATAAAAGTGCTTCTTACCCTTATTTTTATGTAAAGGATCTAGTAGGTTGGGTAGCTTTTGCTATCTTTTCTTTCATTTTATTTTTTATGCTCCTAATGTTTTGGGGCATCCCGACAATTATATACCTGCTAATCCGATGTCCACCCCGCCTCATATTGTACTAGAATGATATTTCCTACCGATCCATGCCATTCTACGCTTTATACCTAATAAAGCGGGAGGTGTAGCCGCAATAGCACCAGTTTTTATATGTCTGTTGGCTTTACCTTTTTTAAAAGTATGTATGTAGTAGTTCAAGTTTTCGCCCGATTCACCAAGGAATATTTTGGTTGCTTTTGGCGGATATCTTACAGGTTGGATCAGATGTCAACCTGCGGAGGCACCATTTGTGACTATTAGACAAATTTCCCCTTTAGTTTTCTTCTTGTTCTTTGCCATAACGCCCCTTCTAGGATGAGTTGGAAGAGGAATTCCAAATTCTTACACGGATGTGACTACCTAAAAAGTGAGAAATTGAATAATGATTCTATCTACCATTAACTAAATACTTAATAATAAATAGCAAATATTTTCCTCTTTAAAAGTAGAAGCACTTAGGGTGGGTTTAATTTTGAGGCTGGAATCGCTATCGATATGGGTTTAGATACATGGTGAAGTGAGAATTGGTATGAGTTAAGGTATCGATTCCGATACTAGCGTTTGACTTCTGTTAGATCATATTTGGATATCAAAATTTTCTAGGTCAAAATTAGATAAACAACAAAAATGTATAAAAATCCAATTCCGTTATATATTTATCCATGAAATTGTGTTTTGTGAATATTCACGTATGATTATGAGTGGATTGGAATGGTTATGTTGTTTAATTTGGTAACCTAAAGTTGGGGTAACACTTAAACAAAATGAGTGTGTGTATTCACTGTGTGTGAATAAGTGTGTGAAATTGTGAAGAAAATGATCACTTTTCTTTTGTGTGATACCTCTATACTTATTGAGAGGTATCTAGGGTTTTGGGATAACCCGTGTAGTTGATCAACGGCTGTGGACAGGCCACGCGTTGATCATTTGATGGACAAACAAGGGTCAGGTGGCATTCGTTCCTTGGACTAGTATGGTTAGCACATAACATGGCTGCTGAATGTTCTGGTAGTGTGTCTCCTAATGTCATGTGTCAGGTACCGTATCCTAACCGTTGGGTGACAGTTGTCTACGCGTGTGCATAGGGCTGAGCAAATCGACCGAGAAAACCGACTGGACCGACCGCACCGAAAGACCAGCGGTCCGGTCTCGGTCACAACTTTTTCCTTATTTCGGTCTCGGTTCGGTCCAGCGTACAAACTGACCATTTTTCCTTCTTGGACCGGACCGGACCAAACACATTTGGTCCAGTCCTCGGTCTAGGTTTTTGGGCTATTTCGGTCTCGGTCTTGGCCGGTACGGTCCGGTATTAGGCCAATGCTCACCCTTACGTATGCATACGTGGCCTGAAAGACCTTCCCAGGCCATTACGGCCTAAGAGTATTTATGTAATGGACCTGTTAGGTCACTAGTTTTACAACACAAGCTTATAAGAAAGGAGATGAGGCGATTGAACAAGTATCAAACACATACACACACAATATAGTATACGGTTAAGAAGAGAGTGGCGTGAAAGAAAAGAACTTGAACAACCAACCTTCAAATGAAGGTTTACAAGAGGTATTATAGGAGGGAAGCTGAGGGCAACACTCCTAATTCCCTTCCTATCCTTATTGGGCTTTGGTCCGCTTATGGGCCTTCTAAATAAGCTTGACCTTAAACAAACATAAAGGCCATAATAAAGCTACCTATTACATATGAAATATAAATACTTGAAATAATGTTTAGGAGTGATTCCAACAATCTCCCCCTCAAGTATATATGAATGAAAACGGTGAAGGCGTTGATGTAATAGTAGCAAGACGTCTTACATTCTTCTTTCTTGTGAGAAGAATTGCCTTGATTCGAACAATCTCCCGCTGTAGAGAGATAGTTATCTTTGAACAGTTATGCTTTGACGCCATCTTTAACTTTGTTCTTTGATCATTGTTCTTTGTGGTGAGAGTGATAGTATGTTGTTCCAGCTGCATCGGTCTGCCTCGTGTCCGCTTCGTTGTTCGTGTCTCCACGTCATTCTTCAACATGCTCACACACTCTTTGACGTTGGAATTCAATACCGATGAAGTTCTTTAAGTCTTTAACTTTGTAGATTCTTTGGTTTGACGAAGAATCATTCTGACGGTTGTGTTGCTTTGAGATAGAACTTCCATTAGTGATGATGTTGGCGTGAGCATGAGAAGAATCAAAGACGATCATCCCGCCCTGAGCTTCCATAAGAAGAAAACATTTCAAACGGTTAGTAATAAGCGTTTCCGGCACTTACAAGTTTGAACTTCGAGAGTGTCAACAAAGATAGTGTGAAGACACAACTCTAATTCTACAAAGGCCGCTCCTCGAACTGAGTCCCACAAGTGAGATAACGCGATGTACCAAAGTACATCTACAGCTCGATGAGTCGCTGAGGTACACCGAAGCATCACCTCACGATCAGACCGCTTTGAGACACACTCCGCGAATCCACGGGAGTTACCGGTGCTGACAGGGCCGTGTTTGATGTTGACCCTGCAGAGTTTCCATTCAATCACCGAGGATCACGATGTGAACCTCTCATAAATGTTCTCGATGATTGCTAAGATCGTGAAGGACTCGATAAGAACCACTGATGATCTTATTAGTTGATCATCAAGTGATTAAATGTCAAGTGTTCCTAAGAGATCTTTGATGAATCTCGTGGCTCTAGACTCAATAGTGCGTTGGTTTTCCTGAAATGAGACTAGAGAGGGTCTCCTTCTTCAATACCAGCAATCTCTAAAAGAAAGCCGATAGTTTACATAGGGTTCCCTGTGAGAATGAAACAAGCTTCTGCTGAGAGAAACTTGAGTGGATAAGAAGGTTTAGTGCATGCGCCACTGGGTCCATGACGACTTTTAATCTTCAATACCGGCGTCACTAAGTGACAACCAAGTAGCATATGAATTGAACCTTGTTCTGCCTCTAAGTTGAATAACTGAGGGCTATTTCTTTTCACCTTTTTCTTTGCATTTCTTTTAATTCTTCAACTCCTTCTTTCTCCGATTCTCATTTTCTCCTTTTACAATCATACCTAAGGACTTCTAACACTAACTAATGGTAGTGTCCTTGGGTAGATCCCTCCGGCTCTGGCGGATCATAGGACGGTTATTCCTAACCTTAGTCACCTTATAACTCCATGACTAACCTATGTTTGCCATTAAAACCATCAGATGAAAAATGTCTCTCAAAGGGTTTGTTAATGGAAAAACATGTTTGAACCATTGTGAGAGATGATGTTTTGCATAAATACTCCCCCTCCACATGTGCTTAATAGTTTTAATGGTTAAATGCACGGTGAGGAAAGAGCGCGCACTTTTTGAATTGATTCACTCAAGATAGACAATCCCCCGCGAGACACGGTTACGTTGCATAGTTAAAGAGTTACATTGTCGGCTTTTAGGTGACAACTAGCTCTAATAACTACTTTGAAGGTGTAGACAAACCTTGGAAGGTTGTCAAACCCGTCAGAGTTCATGTCTATCAAAAGTTTCTAATGGTACTTTCTACTCGATACAAGTCCTTTGCGAGACACGCTTACATTACTTAACTAGCTTGAAATTATTACCCGCCCAGACAAGTCTTTTCGAAGTTACTACAGCTTAAGTATCACAATTTGGTTAAGTCTCGAGGTACAATGATTCATTTGCATTTTGTACAACATATTTCTTATCACACAATTTTCTCCCCTCAAAAATGGCATATTAAAGTGTTATTTTTGAAACGTTTGAGAATAAATATGACCATTTCGAAAGTGTTGCGGAAGAATGACCACTGCGAACAATTTGTGAACAAAGTTTCAAATACTCCCCCTCAACAAATGATATAAACGGTTGAGGTTTTGAAAGTCTTAAGGGAAAGTACTTGTTCTTTTGAGCAAAACCTTGAAAAATGAAAGGTTTGATAGGTTTTACTCAAAAGTAAGAAGCTTTCGCTCCTTTTATAAGGATTGTGGCACTGAAGCGTACCACATGGTCCTTTCTTGACAATTACGGGTTGTACACTGTTATGTGTGCACAAGCCATTGACATATTATATCATACATCCAAAATTATGAAGGAAACAATTCAAGGGGTACCGGAAGTGCAGTGATGTTCCTGAGTGCGCGATGCGTTGAAAGCCGGTGATGTTTCTCCTGGTCGACCACCAACATAGCTCTCCAATCGTCTCAATCGATCCCGCCTCTAACAACCGCTCATCAATCATGGTGATGATCCTTCACATCCCTCCTTTCCTGAGAATTCCGCCAGCGTTTGAGATCCCACTTTCAGGCGTATATCCTTCAACCTGTATGCTAATCCGTCCCTTACCAGCTTCAAAGTATGAACCCAATTTCTGAAGATCACTACACGCCATTAAGCAGCTTTGAAGTTCACTTCGTAAACAACTCCAAAGGTTTGCCGATGAGCGATATTGAGGTAGCCGATTGAGATCGGGAAGAGTAAGCATTGGAGGAGTGAGGTTGACACGCTGCCCGATAAGATTCAACAAACCATCCGATATCTTCAACACGTTCTTTGATCACAATGCGTCTAATGAAGATGAGAACCGACTTGATAAATTCACGTTGAACTTCAGTCGAGAATTGTCTCATACGACCCTGTACCTTGGCAAGGTACATGTCTTCGCTGTCGTTGAGGGACAAGTTCTCAAAGTCGCCCGGAGAATCCATAGTTCGTTCATCTTGTCGCTTGACTATGATATTCTCTAAGAATGAATAGTCCCACTTAGACTTGAGATCAATGTGTTTGATGGCCACGATGTCCTTAGAACTATACACCGCATGTTGAGACTTCTGAACCGTGCAGCTTCTGTAGTAGATTCTTCGGCTCGTGCCAATGATGAATCCCATAAAATGCATCTTGGTCGTATGCTTGCACGCTGTCAGAAAACAAGTGATTTGCACGTTCCTCGATAGCTATGCAGTTTGAGTAAATAGCCCTGGAATGGAAGAGTCAATGATGTAGCGTTTTTTCGCGAACCATCGCTACCGTGTAAGAGAAAATCCAGGTCTCTGTTAAAGAAGTATCGGAAGGGAATCCGTGGTTCGTCCTGTTTTGGCCAATGGTCGGTAGAGGTTTGGTCCAATCGGTGTAGTATGGAGGGTTGTCCCGTTGTGTGAAGTCAATGTTTGCTTCCGGATTGAGCCAATCCATGTCGTTAGACATAGCTCGAGCGATGTTCTCAAGATGATATTCGACCTCGACAGCGCTTTCAGAGCTGTCTTTAAGAAGTTGGAATGCATCATTCTTGATTCGCTTCAATTCAGATTTCGCCATTTTCTTCACATGGAACTTTTCTTGTAAAAGTTTTATGCGGCTCCAATGTAGAACCGCTTACCAATTCTTGACCTTCATCGTAGGAGTTTGATTGACAAATGTGGAGAACCATTCAAACTCTTCGGTTTTATCGTCATCTAGCCATGAGACAACTCCAGCCGAAGTCTTCCTTCTTCTTTTTTGGAAGGCCTTGATGATGATAACCGTTTCGCGACTTGTTTGGGTGAGGTGGGTTGTTGTCGCTCAAGGACTTCTTCATCGCCACCACCCGTATACTCAAAGTAATCACCGCTTTATGAGTCGGGGTGGTAACTCGGAATCGCCCCGAGGTTTATCGGAGAAGACCGAGGTGGAGGAGACTTTGTTGAGAAGAAGTTCGTGATGGAGGAGGCAGAGGTAGATTTACCGATCGCTTCGACGCTTAGGTATCCTTATCCTTATCATCGCCATCTCTTGGTCGCTTGGGTTGATCGGCCGATTCTTGCATGATGATCTGAGTTGAAAATCAAGTAGATTTTCAAAAATTTAGCTTCATCCGGCAACGCTCCGATCGCTTTGACATTTGTATCACAAGTTGAGCGATTAACTCATATCTGAGAGATCTTGGCCATTGTATTTTTAACCAATGCTACGATGTTAGGTGAGTTGTCCGAAAATATTTCTCTAGTCACACCGGGACAATGTCAAGAAGAAACTTGTGAGTATGATCTCACGCCTTTCCTTTGATTTTAGGAACGATATCCCGGTATGGTTAGTTGTATGTAACCTCATCACGCCTCGATGATTCTTCATGAACTTCTGAACAAATTCCCTTTCTTTCTCCATCTTGTCATGTTCGTCATACATATGTCTGTATGTGATCGAAGAAAGAAATTTAGCTTTTGATGAGCACGCTTTTTCCGACTTGTTTGAAACTTTGTGAATCCGTTAATGAGCTTGAGAAATCCAAGATCGAGGTGGTTTCTTCACAGATTTGGATGATGATTTTGTTGATCTTTTTGATGGTGGTGGTGATGAGTGAGAGGAAGAATCTGATGAGGAGGGGACATGAGGAGATTCGGGTCCTTTGGAGGTGCGTAGTATCCTCCTTGAACGAGTTGGACTGCCGAGAAGAAAGTCATCATAATCTTCTTCGCCATCAAGTCCAGCTTTAGCCTTTTCTTCCGGCTCCTTAGCTTCATCGCATTCTCTTCTCACCATATTCTTTTCGTTCCTCAATGTTAAGATCGAGACTCCTTCACAAGCGTTGTTGTTGCACAAGAGGTGGCACGCCTTTATCGGGTTGATTAACCGCATCGACTCGTGAAGAGTGGGAAGCACCACTTGATCCCCCGGGGCCACCCATTTGATCTTTTGCAAATTCTTCAGCTTTTTGAATTTGTCTAACTAATTTAAACTTCTTCCGTAGGATTGATCCAGCTTGCTCTTCTTCATCTTCGAGCTTTCATCATGAGACTCGAAGTACAGTCTTCTTCCTTTCCATGTTCGGCTATTGGACTTGTAGATTTAGTCATGGAGGAGGGATATGCTGCGCATTCAGAGAAGGTAATCTCTTCATCCGTGTCGACCTTCAGAGCCTCGCCCACAAGCTTGGCGGTTCGTTGGGAATGGGAATTGGGAGTAGCTTCCTTAGATGGAAAATCCTCCTTTGAAGGAGGTTCCTCTTGGGAACTTCTTTGACTCCAGACTTGCCGTACTTTCCCTTCTCTTTGGTTCTCCTGAGGTGTTCCTTAAGATTTTTCGAGATGACCAACTTTGCCTGTCCGACCGCTTCCAGATACCTTTGTACGCTTTGAGCTTCTCACATCTTCGCTAGAAGGAAATCCGTAGCACAAAGACCTTGTTTCTTTGTAGACGTTTCCTTGATTCTAACAGATAGAATGGGTTCCGCCACAACATGTCGTGATTGTGGGGTCATTGAGCCTCTTGGGAATGTTGAAGTCCAAGTGCTCTCTGGATCAACAATTTAGTATATCCGATGTAGGGAATCTTTGAGCCAAGTTTGTTGAGAAATGACATCATGTCATCCCAATCAGAGCTTCGATAGCTTATGTTTCTTGTTGACCAAAGCCTGCATTATTTGCAGCTCTATGAGCTTAGGGTGCTCATAGTCACCGCCACGCACTGCAAAACGACTTGGTGATGATCATGTAGAGTGTTCCGTGGTTGAGGAATACTCTTAAGCTCTACGTGAGAGTGCTTGGTGATTACTCCCTGAGCCTCGCCATAACCGATATTGATTAAGAATTGAGAGTGAGCTCTTCAGCAGAGTGCATATAGTTTGGTTGGATCGACATCAGAATTAGGAGAAACGTTCTTAAGTCTCAGAGTGTAATGGTGACTTGTTTGTGATTCAGAGTCACCGCCACAGCAGTTTGTCCTTTGACCCTTTCCATAGTGTTCCAGAACTGTTGGATGTAGATCTCGTGAACAGCTTGCAGAGTGTGAAAGCATGTTCGTATACGGATGAGTCCTCGTAATGTCAATAGCAATTAAACACGAAGATTCAGAGCAAGTGAGGTTGTCAAAGTCAACACGGAGATTATTCTTTCCTATCTTCATTGGATAGCCAAGGATAGATATCAGAATGAGAGAACTTCGTGTGCATCCATATTCATTTGTTCACCCATGTCGTGATCTCGAGATAACATTAGCCAAAAGAACCAACATATCGAAAGACATAATGTTAGTCAAGAGAAGGTCTTATTGTCTAGTAGTTAATGAGGTCAATGATTGTTGTACGAGTCCTAAGTCACTTGTATATTCAATAGTCCAATGACGCCGTGAAATGTTTCGTGAGTTAGTTAACTTTAAGTTTTAAAGTTTATTTTATCACTTATTGTTCACAACATATCAAACGATTTCATTTTATTAGTGACATTTTAGGATTCGTGATGATATGACGCATTTTTATAAGTTTGTGTACGTAACAATTCATAACGAAGGTATGATCACGCTTATGCGAGGATTGGGAAAGTTATGCGTAGAGGAATGATATATGCGAGCGAAACTTTCACGTAGGGTCGAATCTCTTACGCCAGTAAGAAGTGTTACGCGAAAAAATCTTATGCGAAAGCTTATGCGTAGGGCATATTAACCTTACGCCGTAAGGCTACTCGTAAGAGTTGACCTTACGAGAGGTCACTGCTTACGCATATCCTTCACAGGATAACGATAGTCCCATATGTAGAACCTTGCGCGAGACGCACGCTGTAAGACAAATCTTACGCGATAACAAGCTACGCGTAGGTGATCCTTATGCGTGAGATTAACAACAACCTTGATTCTGATATTACGGTTTCAAGCCCGAAACAAAGCATCATATATCATCAATGTTTAACACATAACATTCATTTTATGACGATCATAACACAATTGACAGCTAACAGCTATAAAGAGAAATCCTACGCAGTAGACTAAACCCTAATTCTACGCGTATGAAATCTAGCCATGGATTATGCACCAAAGTTTTTCTAGTATATCTTAGATGTTGTGAGATCATATTGACCAAGTTTTAACACTTAGTTTGCGGTGAATCAAAAATACCCAATTTTTAGAACATTAAACCCTAATACCTAATTCTGAATCAATTGAGGTTTCTAGGTGGTTATAAGGCATGGATATCATCAATTCATCATCACATAAGCATAACACAACAATCTTTTTGACCAAAACACTTCACATAATTGAAAATACCCACGACTCATAAACCCTAATTTTCAAGAATCATCAATTGTGATTCCGGGTGAGTTTTGATGATTAAACGGTATCATTGATGTGTTAGAAACGTTTTGACACAATTCTTTAACCATAAACATCCAATCTTAATCATGTGATCATATACTTATGCGAGACCACAAGAATCAGATTATACAAAGTTTTAACCGTTGATTTTGAAAGATTCAAAAACCATAGTTTAAAAACATGTTGTAAACGCAAAATCACTT
Source organism: Chrysanthemum makinoi (assembly GCA_910596185.1). Classification (NCBI taxonomy): domain Eukaryota; kingdom Viridiplantae; phylum Streptophyta; class Magnoliopsida; order Asterales; family Asteraceae; genus Chrysanthemum; species Chrysanthemum makinoi. Next base: position 111,848,022 of record OU343223.1, read on the forward strand.
ACAAAATGATGATCCAAACACGGATTTTGAGTGAATGGCGCGTGAGGATGGTTTTAGGTATTTAGTAGTTAATGAGAAGTGAAAGTTAGGTGGAGGATATTTTTATTCAAAAATATTTTTAAGGTTTTGACAGTTTTGGTCCCTCCACCTTTTCCATTTTCATCCAAAGCCTTTTAACTTCCATTTTTTGTTACCAAATGAAGATTTTAAGAAAGAAATCTTGACACTCCCTCGACTTGAGAAAATAATGAAAGGTTATAAATTAAAGTTCGAGGAGAGTCTTTGAACCAGAAAATGTACCACCATTTGTAAAAGAATCAACCGAGTTGTGATAACATGCAAGTACACAGATATTTTGAAACAGTTAAGGATTATTTTTTCCCCAACACTTGATCGGAAAAAAATACTGAATTTTGTAAGATAAAAGTGTTGACGGAAGAAATGTACTTGCAATGTTGAAAGAAAAATAGATTAGAAGAATATTTTTGTTGTTTTTATCAGGTTTTATAATTTTGTATTTTGTTTTTTGAAAAGCTATATACAAAAGATGTTTTGGTGTTTTTGACGTTTTAAGATGTTTTAGGAGGTCATCCACCTTCGAAGTCAAACACCTCATACCAATCTCGTGGACCAACTCATTAAACCTAGCGGGAGGCAAGGCTTTGGTGAGAAGATCTCACCGGTATTCAAGATCCACAAATATAATTCAACACTGCTCCACGTGATCCTTGATGAAATGATATCAAGATCGATGTGCTTTGATTTCGAGTGCTTGAACTGAGTTGCACGAGATTGCAATTGCACTGATTGTCGCAATACATCGGATTCACAAACACGAACCATAGTCTTTGAGTTGTGTTCTCATCCAAATGACTTGAGCACAAATGCGGACATGGCTACATATTCTCGCTTCGATGATGACACGATGTACAATCGCTTCTTCGATTGCCAAGACACCGCTATCACCAAGAAATTGTAAAGTTCTCAAGTGCTTTTCCGTGAGTCTAAGCATCCCGCTGCGGGTCAGAGATCCAAAAAGCGATTAGTTCAAAACTAATCCTTCGGATACCAAATTCCCAAGTTAATGGTTCCCTTTATGTATCGGAGGATTCTTTTAGCCTCATAGAGGTGGGTTTCAGTTGGTCGCGACTGATAACGGGAGCATAGATAAACGGCAAAGACAATATCGTGCCCGGCTAGTTAGATATACATGAGAGACCCAATAATCCGCGGTATTTTGTAGGGTCCACCAATTTCCCATGTAAATCATCTAACTTCTTGGTATGAGCCGGTGTGGCATAGGTGTGTTTTCATTCCAAATTTGTTTAACAATTCAAGGGCATATTTGACCGACTCAAATAATACCAGGGTGATTGATGAACAAAACCGAGAAAGAATGTGATTTCACCCATCATGGACATTTCAAAATTTTTCTTCATTAGTTTTGCAAAAGCGATTGAAAACTTTTATGTGTAGACCCAAAAATGATGTCATCCACGTAAATTTGAACAATTAAGATATGTTCCCGTGATATTGTATAAAAAGAGTTGGGTCAACCGAACCTTTGGTGAAATTATTAGCAATGAGGAAAGATGATAGCTTATCGTACCATGCCCGAGGAGCTTGTTTGAGACCATACGAGCTTTGTTCGGCTTTGTATACATTGAACTCAGATCAACTAATCCATCCGGTTGCGACATAAACCGCTTTAAGTTGTCCATTGAGAAACGCGCTTTTGACATCCATCCGATAGACCGTTATATTCATATGAGTGAATGCTAGAAATATCCAAACGACCTCAAGACGACGCAAGCAAAAGATTCTTCAAATCTAATCTCCTCTTCCCGACGATAACCCCAATTCACCGTGACTTGTTTCTGATCTTCCCTTCAAAGATCCAATTTGTTTTTACAAATCCATTTGAGACCAATGACGTAGACCCTTGTTGGTCTTTCAACCAGCCCCATACTTCAATAATACTTGAATTGGTTGAGTTCTTCTGCATGGATTCAATCCAGTTGTCTTTTGTCATTGCGCTTTGATGTTTTAGGTTCATTGGTGACAAAGTGAGTGCATAAATGCATGTTCACCACCGTGAGTAATTGTCTCGAAATCCGGGTTGATTCGGGTTGCCAATAATGTTTTCCAGGATGGTCTTTCGTCCCATCATGTGTGGAGGGTTGATGTTGGTATACATTGTGCAGATTCTGAGGATTCAAATGGTTTATGGAAGATTCCGCGACATCCGTGCAGCACCATTAGCAAACGGGTTGAAGAACGATTTGGATCAAAATCAGCGGGGTACTCTTCATCTCATATCATCACTCGGTTCATCATTGTTGGAAGCGGTGTGTTCAACCGCTGTGTTGGAGTCAACTGGTAGGTGCTTCTTCAACAGAGTTGTTGTACAGGTGTATCGTATAGGAATATTATCGTGTTGTGCAAGCGGAAACAGCGGATACACTGAGCACGCTCATCAATATCGCCACGAACGTACGGAGCAAATAACCTTTCCATTTGGTGACGAAAGTCGAGGCTTTCAAACTGATGATGGGGTTTGAGGGAAGTTTAAGCGGTTTTGACCGGTTCTAAGTTATACTCGGGTTATGAAGAAGTTTCGTAATCAGCCCAAACTGAGAATCGTTTTAGCAGATTTAAAATTTTGATGAAGTCTACCTTTCTAACTTTGAAGGTTTCAGATAGCCGGAATTTGTAGATGAAAGAAACCATACAAAGAAAATCGACTAATTAGGAAGATCCGTTCGAGGGTAACGTGCCGAAATCAACAAGATTCCTCACGATTTGAGTAACTTCACACAAGATCACCCGTGAAATTGAGACGATAATACCAAAGTGAGATGTTTGAGCCACATATCGCCTTATTTCTTCCCTTAATTGAAGGAATTCAAGAAGGCATTGGTTTTAAAGAAGCATGAAGAACAAGGAAGCAATGACCACCTACACTCTCTCCCCATGTTTTCAATGATTCGAATCATACACCACGTAAGTTGATGATGAATTCAAACCATGTAAAAGGAGACAAAGAAAACCATGTATGTCCAATTGATCTACAAGTGTGAAGTACCAAAATATACGAGAGAGTCAATCGATAAAACTTCTCGTGGATATTGTTGATCATCAACCGTGACATTGTTGTAGGAAACACTTTGATCTGGTAGAAGATTCTTGTTGTTGTAGATTCATATCGAAATTAGTAAGGTGCCTGATTTATTCTACATATTAAGCTACTACGACTTTTGGCATAATCTTTAAACTGAGGAGCAAGCAATGTTTCTAATTCATGACGATTAAGTACAGGGAAATGTACCGATGGATCATTAAATTTTAGACGGTGAGAAACGGGTCCTACGCCAGAGTAAAGAGAAGCCATAGTCATTGTACCCGCATAGAAAGATAGAAGGGGGGCAAGGAAGAGAAGGACATGGATCCCCAAGTGTAACTGGGTTCCAGGTGTTAGAGGCATAAAGATGTAGTGTCAATTATCTCTTGACACTGAACATGCTATTTTGATGATTTCCTTTCCTCTTACCTGATGGATGAAGAGGGTATCACACTTGTTTTGGTGCAACTACTTAGTATCTTGCCTGTAGGAATCCACCTAAGACCAGCAGTTTTGAAAACTCTACCCGTTGGTATCCATCTAAGGTTAGATCTAAGGGATGTGGAAACTTCTTTTGGGAAGAGTCACTCCCTATATGGATCCACCTATTAGGTTTCTCGATTTACACATTTAGATCAACGAGTTTATTTCTAACTGTTTTTTGAGTTAACTTAGGTTTTGGTTTGCTACTACAGTGTAGTGCAGAATACACTGAAGGTGATACTACTAGGTCGTAACCTAAGATTCCATCCTTTGTAGTAGTGCCCTTTTCCTAGCCTTTTCTAGGTCGGTAGTTCTTGTATGCTGCCATTTGAATCATATGAATTTTACGCTTAATGCTCGGTTTGACACGTTGTTCGAACAAATCCTAGATTGGCCGCATGTTCAACTTGTACGTATAACGTAAAACAGTTTAATGAACATGTTTAATAGAAACAAACATTATTGTTGTAACCTGGAATGTGGAGGACCTGGTTTTTGACAAATGATTATTCTCAACAACTTGGGAGGGAAACCGTGGTTTTGAAGATTTAGAACGTCAATTTAAAAGCGCTTGGTTGTCTAACTACTGATTGATTTCTCGATTAGTTAGAAGATTTCCAAGATTGTTGGTTTTGTAAACTTAGTATCCACACTCTTGCCGCTTAATCTTCTCAGTTCATTTTGTAAAGCAACATGTGCAAGCCCCTTTGCTTGAATTTGAGCCTTTAAATGCTCATTTTCTTTTACTAATAAATCCAACAATTACTTTGTTCATTTGAATACTGACCCAGTGTTCTAAGAAAAAGATTTGTTTTGTAGTTTAAGTTCTAGAGATGTGCCTCTAGTTTTGAAAAATCTTTACGAAACTTGGCAATGGTCTTTTTGAGAAGAATGTTTTCAGATTCAAGAGTTTGATTTGACGCTTCAGTTGAATTGTTAACAAGTAAGGGCTCAGACATGAGAAAGTTGTCCGACATTGTGCAACATAATGGGTCAACCTCTCCTTCATTAATCAACGTGTTGCTCGGTTTGTATCGATTTGCAGTGTAATATGATCAACAAAGATTGTACCTCACCATCCGCTCTGTGGTCAGCACAGGTGTGTAAGATATCTTCCTCAACCATTTGTTCTTCACAGCTTAGGCTCCTGTCGAGTTAAGTATGATATCTTTCCGTGTCCGTCCGCCATGTTGCTTTTCCAATGCTACAACCTCATTGTCCGTGATTACCGGATGATGCGCAGACTACAAATTCTCAACGTCCATTTGAGCATTCCTTTCATGTACAAAGAACTCAAAACCTTGTAACGACACGGATATTGGGAATTAGATGCTGTCGATGCTTGAATGCCGTGAGATATAGCGCAAGAATCCTTCTGCAATGCCACAAATGGATCTTTATGATCGAATCCATTTCACTCCCCTGCAGAAGAATCAAAGAGTAGAAGGTAAAAAGTCGATATATGGCACATATAGTGAATTTCAGTTTCCCTCCAAAAATAATTTTGAAAAATTTTGACTCTCAAAATTTGAAATTCAATATAAAATCCAATTCTAAGGTTGAAAGAAAAATTTGAGTTATGACAATTTTGACGCCAAATTTACCTGTAAAATTTGAATTTGGGCCCAAAAATTTGAATTTTGACCAAAATTTTCACAGTTAAACCAAAATTTGAATCTCGCGTAAAAATTGAACGTTTAGTCTCCTCGAAAAATTAAATTTTACTCAAATTTTCCCGCCACACATAAAGTTTCAAACTTTTTGCCAAAAACTTAAACTTTAACACCCAATAACCTTTAAAGTACAAGAATCTTGGATTGAAAAAAAAATTTTTTAAGTTTGAGAAAGGTTAAAAACGTGAACTTTACGAGTAGACAAAAACAAACCGCCACCAACTAGATGGCGATTGATACCATCAGGTCACTAGTTTACAACACGCTTATAGAAAGGAGATGAGCGATTGAACAGTATCAAACACATACACACACAATATATACCATGTAAGAAGAGAGTGTATGAAAGAAAAGAACTGAACAACCAACCTTCAAATGAAGGCTATAAGAGGATGAGTGAGGTTAAACACCCTAGCCCTTCCTATCCTTATATCGCCTACGTTTTACAAATTTCTACATAAGCTTGACTCTTAAACAAACATAAAGCGCCATAATAGTTTTACCTATTACATACAAATATAAATACTTGAAATAATCTTGCAGAGTGATCCCAATGTGACCGCTTATCCGAGTGTTGATAATAGGCCCAATTCTAGCGTGTATTTAGTGGACTTGGGCTAATATCTATACGCTATCAAGTCCCCCAATCTAGTATTATATTATGTGCTAATGATGTAATGCTAGACTAATAATAAAGATTATCATGTCATCTCTGTTGGCTTCCATGCCAGGCCTGGCTTGTAATTAATGCATATGCAAGTTGTACCACCTAGATTATGTTGAGTCGTTTCAGATGAACCAATATTAAATGTTTGTGTAGGAGATACAAAGAGAATCATTTGTAATGATTTAAATTTGGTCAACTTGGCGCTTAGGAGGCGTGCAAACCTGTCCCTTCGAATGTACTCGACGTCATCATGATGTCACTGTACGCGCGTATCTTAGACATGAATTTGTTGCCCCAATCGGTTGTTTCCAAGGATGGTGATAAAGGCGAGGTGCAATTTTCCATTTTAGTTTACGTGTTTTATTATTTATGTAACTTTTATGTTTTTAATTTCGTACATTTTACGTTTTTAATTTATGTAATGTTTTTATGAATTTAATAAATAAAAGTTTTAGTTTTAAATAAATAAAAAAAATGTGTTGAAAGGTGAAATGGTGTGAGATGCTTGTGACGCTTAGATGGAAGATGAAGTGGTGTGAAGGTTGAGAGTAGCTTAATAACTATAATCTATACTACTTATAATGCATTTAGACACTTCCCTCTTATTATTTTTTTAAGATTTTCTAAAATAAATTTTTAAGCAATAAAAAATAAAAAAACATCATTTACAAGTATTTAAAGCACAAATTAAACTAAAAAAATGACTATTCAACACATCCAATTAATACACTATTTAAATCACCCCTTCAATAAAATATTAAATATACAACCATTTAACCACAATTTACTACTACAAGCACTAAAAAATAAATCTGAAAAAACTAAAAAGATCTCAGAAAACATAAATACATCGGTCCAAATCGAAAACGTAAATCCACGCCCTTCAGTCACATGTTATTATCCTCAAGCATATGGTTAAATTAATGATTATCTCCGTTGTAAAATTTCCTCATCAATGATGTTCAGCTAACACATGAAAATCAAACAACAAATTCAATTACAAAGAAGCTTAATCAAACAACAAACAAAGCATTTTATGGCTCTTAAAATTTGACCAGACTACCCTCGAAAACCATCACAATCTCCGGAGTGTTGACTGTTGCATCTTATTTTAGGAGACATAAGGTAGGTTGGAGAAGATGAGAAGTTAGTGGTTACTGTATTCGGTTATCATAAGAGATGAAAGGGATTTTTCTTAGGTTGCGTGTTGGAGAATGGGATGTGTGTGAAAGATGCGTTTGGTTGGTAGATGAAAATGAGATGAGATGTTATCTTGTGGATGCGTATTTTTTTATGAGTGTATTTTAGGGTCAGGATAATTAGGAAGGGAGCTCTATAATAATAAGAGTAACATGGATTAGGGTATTAGATTTTTGGATTTGGGCTTTATCGATATGTCTTGGACTCATATTGGTTATATCCTACTACGTATTTTTTTTGGTTGTGTTCTTCTAATCCGAAATTTTGGTGGATAATATATGTTTGGGCTTAATTTGGTTATTAAGTTGGTTGTTAAATACTAATTTGTGGTATACTTATTGAACATGCGTATATTTGGGCCTTCTAATTTTTACGAGGTTGATTATTTCACATGGTTAAATTTTGTACGTTAACAAAAATGTGACTACGAGGATTATGTGTTTATATCTTATTTGAGCTTGAAGTGCTGTTTCACGGGTGGGAGTACTTAGCATCTCAAAGTCTAGGGGTTGGTTGTATGCATGTCTTTGGAAAAAGTGATTTCCTTTTAGAGTGGGTGGCGGATGAAATATTAGGGTTGTAGTAAATGAGAAAAATTAGAGTTATGTGATCCATTTATACCACATTAGTTATGTTAATTGTATGAGTCGGTTATTATCTCATATACATTAGCTCTCCCTGAAAAGGAGGTGATCCAGCCGCACCTTCCAGTCCGGCTACTAGGGGTGTTCACGGGGCGGTTCGGTTCGGTTAGTTGGAAGATTTTAACTATCCATCGCGGGGCGGGTAATTCATTTTACTACTCGAAACCGAACCCTACTAAGCGGGTAACCAGACTTGCGGGTATCCAAAATGAGCGGTTACCTGCGGTTCGGGTCACGGTTAACCATTCTAGATGTTTAATCGAGTTTGTCCCTATGAACAATTACATGATCTAAAACGTAAAATGTCATTCTAGTAAAATTAAATAGCATTAAATAGATTAAAGTCATATTAAAGTTGTTTCATCACAATAGTTACATTTAAATAAACATATGTATCATATTAACATAAGTATTTATTCAAAGTTTACATATGTAAAGATCACGTTAATCAATTTCAAACATATATGTTTAGTAAATGTTTACACTGTGATTAAAAAGTCGTTATACAATAAAAGCAATTCAATAATAAAATCAATACATGTGCAATTATTTAATATTTTGCTAAAAACCTTCATGTGTATTATATACGGTTAGGTTCGGTTAACCGCGAATATCTAAAAATAAAAACCGAAACCGAACCGTGATAAGCGGGTTTTTTCGTTTTCGGTTTATTTCGTTTCGATTATTTCGGTTTCGGGTTTTTTCGGTTTCGGATTGAGCGGTTTGGCTCGGTTTGTCGGTTTCTCGGGTTTTTTGAACACCCCTTACGGCTACCTTGTTACGACTTCACTCCAGTCACTAGCCCTGCCTTCGTTTGGGTCGTATGTTTAGGTTTTGGGCCCAGCCGAATTACATAAGACGAAGTGAAGTTGAGCTAAAATTTGGCTTCGTTTTTTTTTTTTTTTTTTTTTTTTTTTTATGGTTTTTGTGTAGTTATTTGGAATCATCACACTTTTTGAAGGGACGTATATTCGAAAGCTTGCTATAGGTTTATGGTGTAGTTATTAAGCTATGTTTATAATGGACTCTCACTTAATGCCCAATGCATTTATACTACACTTATAATTAATGTTATTCTTAAAATACCCATTATTTAAAAATAAAATTATTATACCACATTGTACAAACCAATCAAGCTAATAAATATTTTATAAAAACTTTGACCTATGCTAACTAGCGAGTAACTTTCAACGTCAATAATCACAACTTTGTAATATTCCTTACTACCGTTTTCGTATCGCTAGTGCATCATGATGCACGAGTAATCTACTATTTTTGTATGAGATAGTGTGCGATAAATTTATTCTTAAAATTCTCTCAATACGTAACGTTATTATCACGAAAAACTTCTAATCGAATAATAGATTATCGAGGCTAAAGAGAAAAAAAAGAAAAAGAAAAGAAAGGGTTAAAAAGCAAATATAGGAAAGATAGTCTCTATCTATAAATCTATATATAATGCGGATCGGCCCCAATTTTGAAACTAGTTTGGAAGCATGGAGATACGGAGGAACGTGTAAGCAATTTGATCTTTTTGTTTATTTGATAGTAATAAATTGTTATTATTACATGCAAACTAATTGATCATTGTTAATAATGGTGAACGAACAGGGAGCCGTCCGATTTCGACAATACGCCTATCTATGTTATTCCTAAGGATAGTGATGACATCGAATATGAAAATCGTGTTAGTGAACTACTAGCCCAGAATCAAACCCGCGAACATAGATATGAGGGTGTAAGTTTTTATTTTATTTTATTAGCTCATCATTAATACTAAAATAATCAGGTGTTTTTTTAGCAAACCAATCTGAGCGCTATTTCTTTTTCTGTAATAAGGTTTTTGAGTAACTTAAAGCAAATTGACTGAAAATATCAAGCTAATTTAATTTATATAAAAACTATAGAGTAATGGCGCGAAGTTATGGTAATGTTATGGTGCTATGTATGTTATTGCATGTTTGTTTCCATGATTTTCTAAGCCTTACTTTGCTTGCTCAGATCCTTGAAGACCTTTCCGTCCTTGGAAGCAAGACGTATGAAAATTCAAAGAAATTAAATAAGCTCATTAGGCAAGCAACTGATCTCAAGAACCATTTGGAGACACACATGGATCACAACAACCCGGATTTCGAAATATTATTGTGTACTCTTAAAAAAGTCATTCGCCTTGTTACTAGCTACCAAAAGGACATCAGCGATCGGCCTTTTGACTGGGTAAGGTATGTGTTTCATGCCCTTTATATCTACAACATTTTACATAATCCATTTGTTTGTGATTCGCTTTGTTATTTTGGTGACCAGGAAGCGTTTTCTCCCATCAAAATTCAGGGGTTGGAAGCTTTCTTATCCGAATGTAAGAGTATTTCATTAGCTATTCTTTTACATACTTTGCTATGTTTTCCATCAGCATTGTCGCCTTAAAAGAAAAATGTCTTGATACCATAACGATTGATGTTCTAATTGACGTCACAATAACGTACTTATGAATGTATTTCAGGAGGAACGGGTTTTTCTCTTCGGTAAAAAACCAAAAATGATATATGATCCGGTACATACATACTCTCATCTATTCAGTGCCGCGTTTTGTTTTTCATATATTTTGATGGTTACAGTTTCTTGAATTTGGTTAGTGTTAGACATTTGCCCTGAAAATTGTGGTCCCTTCTTTGTATGGTTACAGTTCGATCCTCGATATGGTTAATAAATTCATTCATACTAAGTGTGAAATAAATTATCAGATTTTTAAATTTGACCTCTATATGATCAGAGTTTCAACTCTGTAAATAAGAAATAGATTACCATATTAAGAAGTCATTGTTAAAATAAATGAAAGCTTTAGAAATCATTGTTATTGTTTGTTTCATTTGTCACTAGACATTGCAAGCACAAGGATATTATATGCTTTTGGAATGTCTGATTTCCTACCTCCTAATGACAATATATACCCCATCTTATCTGATGTTTATCTGATAATTTTTATCAGTTGGACAACGATGATTCTTGAGACTGTGAATGGAAGTATGACTGTGGAGGGACCTCTAAAGGACCCACTTTGTTCTAGACTTTCTATTTCCAATCTGGCCACCCCCGGCCACTTGGTAGCCCACAAATTAGGTATTCATTTATATTCTTCTGCTTGGCCGTTTGCATATTAATTTATGTTAATTGTGTTAAAATAACAAGTCAGCCAGTAAGCTCATCAGTTTGTCTTTGTTATTGGTATGGTATGCTTATATGAGTTAGCATTCCCTTTCATCAGATAGGTGTTGCTTTGCTGTAACTGAGGAGAGTTTCCCTAATGAAGAAGAGGAGAAAATCTGGCTGGAATTTAAGGAGTTTGATAAGGGGACTGTATGTATATTACATTTTTCATCTCTTTTTGTTTTGATGTTTATACACATATGAATTTATTTCATATGTTAAATTGGCAGCTCGACTCTGAAGTAACAAATCCCAAGTTTGAGTTTTATCATGGAGAGATAAGGTCAATTGGAGTTGATCATCCGATTGTTAGTGTGGTTGGTAACTTTGCCGTTCTTTGCCTTTAACAAGGCCTGTAAGAAGGTATGGTGCCTTCAGCAATGCCTTCAACTTTTTTTTCCTTCTTTTGATCTATAATAACTAGTTACAAACATATTTATATATGATAGCATGTTAAGAAGGGTGAAGACAACAACCTCCATGGTTTTGAATTTATGGAGTGCAAGTACTTGAAAGTGGGCGAGCGTTATCATTTCTACATAATTATAGAGGCCATCGAGGAAGGAAATCCCGGCACCTACATGGCTGAAGTTACTTGCAGTAGCATTAGCACTGCGAAATTACTGTGCAAGTTTTTTCTTACCGACTATAAACCATCCGGTATGTGATTATTTCTTGATTTGGTATTGACTGACCGAACAGATAACTAGAACTACCAGTAAGGAACCAAAATCTTAAATGGACTTCATTTTGGGTCTTTATATTACTTTAATGGGTTAAATTGGGCCATGTGTAATTTTCGCGCGGGTCTGAATTGGAATTGAACTTTATTAAAGAATGGGTTGAGATATTTCATATTTTCTTATATGAATTTATGATTATATCCGCATCTAACTTGTTTTTAGATATACATTTCTAAATCATTATTTTCTACATACAACAACAACAACAACAACAAACCCAATCCCGCCGAGGCAGGGTATGGGGGAGGTAGAATGTAGACAGATCCTACCTACCCGGGATAAACCCGGGAGTAAGGAGCACGCTTCCAATGAGACCTCGGCTTGCGACTCGTCTTGGGTGAGAAGAAGATAAGAGAGAAAAAAGGAAGCATAGAGACAGCAAACAGCGGTGAAAAGGGGAAGACCAAACACGCACAAGCGCAAAACACAAGCACAAAGCAACCGAAACAAAACAAGCGCAAAGGCGGGAAAACCTAAAGGCAAAAACAAAGGAAGGCAGAACAACCCACGGGACCTAAAGCAAGGGCAAAAAGGCAACCTAGGGGCAACAAAGAGAGCAAAGGCAAACACGCAATGGGCCTAAACTAAAGCAAAGGCAAAAAGGGCACCTAAGCAAGGCGTGAAGACGCCTAAAAAGCCTAACACCTAGCTTGAACTACATGAAACCTAACAAGAGCAAGGCAAAACACGCAAGGGGCCTAAACTAAGGAAAAGGCAAAAAAGGCACCTAGGCAAGGCGGAAGATGCCTAAAAAGCCTAACACCTAGCCTTGAACTACCCAAAATCCTAATTCTATCTCTCCGCATTATATCGAGGTCATGTCCTCGGACAAGCGACTCCTTCATGTCGAGCTTAAGTCTATCCTCCCACCTGAGATTGGGTCTACCCCTCCTTCCACACCATCAACTACTAAGCCGACTCTTCTAGCAGGTCTTGATTGTGGCCTCCTCGCACATGGCGAACCACCTTAGCCTTCCCTGCTCATCTTCTCGATAATATTCCCGACCTCAAGTTTTGCTCAGAGAACACCGTTAGGGATCATGTCAAGCAAGATTTTCCCACAAGTCCATCTTAACATTCTCAATTCCGCCACCTCTACTCTGTTAGAATGCGCCTTGGAGATGGGCCAACACTCGGACCCATCTGCATAAGCCGGTCTAATCGCCACCTTGTAAATTTTTCCTTTAACTTACAAGGGGCGTTCCTATCACAAAGGACTCCCGCGCCGCCCTCCATCTTGCCCATCCATTTCGAATCCGATGGGTCCGTCCTCGTCTATCCTCACGTCGTGAATCATCGATCCTAGATATCTAAAAGCCTCTTTAGGTGGTGGTAGGATCGATCACCGATCGGATATCCATATCTTCACGGTGCCTGACTTCGATCCTCCCAAACTCACATCTCGGATATTGGTCTTCTCTCTGTGACCGAAGACCCTTATCTTCAAGGGCCTCCCTCCATTGCTCGGTCTTGTTTAACCCTTCCGCCGTAGTGCCAACAGAACAATGTCGTCGGCGAAGATCATGCTCCACGGGATGCCCTCTTGAATCCTCTCAGATAACTCATCCAAGATCGCGAATAGGTAAGGACTAATGGCGATCCTTGGTGGGCCAACTTCCACAGGAAGAACTCGAGATCCCATTGTCGACCGATGCACCGGGTCTTAGCCCTTCGTACATATCCTAATGACTCTCGCGTTATCTCCTTGGTGTTCCCTTATCAATAAGAGATCTCGGATCATTTCGCGTGGGACACTATCATATGCCTTTTCGGTCAGAGAACGCCATATCACGGGTTCCTTTGTCTTTCGGTACTTCTCCATGAGACTTCTGAGGAGGTGGATAGCCTCGATCGATGACCTTCCTGGCATAAAACCAAATTGGTTCTCAGACACCCTTGTCTCCCTTCTCAACCTTCTCTCAATAACTCTCTCCCAAAGCTTCATGGTGTGGCTAAGGAGCTTCCTGGCATTATTTTCTACATCATTTGTTAAATTATAAATAATGTTGGCCGACCTGATCTGTCCCAATATTTAAAATAACACGGCCCGACTAAACCGCCTGTTTTGCTACTTCTATCTAAAACACATTTTTATACTCCCTATTGCATCTGCTACTACAAACATTAATGCGGCATATCTTGCAGTTTTAGTTTCTTCACGTATATTGAAGCAGTTAAACTTACGACCTAAATATGAGTTTCCGTTGGTAAAAGTTATAAATTTATACCACGGGCATGTGGTATATAAAATACTTAGCTGGATAATCATGTGTCAAAGGGGTTGCCTCTTGTTTAATCAAACTGAATACATATAACTATATATAAATATTACAGCGATTGCCTCGCCCTACACGCTTATTTTACCACCTTCAATAATTCCCTCAACTAATAGCATTTTGTTTTTCCTTAAAAGCAATATAATTTTATTTTTGGTTTCATGTGATTGAATTCTTTATTGTTTAACCAGGTATAAAAGCAATGGCGATATCTTACTTTTATTGCACGGAATCTATCATAAAGCTGTGGATGGTTAGTCGCTCTTCCTTGTATCAAATAATTGCTACATCCCTCTTTTCTTTACCAAAACTTTCATGTGGATAAAATGAGAATCACAATGCTTGCTATTTTTATCCACCTTTTATAACTAATGGAAGGTTAATCAAAGGTTTTTCATTAAAAATACCTTAGAATAAGCGCTTTTGCACCTTAATTTGGACTAGTTTTTTGTTACTTTATTTATTTATTTTTATTTTTTTTGTAACAATCGGATTTGTTTGCAGATCTTTATAAAGAGAAACGGGCCAAGTTGAAAGATCTATGTAAACACACGAATGGTTTATATTCTCCCTCTGTTGTGTTTATATTGTGATATTGTAACTTACTTCTTTAAACATATTATTCCTAGGCTTTTGGGTTAGGCATATATGAACTAACCAAGTTTTAGTCCTTGGTGCCAACTGTCCTGATCTTTTAATGGGGAATGGGTTTCTCACTTTATCCATATCATTTTGGTTGCACAGCTATTGAACGACCCAACGCTGTGGTTGAGCTTCATCGCCTTAAAAAGCTCCATGCTAAACTTCAAGAAGGTTAGTGGTGTTCGACATCACCTGTCAACTTATGACTCATAAGGAAAAATTTTATGACCTTTCAAATGGAGGAACGGATCTTGTCAATTATAATTGTTTTTTAGTGTATCCTTAGTGTACCATCCTTTTAGATAAGAGCTAAAATGTTTTGTTTATACAACAGTTCTTCTCGTAAGATGTGCTTCTGCTCGGCTGCGCTGTCCACCAGACTTTGATAGAATGATTAATCCAGGTTAACCAACTTAAGCTTATCCTGAGTTTATTTATCGCTACCTTTTAATTTTTGTTATTTTTACTATTCTCTATAGATAGATGGTATGTAGAGATGGCAATCTCGACCCATTTATTCTTGAATAGGTTGTTTTACGTTATGCGTCATCCCAATCAATAAACTAGCTGACTATGATACCTATAAGATGGATCAAAAGTTGCCCAAAGTGTTGATAGAAAATTTAGAATATAGTTTTTGTGTCAACTCAACAAGACCCAAGTACTCAACCCAAACCAAAAGTCCAGCCCATTTTGCCATCTCTACGGTCCACTTTCTTTCCTTTAAAATTATCCGTCTTGATAATGTATGTTCTAATTCAAGTAAATAATACAATTTTCCTGCAGATGGTTGGTGTGATCCCGGTGATCATCATGGTAGTGGGATGGTGCTTAGGGCCAAGGGTACTAGCTGTAGTGGTTATGACTACTACAATCCATATATAGACGGATGAGGTAAGTTATTTGTTTACGATATATGTTGAGTAATGTATGTTAAGGGGCTGTTTATCATGAATCTTGATAATAGTTTATGATTTTACTTTTATGGCTGTATTTTACAAACTTTAATGGGTTCATACATGCAACAATATTTGGAGGATCACATGCAAAACATTATAGAACAATTATAAATTACATGTAAATTTGAAGAGCCAAATGTTCACACCCTGCATTGCCTAATAGATGGGTTATAACCATTGGATATATGTTATGGCTGCTTATCAGTGAAAGTATGTGTTTTTTTGATAACCCTAGATGTGTTATAAGCCTCAGAAAATACAACTTCAGTTCTCATACTTTAGTCATCCTTGCACATTATCTTAAGGCAGCAATAAAAAGTAGTTTGTCCAGCTTTGGTCCCTTGACTTAAATTCAGAATACATATTATATATATAATATTCTAGATAATATAAAAACCGATATCTCACCGCGATAACCGCTATTTCAAATCTCGGTCCTTGAACGATATTTGAAATTGGACCGAGATAACTACATAGATGACGTTAGATGTATTTCAGTCTCTGACCCGAAGCAAAGGAAGCTGATGCAGGGAAAGAAACTACATGCTTGTAAAGAGCACAAGAAAACTTTCAAAGTTGTAATCTTGGTGTGTTGTATAAATTGACATGTAGGTATTTGGTCGATCTGATCCAGAGGACGATTTCTTTAGCAGGATGCAACGTAGGACCAAGAGAGCCACTTGCATGGGTTACGATGGGGTTAGTTTCCACTTTCCAGGATGGGATGTCCTTAACTTTGTGATCTATGTACGTGGTCTGTGTTGGTTTAAGATACGAGTTGAGAGCAGTAGTTAATAAATCATCTCAAGTGTATAGATAATGTTTCTCGTTTGTGGTACTTTACAACAAAAGCTGGTGGTAACACTGTTTTAACTAATGAAGGAATGATTAGTTATGTACTGCAACCACGTTTCAATGATGAAATTTGAAGATATATTGGCATAATGTCGTGTGTTGTGTCTATTATATTTTCTGTTTGCAACGCGTAATGCTGGTACTCTTCTGCTAAAAATACTTGGGTTTAATTGATATTGTGCCGATAGTAAATTATCCATCAATTTGAAGAACATTATCATAACACATTCAGCAAGTTTTCAAAGTAGAACTCGATTAATAAGCAAAACCTATTAATCAAAACTTTCTGACCGTTTAAGCCTATCCATATATTTCAATCTTTTTATAAATAACTATTAATCCTTCTATATTTCTAACCACTCGGGGTGACTTAGTGGCAAAAAGAGGCTTTTGACTATCACTTTAAGATGTGTGAGGTTTCAAGTTCAATTCTTGTTAGGTGCAAACAACCTTAAAGTGGCCACGCCAACCACCTGAAAAAGAAGGGCTTTACCCGGTTTGAGTTTGTGTGGCCATGGGTTCAAACTCGTGGATTAGTCGGCCGAGAAAAGTCGGAACCCATAGTTAACCAAAAAACATCAAAATTGTATATTTCTCCGGTATAAAAGTATGTTGTTATTGGTATCTTCTTTACCCTTAGGGATTAAACCTTTTTTAAAGGTACGTTGTTCTTGGTATATTTTTTACCTATTAAATTATAACGCGTCTGTGAGACTTAAGACAAAATTACTACACTTACCTATACTGAAATACAAGTAGGTTGTGGCATAATGACTAATGAGGCGTCTATTGCCTTTTAAAAGCCTATAATCCGTAAACATAAGCAAAAGTTTATATCTAGTTCTATTAATTTGATCTGAAATATATAAGCTGCTACCTTAAATATTAATAATCCATCTAATGAACAACTCATTGTTTTGAAATGCATCATTTTATTAAAAAGCACAGCTAGAAACATCCATCACACCTACGCCAAACAAATGTGAAATCAGAGTTAAAAAATGGAGCCATAAACAAATTTCAAATACAAAACTTGACACCCAAATGACATTTGACGGAGTAATTAATGAATTCCCATTTTAACCCATGCCCTAAAGTCACCCCTGTTGGCCAACCCAACCGCCTACTCTGCCACCTCTATTTATAACTATTTATTCATCTTCCATTACCCTCAAATACTTCACCATCTCCATAACCTTGCTATCTCTCATATCCACTCAGAATTCTCAAGCTTTGCCGCTAAAGATAAACTGATTTGAGATATTAGTAGATACAGCAATTATCACCCCTTCCAATGTAAAGACAACATTCATATTGTCGCAACTACTCGTTTTAGATCTCAAAAGACGTTGAGCAGAGATAAAGAGTGGCAAAGAAAAAAAACTCAGTGCACCGAGTCATGCAAAGATTGTAAGATTATCATTGAGCTTATTCAATTACTCGTAATAAAAAGTAAGCTCATTATACAAAATTCCCAGGAAAAATCAACAAACGAACAACTGAAAACACTGTCTAATGATAAAATTATCTTTCATTTAACATGTAGAATGCAGTTTAGTGAATGAAACTGAGGACAAGATAATCTACCTAGCTAGCTGTTGACCGCATATTAGTCCAAGGAAACTTGGATGTTGCAGCGGTGCCACCACTTCCCCGAGGGCGATCTGCCGGTACATGCCTGACCCTGCCACCATATCCGGTTGGCTTCTTAACCCCACTTCCATCAAGCCAATGTGTCTTGGTTGTTTCATCACCTGCTTCCACAATGGTGGACTTGGATTGCTTGCTCATGCTCTTTTTGTCTTGTTGAATCACACGAATTGGGTACAAATCTGGATTTATCGAAAGAGGAGTTGTTAAAGTAACATATGCCTTTTTGTAATCAGGTTTTGCAATCAAAAGTCCACCTCTCTTCTTCCTTTTCCCATCCATGTTAAGGGTTCTAACATCGTCCACTTCAAACCCATATAGTGACTCCAAAACCCTTTTGATTTCAATCTACTTAATATTTAAACAAAAATATTAGCTAGATCAAACATACAACAAAAATATGAAGAAACTTTGAGGGTTGTGTACCTTTGAAGCAGAAGGGATGGTTTTGAGGGCGATTTCAGTTATGTTAGAGAAACAAGTGGGCATCAGAAGTTTGATTGGTATATTAGCAAAGTTGACTACCCTTCTTCCCAATCTACTCCCCATGTTTTAAGCTGGAACACCTACAAATCTGGCGAAGCTGAGAACCCTAGATGAAGAAATGGTGACCAAATGGGTGCATTGGGCCACATTGGATGTCGGTTTAGAAAAGGTTACAATCCAAATGGCCTGGTCAAATGGCCAATACTTTTAAGTTTTAAACAGTTTAAAAGGGATAATGGGTCAAACAGGCCGGGTCTCATTGCCCTTTGGCTCTAAATTGTCTGATGTTTTAAAATCTTTTATAAATCTATATTACTTATAGAGTTAACTACATTTTTGGTTCTTGTGGTTGTACCTGGATTTCACTTTTGGTCCATTTGTTCAAAAAGTTGCGATTTTAGTCCAAAATGCATAGTTTGGTTCCACTTTCAGTCCAATTCCGTTGCTTCCGTCAAATATAGTCGTTAGCACCTATATGAATTAGTAAAGTGAGGGTAATTTGGTCTTTCTATGTTATTTTTTATTAGTTTTTTTTTTGTTAACTTAAAAACCCTCCCCTATATAATACATAACACTAAAGAAATTATCCCCATTTAAACACACACCAACACCAAAAACGTATCCCATGCTTAGATGCAGAGAGTGCAACTCAGTAGGAGTAATCCGTACTTCATGGACGCCATTCAACCCAGGAAGACGTTTTTGGTGTTGTTCTAAAAGGGTGAGCAATGAATCCTTTATTTTTTGCACATTTTTTCAATTTGACCTAATTTTGCAATTGCAATTTGTTTATGTATCAAATCATGGGTTTACTGATTGGTATGATCCACCGATGTGTCAACGTTCTACGGCATTGATTCACGGGTTATTAAGATCAATTAATCAGTTACAAGGTGTTGTTGCTCAAAATCGTGTTGAATCAAGAAGGTTGAAGCTGTTGTGATTGTTTAGTTGCCAATTAAACTGTTATCTTGTTAAATGATGTTAGGGATCAGTTAGTTGGAAATGTAATGGTAGTCTGTTGACTTTAAAAGTCTTTTGACTTTTCACTTTTGAATGTAATGGTACTGTGTTTTGGTTGGTGTATTTACTCAATGGTAGCTGTTAGTTGGGAATGTGATGTTAATGTAATGGCAGTGTATTTAGTTAATGGTAAATGCTACCTGTTTTGGTTGGTGAAGTAATGGCAGTGTGTTTGTATTGAATTATGTTAGTTACATTTGACATACCAAAAGAACAAAAGTCATGCAGACTTGTGAACACCAACATAACAAAGTTTACATACCAAATTCTTACTAGTTGACATACCAAAGTCAAACAAACAAAGTCTTACATAGTTGACAGACCAATAAAGTCTTAGATAACCAAGTCTTACATAACAAAGTCTGAAACAAAGTACCCTAATAAAGTTTGACAAACCAGAGTCAAAGATAACAAAGTTAC
The DNA here is from genome assembly GCA_910596185.1 of Chrysanthemum makinoi. Lineage (NCBI taxonomy): Eukaryota > Viridiplantae > Streptophyta > Magnoliopsida > Asterales > Asteraceae > Chrysanthemum > Chrysanthemum makinoi. The sequence goes on from OU343223.1 coordinate 111,868,068, forward strand.
CAATATTCATTGACACAAAACACAAAAGTCAAACATACCAATGTCTGAAACATACAAAAGGTCAAAAATACCATTTTAAGTTTTTTTTTCTTGGTGATTTCCTGGTTGCAGTAGGCCTAATAGTTGGTGCAGATGGCCTTGCAAGATTCTTTATGGGTGATTTCCTGCTTGCAGAAGTTTTTGTCATTCTCGGCCTAACAAATGGTGCAGAAGGGCTAACAGTTGGTACTGGTGTGTTGACAGATGGTGCAGATGGGTTGACAGATGTTTGTGAAGGGTTGGCAGATGTTTGAGATGGGTTGGCAGTTGGTGTAAGACTTGCAGATGCTTGAGATGGGTTGACAGATGTTTGAGATGGGTTGGCAGATGGTCTAACACTTGCAGATGCTTGAGATGGGTTGACAGATGTTTGAGATGGGTTGGCAGTTGGTCTAACACTTGCAGATGCTTGTGATGGATTATTTGTTGGCCCTCTCGACCTTTGCAAGATCTTTTGTTATGTCCTGATTCCCACACTTTTGCAACTAATAGTCTTCCCTTCTCTACTTAGCTTCCCATTTTTTTACCATACCATCATATAACTTCAGGTGCACTTTTCTTCCTCTTTTTTCTTGGTCTACCAACAGGAGGGTGATAATCTAGTGGTGTTAGTGTGATTGGGCTTGGTGACTTCTCCCACATGGGTCCCTACAAGGATTTATCTTGAACCTATACATTTCTTGCCAAGTAGACAACCAATAACACTCACTCACCCATGACTCGGGTAGTCGGGCTCCATCCCATTGTTTGCCATGTCCCGATACTTGCCTGCATGCTTGCATGACATTCCTGTGAGATCCCACTTCTTACATGAGCAAGTCCTCTGATTCATGTTTACAACCTACTGCTCTCCAAAAGGACGGATACTTGATATAAATCTCCTCCATTCCATGTAACAATGTATTGTGCAGCCTCCTTTTTAATGTGATTGAAAATCTTTGTGGCATTAGGTGTAAGAGGTCCAGTACTCTTGTTGATATTTTCTTTGCACAATGACTATCCTTTTCATGAGATAGTGTCTAATGAATTCCAGGCAAGTGATGATGGGCTTATCCCTGTCATCTAATAGTTGCCTGTTGAGAACCTCACACATATTGTTCAAGAGAACATCACACTTAGGTCTCCCTAAAATGACAATATCATTGACAGTGCATTAGTTAAATTGCAATATCAAATTACATTAAACTGGTTCATATTCTTAAACTGCATGACATTAAACTGGTTCATATTCTTAAACTGCAATATCAAATGACATTAAAATGGTTCATATAATATTCTTACCAGAGAAATGAGACCTGGACCAATGCCGAGGTGGAATCAACTTCAGCCAATCATAAAGCTCCTTATTAGCTCTTCTAAATTCTTCCATGTTTTTTTCAAAAGACTGCACAGTAGTGGATGTTGCACACCTCCACAAGAGATCTTTATAGTGTTTCCCCCTCCATGATAATTTCATGTTGTCATAGATATGTTTCAAACAATATCTATGTTCAATTTCTTTGGGAACATTTCTTGGAAGCGGTATAAGCCCTGTCACAAAGTGAAGTTATAATAGATGCAGACCATGAATAATTGTAATGGAAAAAATAAAAAACAATTACCAAGTACCTTTTGTCTATCTGTCACAAAAGTGAAGTTAGAATTTCTGAACAACTCCAAGTCATCTCCTAGCGGTCTAGAAATCACCTCCAAGATTCTTTGTTTTAGTCTCAACAATGCATAAGCCAAGGGGTATATTCCATTATTGGGATCAACCCCTACAGGCAGATTAATATCTGTCTGGATATGGTCGGACATGAAACACCCATCAGACCCAAGAGATCTCTCTTTCGGCTTTAAATCCACTTTTTAAACCTCCCAAGCAAACATAGATTCTTCTGAATTGCCTTGTGTTACTATCTACATCACATGTTCTTTCCACATCAAACTTTATTGTAGTGTCTGGATTTTGAGCTACCAATTCTAAGGCATAATCTTTTAACCTAACATCTTGTTGGTTGTAATCTCGAAACCCTCTCTGTGCCATCTGTTTTGCCCTAAAAACTTTTGCTTTTGTAACCCCAACTTCAAATTTCTTTTGTATTTGGTCTTTCAAAGCAGCTATGGGTATCTTGGGGTTTGGTTTTATTGATTCTTCTACTATTCTGGAAAGAAACTTAGCTGTACACTTTCTCACATTTCTTGTTTGTAAACATGTATGGGTATCCTGAAAGATTTTCACATACCAAGTTTCTTCCTTTGATCTAGAACGATTAGCGACCATTGACAAGAGTGAGAATCTTTAACATTTACTTTAGGTTTACCACCTTTTTTTGTGGACTAAGGGTATCGACCCGGTTGTGTTTTTTGTCTTAAGCTTCTTGGACTTATCAACATGTGATCCACTTGGCCCACTAGGCCCAAACTGAGATGCATTCTCACTACTAAAAATAGGAACATTTCCTCTACACTCGGCCCTTACCTGGTTTTATCATTCTTTGTCAAGTATATGTCTCTTCTTGTATCAACTGAAATTCTAGTAACCATCTCCTTTATCAAGTCTTTGTTACCAAAACTTTGCCCAACATAAAAGTTTTCCTTTGTAAATCTGCCCATCAACAAGTTTGTGTTTTTTTTGTAACTTCTTTAAGGCTCTTTTCCTATTACACTCTGGATCATCTGAGTCACTAGCACTTCCAAAATCATCCAAGTCTTCTTCTAAAGATGGGTCATCTTGTTCAACTGGTTCATCTTGGGCCACATTACATCCTACCCACTCGGCAGTAGCATCAGTGTGCTTCCTAAAATCTTCCATATCTACCTCAACATCATCAATATTATCCTCTAATTGAATATCAAATTCACTGTCTTCACTGTCATCACTATCAGAACCCTCCTCACTATCATCACTCTCTTGACTGTGATCACTAACTACACCATCTGTCTCATTTGGTTCACTAACATTAGGATTATCATTTGGTTCACTAACATTAGGATTATCATTTGGGTCAGTTTGATTAGGCATAGCACTTGACTCCCCCATTTCAGGTTCTAGGTCACAAAAGAATGGATTAAAGTCATCTCCTAAGTCAGGTGCTTCATTTGGGTCAGTTACTTTAGGCATATCAACTGGGTGTATAACATACAACTCAATGATTTTAAACCTATCAACATACTTTATCAACTCCAAGACATCACTATCATTGCTTAATACATACAGACCAGTATCTAAATTGCCATTTGGAATCTTATAACAATATTGCATAGATGGATTGTGATAACCTAAGCCTGCTAACATACTTTTTACCTCAACTACTGAAAACCCATCTGCATCAATTTGATCAACCCAATTTACCCTTCCACCATTGTAGACACGATTTGGTGAACTAGTAAAGGAACCACCATGGTGTATCTCTAGGGAAAAAACACTTGGAAATTTCCCTGTTGCAACAAAATACATGATATATCAGTCTACATTGACAGATATGTACAAAACATTAAACCCCCAACACAACTTAAACCATAAATTGCAAAAACAAAAATAACTTACTGTATACACGGTATGGATCAAATGTACGACCATCAAGTCTCAAGAGCCATTGGCAAAGCAACATTTAGGGTTCTTCTCAGCTTGCAATTAGGGTTTTTTTTCAGTTCGTTCAACTATGAGGATGAAAAGTGAAATGGTAGTTTTGTTGACTTTTTAAGTAGTTATACACTTTCATTTAGAGGGGAAAGTTAAAGGACGAAGATACCCTTGTGTAATTATAATAAATTAATCAATCCCTCACGTGACACACTTTGGTAACGGAATTAACAGAATTGGACTGAAAGTGGAACCAAACTATGCATTTTGGACTAAAATCGCAACTTTTTGAACAAATGGACCAAAAGTGAGCTCCAGGTACAACCACAAGGACCAAAAATGTAGTTAACTCTTACTTATAAAGCATTTAGCACTCTCTCTTCTAAATTTTTGTAAAATATCATTAATGTATTTTTTAAGTATTATAATTTTTAATGCATAATGTACACAATAAATAACTTTTAATAATTTATCTTTCACAATATTTTAATGCTTCATTTATTATTTCTTTTTGAATTAGTTTAGTTTTAATGCAAAAATGCACATATAAATGAATATGATTTTAAAATGCATGCAAAACTACAAAGTTCCAAAACTATTATTATATCGTAAGAGTGTTTCGAGAACCAATCTAAATAAATTTTGAATTATTTTAAATAAAATTAACCACAAAAGTAAAAAATGGTTTTTTGTAAAAGACAAGACAATTTTTTTTAAAACAAACGATGCAAAGATGTAAATTCACAAGTGATAATTTATTTAATTTTATACATATCACACATATATATACTACTTATAAAACATTTAGCACACACTCTCCTAAATTTTTTTAAGATGTCATTAATGTGTTTTTTAAGCATTATAATTTTTAATGCATAATATACATAGTACATAACTTTTACTAATTTATCTTCCACAACATTTTAATGCTTCATTTATTATTTCTTTTTGAATTAGTTTAGTTTTAACGCAAAAATGCACGTATAAATGAATATGATTTTAAAATGCATGCAAAACTACAAAGTTCCAAAACTATTATTATATCGTAAGAGTGTTAATAAATCTAAATAAATTTGAATTATTTTAAATAAAATTAACCACAAAAGTAAAAAACGGTTTTTTGTAAAAGTCATGACAATTTTTTTTAAGACAAATGATACAAAGATGTAAATTCATAAGTGATAATTTATTTGATTTTATACATATTACGCATATTTATACTACTTAAAAAGCATTTAGCACCATCTCTCCTAAATTTCTTTAAGATGTCATTAATATGTTTTTTAAGCATTACAATTTTTAATTCATAATGTACACAATACATAGCTTTTACTAATTTATCTTCCGCAACATTATAAACATTCTTTTATTTATATCTTCTATCTATGTGGGACAAGTGTTATAAAAAATATTAATGATTCAAACATTTTCATAAATATATACTTTATAAGATATATACATTATAAGCACTCTTTTATTTATATCTTTTATCTATATGGGACAAGTGTAACAAACAATATTAATGATACAAACATTTTCAAAAATATATTTTATTTACTTATTACGAGGTGTTGATTATTACATATATATTGCATTAAAAAAATGTTTCTACTTACTTGTGACTACGGACCACTATCAACTAATTTGACCATAATCTCATAACATTATTGACTACCGCAACGCAAAATCACGCCACTTTCAATTGTTTTTATATGAATTAGTTTGATATTATCCATCACTTTTTTTAAAGTTACTCAAACTCATTATGTTTTCGCTATTTGTAAAGTTATTGTAAGAGAAAACATAAAATTGAAAACATTTTTTGCCGAAAATTTTATTACTTGATACCCGCCGTCGCAACGCGCGGGTACCCTAGTTGAAATATGCGACATGAAACTTTTGGCATCCGCAAATTTATCGTCACATAAAATGTTTCAGATTATAAAGCATGGTTCATTAAAAAAAATTATTTCAGGGTATTCGCCGCCGCATCACGCGAATACCCTGCTAATCCAATATAATAGATGCAATCATAAATTCTGTCAACTATTTTATAGAAAAAAAGTATTTCATCACACTAAATGATCATTCAATTTAAATACACAAAAAAATGCATAATATTTGCAAACACATTAAACTAATGGCATAAGGCTGGTTCCAGTAAGGACTCGCGATCGACAAACTCGATCAAGTCCTCATCGATCGTCCTTGTGTGGCGCAACTCGATCGGCCAAAAACACAAACATTTTGATCCCCCCAACGATCGACTAAACCATTCACTTTCAAACAAAACAATTTCATACCGTTGCATATCAAACCAAAAAAAAAGTTTCCTACCGTTACTAAATTCAATTTTGGAACGTTTGTTGGGTAAAAAAAAACTACTAAACTACCCTATAAATACACAACATATTTACACACTAAATTCACAAATCTCATTTCATCCATTCTCTATATTCTTTCCACACTATGAGTTTTAATTCTTACGAGCTATTCATTGCTGATTCGTCATCGGATGATGAAAATGAAGTTAGTAACGAGTTTATGATGTTTGCGAAAGAGTGTTGGGAGGCTTTTCAAGCGTCACAAACTAAACTCTCACGAAACCAAGTTAGTATGGATCGTTTGGGTGCTCATAACCGTTTAGTGGATGCTTACTTCAGCGAGACCCCCAGATACGGCGATATAGCATTCCATGATCGTTTCTGAATGAGCCGACGACTATTCACACGAATTGTTCGAGATATAACCGATCATTCACCTTATTTTCAACAAACTCCTAGTTGTGCAGGCGTACTTGGTATTTCTCCATTGATGAAGTGTACTTCGTCAATCCGTCAATTGGCATCTGAGTCAATCTGATGCTCTAGAAGAATACGTGCAAATGGGTGCGACAACAATTCGTGAGTCTCTCGAAAAATTTTGTGAGGCCATAATGGAGTTATATGGTGCGAGTATTTTCGGCCGGATGGTTCTTGACATTGACAAACTCTATGCTCATCACTACGAAAGTCATGGGTTTCCTGGGATGATAGGAAGCATTGATTGCCGCAGATTGGCCGTAGGAGAATTGCCCACATGCTTTAAAAGCTCAATTTTGTAGGGGTGATCACGAGCAAAATCCTTTCATTTTATTGGAAGCGATCGCGTCCCAAGATTTATGGATTTGGCATGCGTTCTTTGGTGTCGCCGGGATGAATACGGCGTAAATGTTTTACGTGCATCGCCTCTTTTCAATGATCTCAAAGCGGGGAGGAACAGGATGTGGAATTCGTTGCTAACGGCGTGCCTTATAAAGCGCGGATGTTATCTTGCGATGGGATATATCGGAATACTCGGTTATTATGAAGTCCATTAAAATCCAGGGACGAATGATCACAAGCGAATATTGTATAAGGCGATGCGAAGCGGCAAGAAAAGATGTGGAACGTGCTTTTGGTGTACTAAAGAGGAAGTGGCTAATGATTAAACATCCGGCTAAAGGGTTTGACAAAGAGCATCTATCACATATAATGTACACATGCATCATATTACATAATATGATAATTCGGGACGAAGAGCGGGCGATATCTCCCGTATTCTTTCAGCAGAAGCAGCATCGTTCTTATGATCCCATAAGAACGCATGTGGAATCGTTGGAAATTACCAGGGAGATATGCAACAAAACAACTCATCTTAGCCTCAAAGCCGATTTGGTGGAAGACATTTGGCATCGTCATAATCAAAACTAGTTTAGTCGTTGTATTGTCGTAATGTTTTAATTTTATTTGAATTATTATGCAACGTTTTAATTATTAATGAAATTTGAGTTTGTGTTAAAAATGTTAAAAAATAAATAAATAAAAAAGTAATAATAAAATAAATAAAAATTTGATCTTGGTCGCCTTTACTGGGGCACCCAATCGCCTGAAGGTCGCTGGAGAGAGAAAGCTGACGTGGCATGAAAAATGGGGGGGATTGAGTCCCCTTACTGAAACCAGCCTAATGGCCATATGCAAAATTGGTTGATGATTGGGTAATTTACTCTGGCGGAGAGTTCTAATTTAATTATGGCTGCGAATTCTCTATGGAGAGAACATCATATAAAATGTAATCAAGGTCATGTAAAAGGTACGTGCAACATATAAGGGTGCGTTTGGTACACCACTATCGGAATGCATCTATGACTTTTAAAGTAATTAATGGTGTTCGGTTTGTGTGACCGGTAATGAAATTGGTATATCATTACCATAGACTCATTACACATTTATTTGGTGTCTATAAAATCCATTCCCGCGGGTCTCTCTTTTTTCACTACAAAATTCAAATATTTATACACTTTTTCATACCATATTTTATCAACCAAACATAAACAATCGTAATGATACATTTTTTCATATCCATTGTCATTCTACCCCATACCAAATCCGATACCGATTGTCATTCCTAGCAACAAACCAAACGGGCCCTAAATTACTATTCCACCTCAGTCCCACTTACACGTATCTCAAAAAAACTTGTGAGGAAAATGCGGATCCACGTGGCCAATAAGAATATGTCACATCACCAACTTTTGACAAAACAAAATTCCCGCTATTTGGTCATCAAAATATTTCCGAGAATAACGTCGTGGATTCCGGAGACTTGTATTTTTGTTACGCCCCAAATTCCCTGTTTGACTGGAATTTACTTGATTTTTAAAACTTTGACTCTGAACGTTTGACCATCACTTTTTCTCATTAAACACTTGACAAAACTATGACATTTAACCTTTGACAATTCTTATATAGCATGTACTCGATAACTTCTTTAATCAATAACATTTGACTTTAACAAAACAATCATTTATGAACTGTATAGCAGGCTGACGCCGTCGCCTTTTAAGGTACGACGTCGTCGCCCTTTAACAGTGACCCAAAACACGCTCAGATTTAACACTTGACGGCTCAGGGGATTTTAAACTCGACGCCGTTCCAACTGGGCCTGGCGTCATCACCTAGAATTTTGTGATGCCGTCAGATCTACAGACCTGCACAATTGACAGCAAAACTGCACAATACCAATTTGTCCATTTCGACATAAAAGATCATTTGACCCTTAAAACTTTAAAATGGGTAAGAAATATACTTTAATTCCAACACTCCAAAATACAATGACGACCATTACTTATATTTGTTGATTGACGATACATTTACAAAACTATAAAAGACTCTCGGGGGTACAAACTTATCACATGAGCTCGGTGTCTACCTAGCTCCTAATATCATATATTACCAAACTTCCTTGATCAAGCCATAATCCAACATCCAATCCAAGCCATAGCACTTCCTATACACATGAACCTACAAGAACATAGCAACTATAACATGTAAGCGATTACGCTTTGTAAGTAATTGGCTAATAATGTTCAATATATTCATCGCTATACATGCATCACATTCATATAACCATAACACGTAACTATTCAATTAGCACATAAGACATCTAACACATACCTTGGCCATTCAATATTTCCAAATCATATCTATAACCACCCAATATCAAGTATCAAGGTCGACACACCTTAAAGTATCTATAACCACTTAGCACAACATTATAATAACATACTATAACCATTTCATATTAGACACATAGTAACCAAATTACTTACCTTATCATTCCAACCTAAGCTAAACACAATATCACCAATCATCATCATCATCATCATCATCATCATCCATTCTCATCCAAGGTTGATACCCTTAAACACATAATTAAATATAACTTAATACATTATCAAATAACTATAGTCATGGTTTACTTAATCATTTGGCTTACATAAACAACCTATAATCATCATATAATCATATATTGATTATGTGATGATCAAACCCATAATTTATCCAACTTTTACCCATACTAATATTCTTCCAAGATTACTATAACCCTTTTTAATCAAACTTTATGATCATGACATGATCATATCCAATTTACCCATTTGCTTCAATTTAATAAAAGGGATTTCACCCAATTACACTATAACATCTTAATTAATGTTTAAAACCATAATTACCCAAAACCCCCAACTTGGGTACATGAACCCTAACCCTTCAATTCACAATTAAATACAATTAGGGATACTTACTTGCACAAGGATGATGTATACTAGTTTATTACTTGATTGGGAACACTAATCCCATCCCAATTGATCATCAACATTACCATCATTTTTCCCTCTCTTTTTCTAAAACGACTTTCCCCACCAACTGGAACTTTTGAGAAGTCAGGTTTTAATACATGAAGCTTTCTTCATTGTAAAGCTATTTCACTATTTGGCACTTTTGGTCCCCTCAAGTCCCTTTCTTTCTATTTTGGCCACAAGATACTTATATTAAGTTTACAATGTGGCAACTTAGGTCCCCCTTCATTTCTATAACTATAACTTAACATTTGTTAATTATTAGTTTGACTATCGGGTTGACCAGTAAATCCCGGCAAGTCTTTAGACCACATTCAACCACGATGAGACCTATTGGTATTTCTAGGATAGGGTGTAACAATTTTCTAAGCCAACTGTGTCGCATCACGTAAATCCGTGTTTTCCTCGCAATTTTTTTTTAGATACGTGTAAGTGGTATACTTAGGCAATGAACAAGGATCAAAAGCTTATCGATTATTTGATCCAACAACACAAAAGATATGTGTTAGTAGAGATGTGAAGTTTAAAGAGGATGAAACTTAGGATTGGAAGGATTACATGAATGAGCACATTAACGACGAACCTGAGTCGACTGACTTCAAAATAGAAAACCTTGAAGCCACAAATGAACATCATGATCAAGAAATCCAACCAAGCGACGAAGACAACGATTTCCCTAACAATGATGATGATGGATATACAACATCAACAACAAGCTCACCCTCACATTCACAAACACTTCACACGCCATCAACAAATTCATCACAAGTAAATTCTCAAGTTACACCAAATACCTAAACACAATCAATCTATCAAAGTGATAATGGTTTAAAATCAACCACAAATTCACAGTCACACTTTGATCATACACCGTTGAGAGGTTTTAGAACATTAAATGACTTATTAGACAACGCCTTGAAGTCATTAGATTTCAAGAAATGTGCACTAGAACAAGCGATCTACACGAAGGCATCAAAAGACTCAATACTACTAATAGGAGTCTATGTAGATGATCTAATCATCACTGGTACACCAAAGAAGGAGATCGACAAGTTTAAAGCTCAAATGGAAGAAAAATTCGAAATGAGTGACCTAGGATTATTAGATTAGTATTTATAGAAGTCACACAAACTGGAAGTGACATTTCAATAAAGCAATCCTCCTATGCAAGCAAGATTCTGAAGGAAGTTGGTACGATAGACTGCAACGAGACGCTAATACCAATGGATCCATGAACAAGACTGACAAAGAACACTGAAGGAACTTTGGTCAACTCAACCGAATATCGAAGCTTAATTGGATGTTTAAGATATCTGCTTCACACAAGACCCGACTTAAGTTATCCTATTGGATTACTTAGTCGTTTTATGCAGGAACCAAAAGAGCAATATATGAAGGCCATAAGGCAAGTATTACGTTATGTAAAAGGAACAAAGGATTATGGTATCACCTACAAGCATAATGGAGGAAACAAGATACAAGGTTTCAGCGACAGTAGTTATGGAGTCAACACTCAAGAAGGAAAAGGAACTACTGGAATAATATTTTACTATGGAGAATCACCAATTAGCTGGAGCACACAAAAGCAAGCCACTGTAGCATTATCATCATGTGAATCTGAATTTATTGCAGCAACAGCAGTAGCAACACAAGCATTATGGTTAAAAAGACTACTAAGCAGGCTTACACACTCAAAGGAAGAAAAGGTTACAATAATGGTTGATAACAAATCTGCTATAGAATTAATGAAGAACCCCGTATTTCATGGAAGAAGTAAACATATTGATACAAAGTACCACTTCATAAGAGAATGCGTTGAAAGAGAAGACTTACAAGTTGAATTCATAAGTGGAGAATATCAAAAGGCTGACAAACTCACGGAAACACTACCGAAGATCAAGTTTCTAACAATGAGACAACTTATTGGAGTTAAAGATCTACGACAAAGCGATTGTGATTAAGGGGGTAAATATTGGGTTAATCCCAATCTGCTGAACCAAACGGCAGTTATAGACAACTCTTCAAGCGAACATGAAGAGACATGTTTGTTGATTCAAACGAACCAACACAACTCTTCAAGCCATACATTTTCATTTCGTTTATATAGATAGAACATGTAAACAAACAAGATGATGGCAGATTTATAAAAGCATTTATATTTAGTAAAGTTTCAATTTTTATCTTGTGTTTTTGGTATATTGTGACTACGTTTAGATCATAGATCCATAAAGAGGTCCAACAAAAGGTTCCCCTCATCACGAGCTGAGTAACATGAATTGTGTGCTCATCTTTGTTGCCTGTTCGATTAATGTGACTAATTACTAACCAGGCAAATCAGGAATACCATGTATTCAGCTTTAAAGTACTCCCTTTACATATTTCGATTAACACATATCCGGAATTGTTGAATTGTTGAGCTTAGGATAATACCAAAATATTCATATGATGATCATGGGCAAATAAGTGATCTGTGATTTTAGTTTGTATTCCTTTTGAAGAAGGAAATAAATGCAATCTCAATGCATTGATAACAAAGGTGTAGTTAATCTTCTACAATTGATAGATATAAGTGATTGTCTTTTATTATGTTGATACTAGAAATAGCTTGATAGGTCGGTAGGGCAACATGTCGAAAGTAGTCTGGTTGACCTAAAACAATAATTTTGTCCAGTTTTGGCTAGTAATGTTTAAAACTTGCTAACGTAGAAACTGAATGCTTTAGTAGGTTGTATGCAACTAAAATCACATATTGGGCAACCTTTGACCTGCTTAAGAATAGAACAAATGATTGCAACAACTAGCTAGTTTCACCTTCCCTTTTTTAACTCATTTATTTATACTTCGAATTGTGATTACAGCTGAGTACACAACAAGATAGCAAAGAACCCACGAGAAAGCACAAATATAGCCAATGATGGTGAGGATCACGTACCCTCTACCTATCCTTCTGTGGTTCATGCATAATTCTGTGGCCTCATTTTTTTTTTCTAATACTAATTTCAGGCAAAGAAGAATCATGACTCTCAGGCCAATAATTTCCATGGGCCTGGTATTTTCAAGAACCACCGAAGGATCTCTAATGGTTTTTATTGTGCGTGTGGAAAACTGGAAAAGCAAATGATGGCTGAATGTCGAGATTTCGGATTGCCATAAATATATCTTGTTTTAACCTTTCATCCAGTTTGAAAAGTTTTGTTCTAAATATTATAGAAGTGAAGAAGATGAGTGTATTATTTGGGTACAAATAGTTTTATTTCCATCCCTCTAGTGTTAATTTATATTCAAATTTAAATTGATCATTTTTCCAATCCAATCATTTGCGTTTAAGTTTTGGATGGTTTTCTGATCGAAGAGGAGCATGTAGCTGTAAAATATTTCGAATATTTAATGTGTGATTAGTTCTTCTTATCTTGGGTGTGTTCCACAAATATAGGGCAAAAACACTTATAATCTTACGCCTATTTCACAAAATATCCTTATTTATCGTCAATATACTCGCATTTAGGTACATGGTTTGGTGAGGGAGAGCAACAAACATAATGCGTTCATTTGTTTCATTCATTTACTAACATGGTTTGGTGATTGTCAATTTGGTTTCATTCATTTACTACTTACATGTTTTGGTGAGTGTCAATTTGGTTACATTCATTTACTACTTAGATGGTTTCCTTCATTTACTACTTACATGGTTTGGTGACTGTCAATTTGGTTTCATTCATTTACTACTTACATGGTTTGGTGACTGTCAATGTTTATTTCCAGTCATTTATTGTGAATTACAAGTAGAGCCATCTTGTGTGGTCAATTTGGTTAACTACTTAACTAATCATTTTGTCACAACCAAGTGGTCATTCTTGTTGATTGAGAAAATTAAATTTATAATTGTTGTTAATGAATGTGGTTATAGTCTACGCATGCTACAAAGCCACTAATAAGTTGGTATATTAACAAAGTCAACCGAAATGGATAAATATAACAATTTATCTAACTTTTTCAACAATTAAACTTGCTTATAAAAACTACTTCAAGAGTGGCGAGCAAATGGTGTAGTAGCAAGCAAATGTATCTGCTTGGCAAATGGATTTGCTTGCTATCATGCTATGTCGATTTTGGTAATGTGAAAAAATAGTGACGATTTTAGTTATTGGATTTGGTAAAAGTAGATTTTGATAATTGATTCTATTTGAATATATGTTTCTAGCCATTTTAGCTCATCCTATGACCAAATGCAAGTTGATAATCGTTCCAACATAATTCTTTTGAAATTTGAAATTTGATTTCACTACAGTGACAGAGCCAAAAAATTTCTCACAATGTTTTTATATCACTGTGTTGCGTGTTTTAGACTAATATTTGAAGGTTTATGATTTTCGACTTTTGGTTCGCATAAAAACTTGTGAGGAAAATGCGGATCCACGTGGCCTATAGGAATATGTCATGTTATCAATTTTTGACAAAAAAATAAATTTTTGTTTCCCCTATTTTGTCATCAAAAGATTTCAAGAATAACGTAGATTCCGGAGACTGGTATTTTCTACGCCAACTTTGTTGCATCACGTAAATCCACGTTTTCCTCGCAAGTTACTTTGCTAACCAAAAGTCCAAATTCTTAAACCTTGATAAATAGATCTAAAACACTTAAATTTAACCACCTTTATTTTAATCTCTTTTCTTGTGTTGTTGTTTTCCATTCGCATCCGTTTCTTTCTTTTAACATCCCATTTTCTTGTTATTAATAGAACTAGTGTACCTTTGCACCAACCTAAGTACCTTCTCATTACTCCTACAATAAATCACACAACAACCTCATCTTGTAGCTTGAAGATAGTCTATTACAAATGAGAATTGATACATATATCACATCTTTTGATGCATGCACCACAATTTGTGCATTACAGTTTGTACCATACAATACAGTGCACAAATTGTGGTGCATCTGATTAAAAGATGTGGTGTGAGTATCACCCCCTATTACAAAGGGAGATGATTTGTACAAATTTAAATTTGATTTGCACACTCAAATGTACAACTCTATAAAGCAGAATTTATAAACTGTACAACTGTTCAATGCACATGATGAAGTGTGTCAATCAAAAAGTAAAATGTACAAATCATTTCCCTATTAGGCTGCCCCCAATAGTCTCGATCGAGGGACAAGAGGGGATCGATTTCAATCGATCGTCCTACTGCAAGCAATCGATCGACTGAGTTTTGGAAACCAACTTGGTCGTCAACACGATCGACTCTCATTTGCTTTCTTTCTTTTTCTTTTTTTTTTTTTTTTTTAAACTTTGGCTGTGCTAGATGATGATCTCCTTGGGATTTTTGGAAACAAAATGGAGATGAGAGATTTTTGGAGATGATGATCTCTTTGGGAAGGATAACTTATATATAAAAAAATTTCACTTCAACCCCTGAAGTTCTTGCAACTTATCAAACACAACCAAACATTCAAAGTTATGTGTTAAAAATGTTTTTAAAAAAATGAAATTTAAAAAAAAAATGTGTTAAAATTATTACTAATGAAATTTTAGTTTGTGTTAAAAAAAATAAAAAAATAAAAAAATAATAAAAAAAAAATTGATCATGTAGTTTTGAGGAGACCCACTGCGCACTCCTTTTGCCACTCCATTCCAAACAGTGGTGGAGACAAACTTCACAAAAGCACTGATCGCCGGAAGATAAAAATAAGAGTATAATGGTGGAAATGCGATACTCCTACTCTAGAAGGGTTGTGTCGAGAACTAGTGCCAGACGAGTTCGTATGCAAAAACTACGAAACCTTGGCTGCTCTCATGCAAAAGGAAGCAAATAAGAGGTCAGGTCGGAGTCTGCATGCCCGGCTCGATTTTGGCCCGGAGTTAGAGACATCCCCATCGCGCCGTTAGAAGGAGAAGCGCGGGAGGGATAGTCGCCGACCCCCAGTGTTTAATAGAATTGGGAGGAGAGTTGATGAAGATGAGACATCCAACTCATAGCATCTGGAAGGGAGTGAGGAGGATGAACAACGTACCAATGTCCACGCCAGACTTGGTAGCCGGAGAATTCATGACAAACTTGGGCGACGATACTCCCCAAGTGAAAGCCCTTCAAGTACAGATTCTGAGGACGGTCGGCAAGGCGACGACAAAGGAAAAATTCATCCTCGATAATTCCTCGGACAACGAGGATAGCGATACATGACATTGGAAGTCAGAAACGGATATAATGACCAAGATGAGGAAGATATATCTCTCCCGTGGCGCCGTCAAAAGGTGGATGCGTTTACTCGGCGCATCGGTGATTTCTCGAGAACAAAGGAGGTGCATGCCTGCCAAGCGTGAAAACCTATGGCCACGGAACAGGTGATCTGATGATCACCTAAAAATTTTGAATCAGCCGCTACAATTGAAACGGCCACAACCTGTATGGTGCCACATGTTTAACTCCACACTAGTAGGAAACGCGCGAAACTGGTTCAATAAGCTTCCACGCAGAAGCATTAATGGTTTTGAAGAATTGAGAAAGGCGTTCCGCCTAAACTTTACTCAACGGAAAAAGTGTGCAAAAAACCCCATTGAGCTCGCCAGGGTCAAACAACGCCAAGGGGAATCCACAAGCGCTTTTATGGAGCGCTTCAAGGATGAATGCATGCAGGTTAAAGCGTGTCCCGAGGTGCTCAAAATCTCAGGGTTCATGAATGGGATCAGCAACCCGGAACTTATCAAGAGGTTGAATGACAAGATTCCCCAATCCTTTGATGAGGTCATGAAACGCACACGGTCCTTCGTCCAGGAGAGGCGCTGCGGCAGATAGCAAGAGAAACTACTCGAACTACAGTCACAGGAACAACACGGGAGACAGTCCACTGACGGGTAGTAACCGTAATAGGAATTACGCAACCAGGGGAGTGGGCGACAATGACAAGTATGTCCGCGACAAAGACTCCAAAGGAGATACTTGCAACAGAAGGAGCAAACTTCCCAAGACCTCCACTAATGCGCACCCTAGAGGATCGGCGCGTAGGAAGTGAATGCTGCGACTATCACGGACAGAAGGGCCACACTACTAACGAATGTGTACTGACGCCATCTCATCGACAAACTCGTCAAGGAAGGTAGACTGGACCATTTGGTCAAAAACATTAAAGAAGGGAAAGATAGACAAAAGACTGGGAATAAGAAGGAGGGGCCCAAAGATAAGCCAGATACTATTTACATGATACAATCATGGCAAAGAGTAACTAGGCAGAAGGTTAGCCAGAAGTTTTCCCATGGAAGTGCAATCACTTTCCCTACATTAACTGCGAACAACGCAGTCGTAGAGCCGCTCATCATCGAAATTAACGCGGGGGGTCACGACATCCACCGCATGTATGTTGATGGTGGAGCATCTGCAGACATAATGTACGAACACTGCTTCAAACAAGCTGCACCGGAGATACGCAGTCAGCTGAGCCCAGTCACAACAGCGCTGACTGGCTTCACAGGAGAAAAGATATGGCCTATGGGGCGATTACGACTACTGGTTAGAGTAGGTAATAACGACCACTCCACAACGACATGGCTGGACTTTATGGTAATCAAATCCCCCTCGCCATACAATGGCATTATCGAAAGACCGGGAATATCAGCCATACGCGCAGTCCCGTCTACAGCACATGGGATGCTCAAATTTCCAGTGGAAGGAGGTGTCGTTACCCTCTACAATGCTGCCGTACCTCCTAAAGAATGTAACGCGCTCACATGCGAAACGGCACCCACTACAGAACAGTGCGTAACCAAAACTCCAAACCTAAAGGTAGCAATTCATCCCGATTACCCCGAACAGGAAATATCGATAGGAGGATCACTGTCGGACAACGGCAAAGCAGCGGTGTGCGCACTCTTGCAAAAGAACCTGGACATCTTTGCATGGGAGCCAAAACACATGACTGGGGTACCACGTTCAATCACAGAACATAAGCTGAAAATCCGACAAGGATATTCACCAATACGCCAGAAGAAGCGCGGCCAAGCTCCAGAGCGCGCGCAAGCAATCCTGGCAGAGGTACACAAGTTAGTAGAGGCAGGAATCATGCGGGAAGTCTACTACCATGACTGGCTTTCTAACCCAGTTATGGTAAAGAAGAGTGATGGTAGCTGGCGGATGTGCGTGGACTTCACTGATCTTAATAAAGCATGTCCACAAGACTGCTACCCCCTACCAGAGATAGACTGGAAGGTGGAATCTTTGTGTGGATATCCACTAAAGTGCTTCCTCGATGCATACAAAGGATACCATCAAATCCAGATGGCAAAGGAGGACGAGGAAAAAACGGCCTTTCATACAAGCCAAGGTGTCTACTGCTACACAAAAATGCCCTTTGGCTTGAAGAATGCAGGCGCCACCTATCAGCGTTTAGTCGATAATTCATTCGAAAAACAGGTTGGCCGCAACCTAGAGGTTTACGTCGATGACCTGGTCATAAAAAGCCATACGGAGGATGAGTTGGTGCGCAATATTGAGGAAACATTTAGGACACTCAAGGAGATCAACATGAAGCTCAATCATAAAAAATGCACCTTCGGCGCTACAGAAGGCATGTTCCTTGGGTACTTGATAGAACCTGATGGTATAAAGCCGTGTCCAGAAAAGACTAAGGCTGTCATCGACCTTCCTTCACCGCGCACGTTGAAGGAAGTTCAATCTCTCAATGGAAAGCTGGCGGGCCTAAATAGATTCCTATCCAAATCAGCAGACAAATCGCTGCCTCTTTTCAAAACACTCAAGAAGTGTATAAAAAAGGGTGATTTTCGTTGGACTACGGAGGCAGAAGAAGCCTTCGCACAGCTTAAACAACACCTGGCAACGCTCCCTACACTTGTAGCACCCCGACCAGGGGAAGAGTTGATTATGTACTTATCTGCAACTCATGGAGCAGTCAGCACAGTATTGCTAACGGATAGGAACTCAGTACAAACACCAGTGTACTTTGTAAGCAAAGCGCTCAAGAAAACAGAGATGAATTATAGCGCAATGGAAAATTTGGTCCTTGCATTAGTATTCGCCGCCAAACGGCTGCGCAGGTACTTCCAGGTGCACCCGATAGCAGTGATCACAGACCAACCGATCAAGCAAATCATCTCCAAACCTGATGCATCAGGGCGATTGCAGAAGTGGAGTGTATTGCTAGGTGAAAACAACATCTCCTATAGACCACGTCTTTGCAATAAAAGGGCAGGTGCTAGCAGATTTCATCATCGAAAAACCGGACACCGATGATCCACCGCGCACTAAGCAAGAAGGAACTACAAGATCCATGGATCTTGTTCACGAGACGTCCTCATGCGTGGATGGGTCGGAGAGCGCCTCATCCTCATAAACCCGGAAGGAATGGAATTCACTTACGCACTGCGTTTCGAATTCACAGCAACAAATAATGAGGCAGAATATGAAGCCCTAATAGCCGGACTACGCATTGCAGCTCGAATGAGTGTACGTAACTTGGAAGCAAATGTAGATTCCAGGCTAGTAGCCAACCACGTGTTGGGTGAGTACGTGGCCAAGGAGGAAAACATGATTCAATACCTCGAAAAAACCAAGGCACTAATCAATTGCTTTGACAGGTTTACCATCAAACAGGTTCCTCGAGGGGAAAACTGAAAGGCGGATGCGCTAAGCAAAATCGCATCCATAAGTTTTGCACACCTATCCAAACAGGTGTTGGTGGAAACATTGAAAACCAAATCCATCTAGGAAATGGAAGTATCCACGGTAATAGAGGAAGACGGACCTACGTGGATGACACCAATAGCGGAATTCATAAGCAAGAGAGTATTACCCCAAGAGCAGAAGGAAGCCCGAAGGATCCGACGCACAGCACAAAGGTTTGAACTTCGGGACAACATACTATATCGACGCTCTTTCTTGCAACCATGGCTCCGCTGTGTTGGTCCCCTACAAGCAAACTATGTACTGCGAGAGATCCACGAAGGTTCATGCAGCATGCATTCAGGACCACGGTCTGTGGTGGCGCGCGCTTTACGGTCAGGATATTATTGGCCCACCATGCACCGCGATGCGTGGGACTTAATCAGAAAGTGCAGCGACTGCCAAGTTCACAGACCCGTGCCACGCCAACCACAACAGGAGCTAGACCACTTACGGCACCATGTCCATTCTACAAGTGGGGTATAGACATCCCAGGTCCTTTTCCTGTTGCAGCAGGAGGATTAAAGTTCCTCATAGTCGCCATAGACTACTTCACCAAGTGGATCGAGGCAAAGGCAGTGGTGACAATCACTGGCAACCAGGTGAAACGCTTTGTCTGGGAAAATATTGTATGCCGCTTCGGTCTACCTGGGGAAATCATCTCGGACAACGAGAAACAATTATGCGACAACCCTTTCAAGGACTGGTGCGAGAAGCTAAAAATCACACAGCACTTCGCATCAGTTAAACACCCACAAACCAACGGCTTAGTTGAACGTGCGAATCGAAGCCTGGGAGAAGGAATTAAGGCACGCTTGGATAAGCACAAAGGAAGATGGGTGGAAGAACTATCGCATGTTCTGTGGGCGCACCGCACTTCAATCAAAACCAGCACAGGGGACACCCCCTTCTCTCTAGTCTATGGGACAGAAGCCGTCATACCAGCCGAAATCGGAATGCCAACTATTCGCACTGCTGAAATCAATGTGGCAACCAATGACGACGAGCGACGTATCGACTTAGACCTGCTAGAAGAAAGGCGCGAACGCGCAGCTATACGGGAAGCAAAATCAAAGTCAAGGATGAAAGGATACTATGATGCTAAAGTGCGAAGTGTTTCATTCAGACCAGGTGACTTCGTTTACCGCGCCAATGATGCGAGCCACGCAGAAGACACAGGTAAGCTTGGACCAAAGTGGGAAGGACCCTATGAGGTTACTGAAGCATTAGGAACAGGCGCGTACAAGCTACGAGGCCTGGATGGTCGTGAACTGCCACGCACATGGAACATCTGCAACCTTAAGAGGTGCTACCTATAGGAATGGCTAGGGCCCATGCGCAGACGCTCTTGCACTTTATTGAAGTGCCCAATACACATTTATGTATTTCTTTTTTGTTTTCCTTAGTATACTGTCTTACTTATTTCTCATAAAAACTTGCAAGTATCAATAAAACGTCGCGGTTTCTAGCTAACTCCGCGACACATTTCACTTTGTTATTTTCATATACTGTATGTCTTAACAATTTTTTATTTTTTGCCTACATGGCGTGCATGTACTTAAAAAACCCACGACGGTAAAAAGATGAGTCAACACTGGATCACGTATCCTTGTTAAACACCTTGTTCTCAAGACGTTGGAATAAGTTTGTGCCCATCTCACGATGGGTGCGCAACAATGCATATGGTGCACGTTTAACAACTTAGGAACCAAGACACTTGATTTCTTGATATGATATTTTCAGTACGCTGTATATCACAACATACACGATTATGATAAAAAAAAAAAAAAAGGTACTTAGAAATTATCTCTTGTGAATACTATGATCTTCATACATGACTATGGATTTCTTATATTATTCGCGCTTGTGTACAACTTTGACCTGTAGACTATGTCTTATACGCAAAGACAAACAGATAAGTCCAAGTTGCCATAATATGAACACACATTTCACAAAAAGAGATTTCTATTAATAACTAAGTTATTACAAAGGATGTTCATAAACAAAAGATCCTATCTATATACTATTAGACCGCTCCAGTGATGAAGTTCCCACGCGGCCTGCAGCATCTCCACTCTCGCTTAGCCTCTTCAATAAGTCCGAGTCTTGGCGAGACACAGTGGCAACACTCACTGGCACCCTGTCAGACCTTGGAAGATGAGCTGCACCAACCCCGCACATAGTCGCTTTACCTTTAATACCCTCTTTTTTAGCAAGTCTGGTGGCATGCGCTTCCAACACTTCCTTCAATGACATTTCTTTCTCTAAAGCAAAAGGATTTAGAATGTCCCTGGGGCGAGCAAAAACAGGCACTTGAAGCTGCGAGACATCGGGCTTCAGAAAATAGTCCGGTTGCGCTTCTGCATTATCAATACGATGGCGCGCTAAAGTCAACCCTTCCATAATAACAGTTATGGGATAATCTTGGTCGCGTTCCATTTCAGCAATCATTGGAAGCTCCAAAGACTTCATCTTCTCCATGGCAGACACTAGCTCATCATAAGCCTGCGCATTATAGCCGGGTATCTTTTCAGCAGGTACCTTCAACAGATCTGCCTCATGAAGCTTCTCCACAGCTTCTGCTTTACCGCGCTCTAAGGCACATTGGACCACCCCCCCAAATGCGTCCACTACCTCTTTGGACTCAGGTGGTCAGGGCGGCAGCAAGGCGCAGGCCATGGTTGATAAGCTACCTGCGCTCAGCAATAACAGACATGAGATGAGGATATAATTCCTCATCATACTCCAAACTGAGCTTACGCAGCTTCATCTCTTGTGTTTCCAGAGCATTGCTCACAGTGGTACCAAAATCTTCCAACTGCGTGGTCAACGTATCCTTGCTCTTCTCCAGATATTTTAGTACCCAGAGACATGAAGCCTTGTACCCTGATGACTCTGTGCGCTCTTGGTTTATTTGGACCATTAGCGCCATTTTTTCCTCAGCCTGCTTCTGAGCGTACACACTCAGACTCTCTGCCTCAGCCTTGGCACTAGCCAACTGCGCTTCCAGCGAAGCAATTTTCTCATCCTTTTGAACGCCTTGGCTGCTTTCCCCGACAATTTAAACCTTTAGCTTCTCAACTATTGAAGCTTGATGCGCAGACACCTGCACCAACTCTTCAACCAATTGCTCCATGCGATGCATCCCCAACAGACAAGTCCTCATCGTTTTGGCTATGCGGCTCGAACTGCGCGGAATGTACAGGACATACTGGGGGGCGACTCCGCATCCTGTTCAAACCTGCATACACAGACAGAGAATTAGCCGTTTCCCATATAAACAGTTGGTGCGCACAAAATATATGGACAACGTTACTTACTGAGTACCAGAGATATTAGCGGAGGGGTGAGATGACGCAACATCACTGGAGGATGATTCCACAGTGATGACCACATGGCGTTTTTTCCTCGATGAGCTAGCGCCATCCTCTCCGAGCGATCTTTTGCGTTTTAGCCCGGATTCTGGCTCCTCCTCTTCTTCTTCTTCCATAGGCCGCGCCACTGCTACGGGTGGTGGTTGCGCTACTGGGGATGGCACTATGGGGTTTGGCACGCTTTGCAGCGGCGTCGCTTCCACTGCGACTGAAGAGCTGTCCTGTTTCTCATAAATTCATTGCCAGGGTCGCCTGCGGTGGCATCCAGTAGGGGCTCATCTCCTTCTTTCAGCGGCCGCGTCCCTACACTCACTTGGATCGGCTTCGCTAGTTGCACAACTGTAAACAGATCCATCTCTGCGCAACAGAAGACAACAAGTACACAGGTTACATAATGTGCAAAAAGGAAAAGAAAACTCTTACATTAATTAAGAAAGGGGATGCGAAGGGATGAGCACCCACCCTGGCCATTAGCGCCTAAGAAGATTGGCATCTCATCTGTCATACCAAAGTAATTTCGGCTAATGCCCATATGCACCAGAAATTCATTAGGATATGAACTAATAGGGATGCGGTAGGGGGCGCTCATCCTTCGGCAATGTCCCCTGGGTATAAAACTCAAAACGTGGTGGGAAGCACACGTCATCTACCCAGAAGAAACTCTCTCTCCAGTTCCGGAGCGCGTCCAGTTTCTCTGTATAACACTGGTAGCGCCCAGCGCGTTTAGCGAATGAGACCCACCCGTGCGACCACGTTGTGTGGTAGAACGCACGGAATAAGTGGATCGTCAGGTTAATCGCCAGATGTCGGCAATTAACCTCGAAATTGGTGATCTTCCTGCAGATGCAGTGCAGCTGGGATAGGTGCACCTGGTAATAATTCAATACGTCGTACATAAATAGGGATATGGGCACACGTTGATTCGCGAACTCGAAAAAACGTGTGTACACCTCTATTTTCCCTTCGGGGAAATCTGCAATAGATGCCCGCGCACCCGGAACAACCGGATGCACGTCAAGTGGTATAAAATAATCCGAGGTGAACTCTAGAAGTTCACCCTCAGTTATATCGGAGGTAAAATCAGATAACTGCTTGACCATAGTATTATGTTTCTTTTTTAAAGGCGCACGCGCGGTTACCTTTGGATTATGTAGTTTTTTGTTTTTTGCAAATGAAAGGTTTCTTAACTATGGCGGATTGAGTTTTTACTGTGAAAAACACAGTCAAATGAGATAGCCGGTTATATAAGTGTCCTCCTTCATGCGATGAGTGACACGTGGATCCCACTATCACCAACATGTGGTTCAGATCACTTGATGTGACGCTGTTGCAGTTACTTTCCCCCGATTTACGAGGCGTCCATTTTAAAATACTATGTCTAGATACAATGTATAGGTGGGTATCTTTTTTGGCTTCTTTGCTACGCTTTGTAGTTTTTTATTGTCTGCCGTTATTAGTCTAGCATCCGCAGTCCTTCACTGTGCATACTAGACTGGGGGGACATGATGACGTATAGTCTATATTCGGGTCACGAACCCGACTAAAGCCCAATACTAATAAGCCCAACAGGAACTGGGCTACGCTGATAAGTGTTTAGGCCCACGAAGGCCCAAACCCAATGTTATTTACGTAACACGATATCGGATATATCCTAATTATGGAGATAATCATTCCCCAACCGACTTAGGCGGGATACGCCGAATATTGGGGAACACGGAACCAACAAGGTTTCGTGTGTATATAAAGGGAATCCTATCCCTCGTTAAAGAGACGATCTAGAAAACCCTAACTCTCCTTTAACCCTAAACCGATTACTTACTCTCACGCCGGAGGATAATCGTGGGAGACAATCCTACGATAAGCCTAACGGTGTTTTTTGTCTTCTTAGTGCGCAGGTCTCAAGCAACAATCCTCAATTGGTACGAGAGCCGGAGCTCAAACAAAGAAAACCCAACTTTTGTATCAACAGTCGCCCTTCTTGGGGACCCAATCGCGAAAATCGCTGAAGAGAAGTGGCGTGAGAGAAAAGTAAGGGGATTGAATTCCTTACCGGAGCAGCCTTACAAATGATCTTAAAAAAGAGTTTTAGGCTTCAAAGATACAAAGTAGTGAAGTACCCACGATCAATCTTCGCAAATCCAACGGTTGGGCTCACTCTAAGAAAACATGCATTTTAGATATTTATTTTATATTTTTATCTTTGGTAACCGTGATTTCCAACCTTTGGAATCATGTGTTTGAACTCACAAAGTTGATGTAGTAGCAGAAATTGAACTTACCTAACAGCCTTTTTCCTCTTATCTTATATATTTATTGCTACTCATCTACCACTTTAAAGAGACACTATCCTCCATCTTTAAAACACACACTCACTGCAAACACACCTACCCAACTACTCAAGTTCACCGGTCTCATTACAAATACATCTAGGCAAAACCACTTCTTCTTCTTTATAGTTTTGAAGTGTTTGAATTAGTCTCGTAACTCATGAATTTTGGCCAAGGAAGGTTAGTGTGGCTTGTCCCATGGCGATTACGTTGCCATGTCTTCATTATTGAAATAGGTGTTCTTGGAAAAGGTAATTTATATACATTTTTTTTTGCGTGATTTTTGTTAACAGTTGCGAATTCAGATTTATGGATCTTTAGGTGTTTTGTTTTAAATTGTTGTCATATTTCAGTTACATTGTTAGTTAATTAGGGTGTGGTACATGTTTAAAACACTAGAAAAGAAATTCACTGTTAATCTATTCCGAATTGTTCTTGAAAATCTTTATAAATTCCGAATCGTTATAAAGAAATCAACAAAACTATTTTCTAAAAATGGGTTCCCGAATCTTATGGCTAGTTTTAAATAAAGCCATTTTTTTAAGGTTATGTCCTAGTTTTAATTTGTATAAATGGTTACTTTAATTATATGTTTTTTTTTTTGAACGGCAATTGTGGCTACATGGCTCCTAGCCCAGAAGGCGTAGCGAGCCCACACAACCAGGTTGGGTCCAGCCCAGAAGGCAATGACACCCTTCCCTTTACACACGCGAGAGGAACCCCTATCGCCCTAAACAAGACTCGAACTTGAGACCTTGTTTAGTAAAGACAATAATACACAAAGGAGTATTACTTAAGAACAATTTAATATTATCTATTTTTTTTCCTACATCACACCTCGTTTTGGGTCCATTTTATTGTTTTGCTTATTGCAATTAATAGTTTATGGAGAAATCATGCCTACTTTATAAAGTAGGCAACTTGCCTACTTTCCTTTGTAAAAGATTAAAAATATTTACAATTAAGCCCCTATAAATATATGTTCTTGATGTTTCAGTCCCTGTCCCCTCCTTTTTTAACAAAGGAAAGTAGGAAACTGCATATATATCCCTCTCAAAATGAATAATTGCATATATATTTTTTGTACAAGTTTTTTTTCCACATAATACAATGGTTTTTATGCATGCTTTGGATATATATGCAATTTTGCATTTTCGAGAGGATATATATGCAAAAGCCCCTAGTTATAAGGATACTTGTTTGCGCATTTGGTAGTTCATAGCAATCAAATTTTAATTTCTTAAATTGATGGTCATCAAATAAAGTTCAAACGTTTTTGTCAGTTACCTATAATTTGTATTCAACAATTCATGATATGCTAAGTTTTAACTTTATGTCTGTTACCTTTTTAATGCAGGTATGAAGGTTAATAGTGGCGAACCCTGTGAAGTAATTGTCGAGTATGAGAAAGTTTTAAATATAACACTGGTATAATCCTTTAGTTGGTACAATGCTATATGTTTCTTTTGCTACACTTAACACCTATATATTTGTTTTACATTATGCAGGCTTCGCTTTGGGTCGAGAGTGATATAGGCGAACTTGTTTGTGTTCGCTTCCATTTTCCGGACAAGTATCCTGCTTTCATAAAGTTGGATCCAATAAGGAAACCTAATCAAGCTCTTGACTTGTTGTTTGACGAAAGCTTCAGTATAACACAAAATTCAAAGGACGGAACAAGTGTGTTCTGAGAAGGATTCATATATGAACAACTTGCTAAAGACGATGAATTATATCCTTCATGTGTCAACATATTGTTATTTTTTTAATTCACACTTGTTAATTTTATGTTATCATGTTTTGGTTAATATTGGTAATATCCTTTGTTAATACCTTGACCAACTTGCCTCTTGTGTTGTGTGGCCACTGTTCCTTGCTATCTTGGTTAGTGTAAATATTTGCCATGTGTTTTTTTGTTTAAGATGGTGTTTAGGATTGCTTTTTCTCAGTTCTTATCTGATTATCTTTAAGCAAATAGGCAGTTTTTTAGTGTCCGAAAAACCCCGTTATTTGTTTGTGTTACACTGGAATAAGTATTTAAACTAAGCATGTTGCCACCTGGTTCATTATATTTAATCAGATAAGATAAAAATATATGGACTTCACCGGTCTACTAGTTTATAA
Source organism: Chrysanthemum makinoi (assembly GCA_910596185.1). Classification (NCBI taxonomy): domain Eukaryota; kingdom Viridiplantae; phylum Streptophyta; class Magnoliopsida; order Asterales; family Asteraceae; genus Chrysanthemum; species Chrysanthemum makinoi. Next base: position 111,895,326 of record OU343223.1, read on the forward strand.
ACTTCACCGGTCTAATTACAAATACATCTAGGCAAAACCACTTCTTCTTCTTCATAATTTTGAAGTTTTTGAATTGGTCATGCAACTCATGAATTTTGGCCAAGGAAGGTTGGTGTGGCTTGTCTCATGGCGATTACGTTGTCATGTCTTCATTATTGGAATAGGTGTTCTTGGAAAAAGTAAAAGTTCATTTATTTTGTTATATTTTTCGATTTATTCAACTCATGTATGTTACAGTTACATCTTTAACTTCAAAGTTTTCACCCTATTTTCAATTTAGATTATATACATTTTATTTTTTATTTTTTTTTTTATTTTTTTGGTGATTTTAGTTAACAGTTGCTAACTCAGATTTATGGATCTTTAGGTGTTTTGTGTTAAATTGTTGTTATATTTCTGTTACATTTTTAGTTAATTAGGCTACTACATGTTTAAAACACAAAAAATTAATATATTGCGAACAGTTATTAAAAAATCAATAAAACTGTTTTCACAAACGGGTTTACGAATATTATGGTTTTTTTTAAGGTTATGTGCTAATTTCAATTTGTATAAATGGTTGGTTAAATTATTTTACTCTTGTTGTTTAAGACAATAATTCACAAAGGAGTATAACTTATGAACACTGGTATAATCTTTTATTTTGCTCAATGCTATATGCTTCTTTTGCTACATTTAGTATCTAAGTATCTATATTACATTATACAGGTTTCACTTGCGGTCAAGAGCGATGAAGTCATGAAGGCGAACCTGTACATGTACGCTTTGAATCCCTTGGCAAGAGTCCAAATTTCATTCACTTGCATCTTGAAAGGATTCCTCAAGAAAAAGTTTTCATGTTGCATAAACAGTCCTTCACCGTAGAACACAATTATAGGGAAGGCAATGTGTCCTTAGCTGGATACATATATGCCAGAAACAATCCTGTATTTCTGTTTAAGATGTGTTTAGGATTACTTTTGTAAGTTCTTATCTGCTTCACTTGAAGCAAATAGGTAGTTTTTTTAGTTGTTGATACAAAAGTTGGGCGTTCCTTGTTTGGGCTCCGGCTCTCGTACCAATTGATGATTGCTGCTTGAGACTTGCGCACTAAGTAAACAGAAAACACCGTTAGGCTTATCGTGGGATTGTCTCCCACGATTATCCTCCGGCGTGAGAGTAAGTAATCGGTTTTAGGGTTATGGAGAATTAGGGTTTAGATCGTACCTTTAATGAGGGATAGAGTTCCCTTTATATACACACGGAATCCTTGTTGGTTCCGTGTTCCCCAACCTCCGGCTTATCCCGCCTAAGTCGGTTGACAAACGATTATCTCCAAAGATAGAAGATATCCGATATCGTATTCCATAAATAACTTTGGGCTTGGGCCTTCATGGGCCCAAACACTCATCGGCCTAGCCCAGTTTATGCTGGGCTCGCTAGTATCGGACTTTGGTCGCGTTCGTGACCCGAATATAGACTATACGTCATCATGTCCCCCCAGTCTAGTATGCGCAGTGACTAGCTGCGGATGCTAGACTAATAACTGCAGCTAATAAATAACTGCGAAGCGTAACAAAGAAGCCAAAAAAGGCTCCCGTTTTGAAAGATACACGTGGTATCTAGACATAATATTAAAAATGGATGCCTCGTAAATCGGGGGAAAGCAACTGTAACGGCGTCCCATCAATTGATCCTATCCACACATTGGAGATAGTGGGATCCACGTGTCGTGCATCTTGTGGATGAGCAAACTTATATAACCCTCGACCTCCATTTCACTGTGATTATCACAGTAAAAAAAAACTCAATCTGCCATTGTTAACAAAACTTCAACTTGCAACCCAAAAAATTACTATTCGAAAGGTAACCGCGCGTGCGCTTATAAAAACGATACCATGGTCAAGGTGTTATCTGATTTCACATCCGACATAACGGAGGGCGAACTTTTAGAGTTGGCGCCGGATATTATATTCTGTCGCAGTGCATCCGGAAGTTCGGTGTGAGGGCGACAATTGCGGACTTCCAGAAGGAAAATAGGGGTATACACGCGTTTTTTCGAGTACGCGAATCAACGTGTGCCAATATCTTTGTTCCTGAGCGACGTGTTAAACTACTACCAGCTTCATATATCCAAACTGCACTGCATAGGTGCAGCTAAAATCACCAACTTCGAGGTTAATTGCCGATTACTGGCAATTAACCCGACCATCCACCTGTTCCGCGCGTTTTATCACACCACGTGGTCACACGGGTGGGTATCGTTCGCTAAACGCGCTGGGCGCCTTTAGTGTTATACTGAAAAAGTAGACGCGCTCAGGAATTGGAGAGAAACGTTTTTCTGGGTAGATGAAGTGTGCTTCCCATCGCACTTCGATTTCTATACCCAGGGTTCATTGCCGAAGGATGAGCGCCCCCTCCCTGGATCGTATAATGTGGAGGAGGCTGCGGATACAATAAATACCAATCGCATCCCATCAATTCCTATCGAGGAATTTTTGGTGCACATGGGCATTAGCGCAACTATTTTGGTGACACTGAGGAGGTTCCAATCTTTTTGGGCGCGGATGGCCAGGCGTGGGGCCGTCCTCTCGCATTCCTTTCTTTGTTAATGTAAGCTTTTCTTACTTTATTGTATTTATAATAACGTGTGTGTTGTTGTCTTTTGTGGCGCAGAGATGGATCTTTTCTTACTTTATTGTATTTAAAGTCGTCAAAGTTTTTTGCGCATCAACTGTTTATGTGAAAAATTAATACTTCTCTTCCTTGTGTGTAGGTTTGAACAGTCTGCGGAGTCGCCCCCCAGAGATAGTCCGGTACACTCTGAGTCCTCCGAGCCAAACAGCAAAAACGCTGAGGATGCGCCCACGGATCAGCTGGTTGAGGAGTTGATGCTAACGGCTGCGCATCAAACTGCACTTGTTGAGAAGCTAAAGGCCAAGGTTTCTAGGGAAGACGACCAAGACGCGCTAAAGGATCAAAAAATTGCGTCGCTGGAGGCGTAGTTGGCTAGTGCTAAGGCCGAAGTGGAGGGCCTAAGTTCATACTCCCAAAAGCTCGCTGAAGAGAAAATGGCGTTGATGGGTCAAATAAGCCAGGAGCGTGCTGAGTCAGTAGGGTATAAGGCTTCGTGTCTCTGGGCGCTGAAGTATCTGGAGAAGAGTAAGGACACGTTGACCTCGCAGTTGGAAGATTTTGGTGCCACTGTGAGCAGTGCTCTGGAAACGCAAGAGATGAAATTGCGCAAACTCAGCCTGGAGTACGATGAGGAGTTGTATCCCCAACTTCTGTCAACAATCGCTGAGCGTAGGTGGCTCATTGGCCATGGCATGCGACTTGCTGCGCTCAGTACCTTGGAGTCGCAGGAAGTGGTGGATGCCTTTGGGGGAGTGGTTCAGTGTGCACTGGTGCGGGGTAAATCAGAGGCTGTTGAGGAGCTGCATGAGGCTAAGTTGTTGAAGGTGCCCGTGGATAAGGTACCTGGGTACAATGCGCAATCATATGATGAGCTGGTGGCTGCTATGGAGAGGATGAAGTCATTGGAGCTTCCCATGATCTCTGAGTTAGAGCGCGACCAGGATTTCCCCATAGGGGTTATTATGGAGGGGCTGACCTTAGCTCGGCACCGCGCTGAAAATGCGGAAGTGCAAGCTGATTATTTTTTGAAGCCTGATGAATCCCAGCTTCAAGTGCTGTTTTGCTCGTCCGCGTGATATCTTGAATCCCTTTGTCCTAGAAAAGGAAGTGCCATTGAAGAAGGTGTTGGAAGCGCATCTTACCAGGCTTGCGAAGAAGGAAGGGATTAAAGGTAAGGCAGTTTTGTGCGGCGTTGGTGCAGCTCATCTTCCCAGACTGACGGGATAAGGTTAGTGTTGCCACGGTATCTCGCCAAGACTCCGATTTATTAAAGAAGTTGGATGAGGTTGGAGACGCCGCTAGCTGTGGGGTAGTTCATCTCTGAGACGTTGCCATAGTTGGTAATGTATGGACTGTATCTTATGTTGTAAATAATATTTTGTAAGAACGTATGGTACTTAATAAAATATTACTTTTTGTTGAATTTCGTGGCGACTTATCATATTTGTACTTAGTTACTTGTCTTTCGATGAAAAAACATGCGTATTGTCTAAGAAACAAACTGTTGTATAAGCGCGAGTAATCGTTGTTGTTCATAATTATGTATGAACTATCATACTTATAAAATATTAAGTATTTCGAACATAGTTGTGTATGTTGGTACACGCAGCGTACTGCGAATATCATAGTAAGGAGCCAAGTGTTTTGATTCCTAATTTGTTAAACGCGCATAGAATGCATTGTTGCGCACTCATCGTGGGGTGCGCAGGTAACTTATTCCAACGTCTTGAGAATAAGGTGTTTAACAAGGATACGTGATCCACTGTTGATGGGTTTGCAACCCTCTTACTCAACGAGTCATTTAGTAGGTTTACTCATCCTTTTACCATCGTGGGTTTTTAGGTGCATGCAGCCATGGGAGCAAAAAGATAAAAAATGTTAAGACATAAAGTATATGGAAATAACAAATTGAAATGTGTCGCTGAATTAGCTAGAAACCGCGACGGTTTATTGATACTTGCAAGTTTTTATGAAAGAAGATAATTAAGACATTTGCCTAAGTAAAAAAAAAGAAAAAATAAATACACGGATATTTATTGGGCACTTAAGTGCAAGAGTGTCCGTGCGTTGGGCCGTAGCCATTCCTAGAGGTAGCATCGCTTGAGATTGCAAATGTTCCATGTACGCGGTAGTTCCCGACCATCCATGTCTCGTAGCTTGTACGCGCCTGTTCCTAATGCTTCAGTAACCTCATAGGGTCCTTCCCACTTCGTCCAAGTTGCCTGTGTCTTCGCATGGCTCGCATCATTGGCGCGGTAAACGAAGTCACCTGGTCTGAATGAAACACTTCTTACTTTAGCATCATAGTATCCCTTCATTTTTGACTTCGACCTTGCTTCACATATGGCTGCGCGCTCGCGTCTTTCTTCCAACAGGTCCAAGTCGATACGCCGCTCGTAATCATTGTTGCTACATTGATTGCAGTCGAATAGTGGGCATCCCAATTTCGGCTGGTATAACGGCCTCTGTCCCATAGACTAGAGAAAAGGGAGTATCCTGTGCTGGTTTTTGATTGAAGTGCGGCTGCCTACAGAACATGCGATAATTCTTCTACCCACCTTCCTTTGTGCTTGTCCAGACGTGTTTTAATTCCTTCACCTAGACTTCGATTTGCACGCTCGACTAAGCCGTTGGTCTGTGGATGTTTAACCGATGCGAAGTGCTGCGTGATATTCAACTTCTCGCACCAGTCCTTGAAGGGATTGTCACAAAATTGTTTCCCGTTGTCCGAGATGATTTCCCCAGGTAGTCCGAAGCGGCATACAATATTGTCCCAAACAAAGCGTTTGGCCTGATTGCCAGTAATTGTTACCACTGCTTTTGCTTCGATCCACTTCGTGAAGTAGTCTATGGCCACTATGAGAAATTTTAATCCGCCTGCTGCAACGGGGAAGGGACCTGCAATGTCTATACCCCACTTGTGGAATGGACCGGCGCCGTGATGGACATTAGCTCCTGTTGTGGTTGGCGCGGAATGGGTCTATGAACCTGACAATCGGCGCACTTTTTTATTAATTCCCGCGCATCGCGGTGCATGGTGGGCCAATAGTACCCTGACCTTAAAGCGCGCGCAACCACGGACCGTGGTCCTGAATGCATGCTTCATGAGCCTGCGTGGATTTCCCGTAGTACATAATTTGCTTGTAGGGGGCCCACACAGCGGAGCCATGGTTGCAGAAAGGAGCGTCGATATAGTACATCATCTCGGAGCTCAAACCTCTGTGCTGTGCGCCGTATTCTTTTGGCTTCCTTCTGCTCTTGGGGTAATACGCCCTTGCTTATGAATTCCCTTATCGGTGTCATCCACATAGGGCCTTCTTCCTCGATTACCGCGGATATTTCCATCTCCGAGATGGATTTGTTCTTCAATGTTTCCACTAAAACTTGTTTTGACAGGTGTGCGAAGCTTGTGGATGCAATCTTGCTTAGTGCATCCGCCTTTCGATTTTCCCCTCTAAGGACCTGTTTGATGGTAAACCTATCAAAGATTTGGATTAGTGACTTGGTCTTGTCGAGGTATTGGATCATATTCTCCTCTTTAGCCACGTACTCGCCCAACACGTGGTTGGCTACTAGCTGGGAATCTACATTTGCTTCGGTTTGAGTACACCCTTCGAGCTGCAATGCATAGTCCGACGATTAGTGGTTTGTACTCTGCTTCATTGTTTGTCGCTGTGAATTCAAAACGCAGTGCGTAAGTGAATTCCATTCCTTCCGGACTTGTGAGGATGAGGCCTGCTCCTGACCCATCCACACATGAAGATCCATCTGTAAACAAGATCCATGGGTCTTGTAGTTCCTTCTACTAGTATCTGCCCTTTTATCGCTGTACGTGGTCTGTAGGAGATGTTGTGCTCACCTAGCAACACGCTCCACTTTCGTGTCGTCCTGATGCGTCAGGTTTGGAGATGATTTGCTTGATTGGTTGGTCTGTGATCACTGCTATTGGATGCGCTTGGAAGTACCTGCGCAGCCGTTTGGCGGCGAATACTAAAGCAAGGACCAACTTTTCCATTGGACTGTAATTGATCTCCGTTTTCTTGAGCGCTTTGCTTACTTAAGTACACCGGTGTTGTACGACTCCTGTCTGTCAGCAGACACGCGCTGACTGCTCCATGTGTCGCAGATAAGTACATAATTAATTTTTCCTCTGGTCGGGGTGCGACTAATGTGGGGAGCGCTGCCAGGTGTTGTTTAAGCTGTGTGAAGGCTTCTTCTGCTCCGTAGTCC
>OU343223.1:111902271-111991128 GCA_910596185.1 Chrysanthemum makinoi
CGACTTCATGTATTTTTTTTTATTTTCTAAAATGAGTTTTAAATAAAAAATAAAAAATAAATCAATTCCATGAAATGTTAAAATATAAGTCCCGTAAAAATGGTATTGTCGTACGTCAGATTCATCATTTGTATTTAATCTACCATTCAATAAAATATTAAATCACTTCTGACGTTTAGCATTCTGAAACGCACTAAAAATAAATCTGAAAAAACTAAAAAGATCTCAGAAAACATAAATACATCGGTCCAAATCGAAAACGGCAAATCCCTTTCAGTCATGTTATTATCCCAAATATGGTTAATTATAATGATTATGCCTATAATAATGATGTTCAGCTAACACATGAAAATCAAACAACAAATTCAATTGAAAGAAGCTTAATCAAACAAACACACAAAGCATTTTTGTGGCTTTTCTTAAAATTGACCAGACTACCCCTCGAAAACCATCACAATCTCCGGAGTGTTGACTGTTGCATCTTATTTTAGGAGACATAAGGTAGGTTGGAGAAGATGAGAAGTTAGTGGTTACTGTATTCGGTTATCATAAGAGATGAAAGGGATTTTTCTTAGGTTGCGTGTTGGAGAATGGGATGTGTGTGAAAGATGCGTTTGGTTGGTAGATGAAAATGAGATGAGATGTTATCTTGTGGATGCGTATTTTTTTATGAGTGTATTTTAGGGTCAGGATAATTAGGAAGAGAACTCTATAATAATAAGAGTAACATGGATTAGATTATTAGATTTTGATTTGGGCTTTATCGATATGTTCTTGACTCATATTGGTTTATATCCTACTACATATTTTTTTTTGGTTGTGTTCTTCTAATCCGAAATTTTGGTGGATAATATATGTTTGGGCTTAATTTGGTTATTAAGTTGGTTGTTAAATACTAATTTGTGGTATACTTATTGAACACGTGATATCCTTAATTTCAGGGTTGATTATTTCACATGGTTAAAATTTCGTTGGTTAAAAATAACACTCGAGATTATGTGTTTATCTTGCTGAGAGCTTTGAAGTTTTAGGGTGAGTCTTAGCATCTCAAAGTCTCTCAGTTGGTTGTATATAAATATGCTTTGGAAAAAGTGATTTCCTTTTAGAGTGGGTGGCGGATGAAATATTAGGGTTGTAGTAAATGAGAAAAATTAGAGTTATGTGATCCATTTATACCACATTAGTTATGTTAAGTGTTGTATCTATCTCGCCTATACATTAGCTCTCCCTCAGGAAGGTGATCCAAGCAAGACTTCCAAGACCGCCACTAGGGTGTTCAGGCGGTTGATTTCCCGGTTGAAGATTTTAACGTATCCATCGAAGTGGTAATTCATTTTTCACCGAAACGAAACCCTCTTAGCCGGGCTGACGGTATAAATGAGCGATTGCGCGGTTGGTTCACGGTTAACCATTCTAGATGTTTAATCGAGTTTGTCCCTATGAACAATTACATGATCTAAAACGTAAAATGTCATTCTCGTAAAATTAAATAGCATTAAATAGATTAAAGTCATATTAAAGTTGTTTCATCACAATTAGGTCAAATTCCGTTTCGGCCGGACGGACCGGTAGCCGACAGGACCGGGCCGTCGAGACCCGTCCGGGCGAAGGCGATGGACCGGTCGATTACACTGGCCCCGGTTTGGTCGCGATTCGGTCTGGTCGGTCGAAGCCAGCAAAATCTTACTATTTGGTCGGACCGGCGAAACGGTGGGCGAGCCGGGCAAACCCTACATTGGTCCGCTTTTACCCTAACCGATTCTCGGTGGAATTCCGTCCTGGCCAGATACCGCCAATAGTACATTATTAAAATAAACATATGTATCATATTAACATAAAGTATTTATTCAAAGTTTACATGTAAAGATCCACGTTAATGAATTTCAAACATATATTTTAGTAAATGTTTCTGGTGTGATTAAAAAGTCGTTATACAATAAAAGCAATTCAATAATAAAATCAATACATGTACAATTATTTAATATTTTGCTAAAACCTTCATGTATTATATTGGTTGGGTTCGGTTAGTATGAATATCTATCGCCGAAACGAACCGTGATAGCGGGTTTTTCGTTTGGTTTATTTATGGTGATGTTGCAATTGGTTCCGGGTTTTCGGTTTCGGATTGAAACTGGTTTCGTGGTTTACAATGATTTGTGGTTTTTGAACACCTAACGGCTACCTTGTTACGACTTCACTCCGGTCAACTACGCCTTCATTTAGATTAATGTTTAGGTTTTAGGCCCACCTACATAAGACAGAAATGAGTTGAACTAAAAACGTAAAGTTTTTTTTTTTTTTTATGGTTTTTGTGTAGTTATTTGGAATCATCACACTTTTGAAGGGCGTATATTGAAATCTTGCATAGGTTTATGGTGTAGTTATTAAACTATGTTTATAATGGACTCTCACTTAATGCCCAATGCATTTATACAACACTTATAATTAATGTTATTCTTAAAATACCCGTTATTTAAAAATAAAACTATTATACCACATCGTCTAAAAACGTCAAGCTAATAAATATTTATAAAAAACTTTGACTTATGCTAACTAGTGATAACTTTTGTCGATAATCCAACTTTGTAATATTATTCCTTCTGGTTTTCATATGTGATGCATCATAGTGCAGTAATCTATTTTTGTATGAGAGATAGTGTCTAGTAAATTTATTCTTAAAATTCTCTCAATACATGCGTTATTATCACGAAAAACTTCTCGAATAATAGATTATCGAGGCTAAAGAGAAAAAAAAAAAAAAAGAAAAGGGGGTTAAAAACAAATATAGGAAAGATAGTCTCTATATCTATAAATCTATATATAATGGGATCGGCCCATTTTGAAACTAGTTTGGAAGCATGGAGATTTGGAGGAGCGTGTAAGATTTGATCATTTGTTTATTTGATAGTAATGAATTGTTATTATTACATGCAAACTAATTGATCATTGTTAATAATGGTGAACGAGGAGGGGCGAATAAGATTCGACGATATCTATGTTATTCTAAGGATAGTGATGACATTGAATATGAAAATCGTGTTAGTGAACTACCTTGATCGAAACCCGCGAACATTATGATATGGTGTAAGTTTTTATTTTATTTTATTAACTCATCATTAATACTGCAATCAGGTGTTTTTAGCAAAATGTCGGCTATTTCTTTTCGTATAAGGTTTTGAGTAACTTAAAACAAATTGGTAAAATATCAAGCTAATTTATTTATATAAAAACTATAGAGTAATGGCGATGTTATGGTAATGTTATGGTGCTATGTATGTTGTGCATGTTTGTTTCCATCATTTTCTAAGCCTTACTGCTTGCTCGGATCCTTGAAGACCTTGGTCCTTGGAAGCAAGGCGTGAAAAATTCAAAAGAAATTAAATAAGCTCGTTAGGCAAGCAATCGATCTCAAGAACCATTTGAGACGCATGGATCACAATAACCCCGGTTTGAAATATTATTGTGTACTCTTAAAAAGTCATTTGCCTTATTTTAGCCAAAGGACATCAAGATCGACGCACTGGCGGAGTAAGTATATGTGTTTCATGCCCTTTATATCTACAACATTTTACATAATCCATTTGTTTGTGATTCGCTTTGTTATTTGGTGACCAGGAGAAGCGTTTCTCCATCAAAATTCAGGGGGTGGAAGCTTTCTTATCCGAATGTAAGGAGTATTTCATTAGCTATTCTTTTACATACTTTGCTATGTTTTCCATCAGCATTGTCGCATTAAAAGAAAAATGTCTTGATACCATAACGATTGATGTTCTAATTGACGTCACAATAACGTACTTATGAATGTATTTCAGGAGGAAACGGGTTTTCTCTTCGGTAAAAAACCAAAAATGATATATGATCCGGTACATACATACTCTCATCTATTCAGTGCCGCGTTTTGTTTTTCATATATTTTGATGGTTACAGTTTCTTGAATTTGGTTAGTGTTAGACATTTGCCCTGAAAATTGTGGTCCCTTCTTTGTATGGTTACAGTTCGATCCTCGATATGGTTAATAAATTAATTCATACTAAGTGTGAAATAAATGATCAGATTTTTAAATTTGACCTCTATATGATCAGAGTTTCAACTCTGTAAATAAGAAATAGATTACCATATTAAGAAGTCATTGTTAAAATAAATGAAAGCTTTAGAAATCATTGTTATTGTTTGTTTCATTTGTCACTAGACATTGCAAGCACAAGGATATTATATGCTTTGGAATGTCCGATTTCACCTCTAATGACAATATATACCCCATCTTATCACGATGTTTATCTGATAATTTTATCAGTTGGACAACGATGATGCGAGACGTGAATGGAAGTAAGGGTGGAGGGACCTCTAAAGGACCCACTTTGTTCAGACTTTCTATTCCAATCTGGCTGCACCCCGGCCACTTGGTACCCACAAATTAGGTATTCATTTATATTCTTCCCTTCATTGGCGTTTGCTTGTATATTAATGCCTTATGTTCTCAATTGTGTTAAAATACCAAGTCAGCCAAAGCTCATTCGTCCAGTTTGTCTTTGTTATTGGTATGGTATGTTATATAAGTTAGCATTCCACTTTCATTTCAGCGAGTGTTGTTTGCTGTAACTGGAGGAGAGTTTCCCTAATGAAGAGGAGGGAAAATTGGCTAAATTTAAGGAGTTTGATAAGGGGACTGTATGTATATTACATTTTTCATCTCTTTTTGCTTTGATGTTTATACACATATGAATTTATTTCATATGTTAAATTCAAGCGACTCAAGTAACAAATCCCAAGTTTGAGTTTTATCATGGAGAGATAAGGTCAATTGGAGTTGATCATCCGATTGTTAGTGTGGTTGGTAACTTTGCCGTTTGCTTGCCTTTAACAAGGCTGTAAGAAGGTATGTGGTGCCTTCAGCAATGCCTTCAACTTTTTTTTCCTTCTTTTGATCTATAATAACTAGTTACAAACATATTTATATATGATAGCATGTTAAGAAGGGTGAAGACAACAACCTCCATGGTTTTGAATTTATGGAGTGCAAGTACTTGAAAGTGGGCGGAGTTATCATTTCTACATAATTATAGAGGCCATCGAGGAAGGAAATCCCTTCACCTACATGGCGAGGTTACTTGCAGTAGCATTAGCACATCGAAATTACTGTGCAAGTTTTTTCTTACCGACTATAAACCATCCGGTATGTGATTATTTCTTGATTTGGTATTGACTGACCGAACAGATAACTAGAACTACCAGTAAGGAACCAAAATCTTAAATGGACTTCATTTTGGGTCTTTATATTACTTTAATGGGTTAAATTGGGCCATGTGTAATTTTCGCGCGGGTCTGAATTGGAATTGAACTTTATTAAAGAATGGGTTGAGATATTTCATATTTTCTTATATGAATTTATGATTATATCCACATCTAACTTGTTTTTAGATATACATTTCTAAATCATTATTTTCTACATCATTTGTTAAATTATAAATAATGTTGGCCGACCTGATCTGTCCCAATATTTAAAATAACACGGCCCGACTAAACCGCCTGTTGCTACTTCTATCTAAAACACATTTTTATACTCCCTATTGCATCTGCTACTACAAACATTAATGCGGCATATCTTGCAGTTTTAGTTTCTTCCTGTATATTGAAACAGTTCTGGCACTTACGACCTAAATATGAGTTTCCGTTGGTAAAAGTTATAAATTTATACCACGGGCATGTGGTATATAAAATACTTAGCTGGATAATCATGTGTCAAAGGGGTTGCCTCTTGTTTAATCAAACTGAATACATATAACTATATATAAATATTCTGGTAAGCAGTGCCTCGCCCTACCTGCTTATTTTACCACCTTCAATAATTCCCTCAACTAATAGCATTTTGTTTTTCCTTAAAAGCAAGTATAATTTTATTTTCGGTTTCATGTGATTGAATTCTTTATTGTTTAACCAGGTATAAAAGCAATGGCAGTATCTTACTTTTATTGCCTGGAATCTATACGCAAAACTGTGGATGGTTAGTCGCTCTTCCTTGTATCAAATAATTGCTACATCCCTCTTTTCTTTACCAAAACTTTCATGTGGATAAAATGAGAATCACAATGCTTGCTATTTTTATCCACCTTTTATAACTAATGGAAGGTTAATCAAAGGTTTTTCATTAATCAAATACCTTAGAATAAGCTCTTTTGCACCTTAATTTGGACTAGTTTTTTGTTACTTTATTTATTTATTTATTTATTTGTTTTTATTTTTTTTGTAACAATCGGATTTGTTTGCAGATCTTTATAAAGAGAAACGGGCCAAGTTGAAAGATCTATGTAAACACACGAATGGTTTATATTCTCCCTCTGTTGTGTTTATATTGTGATATTGTAACTTACTTCGTTAAACATATTATTCCTAGGCTTTTGGGTTAGGCATATATGAACTAACCAAGTTTTAGTCCTTGGTGCCAACTGTCCTGATCTTTTATTGGGGAATGGGTTTCTCACTTTATCCATATCATTTTGGTTGCACAGCTATTGAACGACCCAACGCTGTGGTTGAGCTTCATCGCCTTAAAAAGCTCCATGCTAAACTTCAAGAAGGTTAGTGGTGTTCGACGTCACCTGTCAACTTATGACTCATAAGGAAAAATTTTATGACCTTTCAAATGGAGGAACGGATCTTGTCAATTATAATTGTTTTTTATTGTATCCTTAGTGTACCATCCTTTTAGATAAGAGCTAAAATGTTTTGTTTATACAACAGTTCTTCTCGTAAGATGTGCTTCTGCTCGGCTGCGCTTCCATTTTACCACCAGACTTTGATAGAATGATTAATCCAGGTTAACCAACTTAAGCTTATCCTGAGTTTATTTATCGCTACCTTTTAATTTTTGTTATTTTTACTATTCTCTATAGATAGATGGTATGTAGAGATGGCAATCTCGACCCATTTATTCTTGAATAGGTTGTTTTATGTTATGCGTCATCCCAATCAATAAACTAGCTGACTATGATACCTATAAGATGGATCAAAAGTTGCCCAAAGTGTTGATAGAAAATTTAGAATATAGTTTTTGTGTCAACTCAACAAGACCCAAGTACTCAACCCAAACCAAAAGTCCAGCCCATTTTGCCATCTCTACGGTCCACTTCTTCCTTTAAAATTATCCATCTTGATAATGTATGTTCTAATTCAAGTAAATAATACAATTTTCCTGCAGATGGTTGGTGTGATCCCGGTGATCATCATGGTAGTGGGATGGTGCTTAGGGCCAAGGGTACTAGCTGTAGTGGTTATGACTACTACAATCCATATATAGACGGATGAGGTAAGTTATTTGTTTACGATATATGTTGAGTAATGTATGTTAAGGGGCTGTTTATCATGAATCTTGATAATAGTTTATGATTTTACTTTTATGGCTGTATTTTACAAACTTTAATGGGTTCATACATGCAACAATATTTGGAGGATCACATGCAAAACATTATAGAACAATTATAAATTACATGTAAATTTGAAGAGCCAAATGTTCACAACCTGCATTGCCTAATAGATGGGTTATAACCATTGGATATATGTTATGGCTGCTTATCAGTGAAAGTATGTGTTTTTTTGATAACCCTAGATGTGTTATAAGCCTCAGAAAATACAGCTTCAGTTCTCATACTTTAGTCATCCTTGCACATTATCTTAAGGCAGCAATAAAAAGTAGTTTGTCCAGCTTTGGTCCCTTGACTTAAATTCAGAATACATATTATATATATAATATTCTAGATAATATAAAAACCGATATCTCACCGCGATAACCGCTATTTCAAATCTCGGTCCTTGAACGATATTTGAAATTGGACCGAGATAACTACATAGATGACGTTAGATGTATTTCAGTCTCTGACCCGAAGCAAAGGAAGCTGATGCAAGGAAAGAAACTACATGCTTGTAAAGAGCACAAGAAAACTTTCAAAGTTGTAATCTTGGTGTGTTGTATAAATTGACATGTAGGTATTTGGTCGATCTGATCCAGAGGACGATTTCTTTAGCAGGATGCAACGTAGGACCAAGAGAGCCACTTGCATGGGTTACGATGGGGTTAGTTTCCACTTTCCACTTTCCAGGATGGGATGTCCTTAACTTTGTGATCTATGTACGTGGTCTGTGTTGGTTTAAGATACGAGTTGAGAGCAGTAGTTAATAAATCATCTCAAGTGTATAGATAATGTTTCTCGTTTGTGGTACTTTCAACAAAAGCTGGTGGTAACACTGTTTTAACTAATGAAGGAATGATTAGTTATGTACTGCAACCACGTTTCAATGATGAAATTTGAAGATATATTGGCATAATGTCGTGTGTTGTGTCTATTATATTTTCTGTTTGCAACGCGTAATGCTGGTACTCTTCTGCTAAAAATACTTGGGTTTAATTGATATTGTGCCGATAGTAAATTATCCATCAATTTGAAGAACATTATCAGAACACATTCAGCAAGTTTTCAAAGTAGAACTCGATTAATAAGCAAAACCTATTAATCAAAAACTTTACTGACCGTTTCGCCTATCCATATATTTCAATCTTTTTATAAATAACTATTAATCCTTCTATATTTCTAACCACTCGGGGTGACTTAGTGGCAAAAAGAGGCTTTTGACTATCACTTTAAGATGTGTGAGGTTTCAAGTTCAATTCTTGTTAGGTGCAAACAACCTTAAAGTGGCCACGCCAACCACCTGAAAAAGAAGGGCTTTACCCGGTTTGAGTTTGTGTGGCCAAGGTTCAAACTCGTGGATTAGTCGGCCGAGAAAAGTCGGAACCCATAGTTAACCAAAAAACATCAAAATTGTATATTTCTCCGGTATAAAAGTATGTTGTTATTGGTATCTTCTTTACCCTTAGGGATTATACCTTTTTTAAAGGTATGTTGTTCTTGGTATATTTTTTACCTATTAAATTATAACGCGTCTGTGAGACTTAAGACAAAATTACTATACTTACCTATACTGAAATACAAGTAGGTTGTGGCATAATGACTAATGAGGCGTCTATTGCCTTTTAAAAGCCTATAATCCGTAAACATAAGCAAAAGTTTATATCTAGTTCTATTAATTTGATCTGAAATATATAAGCTGCTACCTTAAATATTAATAATCCATCTAATGAACAACTCATTGTTTTGAAATGCATCATTTTATTAAAAAGCACAGCTAGAAACATCCATCACACCTACGCCAAACAAATGTGAAATCAGAGTTAAAAAATGGAGCCATAAACAAATTTCAAATACAAAACTTGACACCCAAATGACATTTGACGGAGTAATTAATGAATTCCCATTTTAACCCATGCCCTAAAGTCACCCCTGTTGGCCAACCCAACCGTCTACTCTGCCACCTCTATTTATAACTATTTATTCATCTTCCATTACCCTCAAATACTTCACCATCTCCATAACCTTGCTATCTCTCATATCCACTCAGAATTCTCAAGCTTTGCTGCTAAAGATAAACTGATTTGAGATATTAGTAGATACAGCAATTATCACCCCTTCCAATGTAAAGACAACATTCATATTGTCGCAACTACTCGTTTTAGATCTCAAAAGACGTTGAGCAGAGATAAAGAGTGGCAAAGAAAAAAAAACTCAGTGCACCGAGTCATGCAAAGATTGTAAGATTATCATTGAGCTTATTCAATTAATAAAAAGTAAGCTCATTATACAAAATTCCCAGGAAAAATCAACAAACGAACAACTGAAAACACTGTCTAATGATAAAATTATCTTTCATTTAACATGTAGAATGCAGTTTAGTGAATGAAACTGAGGACAAGATAATCTACCTAGCTAGCTGTTGACCGCATATTAGTCCAAGGAAACTTGGATGTTGCAGCGGTGCCACCACTTCCCCGAGGGCGATCTGCCGGTACATGCCTGACCCTGCCACCATATCCGGTTGGCTTCTTAACCCCACTTCCATCAAGCCAATGTGTCTTGGTTGTTTCATCACCTGCTTCCACAATGGTGGACTTGGATTGCTTGCTCATGCTCTTTTTGTCTTGTTGAATCACACGAATTGGGTACAAATCTGGATTTATCGAAAGAGGAGTTGTTAAAGTAACATATGCCTTTTTGTAATCAGGTTTTGCAATCAAAAGTCCACCTCTCTTCTTCCTTTTCCCATCCATGTTAAGGGTTCTAACATCGTCCACTTCAAACCCATATAGTGACTCCAAAACCCTTTTGATTTCAATCTACTTAATATTTAAACAAAAATATTAGCTAGATCAAACATACAGCAAGAAAAATATGAAGAAACTTTGAGGGTTGTGTACCTTTGAAGCAGAAGGGATGGTTTTGAGGGCGATTTCAGTTATGTTAGAGAAAGAAGTGGGCATCAGAAGTTTGATTGGTATATTAGCAAAGTTGACTACCCTTCTTCCCAATCTACTCCCCATGTTTTAAGCTGGAACACCTACAAATCTGGCGAAGCTGAGAACCCTAGATGAAGAAATGGTGACCAAATGGGTGCATTGGGCCACATTGGATGTCGGTTTAGAAAAGGTCAGAGGGCACGGTGAGGGAGCAAATAACACGCAAATCAGGCACCACTATCACCAATGGCGCCATTGCCTCACCATCGGCGCCTATTCGTCCGCAAAATCACTCCGCCATTTCAATGGCTGACGCAAAGCTTTTTTTTTAAACGTTAGTAGCGGATAAAAATATACGGCTAAAAAAAGTGGGCCAGATAATATGTTATTGGTGTGTATATGAGCGAGGGGTGTTGTTTAGTTATTGGTGTGTTATTGAGAGGAGATGATGTGGCGCTGATGTGACATACCAATAACGTGTTATTGATTGTAACTTACCTAGCACTCTTACAATCCAAATGGCCTGGTCAAATGGCCAATACTTTTAAGTTTTAAACAGTTTAAAAGGGATAATGGGTCAAACAGGCCGGGTCTCATTGCCCTTTGGCTCTAAATTGTCTGATGTTTTAAAATCTTTTATAAATCTATATTACTTATAAAGCATTTAGCACTCTCTCTTCTAAATTTTTGTAAGATGTCATTAATGTATTTTTTAAATATTATAATTTTTAATGCATAATGTACACAATATATAGCTTTTACTAATTTATCTTCCACAACATTTTAATCGCTTCATTTTATTTCTTTTTGAATTAGTATAGTTTTAATGCAAAATGCACATATAAATGAATATGATTTTAAAATGCATGCAAAAGTATAAAGTTCCAAAACTATTATTATATCGTAAAAATGTTTCGAGAACAAATCTAAATAAATTTTGAATTATTTTAAATAAAATTAACAACAAAAGTAAAAAACGGTCTTTTGTAAAAGTCGGGACAATTTTTTTAAGACAAATGATGCAAAAATGTAAATTCACAAGTGATAATTTATTTGATTTTATACATATTACACATATTTATACTACATATAAAGCATTTAGCACCCTATTTCCTAAATTTTTTTAAGATGTCATTAATGTGTTTTACTAATTTATCTTCCACAACATTATAAGCATTCTTTTATTTATATCTTCTATCTATGTGGGACAAGTGTTATAAACAATATTAATTATTCAAACATTTTCATAAATATATACTTTACAAGATATATACATTATAAATATTCTTTTATTTATATTTTTTTTATCCATATGGGACAAGTGTAACAAACAATATTAATGATACAAACATGTTCAAAAATATATTTTATTTACTTATTACGAGGTGTTGATTATTACATATATATTTTATTAAAAAAATGTTTCTACTTGTACTTGACCACTATCAACTAATTTGACCATAACCTCATAACATTATTGAATACGCAAACGCAAAATCACGCCACTTTCAATTGTTTTTATATGAATTAGTTTCATATTATCCATCATTTTTTTTAAAGTTACTCAAACTATTTGCTTTCATATTGGTAAAGTTATTGTAAGAGAAAACATAAAATTGAAAACATTTTTTGTCGAAAATTTTATTACTTGATACCACCGTTGCAACGCACGGGTTTACCTCTACTCTATAATATTCTAAAGAGTTGAAATATGCTACATGAAACTTTTGACATCTGCAAATTTATAGTCACATAAAATATTTCAGATTATAAAACAGGTTCATTGAAAAATTTTATTTCAGGGTATCCGCCGCCGCATCGCACAGATACCTTGCTAGTCCAATATAATAGATGCAATCATAAATTCTGTCAAGTATTTTATAGAAAAAAAATATTGCATCACACTAAAGGATCATTCAATTTAAATACACAAAAAAATTGCCTAATATTTGCAAACACATTAAACTAATGGCATAATGGCCATATGCAAAATTGGTTGATGATTGGGTAATTTACTCTGGCGGAGAGTTCTAATTATGGCTGCGAATTCTCCATGCAGAGAACATCATATAAAATGTAATCAAGGTCATGTAAAAGGTACGTGCAACATATAAATTACCATTCCACCTCAGTTCCACTTACACGTATCTAAAAAAAACTTGTGAGGAAAATGCGGATTCACGTGGCCAATAAGAATATGTCACGTCACCAATTTAAAAAAAATAATAATAAAAAATAAAAAAATTCCCGTTATTTGGTCATCAAAAGATTTTCGAGAATAACATCGTGAATTCCGGAGACTGGTATTTTTGTGACGCCCCAAATTCCCGGTTTGACCGGAATTTACTTGATTTTTAAAACTTTAACTCATAACGTTTGATTGCCACTTTTTCTCATTAAACACTTGACAAAACTATGACATTTAACATTTGACAATTCTTATATAGCATGTACTCGATAACTTCTTTAATCAATAACATTTGACTTTTACAAAACAATTATTTATGAACTGTATAGCGGGCTGACGCCGTCGCCCTTTAACAGTGACCCAAAACATGCTCAGATTTAACACTTGATGGCTCAAGGGATTATAAACTCGACGCCGTCCCAACTGGGCCTGACGTCGTCACCTAGAATTTCGTGATGCCATCAGGTCTACAGACCTGCACAATTGACAGCAAAACTGCACAATACCAATTTGTCCATTTCGACATAAAAGGCCATTTGAACCTTACATCTTTAAAATCGGTAAGAAATATACTTTAATTCCAACACTCCAAAATACTATGACGACCATTACTTATACTTGTCGATTGACGATACATTTACAAAACTATAAAAGACTCTCGGGGGTACAAACTTATCACATGAGCTTGGTGTCTACCTAGCTCCTAATATCATATCTTAGCAAACTTCCTTGATCAAAGCCATAATCCAACATCCAATCCAAGCCATAGCACTTCCTATACACATGAACCTACAAGAACATAGCAACTATAACATGTAAGCAATTACGCTTAGTAAATAATTGGCTAATAATGTTCAATATATTCATTGCTATATATGCATCACATTCATATAACCATAACACGTAACTATTCAATTAGCACATAAGACATCTAACAAATAACTTGTTGTTAATACAAATAAGCCGTAAAAACGTTTATTTATATTTTACGATCTTCTAATATTTTGTCGATAACAAACATAAAATCATTTTAACGAAACAAATAAAATACGTAAATGGTTTGAGCCAATAGTTTACTAACATACTTATATCTTCATATAAATCACTAAACAAGTAATAGTGCTTTCATGATTTAGTAATGCATATGTACAACAACTAGTGTTTATATATTGGGTAGATATATATATACTTAGTATGTATTATAATGGGTAATAGAATGGGTAGAAGTTTAAGTATTTAACCCATTGACTTAATACATTGAATGTAGTTGGGTAAAACCCAAAGTCCATGACCCATACCCATGGAGCATAACCCATGACCCATTATATGACATCATACATAAGTCATAATGGGTATTATCCATGACCCATGGAGCTAACCCATAACCCATGGACTAGATGCATTGCATCTTCTAGATACATTGTATCTACTTGGATATCCATGGTCCAAAGTCTAGGACCTATGACCCATAACCCATGGGTAATGAGGAGCGTCTCACGGATCCCTCAAGATACACTTGACGGATCCCTCCAACAAGGGATCCGTGGGATCCGTGGAATAGTAGCATATTTTATCTATAAATAGTGAGTCATTTCTTCATTATAACCACCCCTTTCACACACATTTTCTCTTAGTGTTGTAAACTCTCTAACCTCAGATCCAAGGGATCTTTCTATGTAGTTTGTGTTTGTGTGATTCTCTAGATTCCACTTAAAGGCGAGATCACCACCTCTTGAAGTCGGGCAAGCTCAAGGCCATGGGTTGCCAAGCTTCGTCATCATCAAGACTACTGATGGTATCTTGTTGATAGTTCTTTTCTTTCTCATTAGAAGTGTTGTGTCGAAGACATAGGTGAAAGATGTCTAAGGGTCAAGCACGAAGACATTAGTGAAAGGTGTCGAAGAGTCATATTGAAGGCATTAGTGAAAGGTGCCAAAGATCCGTGTCAAAGGCATTAGTGAATGGTGCCTAGGAGTCGAGTCAAAGGCATTAGTGAAGGGTGCCTAGAAGTGGAGTCAAAGGCATTAGTGAAGAGTGCCTAGAAGTCGAGTCAAAGGCATTAATGAAAGGTACCTAAGGTGTACATTCGATATGGTGTGTCGATGTACAAGATAGATTTGTATTGAGTCAAAGGATATTGATATCCTTGTTGATGTTGTCATAAGGAGTGGATCTCCTTTGGATAGGAGTTGTGTTGTGTTGGGGTTGTAGTAGTTCCACTTTTGTAATGGAACTGGTATCTAGCCTTGTACGGATGATAAAGTGTATGCGACGTTGTGATAGGTTTGGTTCTACCCTGGAAGAACCGGTGTCTAGCCTTGTACCGGATAAAGAGTAGGCGACGTTGTGAAGGCTTTTCCGCCACAAGGAGTTTTTGTTGTGTAGTGATTACGAACTCTCGAGTAGGTGACTCGGGGAGTGGAGTAGGGCAAGGAAGGTGTCCTTGTAGCCGAACCACTATAAATACTCGCGTTGTGGTTTTGTGCTTCTTACTTTTTGTCTTAGTTTTATTTATCTATATGCTTGTCTATCAACATCCAACACACACGTTCAAATAGATTGACATAAGTCGATCTAAATAGTTTAAAACCAAGTTTTAATCGGTAAAACTATTCAACCCCCCATTCTAGTTTTCCACATTGGCCATTCAATATTTCCAAATCATATCTATAACCACCCAATATCAAGTATCAAGGTCGACACACCTTAAAGTATCTATAACCACTTAGCACAACATTATAATCACATACTATAACCATTTCATATTAGACACATAGTAACCAAATTACTTACCTTATCATTCCAAGCTAAGCTAAACACAATATCACCAATCATCATCGTCATCCATTCTCATCCAAGGTTGATACCCTTAAACACATAATTAAATGTAACTAGGGGTGTAAACGAGCCGAGCCGCTCGTGAAAAGCTCGGGATCGGATCGGTAAAAAGCTCGAACGAGCCGAGCTTAAACGAGCTCGAGCCCGAGCTCGGCCTAATTTGGGCTCATTTAATAATCGAGCTCGAGCCGAGCTTGTACAAAATCTCGAGTAGGCTCATGAGCCTAAACGAGCCTAGAATATATAACGTGTATATATCGTCTATACGATATAGCGATCTTAAAAGTAGTAAACGAGCTCGAGCTTTATGTAATTAACGAGCCGAGCTCCAAACATCATAAAATTAGTCGAGCTGGAGCTCTCGAGCTTGTGAAAATTTTCACGAGCCGCGCTCGAGCTCAAAGTATAAGGCTCGAAACGAGCTCGAGCCCGAGCTTTATATATATAAACGAGCCGAGCTCGAGCCTTAACGAGCTCGAGCTCGGCTCGGCTCGTTTCCACCCCTAAATGTAACTTAATACATTATCAAATAACTATAGCCATGGTTTACTTAATCATTTGGCTTACATAAACAACCTATAATCATCATATAATCATATATTGATTATGTGATGCTCAAACCCATAATTTATCCAACTTTTACCCATACTAATATTCTTCCAAGATTACTATAACCCTTTTTAATCAAACTTTATGATCATGACATGATCATATCCAATTTACCCATTTGCTTCAATTTAATAAAAGGGGTTTCACCCAATTACACTATAACATCTTAATTAATGTTTAAAACCATAATTACCCAAAACCCCCAAACTTGGGTATATGAACCCTAACCCTTCAATTCATAATTAAATACAATTAGGGATACTTAATTGCACAAGGATGATGGATACTAGTTTATTACTTGATTGGGAACATTAATCCCATCCCAATTGATCATCAACCTTACCATCATTTTTCCCTCTCTTTTTCTAAACCGACTTTCCCCACCACTTGGAACTTTTGAGAATTCAGGCTTTAATACATGAAGCTTTCTTCATTGTAAAGCTATTTCACTATTTGGCACTTTTGGTCCCTCAAGTCCCTTTCTTTCTATTTTGGCCACAAGATACTTATAATAAGTTTACAATGTGGCAACTTAGGTCCCCCTTCATTTCTATAACTATAACTTAACATTTGTTAATTATTAGTTTGACTATCAGGTTGACCAGTAAATCCTCGTCAAGTCTTTAGACCACATTCAACCACGGTGAGACCTATTGGTATTTCTGGGATAGGGTGTAACAATTTTCTAAGCCAACTTTGTCGCATCACGTAAATGAACTGTTTTTCCTTGCAATTTATTTTTAGATACGTGTAAGTGGTATACTTAGGCAATGAACAAGGATCAAAAGCTTATCGATTATTTGATCCAACAACACAAAAGATATGTGTTAGTAGAGATTTGAAGTTTAAAGAGGATGAAATATGGGATTGGAAGGATTACATGAATGAGCACATTAACGAAGAACCCGAGCGGACTGACTTCAAAATAGAAAATCTTGAAGCCACAAATGAACATCATGATCAAGTAATCCAACCAAGCGACGAAGACAACGATTTCCCTAACAATGATGATGATGGATATACAACATCAACAACAAGCTCACCCTCACATTCACAATCACTTCACACACCATCAACAAATTCATCACAAGTTACACCAAATACCTCAACACAATCAATCTATCAAAGTGATAATGGTTCAAAATCAACCACAAATTCACAGTCACACTTTGATCATACACCGTTGAGAGGTTTTAGAACATTAAATGACTTATACGAGAACACCGAGGAATTACTATTGGCTGAAGATGAACCCAAGAACTACAAGGAAGCATCAAGCGATCAAAAATGGATCGAAGCAATGAAGGTCAAGTTAGATTCCATCAATAGGAACAACACATGGGAATTAACCACACTACCTAAAGGACATAAAGCAATTGGCTTAAAGTGGGTATTCAAGACCAAGAAAGATGCTAATGGAAACACAGTCAAGCATAAAGCAAGGCTAGTAGCAAAAGGTTGCATACAAGAGCAAGGGATAGACTTTGAAGAAGTTTTTGCACCTGTAGCAAGGATGGAAACTGCTAGATTAGTACCACGCAATACATGCTAACAACAAATGGGAAGTACATCACCTCGACGTCGAATCTGCATTTCTGCATGGAGATTTAAAGGAAGAAGTGTACGTTACACAACCTGGATGATTTATAAAGAGAGAGAATTCTGGAAAAGTCTATAGACTTATAAAAGCTCTATATGGACTACGACAAGCACCACGTGCATGGAGCATAAAGTTAGACAACACCTTGAAGTCATTAGATTTCAAGAAATGTGCACTAGAACAAGCGATCTACACGAAGGCATCAAAAGACTCAATACTACTAATAGGAGTTTATGTAGATGATCTAATCATCAATGGTACACCAAAGAAAGAGATCGACAAGTTTAAAGCTCAAATGGAAGAAAATTTGAAATGAGTGACCTAGGATTATTAGCTTAGTATTTATAGAAGTCACACAAACTGGAGGTGACATTTCAATAAAGCAATCCGCCTATGCAAGCAAGATTCTAAAGGAAGTTGGTACGATAGACTACAACGAGACGCTAATACCAATGGATCCATGAACAAGACTGACAAAGAACACTGAAGGAACTTTGGTCAACTCAACCGAATATCGAAGCTTAATTGGATGTTTAAGATATTTGCTTCACACAATACCCGACTTAAGTTATCCTATTGGATTACTTAGTCATTTTATGCAGGAACCAAAAGAGCAACATATGAAGGCCATAAGGCAAGTATTATGCTATGTAAAAGGAACAAAGGATTATGGTATCACCTACAAGCATAATGGAGGAAACAAGATACAACATTTCAGCGACAGTATTTATGGAGTCAACACTCAAGAAGGAAAAGAAACTACTGGAATAATATTTTATTATGGAGAATCACCAATTAGCTGGAGCACACAAAAGCAAGCCACTGTAGCATTATGTTGTACCTGTTTCACAAGTAGCTTAAAACAAAGAAAACTACTAATTGTGAATCATGACTGAAGTAATGCAAGTAAAGATAGGTTTTAACAAGAGAAACACATTGAATAATTTTCAACATTTATATTCTTTATTAAAGCGAATCAAAAAGAATAGATTACCCAAGTACTTGCGGAACAGTACTTGGGATTGAAATGGCAAGTATGGTGTAACTCCTCACGAAGCTTAGGCTAAGTCTAAGCACAACTACACAGGTACCACTGAGCTATCTCAGGGACATAGTTGTATTTGGAGGAGTGAAAGATTGCTTGTGTGTGTATTTCACAGTTAGTGCAAAAGCTTAAAATCTTTCACTCCATCCCTTATGACTATTTATACATGTATGGTTTTTAACTATATCCTAAAGGACAAACTGACAGATTCGAAGACAAAATCTTGTATTTTGTCTCTGTTTACAATGGCTATTTAGAGTAAGTGACAAGGCTTCTTTCTTCTTGTCAGTGATGACACTGAGCCTGGTAACACATTCAAAAAGTTTGACTTTGGTTGATAAGGACTTCGTATTATCTGTTCAAACTTATCCCGCCTTGTCCCGCTCATTCTTCAGTCTCTTTAGCCTTCAGTCTTTATCTTCGTATTGTCTTCAGGTGATAGTAGTTGGTGAGGAGTTTGTGATTCAGTGAGTTATTGTCATCACTCCACTGAATCCACCATCTTTTCTTGACTCAGTCTTCACTCCTTAAGTTCTCGCCTTCGAGTGGAGAGACTTCTTCTTGTCTTCTATGAGTATCCCGAAGAAGACAACTCCACCGAGTGGCTATGCGCTCAGTGAGTTGATAGTGTTTAAGGTTCTAAACACTTAGGATATTTTCTATTAAAATCCTTTAATTAAGGAGTTTGGGTATTTACTGAACCCAACACATTATCATCATGCGAATCTGAATTTATTGCAGCAACAGCAGCAGCAACACAAGCATTATGGTTAAAGAGACTACTAAGTAGGCTTACACACTCAAAGGAAGAAAAGGTTACTGATAAGGATTTAAAAGGTATACTTTTGAGGGGTCATTTAAGCACTTAATCGACCACTTTTATATCCGTTACTGCTTAATTTCGTTCATTACTTTTTAGGTCTCTTGAAGGCAAATTGCTGGAATGACACTTATTCAGACGAAAAGGCGTGAATATATGAAGAAAATGGCCAAGTCAAGATCAAGACACTCAAACTGCTGGAATAGAAGGTGACGGTGTCAGAGTTAGAAGGCGACGTCGTCGCAACATGCTCCAAATTTCTGACGGCTCAGTAGCGAAATTACTATTTTGTACCCGACGCGTGTTTTAAAGAGTAGGGCGTCACAACTTAGGCACCTAGATTCAGATCCGACGGCGTCAGAACGGCTGAAGTGACGGCGTCACAACCATAAGGTGACGCCGTCACAAGGTTGACGTGGTCAAGCACGAAACCTAATGGTGGCGATCCGACGGCGTCACATTTAAAGAGTGACGCTTAATCGCATGTGTAACTCTATATATAGAATTCGAATTTCGGACTTTTAAAGAGGTAGTTTTGTGGAGCAAAACCTAAAAACTCAATTTTTTGGTGTCTTGGGCAAGATCTTAGGGTTCTCGCACACCCTATTTTACAACATGATAAGTAATTTACTTCATTGATTCAATTATGTCTTCAATTGTATGTGTGTATGCTTGCATGTTTTCCATGTCCGGCTAATTTACTTGTGTGTTTGCTTGGATCTATGAAACCTAGGTATTGAATATTGATTGGTTGTCTCTTATCTTAATTGTAATTGACCTAGGATTGCTATAGGTCATTCGTTATGTTTTTAATGCTTGAGTAATCTTTGTGAACATTAGTTTATAATCACCTAGAGTTATTGTAGGCTAAACATCCAAAAATAACCTTAGAGTTAGTTTATGAATCCTATAGATTTAGTGAGGCAATAACCTAAGGTAGTCTCAAAGAGTTAGGAAAAAGCATACCTTACGACCTTAGAAGACACAAAGCGTTAAGAATAAGGATGTGACAATTCAACCATCAATAGGAGATAACTAGGAGTAAGTATCTAGGTAAACACATTTTTAATCATCATACGAGCACACATCAATTAAACATAGACTACCCCTTAGCTTAGTTAATTAGATAATTAGAATAGTAGAGTAATCGGTAGAAATACCAACCCCAAATCCAATACCCCGAGATTCGTAATTTAAATTTTCTAAAAAATATAAAAAGATAAAAAAATCTTCTTCCTCAACCTCAACCTTAGCGTTTATAACTTCTTACTAGCATTCCTATTCCCCTAGAGAACGATATCATACCCTAGGCTACCCTAATACTACATTACAACGATTAGGTTCACTGCCTAGGGTGTTGAAAAACTTGCTTGACGAAAAGGAAGTTTCTTTGACCCCG
Organism: Chrysanthemum makinoi; assembly: GCA_910596185.1. Lineage (NCBI taxonomy): Eukaryota > Viridiplantae > Streptophyta > Magnoliopsida > Asterales > Asteraceae > Chrysanthemum > Chrysanthemum makinoi. The sequence continues at coordinate 111,923,113 of OU343223.1, forward strand.
AACGCGCGTTGTACGCGTATCAAGTTTTTGGCGCCGCTGCCGGGGAATAGAATAGCTAGTTAGATTTCCACCTCGTTTAGGTTCCTCGCTTGATTCCTATCAAGTAAGATTTTTCTCAATTTTAGCTTCCTTGTAGTCTATCCCCGCTTCTTCGGACCTTTGTTAGTAATCCTATCGCTTTTCATCATGGAAGGTAATAATCAACCACCACTCATCAACCCACCACCAAATGACACCAAGAGGCCGTACTCTTGGTGAATACTCAAGACCAAGCCACCTAGGCTTTGGAACACCATTGAGCTTCCCGATCAAGCACAAATACGTACCCTTCGATCGAACACCATCCGGTTAGTGCAAAACGGATGTGCATTCCATGGACTTCGTTCCGAAGATCCTAATCAGCATCTTAAGGATTTTCTTAAAATTGTCGATTCCATCCACCTCGATGCTACTACTTAGGAGACCACGCGCTTGCGTCTCTTCCAATTCTCTCTACGGAACTGCTGTAGTAAGTGGCTTGAGCGACTTCCCGCCGGCTCCATCTCAAGTTGGGATGATCTCACCTCTCGTTTCCTTGCTCAATTTTTCCCTCCGAGGAGAACTACTAAGCTTAGGAATGAAATCTTGATGTTCCAACAACATCAAGGTGAATCTCTCTACGAAGCATGGACTCGATTCAAGGACTTACTCCATAGAGTCCCTCATCACGGCATTGATCTTTGGCTTCAAGTCCAACTCTTTTATGATCATGTCAACTCCCAACTAAGCGATCCATCGACCAAGCGGCCGGTGGTAAACTTAGTGATCTCACCGTGGAAGAATCGTGGGGTATAATAGAGGACCTTTCTCTCTATGACAACGAAAGTTGGAATGACCCCCGTGAGGTTGCCCAAAACCGTAAAGGCAATCTCTTGCCTCCCATTGACTCACAACCTTCACCGTAGAATGCTGGAGCTTGAAGATCAAGTCAAATACCTAATGAGCTCCTACAAAAATCCTAAGTCTTCACATCAAGTGAACAAAATCACTCTACCTTGTGAGTTATGTGTAGTGGTCCCCACTTTACACTCGTGATTGCACGGAACTCCCCGAACAAGCTTTTGCGGACTACGCATCTTTGCGTACCGACGGAGTAGGAGAGAAGTGGTACACTTTCAAGCCCGAACAAAACAACTTAGGAAACTCCTATACCCCCGCATGGAGGAATCACCCTAACCTTAAGTGGAACCATAATTCAAACTCACCCCAAAGCTCATCTAGTCCACCTAATAGGTTCAACCCTCCAAACACCGGGAACCCTAGTCTTGGAGGCAATGCGTCTAGATTCATGTCATCTCAAGAAACTCGATTGAATAAGCTTGAAGCCGATTTCAAGCAGCAACGACAATCTAGGCGAGATGACAAACAAGCTTGACGTCCTCTTAAAAGCCTTCAATGACCGGGAAATTGGAGCACTCCCAAGTGATACTCTAAAGAACCCAAAAGTGAATTCGATTTCATCGACTTCATGTTCTTGTTCACCATGGAGAGTCGTCACATCCATGCCCCTCAAACCCAAAGGTCCACTCGGTAAATGCTATCAACAAGGGTTCCAAGCGATCCCAAATGAGGTACCAAGGCCCCACACCATTGGTACAACCCACTCTTCGAGAAACCTGGCGTCAACCAAGAACCCAAACCTAATCTAGAAGAAGAGTACAAGGAACTCCACCAAGAAAAACGGTTGAAGTCTTAGCTCATGCACCTTATTACAATTCTTTAAAAGAAAAATATGAGCGAGAACTAAAACTTGGAAAAAATGGGTCCGCGTTTGTGCAAAATAATTTACCTAAGAAGTTAGGACGATCACGGGCTATCACTCTTCCATGTAGGCTTGGAACCTCCAAACCTCTCGTTGCTCTAGCCGACTTAGGAACATGCATCAATCTTTTTCAGTTGTCCCTCCATAGAAGCCTTAACTTAGGTAAGATAGAACCAACAAAAACCATCTTAGGTCTAGCGGATGGTAGTATTGCATATCCTGTAGGGATAATAAAAGACATGGTAGTACACGTAGGAGAATTGACTCTTTTGGCGGATTTCCATGTGCTAGACATGAATAAGGACCCGACACTCCCATTGTTAGTAGGAAGGGGATTCTTAGCTACCGCTAGTGCCATCATTGACTGTAAGATGTCTAAAATAGTGTTAGGAGAAGAGAGTGCTAGGTCAATTTACGATGTCAAAAAGCATATTTACTACAAGGAAGAGGAAATCCCCCATGAGATTAGGTTGGATAGAACGTCGTCTAGATACGGACCTTGGATTAATAAAGACTTCATAGGTCAGAACCAAGACCTTTCTATCTAGTTGAAGCCTTTGCTAGTAAAGCAACTTTCCATGAAAAAGAATTGGCTAGGGACATGAAAGTGAACCCGTTCGAGGACGCCTTAGTGTTTAGGAAGATGACCGAGTTCCTAGGAATCTTGCACGTCAACCTTGTCATGAATAAGTGGAAAGGAAAGGAGAGCGATAAGCCTAAACATAAGTAGAATTGGGATAGACCGCCTAGTGATGGTAATGGAGAGTGGCACATTAGGATAACGATCTATGACCCCGATGGAGAAAAGTTTGAAAAGGCATACCAAACTAAGCGTACCACTAGGAACTTAAATGATAAGTTTGATCCTTATGACATTCTTGAGGATAAGCTTACTTATATAGGTACGTAGGGGCACAACTTCGAGTCTAGCTACAAGACTCATAAATAAAGAAAAGCGCTTCGTGGGAGGCAACCCATGCTTAATTGTTTGCTTGTTTGTGTGTCGTATATCTTTTATTGATTGTTTATTCTCATGTTTGAATTTGTGAAAATGCTTTATTTTATCTTTAACCTCGTCTTAATTACATATAAAGGTATTTTACAAAAAGGATAAGTGTAGGGAGGATTACACACGTTTTCAAAAAGAACGTGAACATGAGGATTACGAGTATTAAAAGGATATACATGTGTGTTTGTTAGAGTCAATGCTTGTATCGAGTCATAATGGATGTTTTGCATAATTTTTTTTCTAGATTCTAAAGATATAAATTTTCCAGAATTTTTTCCAGAAAATCGCAGACCAGTTTCTGTCAGGATAACCTGACGGCGTCAGGATCGCAACCTGACGGCGTCAGGAGGAGCAGAAACAGTTTATAACTTTTTCTCGTTTTCTGTGCTACTTATAAATTTTTGGAATTTCTCAGGTCTTAATTTTATATAAAACCTGTAAACATCCATTCCACAAGCATTATATCCTAGTTTAGTAGAGTCATATATAGTGTTACCGTCGATTTTACGCGAAGGTTTCATTTGTTTTCTTCAAGTGTGCAGGTTTAATTTATCAAGAAGAAGATACGTAAGATTGGAAGGAGCTTTTAACGCAAACACTCTTCTTTAAGAAAGATTTAACCACTACTTCACACGGATCCTACCGAGCTAATCAGGGAGTACTAGTTTCTTTCGTTTTTAATTACCTTCCATTATCATAACTTTGATACTTTCAGGAAACATTGGGGACAATGTTCAGTTTAAGTGTGGGGAGGGAAAATAAAACGGGAACTTTAAAACTATGCTTATCCTTGATTATTTGCCTTGTCCAATTTTATTTGTGTAATAAACCATGAGAAATATCGGTTAGGGTAATTTTGGCACTAAATTTAAAAATTTTCATGACATGTAGGAGTGGGCCATTAGTCTTAATAAAGCGTCTCATGGATAGGAAGTTATATGACTAGCACAAAAACCCTTTACCACTTAAATTCCACCCAAAATGTGAGGATCGCCCTTAGATTTGTAGGAATTAAAGCATTCTACTTTAATGCTTCGAGTGTGAACCGGTAGTATAATAGATTCTAGAACTTGTTTTGTGATGCATTCCGAGATCGCTAGTAATACTACACTTGTGTAGTTAGGAATAACTAAATGATAAGAGGAATTAGGATAACCCTTGTTTGATACCCGTAATATAATTACTTCTTCCACATCGGTTGAGTAATTCCCCACACCCTTGCGTTGTACTCATCTTTAGTACACGATACCCCTAGTTAACCCCTCAGAGCTTATCCTTTTCGCGGTTCTCGTGATGTTTCGGTTTTTCGGAATATCAATGAAGAGCATTGTTTACAATCCACCCCCAAATGTACACCTAAATCGCCTTAGCCTACCTTGTATGCACTCACTTTTAGTGCATTATTGTTATCATACTAAACTCTTAGTTCAATTATCTAGTTGCTTGCATAAGTTGCTAAGTCGAGTCATATCCTTTGTACACGGTTTTGGGACGATTGGGACTCATGGGAAAAGTTAAATTTTATGAAATGACGGGACGGGAACGTTAAATTCAAATTCCCTTTATTTGCGTAATAATGTACTCCAAGTGTTTTGATCTTTTCAATTCGGGTCAAATTAGTGTTAGAGTAATAAAAATTCAAGTGTAGGGATGTGCCTATAAATCCTTATTATTTTGATGTTATCGTAGGGGATGGTAGAGTAAAAGTGTATGAAAAAAAAAAAAAAAAAAAAGGGCTACCATCTTACATCTATCTTTAAATTTATGTTTGTTTATTTCAAAGTTATCTAGAGTTTAGAGTGTCGAGTCTTGGCTTAGCAACGCCATTCTTCGCATGCTTGTAACATAAAGATTTTTGACTTGCCACCACTAAATCGCCTATCCCACCAAACCCTTTGTTTCCCTACCGTAAGCCTAACATTATAACCCTTTAAAAGATCTCTTGGATAGTTTTTCCTAGGTGCTTACGCCAAAGCTATGGAGGTTTGATCTAGTCTCAAGCCTATGGTAATCTATGTACTAGGACCGGTTAAAGAGTGTTTATCTTCTATTTCCAACTTGATATATTTCATATACACCCTAGAGATGAGAGTATCCAAACACCACTTGTGAGGTGCTAGTATGTAATTTCCGTGCTTGTTATGACTTTTGCGGGGCTTATACTTGTTGTGAATTGTTCTAAACTAATACTTCATGACCCCTAACTTATAAATTAATTGGCTAAAAGCACATTTGTTTGAGGACAAGCAAATACCAAGTGTATGGATATTTGATAAGGATTTAAAAGGTACACTTTTGAGGAGTCATTTAAGCCCTTAATCGACCACTTTTATATCCGTTCGCTTAATTTCGCCTTTTCACTTTTTAGGTCTCTTGAAGGCAAATTGCTGGAATGACACTTATTCGGACGAAAGGCGTGAATATATGAAGAAAATGGCCAAGTCAAGATCAAGACACTCAAACTGCTGGAATAGAAGGTGACGGCGTCAAAGTTAGAAGGCGATGTCGTCGCAACGTGCTCCAAATTTGTGACGTCTCAAGAAGAAATTACTATTTTGTACCCGACGGCGTAAGGTTTTAAAGAGTAGGGTGTCACAACTCAGACGGCCTAGATTCAAATCCAGACGGCGCGAAGGCTGAAGCGATGGCGTTTTATATACACAACCATAAGGTGACGTCGTCACAAGGTTGACGTGGTCAAGACGAAACCCTAATGGCGATCCAACGGCGTCACATTTAAAGAGTGACGCGTGCATGTTGTAACTATATATATAGAATTCGAAGTTTCAGAATTTTAGAGAGGTAGTTTTGTGGAGTAAAACCTAAAACCAATTTTGGTCGCTCTTGGGCAAGATTCAGGGTTCTCACACCCTATTTTACAACAAGATAAGTAATTTACTTCATTGATTCAATTATGTCTTCAATTGTATGTGTGTATGCTTGCATGTTTTCCATGTCCAACTAATTTACTTATGTGTTTGCTTAGATCTATGAAACCTAGGTATTGAATATTGATTGGTTGTCTCTTATCTTAATTGTAATTGACCTAGGATTGCGATATGTCATTCGTTGTGTTTTTAATGCTTGAGTAATCTTTGTGAACATTAGTTTATAATCACCTAGAGTTATTGTAGGCTAAACATCCAAAGATAACCTTAGAGTTAGTTTATGAATCCTAGAGATTTTGTGAGGGCACATAACCTTAAGGTAGTCTCAAAGAGTTAGGGAAAAAGCATACCTTACGACCTTAAAAGACACAAGGCGTTAAGAATAAGGATGTGACAATTCAACCATCAATAGGAGATAACTAGGGAGTAATAGTATCTAGGTAAACACATCTTTAATCATCATACGAGCACACATCAATTAGACATAGACTACCCCTTAGCTTAGCTAATTAGATAATTAGAATAGTAGAGTAATCGGTAGAAATACCAACCCCCCCAAATCCAACCCGAGATTCGTAATTTCAATTTTCTAAAAAATATAAAAAGATAAAAAATAATCTTCCTCAACCTCAACCTTAGCGTAGTAACTTCTTACTAGCATTCCTATTCCCCTAGAGAACGATATCAATACCCGAGGCTTACCCTAATACTACACTACAATGATTAGGTTCATTGCCTAGGGTGTTGAAAAGCTTGCTCGACGAAAATGAAATTCCTTTGACCCCGAACGCGCGTTGTACGCGTATCAGTTACAATAATGGTTTATAAAAAATCTGCTATAGAACTAATGAAGAACCCCGTATTTCGTGGAAGAAGTAAACATATTGATACAAAGTACCACTTCATAAGAGAATGCTTTGAAAGAGAAGACTTACAAGTTGAATTCATAAGTGGATAATATCAAAAGGCTGACAAACTCACGAAAACACAACCGAAGATCAAGTTTCTAAGAATGAGGCAACTTATTGGAGTTAAAGATCTACGACAAAGCGATTGTGAATTAAGGGGGTGAATATTGGGTTAATCCCAATCTGCTAAACCAAACGACAGTTATAGACAACTCTTCAAGCGAACATGAAGAGACATGTCTGTTGATTCAAACGAACCAACACAACTCTTCAAGCCATACCTTTTCATTTCGTTTATATAGATAGAACATGTAAACAAACAAGATGATGACAGATTTATAAAAGCATTTATATTTAGTAAAGTTTCAATCGTTATCTTGTGTTTTTGGTATATTGTGACTACGTTTAGATCATAGATCCGTAAAGAGGTCCAACAAAAGGTACCCTTCATCACGAGCTGAGTAACATGAATTGTGTGCTCATCTTTGTTGCCTGTTCGATTAATGTGACTAATTACTAACCAGACAAATCAGGAATACCATGTATTCAGCTTTAAAGTACTCCCTTTACATATTTCGATTAACACATATCCGGAATTGTTGAGCTTAGGATAATACCAAAATATTCATAATGATGATCATGGGCAAATGGGTGATCTGTGATTTTAGTTTGTATTCCTTTTGAAGAAGGAAATAAATGCAATCTCAGTGTATTGATATCAAAGGTGTAGTTAATCTTCTACACTTGATAGATATAGGTGATTGTCTTTTATTATGTTGATGTTAGAAGTAGCTTGATAGGTCGGTTGGGCAACATGTCGAAAGTAGTCTGGTTGACCTAAAACAATAATTTTGTCCAGTTTTGGCTAGTAATGTTTAAAACTTGCTAACGTAGAAACTGAATGCTTTAGTAGGTTGTATGCAACTAAGATCACATATTGGGCAACCTTTGACCTGCTTAAGAATAGAACAAATGATTGCAACAACTAGCTAGTTTCACCTTCCCTTTTTTAACTCATTTGTTTATACTTCGAATTGTGATTACAGCTGAGTACGCAACAAGAGAGCAAAGAACCCACGAGAAAGCACAAAGATAGCCGATGATGGTGAGGATCACGTACCCTCTACCTATCCTTATGTGGTTCATGCATAATTCTGTGGCCTAATTTTTTTCTAATACTAATTTCAGGCAAAGAAGAATCATGACTCTCAGGCCAATAATTTCCATGGGCCTGGTATTTTCAAAAACCACCGAAGGATCTTTAATGGTTTTTATTGTGCGTGTGGAAAACTGGAAAAGCAAATGATGGCTGAATGTTCAGATTTCTGATTGCCATAAATATATCCTGCTTTAACCTTTCATCCAGTTTGAAAAGTTTTGTTCTAAATATTATAGAGGTGAAGAAGATGAGTGTATTATTTGGGTACAAATAATTTTATTTCCATCCCTCTAGTGTTAATTTATATTCAAATTTAAATTGATAATTTTTCCAATTTAATCATTTGCGTTTAAGTTTTGGATGGTTTTCTGATCGAAGAGGAGCATATAGCTGTAAAATATTTCGAATATTTAGCGTGGGATTAGTTCTTCTTATCTTGGGTGTGTTCCACAAGTATAGGGCAAAAACACTTATAATCTTACGCCTATTTCACAAAATATCCTTTTTTATCGTCAATATACTCGCATTTAGGTACATGGTTTGGTGAGGGAGAGCAACAAACATAATGTGTTCATTTGTTTCATTTATTTACTAACATGGTTTGGTGACTGTAAATTTGGTTTCATTCATTTACTACTTACATGTTTTGGTGAGTGTCAATTTGGTTACATTCATTTATTACTTACATGGTTTGGTGACTGTCAATTTGGTTTCATTCATTTACTACTTACATGGTTTGGTGACTGTCAATATTTATTTCGAGTCATTTATTGTGAATTACAAGTAGAGCCATCTTGTGTGGTCAATATGGTTAACTACTTAACTAATCATTTTGTCACAATCAAGTGGTCATTCTTGTTGATTGAGAAAATTAGGGTACTACTAAACTCACCAATATTTATTTGGTCAAAAGGTAGTTACCTGGAAATTCGTGTAGTATCTTCTGGTCGAGAGCTTATTTTACTCGTACTTTGCAACAAGATGATTGTGGTAATCTCTTTTACTAATTAAACATAATTAAATAAGTGAGACATTTAATATAGGTGTTTCTATTTATTACGGAGTAATTTATTTAATTCACAGTTTTTTCTTTCTAGCCTATATTTTACTTCTTCGCTTTTAATTTTTTACGAAACCAATATTAAAACAATCAACAACAGATGGGCGCAAGATAATTTTACAATGTTTATTAATCGTATTAAAAAACCCAACTCTAATCCAGATATGCGAAGGTTGTCCATTACCGTTAACTCATCCACTTTGGATTACGTATAAAAGTGTAAATGCATCTGGATGGGAGGACACATATGTTAGTCGTCAAAATGTGTTTCACGAACATTATTATCGTATTCCGGAAAATATTGACCTAATAAAGTAATTATGTAACGTTATTTATGTTGTATTTTTAATTATTCATTTTCAATAAAATTTGTATTATTTGTTCATTTATATATAAGTACGTATATGTATATGACAAAAGTAAAAAATAATTATATGTATATGAATATGACAAAAGTAATAAATAAATTTAAAAAAATGAGAAAGGTGATAAAGGGTCAATATCATTCATGTACATTGACAAAAGTAATCATGTCCTATAATGGTTGTCTTTATTTTATAATAAAGTCAATGATTAACTAATTATGTTGGTGTATTTAGATGACCCCGAAAATTAAATTTATAATTGTTGTTAATGAATGTGGTTATAGTCTACGCATGCTACAAAGCCACTAATAAGTTCGTATATTAACAAAGTCAACCAAAATGGATAAATATAACAATTTATCTAACTTTTTCAACAATTAAACTTGCTTATAAAAACTACTTCAAAAGTGGCAAACAAATGGTGGAGTAGCAAGCAAATGTATTTGCTTGACCAATGGTAGAGTAGCGAGCAAATGAATTTACTTGCTATGTCGATTTTGGTAATGTGAGAAAAATAGTGACGATTTTAGTTATTGGGTTTGATAAAAGTAGATTTTGATAATTGATTTTATTTGAATATATGTCTCTAGCCATTTTAGCTCATCCTATGACCAAATGCAAATTGATAATCGTTCCAACATAATTCTTTTGAAATTTGAAATTTGATTTCATTACAGTGACACAGCCAAAATTTTCCTCACAATGTTTTATATCACTATGTTGCGTGTTTTAGACTAATTTTTGAAGGTTTATGATTTTCGACTTTTGGTTCGCATAAAAACTTGCGAGGAAAATGCGGATCCACGTGGCCTATAGGAATATGTCACGTTATCAATTTTTGACAAAAAAAAAAATAAATTTTTCTTTCCCCTATTTTGTCATCAAAAGATTTTCAAGAACAACGTAGATTCCGGAGACTGGTATTTTCTACGCCAATTTTGTCGCATCACGTAAATCCATGTTTTCCTCGCAAGTTATGCTAACCAAAAGTCCAAATTCTTAAACCTTGAAAAATAAATCTACAACACTTAAATTAAACCACCTTTATTTTAGTCTATTTTCTTGTGTTTTTGTTTTCTATTCGCATCCGTTTCTTTCTTTTAACAACCCATTTTCTTGTTATTAATAGAAGTACTGTACCTTTGCACCGGCTTTTTACTATTTGAAAAAGATTTTTAAAAGCTTTTTACCATTACATGGAAAGACTTTTTTGAAAGATTTGAAAGAAAGACTTAGTTAGTGCCAAGCGTTTGAAGAAAAGGCTTTTCACTTTTCAAGCATTGTAATAAATGTAGCAAGACAAAACAACTTTATCATTTATTGACATTAATGCATCAAGTTTTATGACTTGATGCATTGTAGATGCTCTAAGTACCTTCTCATTACTCCTGCAATAAATCACACAAACAACCTCTTCTTGTAGCTTGAAGATACTCTATTACAAATGATCTTAAAATATAGTTTTAGGCTACAAACATACAAAGTAGTGAAGTACCCACGATCTCTAGTTTCCCCTTTCTCCAAATCGCAACCACCCAATCAATCTCCTCAAATCCAACGGTTGGGCTCAATCTAAGGAAACATGCATTTTAGATATTTATTTTATCTTTTTATCTTTGGTAACCATGATTTCCAACCTTTGAGATCATGTGTTTGAACTCACCAAAGTTGATATAGCACCAGAAATTGAACTTACCTAATAACAGTCTTTTTCCACTTATCTTATATATTTATTGCTACTCATCTATCACTTTAAAGAGACACTATCCTCCATCTTTAAAACACACACTCACTGCAAACACACCTACCCAACTACCCAAGTTCACCGGTCTCATTACAAATACATCTAGGCAAAACCACTTCTTCTTCTTTATAGTTTTGAAGTGTTTGAATTGGTCTCGCAACTCATGAATTTTGGCCAAGGAAGGTTGGTGTGGCTTGTGGCGATTACGTTGCCATATCTTCATTATTGAAATAGGTGTTCTTGGAAAAGGTAATTTATATACATTTTTTTGCGTGATTTTAGTTAACAGTTGCGAATTCAGATTTATGGATCTTTAGGTGTTTTGTTTTAAATTGTTAGTTAATTAGGGTGTGGTACATGTTTAAAACACTAGAAAAGAAATTCAATGTTAATCTATTCCGAATTTTCTTGAAAATCTTTATAAATTGCGAACCGTTATAAAGAAATCAACAAAACTCTTTTCTAAAAGGGGCATTTACATACATCCCCACTCAAACTTCAATAATTACATATTTCATCAAAGTATGCTTTAATAACATTGTACATCATGCATTAAAAACTTGTGTTTTGAGGAAATATGTAATTTTTGAAGTTTCCTTGGGTATATATGAAATTCCCCCTTTCTAAAAACTAGCAGGCGGGTACCTGAAATAATTTTTAGATGAATCATATATTTTAGTTTATTATGTTTTTTTTTGACAATAAATTTACGGATATCAAGAATTTCATTTAGCCCGTGCCCGCTGGCCAGTGCGGGCTCGAGCCCGTTTGGCCCGTTCCTGTTCGGGCTCATGCCCATTTTGCCCGTTGCCCTTTTAATATTGTATAATGTGTTTTATTATTTGTATTGGTGTCATTTAATGCAGGGTACTCGCGCATTGCGTCGGCAGGTACCATGAAATAAAATTTTCAAGTGAATCATGTATTTTAGTTTATTATGTTCTTTTTGACAATAAATTTACGGATTTCAAGAATTTTGTTTAGCCCGTGCTCGTTCGGGCTCGAGCACGTATGGCCTGCGCGTGTTCGGGCTCAAGCCCATTTGGGTACCGGTTTTCTGTCAAAGTCGCCCATTTGGGTTGTTGCCTATTCGCGTTTGAATATTATTTGTATTCGTGACATTTAATGTAGAATTGTGTTTAATTTGGTTGTATAATATGCTTGATAATTTGTATTTATTATGTTATGAGTGTTTTAATAACTGCATTAATTGTATTTATTGATCAATTAATTAATTGACTATATTAAATAACATTAATGTGGTGTTTTATTTTTTTTAATATGTGCATTAAAGTGGTGTACGCTATGCTTCTTGACTTGTACGTCTGAAAATTATATTTATTAAAGTGTTGTAAATTATGCTTCTTTTTTCTTAATTATATAAATTACTAATTATAGTAACATGTGTTGGCTTATATTTTTAAGACTTCCTTTTATAGAAAGTCCTAAATACATTATTATGTAGTATAGATGGGTTCCCGAATCTTATGGCTAATTTTAAATAAAGCCATTTTTTTAAGGTTATGTCCTAGTTTTAATTTGTATAAATGATTACTTTAATTATATGTTACTCATGTTGTTTAATAAAGACAATAATACACAAAGGAGTATTACTTATGAACAATTTAATATTATCTATTTTTTCCCCCCTACATCACACCTCGTTTTGGGTCCATTTTATTGTTTTGCTTAGTGCAATTAATAGTTATAAGGATGCTTGTTTGCGCATTTGGTAGTTCATAGTAATCAAATTTTAATTTCTTAAATTGATGGTCATCAAATAAAGTTCAAACGTTTTTGTCAATTACCTATGTATTCAACAGTTCATGATATGCTAAGTTTTAACTTTATGTCGGTTACTTTTTTAATGCAGGTATGAAGGTTAATAGTGGCAAGCCTGTGAAGTAATTGTCGAGCAAGAGAAAGTTTTAAATATAACACTGGTATAATCTTTTAGTTGGTACAATGATATATGTTTCTTTTGCTACACTTAACACCTATATATCTGTTTTACATTATGCAGGCTTCGCTTTGGGTCGAGAGTGATATAGGTGAACCTGTTTGTGTTCGCTTCCATTTTCCGGACAAGTATCCTGCTTTCATAAAGTTGGATCCAATAAGGAAACCTAATCAAGCTCTTGACTTGTTGTTTGACGAAAGCTTCAGTATAACACAAAATTCAAAGGACGGAACAAGTGTGTTCTGAGAAGGATTCATATATGAACAATATGCTAAAGACGATGAATTATATCCTTCATGTGTCAACATATTGTTATTTTTTAATTCACACCGGTCTACTAGTTTATAAACTTCACCGGTCTCATTACAAATACATCTAGGCAAAACCACTTCTTCTTCATAGTTTTGAAGTTTTTGAATTGGTCTTGCAACTCATGAATTTTGGCCAAGGAAGGTTGGTGTGGCTTGTCTCATGGCGATTACGTTGTCATGTCTTCATTATTAGAATAGGTGTTCTTGGAAAAGGTAAAAGTTCATTTATTTTGTTATATTTTTCGATTTATTTCACAACCCATGTATGTTACAGTTACATCTTTAACTTCAAAGTTCACCCTATTTTCAATTTAGATTATATACATTTTTTTTTTCTTTTTTTTTTTTGTGATTTTAGTTAACAGTTGCTAACTCAGATTTATGGATCTTTAGGTGTTTTGTGTTAAATTGTTGTTATATTTCTGTTACATTGTTAGTTAATTAGGCTACTACATGTTTAAAACACAAAAAATTAATATATTGTGAATAGTTATTAAAAAAATCAATAAAACTGTTTTCACAAATGGGTTTACGAATATTATGGCTTTTTTTAAGGTTATGTGCTAATTTCAATTTGTATAAATGGTTGGTTAAATTATTTTACTCTTGTTGTTTAAGACAATAATTCACAAAGGAGTATAACTTATGAACACTGGTATAATCTTTTATTTTGCTCAATGCTATATGCTTCTTTTGCTACATTTTAGTATCTATATTACGTTATACAGGTTTCACTTGCGGTCAAGAGCGATGAAGTCATGAAGGCGAACCTGTACATGTATGCTTTGAATCCCTTGGCAAGAGTCCAAATTTCATTCACTTGCATCTTGAAAGGATTCCTCAAGAAAAAGTTTTCATGTTGCATAAACAATCCTTCACCGTAGAACACAACTATAGGGAAAGCAATGTGTCCTTAGCTGGATACATATATGCCAGAAACAATCCTGTATTTCTGTTTAAGATGTGTTTAGGATTACTTTTGTAAGTTCTTATCTGCTTCACTTGAAGAAAATAGGTAGTTTTTTTAGTGTTTTGAAAATACCCCTTATTTGCTTGTTTTACATAGGAATAAGCAATCCCAAACATTCCCTTACTTATTGTTGACTCTTACATGTATGTTGTTTTTTCTTGTGTCCAAATGGTGATGAGGATAAAGGGAATGTCTAAGAAGCACGTTAGGGGCCCGGAACCAAATAACTGATTCGCCGAATTGAGACTTGGGTTAAACATAGTATCCTAATTCGGTTTTGCTCTACTGTCCGTTTTTTGATAAAACTTTTATTCAATAAAATCATAGACGAGTTGGCATGCTTGAAGTCGAGTTTAACACATAAACTGATGCTTTTTTTTTTTTCATTATATCAACTTGTGGTTTTGGCCAAATTGTAGATTTCATTTGTGGTTGAGAAATTTCTTTTTGGCGAAACCTTTGGTTCGTTTTTGTCTTTGACTTCAAACGATGTGAGTCTTCGTTTGGCTATGCACGTGCAACTCACAAGAGGGACTTGTTTTTAGATGTTCTTGGTATCATTTTTACCTTATCTCATTAAATTATCACGGTCACTGCGAATGAGGCGTATATTACATTATGAATTTTCAGATGGAAAATGGTTGGGATATGTAAACATGTAACTAGCTTTATGCCTAAACCTGCAGCCATCAAAATGATGCCACGTAAGTTTAGACATATATTTAAACACATCTTTATTTTCCTATACATCCCTGTTTACTACCGTACTACTAAGCTTTTTAAAAGCCTATTATCCATAAACACAGACGAGTTTATATCCATGAGGAATTTTCTTTTGCTTACCTTTATTTTGGTGCTTACCAATGGACAAATCCTTACCATCCATCTAGTTTAATCTAATGGTGGGGATTAACCTAAGATTTAATACTTAAACCCATATTTTTTTCCTTGTCTTTTTGTTTTCCTTTTTTATTCCCCTATTTTTTTTGTTTTATTTTTATTTTATTTATTTTTAATTAATTCCCTTTTTTTTATTATAAATAAACGTTTTTTTTTTTTTTTTTTTTTAATTCGCGTTATTCGCGTTTTTTTATTAGCGTTTTTTCGCTTTCATACGTTTTCGTCTGTTTCGTCCAACGTTTTTCATCTGTTCGTCGCTTTCCAACGTTTCCATTTTCTTACGTTTCTCGCGCCGTTTTCGTCCGCTTTCATACATTTTCGCCCTTTTTCATAACGCTTTTCCCGCTTTTTACGCTTTTCGTGTTTTTCGTCCGCTTTTATATACGCTTTCATCCGCTTTCCAACGCTTTTCCTCCATTTTCTTACGTTCCCGCTTTCATACGCTTTCATCCATTTTCATAGTTTTCGTCTGTTTTTTTTATGTTTTCAAGTTTTTCATCTTTTTTTATACTTTTTCGTCCGGTTTTTATATTTTCTTTTCTTTTTTCATTTTAGTTTTTACGCTACCGCTTTTCTTACGCTTTTCGCTCATTTTCATACGTTTTCATCCGTTTTCATACGCTTTCGTCTGTTTTTTTAGGTTTTCATGTATTTTCGTCCGTTTTTAAACGTTTTCGTCTGTATTTATTTTTATGTTTTCATGTATTTTCGTCCGTTGTCAGACGTTTTCGTCTGTTTTTTTACGCTTTCTTCCATTTTTAGACGTTTTCAGGCGTTCTCATCCGTTTTCATACGTTTTCATCCATTTTTATAAGTTTTTGTCCGTTTTCTGACGTTTTTGTCCGTTTTTATACGTTTTTGTCCGTTTTCAGACGTTTTCATTTTGATATTTGTATGTGACACTTATTTTTCTCTTGTGATATAACACTGTAAGAAAGATGAAGAGTATTACATTCTTTATCATGTATGTGTTATCAGTTGTGATACTCAACTAAGAATGTGATGATTCTAATGATTTTTTTTTTTAATTTTATTTGTGTTTTGAAAATATTTAGGAAGATTTTGTGTTTTTATGATATTATGAAATATTAGAAAAAATTTTCAACTGAAAACAAGAGATGTTATGATACTTTTGTTAGACTTGTGGTGGATTTTTCTATTTAATGGATATTATGTGCATGTTTAGATAGGTTTTATAGCGGGATTTGAAAATATCTATGGTTGAATCAGCAAATTAAAGAAGCTATGGTTGAAGAAAGCACACATCTTTATAAATAAACTGAGGAAGCTCAAACACCATGTGATATCACCTCACTTGTAATATCACATGATATCACATGTGATATCATGTGTGATAACACCGTTGATATCACCTGTGATATCATGTGTGATATCACCGGTGGTAGCATGTGTGATATCATAGTTTATATCACTTGTGATATCACCAGTGATATCACTTGTGATATCAAGTGATATCACTTGTGATATCATGTGATATCACAAGCGAGGTGATATCACAGGTGTTTGAGCTTGCTCAGTTTGTTTATAAAGATGTTTTCTATTTGAGCTTCTCTTTTTCCTTTTATCGAGCATAATGATTCGAATCGGGCTTTTTGGTCAAATTCTTTGCCGAAAATGTGTGCTTTCTTCAACCATAGCTTATTTAGTTTGTTGATTCAACGATAGATATTTTTAAATCCCTCTATAAAACCTATCGAAACATGCACAATGTATCTATTAAAAAGAAAAATCCACCACAAGTCTAACCAAAGAATCATAACATCTCTTGTTTTCAGTTAAACACCTTTTTTAATATTTCATATTATCATAAAACACAAAAATCTTCCTAAATATTTTCAAAAACACAAATAAAAATGAATGAATCATCACAATAATATAATAAGTGATGTTTATTATTATTTCTTTCATATATACTTGGTAAAATACTAAATTCTTATCACATTTGGTAAGAATGTAATATTTCACATTCTTAGTTGAGTATCACAACTGATAACGCATACATGATGAAGAATGTAATACTCTTCGTCATTCTTACAGTGTTATATCACAAAAGATAAATAAGTGCCACTTAAAAATATCAAAATGAATAAAAAGGAAGCAAACTATGAAAATAGTGACTTGACATATTCTCAAAATAAACAAGTGTTGCATTAAATTAGCATTTTTTTGAACAAAATAAGAATTCACCGAAAGAGACTTTAACCATTTTATTTCTACTAAGAGTATAATATCACAAGTGATAAATAACACTGGTTGCATTAAAAAAATATACGCTTGTCAATTGCGATGAAAGGTACAAAACTATCATGTAATCAAAATTATAAAAATATAGAAAACACATAGGTGATAATATATAAAAATATACAGAGCAATGAAATATCTCAGGTGATATTAAAGGTTAAAAAAACATACTTGTTTGTTTATGAAATATCACATGTGATATTAGACATTAACTTTTTCTTATAAAATATCACAATTGATATTAGACATGTAATATAATAGAGTTTAATAATAAGCATGAAAACGTATGAAAATAGACGAAAAAGTGTAAAAAATACTTCAAAAAACGGACAAAAACGTATGAAAATATCTGAAAACGGAAAAAAAACGTATAAAAACGGACAAATACGCCTCAAAACGGACGAAAACGTATAAAAACGGACAAAAACGGACGAAAAAGTCTGAAAAAGACGAAAGCTGCCTAAAATGGACGAAAACGTAAAAATGTAACAGACTAAAACGATATAAACCTATGAAAACCGATGAAAAGGTATAGAAGTGGCCGAAAACGTCTGAAAACGAAGAAAACGTATATAAACGGATGTAAGTACATGAAAACGTTAAAAAACAAACGAAAACGTATGAAAATGGACGAAAACGTATGAAAACGTAAAGAAACAAACGAAAACCTAAGAAAACGGACGAAAACGTATGAAAACGGACAAAAACGTAAGAAAAGGGCGAAAACGTCTAAAAACGGACTAAAACGTATATAAACCTATGAAAACGGATGAAAACGTATAAAAACGGGCGAAAACGTCTGAAAATGGACGAAAACGTATAAAAACGGACGAAAATACATGAAAACGTAAGAAAACGGATGAAAACGTATGAAAATGGACGAAAACGTATGAAAACGAATGAAAAAGTAAGAAAATAGACGAAAACATATGAAAATGGACGAAAACGTAAGAAAATTGACGAAAACGTTGGAAAACGGACGAAATGTATGAAAACTATAAAACGTATGAAAACAGACGAAAACGTATGAAAGCGAAGAAAAAAACGTGAATAACGCGAATTAAAAAAAAAAAAAAAAAAAAAAACGGTTAATTCATTAAAAAAAACGTTAATTCATTAAAAAAAACGGAAATTCGTAAAAAAAAAACGTTAATTCATAAAAAAAACGGAAATTAATAAAAAAGACAAAAAAAAAAAAAAAAAAAAAAAAAAAATGAATAAAAAAGAAAGACAAAAAGACAATAAAAAAAAACATGGACTTAGGTTTAGTATTAAATTTTAGGTTAATCCCCACCATTAGATTAGAATAGATAGATGGTGGGGATTTATCCTTTGGTAAGCATGAATTTTTAAATAAGCAAAATAAAGTGCCTCTTATATCCATGTTCTATTAATTTGATCTGAAATATATAAGTTGCTACCTTAAATATTTATGATCCATCTAATTAACTCAATGTTTTAGAATGCGTCATTTTATTAAAATCCACAACTAGAAACAGCCAACACCTATGCCAAACAAATGTGATAAAAGAGTTCAAAAATGGAGCCATAAACAAATTTCAAATACAAAACTTGACAACCAATGACATTTGATACGACTAGTGAAAAGCAAGAGTCATGTAAAAAGTACTTGTAACAGATAAATTATCATTTCACCTCAGTTCCACATATCTTGAAATTACAAACAACATTTCTCACGCGATGCTCTTTTTAAATTTGCCACCAACAGAAACTACGAAAAACTTTGTCCATCAATGCTTATCTCATCTCTTTAAGTATCTTCAAGGCTTAGTAACTGAAACCTTTGTTTGAAATAGGCAAGATCATGGCGATTAAGCAGCAGCAGTATTTGCAGGAAGATTACTTTCAATATTTGAAGGCATAAAGATGTTGAAACCATCTGCAGCTGTAGATATAAGCATTCCTGGAATCTGTGTATGCCAGTGAAGTTCTTTCAAGTCTTTTTGACCCTGTTTTCATCGTACCAACAAAAAGGTCAATAAAAGTCAGAGAGGTTCTATTTGGTTACTATCAAGTTACAAAAAAGTAGGTAACCTGATGAACAAAAAGAAGTTGCGGAGGCAGATCAGTGGGTGCGTGTACTTCCTCTTGTGTTTTGGCTTTGAACTCGGCTTCCTCTTCCTCATCTCGTTCTAAAGAAAGATCCCATATACTGAAATTCAACCAAAAAAGATGTCATGCTTATAGGGATAACTTCGTAAAAGTCATGGTTTACAATACCCGTTTACAGAATTCTTACGTGAGTTGATTATCATCAGATGACACCGCCAAAGTGGAAGCTTCATGCGGACTCCATTCAATGGATGTTATAGCACGTTTGTGGTACGTGAAATGTGCCACTACAGCGTCCCCTTCCTACAGAAATTAAAAAGGTAAATAATATTATAGAAGCTTAGAGAAAGGACACTAGTACAATGCAAGATTGAAACGCATTTTATTTAGGATCTGATTAGATGTATCTGCTATACACGTGAACTAGATAATCAGTTGATCACAGTCACATTTCTTCTTTGATAGTAAAAGTTAATAGCCGTCAAGATTAATTACGTAAATTTACATTAATCTCCATACTCGTAAATTTTACCCTAAACAATCATAAAACCGAATTAAAGTTCTATTTTTTTATTTTTATTTTTAATTTTTTTTACTATAGTGAATTATTTACGAAGATATACCTTTAACATTCTAAGATCACGAATAGAAAATGCCCCATCGTCGCTACCAGATGCCAACATACAACTTGCCAACCTAATTAAAACAGAAAGGGCATTAATATGTGTTCAGAAAAGCTTGATCAAAAAAGAAACTAAGTCACAAACCTGTTCCATGAAATAACATTGACATCTGCATCGTGTGCCTTAATTGAAGCTGCTGGTGATTTCCCTAAACGAGTATCCCATATTGCAATAGTTTTATCTACAGAACTGGATGCAAACACGAATTGTTCTGTAGGACTCCACTGTATTTAAAATTTAAAAAATAAATAAATAAATAAAATTACAGCATTGGTCACTTTGATCTTTGAAGTTGAGATTAGTTGACTTTGACCTTCGAAGTCAAAGTAAATAAAAATATACCTGCAAATCTTCAACACTTTTGGTGTGTCCAACAAATGGTTTATTATCGACATTCCATGTTGAGTCAGATGCTGGCTCCCATAAGTGAATGGCATTATTACAGTCCCCTATATCAGAGAAAATCTAACTGTTAAAATAGAAATCGAATAAAATCTAGTCAAGATTCACTGATTGGGAAGATCATTAGATCTTTGCATAGTAACATTTGAACCAGGTGGCAAGATGGGTTGGGGTATGGGTTGAAATAGGCCAAATTGGGTTGCCCAAAACCGCAAAAACACATGCTTTTTATTATTTATATTTTATCTTTAGTATGCAAATTATGATGTCAAAAACATATATTTTGACAAATAAATATCTAAATCTTATGATAACAATAAGTTACGAGTTTGTGAGCGCTAGAATAGACTTTCGACATGTTTGACCTATTGAACATTTGACCCACTCTCCTTTTAGCTAAACTATTTATCTGAATCGCATTTATAGTTATAAGTAAAACGTAACCCAAATTGACCCAATTGTAAGTATCATATACATGTCATAAATCATACCAGACACAAGCCTTCCAGGAACAAGTGGACTCCAGTCAATTGCATAGCCTTCATCCTTGTGACCAGTAAATTTAACTAAAGGAGTTTGGTTAGAAACTGTCGTGGCGTCCTTGCTAATATTAGTATCAGATTCTGCCAAAGCATTTAAATGAGAGCTAAAATCCCATATCTGCATGACATGATTGACCAAATTTTAATTAAAAAAAAAAAATACGCTTGACTAATATTACGAACATTTCATAGAGGTCGATTATACCTGCACATGACCAGTATCTCCCCAAGTTGCACATATATGTGGTCTTTGTGTCATAGCTCGAATCCTATTGACACAACCTTCATGAAACACTTTGCGCACCTGAAGATTGAAAATCACGTAAAAGTAAAATAACGATAAGAGTTGTAAGCATCAATGGTAGGAGTGTGTTACCTGAAAGACTGGAGCCTTTGGTCCATCATTAACCGCTTCTTCATCGTCATCACTATCACTGCTATCACTGTCCATATCTGTATCAGCATTTGATGTTTTTGTTGGTACTAATTCCCGACGTTTCCCGGAAATGTTTGATATTTTAAATATTCCAATTGAATTGGCAGCAGCACTATTCGCCTACGAGAATAAGGATAACATATCAAAAAGGGGTAAGATACTGAAGAAAGCAATACCTAGACTGAGTTATATAGGTGATAAAATATAGGTCAAGTGATTACGATTAATTTTACCTGAGTTCCAGTGACGCAATAAGTAGTGTGCGGAAATTCTGTCCGAACTAATCCAAGTGAATCACGCACGATGTCAAAGCTACAACACATTTAACAAAAAGTAAATTTAGTAATATACAAATTTCTTAAAAAATGGGTGCAGAAGCATTTTCAACTAGCAAAACAGAACAGATCAGAATTGCCTAAACTTCCAAATTAAAGTGTGTTTGTGTGAAGCAATAACTTCAGCAATCGCAGTTAAAGTAGTCAAACATATCTGTGACACGTGAAGTTGTCTGTGTAGTTAGGTATAGCAAAGCAAATATCTTACGCTCTACAAAATATCGACTTGTCTTATAGGTCACACAGTTTTTTATATGCCACAAATTGACTAGTTACTGAACAAGGTTAACATTATAGAAGAGTCTTGAGTCTCGTATATATAAAACATCACATACATTTGGCGACGGTGAAGAATTGGTAAAATATGAGATTTTGGCCTAAACTTAACATATACGAAAAACTCAAGATTAAAGTCCAGCATCTCAATATATAAAATGCAGACGACTGTGGGCGGTAAGAGTTGGCAGATTTTAACCATGAGCTTATCTATAACTCTAAACCCAAATGAGCAAACTAACACTAGTATCAAACTCAGCTTATAAACATAACGAGAGTTAATATAAGCACATTGTCAAAAACTTGTAAAAGCCCGCATTCTAACTACACGTCTATCTTATCATACACATTCAGGTGCATCAAATATAAACTCCTACCAATCCCTAAAACATTATAAAAGTTACAAATAACGTCGATTTACCAACAAACCTTAAGCAAGGCCAACCAATATGAAACGCATGAAGCGAATTATAAGCAGAAGGATCACACTGAAGCTCTTCACCTTCCTCTAAAGCATCAACACCTGGCTGCCACACTTTCGCCGGTATTGAAGGTATCACATTCGACGAAGACGAACCTTCACCTTTCTTCGCACCACCCTAATTACTCACAAAACATATAAATTAAACACCTTTTTAACCAAACATCAAATACCCATATCAATTCACAATCCAAAATAGCATAAAAGAACAATTAACAAACAAAATTCAATCCTTTTAAACTCAAAACTGTAAATTAAGATTAAAGAACTTAAACCCATTTTCAATTAACTTTTAAATATTGAAATTTTATTAACAGTTAATAAAATTAAATATATTTCATGAATTAGTAGTACCTTGTTCTTTCGTTTGGCTTTTTTGGGGTTTTTTTAAGGATCGAGGCATTTTGTTGATTTTGGGCAAAAGGGTATGCGAAGAAGATGTTGATGATTAACAGAGGTTTTAGGGTTTTAGAGGGCGTTTGTTTAAGGGGGTGTTTGTTTAAGCTATGGGCTTACGAGCTTATTTGATTTCGGCTTATATCACACATCGGCCGACATGTGAATTAAAGTTACAGTTATTTTATTTTTAATTGAATTTGAGATTTATGTTTTGAAAGTTTAATTAGATTGTATATTGTGGTTACAGAGTTGTATATTTTGATGAATGGGTGAATTAAATTGTGTATTAATTGTATGTGTTGAATAGTGTGTTTTTAGTTTTACTTATATTTGTACATTGTGCTTAGGTAATTGTATATATTGGTGATGGGGTGTATTAATTGTATGTATGTAAAAATAGTATTTGCTTATATAGTTGTATATTATGTTTTATAACTAGTATTTACTTAAATTCTAATTTATGAAATTTTAAACTCATAAATAAGAGATATGGTTATTCCTTCATTATAAGTAGTATAGATAAGCCTTAAATTTTCGATTTATTTCGAGTCTTATAGGCTTATATAAGTTGTTTATATCATAACAATGTTACATAAACCCGCAAGTCTCAAGCTGAAATCAAATAAGCTCGTAAACCCACATATAAGCTTAAACAAACACCTCGCAAGTTGAAACTTATCTATATTGGAAATTTGATGAATCAAAATTGCACTCTTTAGTTTTCATCTTTTTCAAAAACTTATTTTCTTTTTTACTTTTGACACCGTATAACCAATTAAAGCATAGATGTTTCTAGTTCTTTTATATTTTACATTCTAAAACTCATACCATTCAATCAAGAATATTTTCTTTTTTAATTTGAGATCAGTTTGGCATCGTACCAAGTCAAATTTTAAAGACGAAAAATAAGTATCAAACATTTGCGATACCTTGGTGAATCTCCGCGATAGCTGCGATATGATAATATTTGTCAGTTTTCCCAATCCACTTGTTATTGTGTCCGAGTAAACCATCATGCCAGTCACGTTAATCTCATCACACGCGCGATTACTGCGATATTGGCTACGAACATTCAATTGTAAACCATCATGTCAGTCACGTCAATCTCATCCCACGCGCGATTACTGCGATATTGGCGATGAACATTCAAAAATGAATTTTGTCACATGAGTATCACTGTTAGATGAGTAGGTTAGTTCGCTCAAGCCTGCAGGCTTAGGGTCCATTAGGTGATAATGGTCGGATACAGCTGTTTGGGTGGATTAGGTTTACGGTTGTTTGGGCGGATTAGGTTTACATTTGTTTGGGCGGATTTTGTGGGCTTATTAATATATATTCTAATAAATTATAGTGTTACCTCGTCTATGGAAATATTATTCTTCTCACGAGGTTTTACTCACGGGATCTTACCGTTCTATATGAGAAATCGAGCATCCGACCATCATCACCCAATATATACTCGTTTTCACATATAATACGTGAATAAGTACGCATCTGGAAAACTTTATATCAATGTGACGTCGAGAATATTATTGAACCGAATTTTTTTGTTAATTATAATATTGAAAAGTGAACCTACTAAATCATACCGGAAACAAAACAGTAACGACATTATTCAAATAAAGGTGTCGATAATGTCGATCATAACAGTGAGGTGGAGTGTGAAGTGCATTCGATGTCATCTAGTAACACTGAAGATGACATTGTGATGTTGCATGCTTTTAGAGAGATAACCTTGAAGCAAAGGTACATGCACATTATTTTTTTTCTTTTTTGTACTATTCATGAAAACTTCATTAAATTATTGATCAACTTTCAAGTGTTACTTTGTAACAAATTTTGTTAAATACTTCATAACTTTTTACCAAGTTACATTAGATTTACGTTGTGTTACACTAAAACAACATAATGAAAAACGGCTGGATGGTGTAAATTAAGCACGCTAAAAAATTAGCGGCTTCATTTTTACTTACCGTATAAAATTTTGTGCCAATGAAAAAATTATGGAACATAAAATGAGTTATTCACATCTTTCACACACATCGTATTCTAATATATGAACATTCATTATGAAAATTGGTGCAAGGAGTGTTCGTTTGAAAATATATACGCTTAGATTGTTGGACATTTGGACATAATGCAATTCCATTTTGTCATCTATTATAAGGTCTTAAATCTGATGGTGGTGTTGTTGTTGTTGCTGAAAAAAATTATAAAAAAAGAGTATTTATATAAGCTACATGAAGTAACATTTTATTTTTAAAGATTATGGAAGGTTATTTTTTTAATAATCTCTTATAAGTTATGTCTGTTAAACAAAAATTATTTTTTAAGTAGCTTATTTTTAAAAAAAATAAGTATAATCTCTTGATTATCTCATGTGCCAAACACCTTGAAAAGTGAAATCTTGAAATTCAAAAGTGAGAGAAATGCGTAATATAATTAATACTTTTATTAAAACACTTTATTACTTAAAAGTACAATAATTTATTTACATTGTACAACCAAATAAAATCATATCTACCAAATTAAAAACAACCAATTAAAGCATCCCTTATTAAAAAGTATAATAAAATTTTCACAATGTACAATTTAAACAAACTACAACATAATTCAAAATATAAAATAATTAAAAACACTAATTATACAAATTAATAAAACACACAAAGTTTTATACAAGCTAACAAGTTGATGGTATATATAGTTTTAAAAACCGGACCGGACCAAATGGTTCAACCAAAAATCGGTGTCGCCACTAGAGGACTCGTTGAAACCGATACAAACTGATGGAATTAGGTCTCATCGAGTTCTATTTATCCGATTAATCGTCACAGGGTACCCACCGCCGAAACGTGTTGGTACCCTGCTATACTATATATAAAGGAAAAATCAAAAAGTAAAAAGTGAAAATTTGAATCTAAAAAAGGAAATTTTGAAAACATATATTTCAAAACGAAACTATTAATACACATCGAAAACCGGTTTGACCCGGGACGCTTCAAACCCGGCTGGTTGACCCAGTTTAATTTGACCCGTTTTCGACACAACCCATCGGGTTGACTCGGTTTAAATCGACTTGTTTTTCGACCAAAACGATTCAACCGGTTGAACCACCCGGGTCAAACCGGGTTTCAAAACATTATCTTTAATCCCCAAATCTTCAAACTTTTATTATTTTTCGTTTGTAACCCATAATTTTTTTTTATCACTAAACGATCTTTCGCCATAAAATTCTGTTGCTGTGCACGAGTACTCGTATAGTATATTATAATAATCTTGTATACCTTCAATCTAAAACTCTTCATATATCTTAACTTCGTTTATGCAATACGAATTGCATCATCTTTTTATATCATATCATTTAAAGTAAAAGTTTTGTTATTATTATGTTAATGTAGTCCATAAAAATAAAAGTGAAATACGTAGTTAGACCATTTTCAACCATGTCCTCCGTAAATCAACAAATTTGAAGGATAAGAACGTATATTTTAATTAGGCTGTGCACAGTGGTGATTTGGGTTACCTGTGACACGTCAGTTTTTTCTCTCCGATGACCTGACGATGACCTAATTGCCACAGTGGTGACCTAGTTATTTCTTTTTATTTTTTTTAAATTCAAATATTTTTAACAACAAAATTAAACTTCATTTACAACAATAATTAAAACTTAAACTAATAAAACGTAAACATTAAAATATTTATTAAAAACTGAAACTAATAATCTAAGTTGTGTCGTGCTTTGATTGTTGCCTTAAGTTGTTGAAGTTCTTGTAGTTGTCGTGCGGGTATATTTGGGTCGAGGGGTGTATTGTAGAAAATTAATTCTTGTGTCCGGTTTGATTGTTCTGCCAATGCAAGTTGCTGTCGTTGGATCTCAAGTTTCACCCTTTTGAACTCCTCGGCTCGCCTTGTCGTTGCGTCTTGCAGCTCCAACTCTTTTTTATTCAACTTTAAGTATTCCTCTTCCATATTCTTATTTTTTTCCTTACTTGACGGCCTGAACTTGAAAAAGTTCTTAGCCATCGAACTAACAAATGATTTAGGTGGCTCACGAGAGGAGGCGGGTGCTTTCTTCTTGGATGCGTCACGACCTTTTGGTCGTGATTCTCGAGTCTCGTCCTCTTCAAAATCATCCACGTCTTGGGGATTAAAAGGACCTCTTGTTGACCCTGAGGTGGTTTCCAAAGTCTTGGATTTTTTCCGACTATTCGGGGTGAAAGAATGCATCTCAACAGTTTTCCAAGCATAATGCTTCCTCAAAACTTTTCAACACTCCTTCAATGTAAACTCATGCTTGTGAATCACACGGTATTCTTTACAAACTTTTCGTAGTCGTCTTCGTCATTCTCACCACTTATGTGATTCGTCTTGATATTATCCATAATTGCACAAAAGAAACCAACCCTAGGTCGAATCTCACCCTTCCATTTGGTCGTGATGGAGTTGTAGGTAATTTGTGAACCAGTTTCTTGTTCAAAGTACGCTATCACCTCATCCCAAAACCCATTCCGGTTGATAGCGTTCCCTCTCGCGGAATTTTCAGACACATGTATCCAAGATTTACAAAGCGCGACCTCTTCCTCCGTTGTCCATAGTTCGGCCTTTTTGTTTGCAACATTATTGCCCTTCTCCTTTGTAGCCCGTTTTGAACCCTTCTTTGGTTTGACGGGTGACGTCTCTTCGACATCGTCTTCAAGACGAATAGAACCGTGGTATGAACTGTGTTAATACAAATAAACCGTAAACGTTTATTAATACTTAGCGATCTCTTTGTGTTTTGTTGATAACAAATATAATGTTATCATAAGTAAAACTATAAGGATACATGTTATTTTTGTAAAGCATCTACATATAGTTATTTAATACAAATTGTTGTAATAATTCATTTGTTGTAATAGTTTATTTGGATGGGTAAAAACCACAACCCATGACCCATACCCATGGAGCATATCCATAACCTATGGAGTTAACCCATGCCCATTGACTAGATGCATTGCATCTATTAGATACATTATATCTACTTAGATACCCATGGTTCAAACCATAACCCATGACCCATGACCCATAACCCAAAAACCCATAGGCAAAGAGGAGCGTCTTACGGATCCCTGGAGTTACACTAGACGGATCCCTCAAGCAAGGGATCCGTGCAACAGTGGCAAGAATTTGCTTATAAATAGAGAGCCATTTCTTCATTTTTACTCACCCTTCTTCTTACAAACTCTCTCATATATTCTTACACTCTTCTAACAAAAGATCATTTGATCTAGAGAGTTGTTCTTCTTTCTTCTATTGTGATTCTCATATAGGTCCTCCTCTAAGGCGAGATCACGAGCATTCTACAAGTCATCCAAGCAAGGGGTCCTTGATTGATTTGTTCCTCCACAAGATTTCTGTAGCAAAGATCTTGTATTTCATATTTCACATATTTGTTGTGTTATAGTAGTGTTGGTTTGGTCCTCCGTGTTACGGACTCGGTATTTAGCTTTGTAGCGGAAAAAGGTGTTATCAACTGATAAGGATTTAAAAGGTACACTTTTGAGGGGTCATTTAATCCCTTAATTGATCACTTTTGTATCCGTTACTACTTAATTTCGCTCCTTTTCACTTTTTAGGTCTCTTGAAGGCAAATTGCTGGAATGACATTTATTCGGACGAAAAGGCGTGAATATATGAAGAAAATGGCCAAAGTCAAGAATCGAGACACTCAAGCTGCTGGAATTGAAAGGGGACTGCGTCACGGCTTAATTGCGACGCCGTCGCGACACATCTTGAGACGACTCAGTAGCCAAATTGCTAATTTACAAGTGACGGCATCAGGTTTAAAAGAGTAGGGCATCGCAACTCAGACGACCTAGATTTGGATCCAGACGGCGTCAGAGGTTGAAGCCGACGACGTCACGAGCATAAGGTGACGCCGTCACAGAGTTGACGTGGCCAAGACGAAACCCTAATGGCGACGACCCGACGGCGTCACAATTAAAGAGTGACACCGTCGCATTTTGTAACACTATATATAGAATCCGAATTTTTCAGTTTTAGGGAGGTAGTTTTGTGGAGTAAAAACCTAAACCGAACCAAGGCTGTCTTGGACAGTATCTTAGGGTTCCATACCCTATTTTACAACAAGATAAGTGTTTTACTTCATTGATTTAATCATGTCTTCAATTGTTTGTGTGTATGCTTGCATGTTCTCCATGTCCGGCTAATTTACTTGTGTGTTTGCTTAGATAATATGAAACCTAGTTATTGAATCTTGATTGGTTGTCTCTTATCTTAATTGTGATTGACCTAGTATTGCGATAGGTCATTCGTTGTGTTATTAATGCTTGATTAGTCTTTGTTGAACCTTAGCTTATAGTTACTAGTGGAATTGTAGGTTAAATATCCAAAGATAACCTTAGTGTTAAGTTTATGAATCTTAGAGATTTTGTAGTCATTAACCTTAGGTAGCTTCAAAGAGTTAGGGATAAACGCATACCATAAGACCTTAGAAACACAACGCGTTAAGAATAAGGACGTGACAATTCAACCATCAATAGGAGATAACTAGGGAGTAATAACATCTAAGTAAACACATTTTGAATCATCATAAGAGCATACAACAATAGACATAGACTACACTCACCTTAGCTTAGTTTAGATAATTTGTTGTTCCCCGTTCACTATGGTTTAAAACAGTTTAAGAATCTAAAACAAGTTAATAGTGAACTATGACTGAAATTAACATAAGTAAAACACACAAAGTAATTTTCAACATCATATTCTTATTAGAAATAAATCAACAAAGAATACGTTACCCAAGTACTTGCGGAATAGTACTTGGGATTGAAATGACAAAGTTGGGTGACTCCTCTCTAAGCTCAAAGGTAAGCCCTGAGCACAACTCTTAGAGCTCACTGAGCTATCTCAAGAACTAAGTCGTATTTGGAGGAGTGAAAAGATGGCTTGCGTGTGTGTGTTTTTACAATTCACAAGCTTAATCTTTTCACTCCATCTCTTATGCTATTTATACTTGTATGAGTTTTAACTCTTTCCTAAGTGACAAATCTGACATCATACGAGATAAAATATGATGTATTTTGTCTCTGCTTACAAAGACTATTCTAAGTAAAAGACAAGGTTGCTTTCCATAACTCAGTGATGACACTGAGCTTGTAAGTTAGCCATTCAGGGAAAGTTGACTTATGTTGATAAGGACTTCTTCTTATCTGATTCAAACTTATCCCGCCTTGTCCCGCTCTTTCTTCAGTCTATTTATCCTTCAGTCTTCGACTTCATTTTGTCTTCAGTGTAAGCAGTTGGAGAGGAGTCTTTGGGATTCAGTGAGTTATTGTCATCACTCACTGAATCCATCATCTTCTTCTTGACTCAGCTTCACCCTTTAAGTACCGCCTACTGAAAGTAGAGACTTCTTCTACGCCTTTACAGAGTATCCTCGAAGATGACTCACTGAGAGGCTATGCACTCAGGACTGATTAGTGTTTAATGGACTAAACACTTGGGCTATTTTCTATTCAAATCCTAGATTAAGGGGTTTGGGTATTTACTGAACCCAACAGCTCTCCCCTATTTGGATATAAAATAGCCTAGTGGTTGATCGTGTAAGTGAGCAAATGGCTTCTATCTACACTGAATGTACTAATGAATACAATAAGGAACACTGAGTAAATTAAAAACATACATCTTTTATTGATCCGATTACATAGTTCCTATCACTAGTACAAAAGATAAAACAAAATGATGTCACCCGTGATGGATTCCCAGTGCTTCAAGCTTGAGTTTTAGTGATGAGTGTTTCCCTATCGGATGGTCTCTTATCTTGGCATTCGTGTCTTGACAGAACCTGATGTTTGCTGGGGTTTAGATATGAGAGGCCACTGGTATGTAGCTCAGCATTGCAGCTACACCACCATCAATATCACTCCATTTTTGAAAAGCAGGGTTTCCATAGACATCAATGTGGAATAGCCCTCTTTCAGGCTTCTCAATCACTAGACAGTTCACAAATTTCACTCCTTCAGGCAGCTCCCTATTACACTCCAGTCCAGGCACTTTAATCTCAGGTTGGAACTCAACTCTCTTCCTTTTGCCAGTGGATGATTGTGGTTGAGATCCTTGAGGTGGAGTTAAGGCGGGCTGAATTCCCAGTTGGGCTGGACAATCCCTCACTCTTTTATATCTTTTACTGAGCATTTTCATCAGGTCCTTAACCACCGCATTCTTCTTCTTTTCAATAATTGGACCAAGCTCATCGAGTTCAGTGATCCCAAAGTCGGTGAATTTGAGGGGATCATGAACCTCGAAGTGTCTTTTATCAATCCCTCTGTAAACGCTCATGGCCAGTGGTTTGGTATTGGGGATGATTCTGACATCTGTGATCCTTTCAAGAAGCCTTCGGCTTGTCATTGTCTAGTTGTAATGCTCAATTCGGCTTTGCCTGATGGCTTCGTTTTCTTCTTTTCTTCCAACTGTTTTCTCATTTCAGCCATCTAAACAGCCTGAGCTTCCTTGAACTTTTGTCCTGCCTGACCTTTTTGGAGTTTCTTAGGATCAATTCCCATGTTTTCAGCTTCTTCATCGACAACCTTTGCTAGTGCTTCTCTATTCTTCTTATCTTCTTCAGCTTGTTTCAATCTCTGTTCTTCTTTAGCAAGATATTTACTAAGCTGTTGAGGTGTGAGAAGGTATTCAATGTCGCCGATTTTGTAGGGAATCTTTTCAGGCTCAGGATGTGTCATTTTACCTTTTCCTTTGTCCTGGCCTGAGGAAGATGAAGTTGCTACCATGGGTGGTGGTGTTGTTGTTATTGGTGTGATTACCGCCGTGTTGTTGTTGTTGATGTTGTTGGTGGGATTGATGAGATAGGTGTTGGCCGAGACCGGTGGTGATGATGAGATTTGAGCCACCGATGTTGATGGTGTTAGCTCCCTCCCCCTCAGTGTGAGAAGGAGGTTCTTCAGCAATATTCTCCCTCAACTGGTCGAGCTTCAGTGAGGGCAAGAGTTGGAGTTGGTGCTGAGGGGACTGAGCAGCTTGACCCTTGAAGGCCTGATAAATTTCTGAGATCATAGCCTTGATGTCTCGAAGTATCGATTGAATACCAGTGACTTTAGCTTCCAAATTAGCCTGGAAGCTTCCAGCAGTCATTCTGGGCCCAAGATTCCAGGCCAGAGATGAGGATGCCTGAGTCAAAGTAGCCACCTGCGTATTCAAAGAGTCCAATGTAGCTTGAAGTGACGGATCGAGGATGGAAGACCCCAACATTGGCATACTTGAGCATATCGAGCAGTTCAGTGAGGCTTGAGGATTGTTTCAAGTACGCCTTAGTTGCCTCAAGCACTTTAGAGTTGAGTGTTGGGTCTTCTTTGACAAATTCCTTGATTTCATCAATCTTTGTACCTACACCTTGAAGATGCCTGAGGAATTTAGCCATGTTGTCATCCAGTCTGTGAAGGTTGTCATAAATCGATCCCTGGTCGCTCGTGAATATTTTCATCAAAGCCATGTACCTCAGCCTTTAGATCAGCATAACTTGCAGCAGCCTCAGTGTTGTTCCCACAGAGTTTCAGTGACCCTATAGTATAACCTTCGAGACGCTTTGGTGATCCATGAACAAGCCGTCTTTCAGCTGAGTGGGAGAACATTATCAAATCTTTCAAATTCATCGTGGAGGAAGAGGATTCATCATTGTCGCTTGACTGGTGATTCAAGATGCTCCTGTGGATCAGTTGAGGTCCTTGTTCACTTGAACCTCAGCGTCCACGTCTTCCTCACCGATAAAACATCATTATCAGTTTCAGCAAGCTCATCTTCAGAAAATAATATGCCAAGAACATCAGCAACAGCTAACTGTGGGTTGGTGATGGGTTACATATCAGCGGGTGGTGTGTTTCCCTCTGAGTCTTTGTCCCCCGTTGACCCCTCGGACACTGGTGGGCATTTCCCAGTGCCTTCACTGGAGTCAGGATTGGTTGTGGGTTCCGACGGGCGGGTTGTTCCTTTCCTCCGAAGTCTTTGTCCCCAGCTGACCCCTGAGACACTGGTGGGCGCTTTCCCAGTGCCTTTAGCAGAGTCGTGATAGTTGTATCCCTATCAGCGGGTTGTTTGATTCCCTCTGAGTCTTTGGGATCGATTAGTGTGCCCTCAAACAAAGGCTTGGATTTGCTAATGTCATCACTGGGCGCTTGGGAAGGCGCCCCTACCGGTTGTATGTGTCCCTCTAGATCTTGGGGAGTAGTGGTTGTGACCAAGGGCACTGACTGTGATGTATCAGTGTCGCTCGTTGTCAGGGGGTGGATGTTGCCAGTGTCATCAGTGGGTGTCTTTTTAGTCTCGGGCCTTTTGTGCCTTTTAGACTGTGTTCCTGAAGCCTCAGGGCCCTGGGACTTGGGTTTAGTCTTAGTCCCACTGAGACTTCCCTTTCTCTTTTAGAGCAGGGTTTGAGACACTCGATCCTCCCTGTTGTTTACAAAGAACCATATGGGCCGCCAATTCAATAGGAGTGACAAGGATAGGTCTTTTGAAAATTTGATTGGCTCGTGAAGCCCGGTAAAGTACCAAAATTTTCTTCCCGAGGATAGTTTGAACCCAGAACACTTGTAAAGCGCAAGAGACAAACCTAGGATACGAAACGATTTCGGCCCTAGTTTTGCTTTCAGTAGCTTGGTTACGAGATCACCGTGTAAATGATCTCCCTTATGTCGACAAAGTGACCCCATTCATTAAGCAGATGCCATCATTAACGAATAGAGTTAACTTATTCGGTGGATGAGTGGTTCCCGCCGAGGACCTGAATCACAAAAGTGAATAGGATCCTCCAAGCCACGGGAAATGAGCTTTTGGTGACTGGGTCCTGTCCAAAAATGTTGGATCTAAAACGATTTGTTTTAACCCATCCTTCACTGTGGAGGGTTCAGGATGGGCGACATAAACTCCTTTGTTATAATCCAACCCTCGCTGAAATGCAAAACGCTTTGTAATCCAGTGGTGAATTGTTGTTGCCCCCCGTGTAGACTGAATCTAATGAGATATTCCCTGAGAGGTCGAGGTTGTTCTCATCGTAGAGGGTGTCGGGTCAAAGGCCTTTGTTGCCCAAAATTCTCGAGGAGATTTTGGTAAACAATGGAGGGACACCTAATAAAGGCCGCTTTTCAGGGGCAATTAAACAAAAATTTCATAATGTCTTTGTAGACTGGGACAGCTGTTCAGGTATTCAAAGTTGCCTATGACATTATTAGTTTTAAATTCAACGTTTGTAAGATCCCCTACCCACTGAGAAGCAAACTGGAGATATTGAGTTCTAGCCATTTCCATTTAAAAGATTTTAGGGTTTTGAAAATATTTTGACTAGAATAAACAAAGTTTTTTTTTGATCTCTCAAGTTTGTGATGAAAAACTTTTGTAAATGTTTACAAGAAGGTTTTTCAAAAGAGGTTTTAAGAGTTTTTGAGCACACACAAATATTTTTGAGTTTTAGAAATGATTTTGACAGAGTTTTGTTGCAGAAAATAATTTGTGTGTGTTTGTTTGTGTTGGAAGAGGGTATTTATAGAGTGGTAAGAGGGGTGATTTGTGCACAAATGGTAATATTAAGAGTCGGTTTTTGAAAAACGTTTGAATTTCCACATTTAATGCTACCACTCCATTACCCGCAGGAAAATCCTGTTTTTAAGGGAACAGTTGCAGTGCACAGTAAAAGTGCACTTTTGCAGAGATAAAATATCAATTTGATATTCTTGTGAGAGGAGGCATTAAATGCCAAGTGGGATGACAGTAAGACAAAGAGACATATATTCCTATATTAAATTGGCATAGTTACCAACCTAGGACATTTAAGTAATTGATACTTGAATCATTTAGTTACTCATTCAATGCTCTTTGTCAAATGTCAGGGACCCTGAATGAGTCTTACTCATTCAGTGAGAGGTTTATTTTGGGTGTTCAGGGAGGATGGACCATTTCAGAGAACTTACTGAGATTGGTTTTCAGATACTTGACTTTCAATGTCAAGCATTCCCAATTCATCTTTCAGTCTCCTGAAGGTAGGTTCATCCAAGGGTTTGGTGAAGATATCAGCCAGTTGATATTCAGTAGGGATGAAATGAAGTTCTATGTCTCCTTTCATTATGTGATCCCCGCGAAGTGATGATATCCGATATCAATGTTGTTTGGTTCTTTGGTGGAGGACAGGTTGTTGGGGATTGCAATAGCACTAGTGTTTATCACGTAAGATGGGCACCATTTTTTAATGGATGTCGTAGTCACTGAGTTGACTTTTCATCCATAATACATTGGCGCAACATCCTGCTGCAGCCACATATTCAGCTTCAGCTGAGGACATAGCCACTAATTGTTGCTTTTTAGCACTCCAACAAACCAGTTTTCCTCCAAGAAATTGACAGAACCCTGAGGTACTTTTTCTGTCCATGTTGCAGCCAGCGTAATCAGAATCAGAGTAACCCTTGAGATCAAACCCTAAGCATTTTGGATAATAGAGTCCAAGATTTGGGGTTCCCTTCAGGTACCTGAGTATTCTTTTGGCTGCAGTGAGATGGGATTATTTAGGATTGGACTGATATCTTGCTATTAGACAGATTGAGAATTGGATGTCTGGTCTAGAAGCAGTTAGATACATCAGTGATCCAACAATCCCTCTGAAATGAGTTTGATTGACTGATTTGCCAGTGAGATCAGGTCCAAGGTTGTTAGGTGGGACCATTGGAGTCTTCACTGAGGCACAGTCAGATATCTCATATTTCTTCAAGAGATTTCTGGTGTATTTCTCTTGACTGATGGATATTCCTTTATCAGTTTGCCTGATTTGTAGTCCAAGAAAGTATGTGAGTTCCCCCATCATGCTCATTTCAAACTTCTTTGTCATCAGTTTTTCAAACTGTTTGCAGAGTTTGTAGTTTGTTGAGCCAAAAATGATGTCATCAACATACACTTGGACTAGTATCACATCCTGTTGAGTTCTATAGACAAACAGTGTGTTGTCTATCTTTCCTCTGACAAACTTGTTTTGTATCAGGAAGGCTGAGAGAGTTTCATACCATGCCCTTGGAGCTTGTTTAAGTCCATAAAGGGCTTTGTCAAGCTTGCAGACATAGTCAGGGAATTCACTACTCTCAAAGCCTGGGGGTTGCTGAACATACACATCTTCCTTGAGATCACCATTTAAGAATGCACTTTTAACATCCATTTGGTAGACCCTGAAGTTCATGTATGTTGCATAAGCAAGGAAGATCCTGATGGCTTCCATTCTTGCAACATGAGCAAATATCTCATCATAGTCAATGCCTTCTTGTTGACTGTAACCTTTGGCTACAAGTATGGCTTTGTTTTTAATGACAGTGCCGTTTTCATCAGTTTTGTTTCTGAAACCCACTTCATTCCTATGACTACTACATCCTGAGGACATTTGATCAAGGTCATGACCTTGTTTTTGTCAAACTGTTGCAGTTCTTCTTGCATAGCCTGAACCCAGCTTGGGTGTTTAAGAGCCTCAGTGACACTTTTGGGTTCTATATCTGATAGGTAATCAGCATATAGACATTCATTGGTTGAAGCTGCAGTTAGATTAGCAGCCATGCTTCTAGTGAGCATGCCCTCAGTGGGTTCACCAATGATGTTTACAAGCTCAATGTCCTGAGATCTTTTCCACTTACTTTGTGGTCTGGGATCTGAGCTTGAAGATGTCACTGGGAGTTCAGATGTGAGTTCAGGTGCAAGAGCCACAGAATCATTTAGAACATCTGTAGAGATGTCTTGTTCAGGGTGAGGTTCATGAGTTACAGGTTCCTGATCATTTGGATCAGTGTTTCCTATCCCAGCAGGGACTGACTGATTATCAATGAACTCACTGATAGTTGGTTGGGGAAGGTTGTGAGGTAAGACATAATATGAGATGTCAGCATCAGCTTGATATGAGGAATTGAATTCAGTGTTGTACTCATCAGGAGGATATCTTGATGAGTTATCAATTCCTATTTCCTCTACTGAGGTGTTGGTGAACCTGATGCTTTCAGCACTTTCATCAAAGGTGACATGTAAGGTTTCCTCAACTTGTTGTCTCCTTGTGTTAAAAACCCTGAAGGCTTTGGAGATCAGTGAGTAGCCTAAGAAGTATCCATCATCAGCTTTTGCATCAAACTTACCTAGATGATCCTTGTGGTTATGAATGAACACAAGACATCCAAACACATGAAAATAGCTGATGTCAGGAAGTCTACCTTTGAAGATCTCATATGGGGTTTTATTATGTCTTTTGACAATGATTGACCTGTTTTGAGTGTAACAGGCAGTTTTGACTGCTTCAGTCCAGAAATGCTTTGAGAGGGCTGAGCCATTTAACATGGTTCTAGCAGCCTCAATGAGAGTTCTGTTCTTCCTTTCAGCAACCCCATTTTGTTCAGGGGTATATGGAGATGAGAAATTTTGAGAAATTCTTTTTTCATCACAAAAACTCTCAAGCTCTTGATTTCTGAACTCAGTACCATTGTCAGTTCTGATTTGTTTAACAGTAATGTCATTCTGGTTTTCAATCTTCCTGATGAATGACATTATTGTATCAGCTGCCTGACTCTTTTTGGAAAGAAAGTATACCCAAGTGTATCTTGAGAAATCATCAACAATGACAAGTGTATACTTCTCATGCTGGATTGATCTAGGACTGAGGTCCAAAGAGATCTATGTGCAGGAGGTGAAGGCAGCTTTTGATGGAGAAATTTTGTTTGGTTTTGAATGATGCTCTGTGATGTTTACCTTTTTCACAGGCAGAGCATGGTTTGTCTTTTGCAAAAACTAGTGATGGTAAGCCAAGGACCTTGTTTTGTTTAGCCAAGTTGTTGAGGTTTTTGAAGTTCAAGTGTGAGAGTCTCTTATGCCACAGCCAATTGATAGTTTCAGTGGCTTTAGCAAAGAGACAAGTTCCATCTTGGGAGAGTGTTGACATGTCTAACACATAAACATCATCTCTCCTAGGAGCTATCAACACAACTTCCTTGTTGGCATTGAAAATGGTACCTTGTTTATCATTGAATTGTACAATGTATTTAGCATCACATAGTTGACTGACACTGATGATATTGTATTTGAGACCATTGACATAGGCTATTCTAGAGAAAACTATTCCATTGCAGTTTACTGAACCATAACCTTCAGTGGGATATGATGAGTTATCACCAAATACTACCTTGGGCCCTAGTTCCTTTACATACTTGTGTAGATATTCCTTCACACCAGTCATGCTTCTTGAGCATCCACTGTCTAGATGCCAAATAGGCTCCCTAGCATGTCTCTGCACAAGCAGTAAACTGAATTAGTTTCTCTTAGT
This sequence comes from Chrysanthemum makinoi, assembly GCA_910596185.1. NCBI lineage: Eukaryota > Viridiplantae > Streptophyta > Magnoliopsida > Asterales > Asteraceae > Chrysanthemum > Chrysanthemum makinoi. The sequence goes on from OU343223.1 coordinate 111,961,414, forward strand.
GACCCACTTACTAGTGGGCTTGGGTCTCAAGGTCTCTTTGAAATTTGCAATCGACTCATGGTCAGTGGTTGTGTGCATAGTGCTACCATTGCATTTAGAGGCTGAGGATGACTCAGTGACTCTTGGTTGTTTGGAATTTCTCCTTGCATGAATGACGTTGTCATGTTGGGATGTCTCATGAGCTGGATTACCGCATATATCACAGCATGTGTTCATGAGACAATCATCCTGATGATGATCGTTAAACCCACAGTGAGGGCACAGAGGAAAAGGTTTTTCTCTATTCTTGGGATCAGCTTTGGAGGATGAAGCATATTGATGACCAACTTTGTTATAGTTTGCTTGGCTGACATATGTAGATGGTCTCATAGCAGTCCTGTTCAGATCATCCTTTTGCAGATCATGCAAAAAAGGATTCTATAGCAGTTGTCAGTGGTATGGCTGGTGTAATGACACAGCTCACACTTTTGTTTGTTTTTGGAGGTTGACTTAGACTTTGAGGAACTGGAGGAAACTGACTTTGTCTCCTTGATTGGTTCAGGGACCTTTTCAATGGATTCCATTTTTTCAGTAAGCTTCCTCACAAGTTCAGTCAGTTGCTGAATTTGGTCAGCTTCAGTGGGGACAGAGGATGTTGAAGTCTCAGTAGGAGTAGACTCTTGTTGAGTTGGTTTTGTTGGTCTTTTCAGGATGGTTCTACCAAGTCCTGACCTTTCTTTTGGTGAATGAGGATTGATTGCACTGGAGTAAGCTCAGAGCTTGGAGCAGCACCCTGAAGAGGTTTCAGTGGTGGAAGCGGTGCTTGAGATTCTGCTTCAGACTCAGAGATGTGTTCAGTACTACTGGGCACATCAGGGAGTCCAAGCATGCTCTTTAGAGCTTGACTTTCAGGCTCTAGAATTCTTCCAGAATCGAAATTTGGAAGCTTACTCTCAGGATTAACCCGTTCAATCCAATCACTAGAATTTGGAGTAGTCAGCATATTGGTAATCATACCACCAGACACAAATGGTTTTGAACTTTGGTCTTTGTTGCGAGAGTCAGGGAGATGATCTTCACCTATGACTCTCTTTTTGCTACTGGGGCACCCACAACATCAAAGACCCTGGGATTCTTAGCAGTCCAACTATCAAGAATATCTTGTTTCTTTTTAAGTTCATCTTGAAGAGCCTGATTTCTCTTAACTAGTTCAGTGTTTTGAATTTGCAAAGTGACAGCCTCAAGCTTGGCTTGTTTTAAAATAAGCAGTTCATCTCTACACTTATTTAATTCAAAACTTAGCTTGTTGTATTTTGAAAAAAGATTTAATCTTTGCTCTTCTACGAACTTAAGGTCAACATTAAGATAATTCATATAAGACTGCCAATCAGAGTCATCATCCATAGAAAGTAAGATGTTTACCTTCTTCATAGTGATGTTGACCCATTCCCCGTTTCTGGCATGATTATTTCCAACAGCTAGCTTGTCCTCTTCTGAGAGGGCCATCAGTGCACTGACATGCACCATTTCATCATCTGATGACACTAGCTCTTCATCCCAGTCGAAGGTCTCAGCAACAAGGCCTTTGTTTTACCCTGCACAGATTGAACACTTTTTGTTGTTTCTGAGGGACTGGCCTCGAGCAATGCAAGCTTAGCTTTGACTTTCTTATATTTTGCTTCAAAATCAACAGTTTTATTTTGATCAGATTTGTTTTGAAGGTTTTGATGAGACTGATAGATTTTTTGTTTAAATTTTCTAAAGCCTGAGGACTGATTTGACCCTGATGGTTTATAAGAGGGTTCAGAATTGTTTTTGAAAAACAGTCTTTTGCAAAATGACCTCTTTTGTGACACTTAAAGCATTCAGTGTCCTCATTTGCTTTGGCATTTGAAAAACCTTTGTTTCTTTTTATAAACCTTCGAGAGTTAGCAAGGAGTGCCCTTTCCTGGAACTCAGTGTTCAGGTTATTTAGGTACTCCTCACTTGATCTCTCATCAGGCTCATCATCAGAATTTTCCTGAAAATCTTGAACAACATTGTTAGAGAAGAAAGCAGTTGATATTGGTGATGAGGTGGTGGTCAGGGACTTCTTGACTTCCTGAGACTTCTTTAAGTCAGGGTATCGTCTGTTGATGAGGTTTTCCTCATAGACAAATTTCCCATAAATTTCAGGCAGCTCAAGATTTTGGATATGATTAGCATTCCTAAGTCCCTGAGAGAAATTCAACCACTTCTCAGGGAGACTGTTGACAAAACCAACATTGATTTCATGTTTGGAAAACTTAACACCATCATTTGACAGTTCATTTAAAAGAGTTTTGTACCAGGTGTAAGTTTGAGAGAGAGTTTCTGAGTCCTTAGCCCCGAAGGTGTTATACTCAAGTTTCATGTCCATTATCCTGTTTTCCTTGGTATCAGATGGTCCTTCATGACTATGAACTAGGTCATCCCAGGTTTGCTTAGCTGTACTACAGCTTATAACAGACTCCATAATATCGTCAGGAAGACAAGATATTATGATACTTTTGAGTCTTTGGTCTTGGTTGACCACTCTCCTTTCATCCTGGGTCCACTGAGCTTCAGGTTTGGGCAACCCTTCAGCAGTCTTTGGGACAAATTGACCTTCATTTATACACTTGATATAATAAGGTTCCATCCCAATCAAATAGCAAAGCATTCACTTTTTCCATTTGTTGAATTTTCCAACTTCAAGTCTAGGGGCAACAGCTGAATAAGCTCCACCCTTTTTATCGACTAGTTGGGGTACATCAATTTCAGTCATTTAGGATCCTAATTTAAAAACTTTTAGAGCGGCCTAAAAACGAGTTTTATAATTAGCCTTGCTCTGATACCACTTGTTGCTCCCCGTTCACTATGGTTTAAAACAGTTTAAGAATCTAAAACAAGTTAATAGTGAACTATGACTGAAATTAACATAAGTAAAACACACAAAGTAATTTTCAACATCATATTCTTATTAGAAATAAATCAACAAAGAATACGTTACCCAAGTACTTGCGGAATAGTACTTGGGATTGAAATGACAAAGTTGGGTGACTCCTCTCTAAGCTCATGCTAAGTCTGAGCACAACTCTTAGAGCTCACTAAGCTATCTCAGGAACTAAGTCGTATTTGGAGGAGTGAAAAGATGGCTTGCGTGTGTGTGTTTTTACAATTCACAAGCTTAATCTTTTCACTCCATCTCTTATGCTATTTATACATGTATGAGTTTTAACTCTTTCCTAAGTGACAAATCTGACATCATACAGAAGATAAAATACTGATGTATTTTGTCTCTGTTTACAAAGACTATTCTAAGTAAAAGACAAGGCTACTTTCCATAACTCTGTGATGACACTGAGCTTGTAAGTTAGCCATTCAGGGAAAGTTGACTTATGTTGATAAGGACTTCTTCTTATCTGATTCAAACTTATCCCGCTTTGTCCCGCTCTTTCTTCAGTCTATTTATCCTTCATCTTCGACTTCATTTTGTCTTCGATTGTAAGCAGTTGGAGAAGAGTCTTGGGGATTCAGTGAGTTATTGTCATCACTCACTGAATCCATCATCTTCTTCTTGACTCAGTCTTCACCCTTTAAGTACTGCCTTACTGAGTGGAGAGACTTCTTCTACGCCTCTTACTGAGTATCCCAAAGATGACTCACTGAGAGGCTATGCACTCAGTGACCTGATTAGTGTTTAACGGACTAAACACTTGGGCTATTTTCTATTGAAATCCTAGATTAAGGGGTTTGGGTATTTACTGAACCCAACATAATTAGATAAGTAGAGTAATCGGTAGAAATACCAACCCCCAAATTAAAACCCAGAGATTCGTACCTTTCCTTTTTCTAAAAAACATAAAAAAGATAAAAAAATAATCTTCCTCAACCCCAACCTTAGCGTAGTAATTTCTCACTAGCATTCCTATTCCCCTAGAGAACGATATCAATTCCCGAGGCTTACCCTAATACTGCACTACAATGATTAGGTTCACTGCCTAGGGTGTTGAAAAGCTTGCTCGACGAAAAGGAAGTTCCTTTGACCCCGAACGCGCGTATCAGCAACGTTGTGAAGGCTTCTTCGCCAAGTTGAAGTTTGTTGACATAGTGCTTGAGCTCTTGAGTAGGTGACTCAGGGAGTGGAGTAGGGCAAGGAAGGTATTGGTATGTGCTAAAACACATACCTTTTCTTTGTCAAAATAAGCCCAAAATAACCAAGAAAGAGCCGTTTATTGCTAATATTTGCTGTTTACTTGAGTTTATACATGTGCAGGTATGGATATGACGAAACAGACAAAAAGGAGCCAAAACCAAAGAAAACTGAGCACGAGAGAAAGAAGAGTGCAAAAGCCGATGCCGGAGATACAGTTTTATGGGATTTGGATGCTCATTGATAAATTTTTCGGAGTTCTGGTCAAGATTGGGAGTTTTCACTTCAGACCCATCATTATACCACATTTTCACATTTTACCCTCAACTTTACCATTTTACACATTCAACCCCTCACAAACCCATAATTGCACAATTCACCCTTCATAAATTCCACTTATCCATTTTACCGTTTATGCCTAAACCTTTCACAAAGTTACACCATTGGTCCTTTTCATTTGCAAAATAGCTTAAATGGTCCTTATATGTGAAAATTCGGATCTACCATTAAACCAAAAGCCTAAACCCATTTTCCATTTACCCAACTAAGGCCTAAAAGCCCATCTTACTACTAATAAAACCCACCATGGTCAAGCCTAATACTACCCTGGTGAACCCCCGTTCCCTTTTGAACCTTATCCATTTGTGACCCTATCTAAACCACAAACGACCCCCCCATGTTATTAACCTTCCTGGCCAGTCAAACTTTCCAACACCCCTAGTCAAATAAATATTAAAAATCCCAAGCAGTAAACACGCCAAAAGAAAATGATTCTAGAAGGTCACGACATTCCACGACCGCGTGCGAGAGAGTGCGCGTTGGTAATCAAGTGAAGGCTTCAAAGAAACACACATCTAAGGGCTGAGATTGATTGGAAATTGATGGGATGTGATCAATGGTTGTCAATTGAGGATCCAGAAGCTTCAGAGGATACAAGAAACCCTAATTGAGTCTCAAGTTCTGCTATAAATACCCTCCTCAGTCACTGAAGAATGGGTCCAATTTTTCATTGCTTTTAGAAAATCTGTTACCATTATTTTTCTGTCAATTTAAATTTGTTAGTATAGTTTTAGTTGTAATTTCGTTTTAATGTTTTCAAGTAGTATTAAGCTTTTGTAATCTCTCTTTGTAATTTCGAATTTTCAAAGTTAATGAAATTCAGCTTAATTTCTCAAATCATTGTTTGGCTCTAAACGTTTCTCATATTAGCTTATTAAGAATTGTCTTGTTCAAATTACCTTATTTCAAGTAATCTCAGTTTGTTTCTCATCATTAATTAAAAATACAAAAAAATCAGAAAAATAATTGGAAAATAAAAAAATACTTCAATTCTACTTTTTAAGCTTCAATAAGCTTAGTTACTGTTTGTTTTAAGTCTTTTTAAGCTTCTGATAGCTTTTAGAAGGCTTAACTCTGTTTGAAATTCAAGTCACAATCAAATTACCAAATCAGTCAACATAAGTCAATGGAAGCTGAATCTGGTTGAATTGCCGATCTGGATCAGACCTAGGATTGGATTAAGTTTAATTGTGATTAGAAAAGGTTATTTGATCAATTGTAGCAAGCCATAGTGGCTGGACTGCTGTAAGTGTTTATTAACTGATTTCAAATTGCTATTTCATTTCTGTCTTTACTGCATAATTAGTTTAGTTTGAATTTGATAGTTATAGTTGTTATTCCTGCATCATTTAGTTTTTAATACTGATATTTGATCTTAGTTAATAGCTGTCATGGATTAGATTTATAGATATTTAGAGTTTATTGCATTTTAGTCTTATAAAATAGTGTTTGGATTAAGCTATGATTTGGTGATTTATAGGGCCTCAGTGGTTAAACTGGTTTAGGTTAGTCTTATTTAGGTTAGCTAAGTTGAACTCAGTCTTTCATTTTTTACTTTAGCTTAGTAAAAGTCAAAATTCAACATAAGCTGCTCTTAATCTAATATCAGTTAGGAAAAGAAGTATCATAGCTTAGATTTAGGTGTAAGGATCATTAGAGTAGCTTAATTTAGTTCAATTATAGCTTAAAACATCATTTCTAACCTGCTTTCATAGATCAAATCTCAGATAAGTCAAACTGCATGATTTCTTAAAAAAGTCAAAATTTCCATTGCAAGTGCAAACAGCTTCCATTTCTGCATTTTTAATTCACTCAATTTTAGTCCAATTAAGCTGTGCTTCTGGATTTTCAATCTTTGGTTGGTTCTTTTAATCGAGATATTTTTAGATTATTTTTATGATTTTTCTAAGATGGCTTAATTAGTACTAGAAGTAGGCACTTTAGGGCCGTTTGGCATTAGGTAGATTTGAAGTGAACTTGTGCTTATTTACCTTTTACTTGAGCTATTTGGATTCAAATCAGTTTCAGTAGCTTAATTTTAGTTAGTTTAGGTCATTTTGAGCCTTAGGTAGCTTATGGTAGCTTATAGTTAGCTTTTAGCTTATTTCAGTGCTTATTACATCATTTTGTTGCCCAAATCAAAGATTCTTTCTACAAAGTTGTTTCTGTTATTTTTCCATGATTCTCAGTATCATATTAGAGTTTTATGGAAGTTTTCATATTTTCCATGCTCTTTGCTATTTTTCGCATTTAAAATCATTTTAAGGCTTTTAGTTAGCTTTAATCCAAATAATCAAAAATGTTCAGAAAAATAGTTTTCAAATTTTCTCAGTTTTAGAAAAATAAAAAAATAATAAAAAGTATTTTTCCATATTTTTCCTAGTCAATTTAGTATTTTCTAGGAATTTATTAGATTTAAATAGTATTAAATTCATAATAAATTGAGAAAAAGTCAAAAAAATGTGATTCCAGTTTCTAAAATTCTTTTTAGTTATTTTAGATTTTTGAAAATATTTTTGTAATTTTCTAGCTTATTTTCCTAATTTTTAGTATTTCAAGTCTATTTTAAATGTCTTAAATTAGTTTTTAATTCCAAATAAATCAAGAAAAACCAAAAAAATTAGTTTTAAATTTCAAATAATTTTAAAATATCATTTTTAACTGTAGAAAAATAGTAGTACATTTTCATGGGCTAAAATTAGAGTAGTTGCATTTAATTCGCGTTTTATTAATTACGTTAATTCGCGTTTTTGTTTAATCTTGCATAATTAGTTGCATTTCCTTATTTGCATTATAGATTGGTTTTAAGATGATCCCAGAGTATTGGACCAAAATGGGACGAGAGTTGAAAATTCCATTTATCCCTCGTTCGGAACGATCACGGGACTCAAACCTCACACGTTTGAGTTACCCAAATACTAAAAACTTCTATAATTGGTTTTTCGAGCGAATCAATTTTTGGCGCCGCTACTGGGGAGGGCATGTAGTGAGTTTTCGATTCCGTCTTGATCCGCGTGTATTTGAAGATCCTTCCCCGAGAAGTTATCGTTGTTTTTTTGTAAATATCCCTTTTATAAAAACCCAAAAAGATTTTCCTTTTCAAAATTAGTTTTAAAAATCCAAAAATATTATTCTTTACCATCTGATTTGATAATTCTTTCCTTTTATCCCTCTTTTATGATTAATTCTCATGAAGTCTCAAAATTTCTTTCAACATTATTGCTTTAATTGTAGAGATTTATTAAAAGATGATTCAATTTGTGAACGTTTTTTGCAAAGGGGTGTGGATTTTATCGCGAATCTTGTATGTGTTGCCTTTGGAAGAACCACCGGGGGGTGTCGAGGACGTTTCCATCGATTTTGAAGAAAGATTTGAGCAACATCAAAACAACATTGAAAGTATGTGTAGAACTCTCTTAAGTCTGATTCAAGCTCGACAATGTGTTAATGAAGAACCGTCCAATTACGGAAGTCAATCACACTATTAGGAGCTACAGAAAGAACCCAGGGTCCGCGGATCGATTTCATTGAACTTAATGCTTTAAATCACGAACATGAGAAACTTCAGGCCTTATAAAAAATATCGAAAATTAAAGAAGAACCCTCGATTCCTACTCCCTCTCCGGTGAGGGAGATGGAACATATTTCTGAGCCCGAGGTGATTCCCGTTTGTACTCTCAACTCAAATTCCAAGAAGTCTAGAATCGATCCTAGTCTTTCCCGATTCACCGTTAAGAGTTGGTCGAGTTACAATAAAACGAAACAACATGCTGAGCTTAAAACGATTTCTAATTTTCAAGAGAAAGAACCGGAGACCACAACGGAAGTGGTGGAAATTGCTAGCTCTCAGAGCACACCATTTGTCCCACCTCCGGATTCTTCTCCCTCTCTCATTTATGAGCTTCTCATTTCCGAACCTTCCCCTTCACTCATGCCGGATGAGAGAAGTGACATCGTGTTGGAAGAGGTCGATGATCATATTTCTACAGACATAATTGATCCCGTTGACTTTCTCATACTGGGGGACGAGCCTCTTAACACTATTCCAGAAACGGAATCATCTAGTGTTGAGAGCCTAGACCCAATCCCAAGTGATTCCGAGGATGTATCTGACAGTGATTGTGATTCGCTTTTATGTGATTCTCTTGACATCTCGAGGTTACTTCAGGGATTTTCTCAAATCCTCTTTTAATTCAAAACGACTATACCTTTTGTCAAGTTAATCCTCTTTTTGACAAAGATTTTGAGTCCGATTCAGAGACCACAACGGAAGTGGTGGATATTGCTAGCTCTGAGAGCACACCACTTGTCCCATCTCTGTGTTCCGACCTTTCTCTGGTATGTGATATTATGCACGAGATGAAAAGTAATAGATGGACACTGAAGATATTTTGGAGATTGATTTCGAAATGAGGCTGAGATATGAATGAATCAGCTAAAGTGGTTGTGACGATATTCTTGATAATCCTCCTTATGATTCTGATATGGAAGAAATCGACTTATTTCTTGATGATCCAATCCTGAGTATTGAGGTGACGGGTGCGACTCGATCAAGACGTCCTTTTCTTGAAAGCTTGCTTAATGATGATTCTCCTTCCTCCTCTTGAGTCGACCCTCACTTATCCCATTGAGCCCATGTGAAGACAAGATTTTCAACCGGGATATTGAGAATAGATGAGCTTTATGCTAAAAACGTTGTCGAGATAAGGATCCGATGGATGCCTTCACTATTGAAGCCGAGTAGCATTTTTCTCTACCATATACTCCGTCTTCTTTGAGTATTCTCATGTTGATCCATCATTCCTTCGTCCGCCCGCTAAACCACCGGATGATGGATCATTCTTTCTTGATATACCTTTTGTGAGTTTAGGAGAAGTTATTCCTTATGTGCTTGAGCCCGACATTTTCTTCCCCTCCCAACCTACCCATTATCCTTCCCTCCGGAGTGAGGATACTATCTTTGGTCCGGGTATCCCTTCCGCTTACTTCCCCAAGGACAAATGAATTCGGGGACGAGTCAGGCTAGCGACTCGGTGAAGAAAAAAAGTAGCGCTTCGTGGGAGGCACCCCATGCTTATCTCTTTCTTCTTTCTATTTTCTAATAAGTGACGTGAAGGGGTTAGCCTATTTGATTTCTCGTGTTTGGTTGTTTGTGATGTTTTGTCCAGGATTTTCCCGATATGAAGACTCTCCGTGCTTTCGAAGTTTGTCTTTTCTCCACTCGATTTTCATGATGTCGATCTGATGGAAATCGATATCCGAAATCTTATCGACTAACGTTTATCTTTTAGCATACTTAATAAGCGGCTTTTAGATTTTCGTTGATACCCTTGCCTTTAAACATTGAGGACAATTTTCGTTTTAGTCTGGGGTGGGTAATCTTCGATTTGATTTGACCGCACTTGCTTATTCTCTGTCGTGTTTCTCTCGCAACCCCGTTTTTCCTTAGAAAATGAAAAAATTGTGCAAAAATGAGAAAATTTAAAATTTTTGTAAGCTTTTGCTAGTTTTATGATTGAAAAGTCTTTGTGAGTTTCTTAGAAGTTACTTTAAATATCGTTTTTCTTGAAAAGTCATTGCTAATTGCTTAGACAAGAAATTTATAAAATGCGATTCTAGCTCACAAGGCCAAGAATTTGCAAGTCCCCTAAGTGATTTTAAATATGCGAAGCTTAAACAAGAAGTTGCTAGTTTCTAATAAGTGACTTTAAAATCGAGACTTGAGATTATTTTACGAAGCATTTGCTAAGTTAATATATGTTTTGACACCTTGTTAGCTTTCCACTGGTGAGAGTAGGAATAGAATTCTGACCTGATCCAGTGTTGAGCCTAGCTTGTTCCTAACCATAGATAATTTAATTATCGCTAAGCATCCTGGATCATTATTTGGGATTTTTAAATTTGCAGGAATCGAGGAATGATAGATTTACTTATGAGTTTAGATGCTAAGCGTGGAGTAGATGGTTCTCTTTAGAGCCCATCGAAGGTACTTATGGTTTTTTGTTCCCACAAAATTGTCTCACCCCATATCTGTGAATAAATAATTAGAGATGTTAAGTTTTTCACGATAGTTAGTTTTTTGTCTTCTTTAGAAAATACTTGCCCATGAGAGTTGGGTACACATCAAGGTACTGCCAGTGTTGCGGTGTAATAGACAACTGATTCCGATAGTTTCTTTGCTATTGTTTCTATTGTTATAAGCGTGGGATTGAGGAGTTTGGCAAAAATTAACATGAATTAAAGCCCAAATGTATTAAAGTTGAAAATCCAACGCCATAAAGTTTTCTATGTCTGACGGTACCCCGTTGTCATGGACTTCCAAAAGGTAGAGGAAAATCCAAAGTCATAATAAGACTTTTGATAAAACGGTAATCCCGTTGAGTTAGTGGTTGAAAAGACCAAGGGCCTAAATTGTAAAAATGCAAATGTCTTTAATAAGTGTTAAGCCAAACTTTGAATCCAGGAGATATCTAAATAAAGCCTCTGTCTCTGGACTCGTAGATGAGTTGTTTCGGTCGCCATAAAAGGAGATTCTCCTAAATCATGTTAAATTAGGACCTTGATGTGGACCTCATTCTTGTGTTACCTTGGTTTGAGGGAAGATGGATAACTAATTAGCGACTTAGCTTCATATCTTTATCGGACTAAAAATTATCGAAACGAGAAACTTGAAGAAATTCATTTCTCACAAAAATAAAATAAATAGAGGAAAAGGAAAATGGAGCAAAGGTAATTACACAAGTAACTTCAATGGGTAGTGTGCTTCTAGAGTCATATTTAACTTGTGATTCGTTTTCGCTAGTTTTAGGGTTTGTAGGGGATGTATTCTATCCGTACAGGTCCTCTGTGAGTTGTGTTTCCTACTCACTGATCCTAACGTGTCGTTTGAAAAATGTTGGAGTTATTGATCGACATGAAAGTTCAACAAACCGTCGCTCATAATGAATAAGTCTTTGAATCGTAATATCTATATGTGAAATAAAAAAAAGGGTAAACGGGGAGTTTTTAGAATTAAGGGTTCTTAATCTCTTTTTAGGAATCTTTGCTACTTCTCATAGGTTTAGTAGAAAGAGATTGAAGTCCTTAGTTCTAGAAGCGTGAGTTGATTGCATTGCGTGAGGACACGACAATCATTTAGTCTGGGGTATTTTGGTATGTGCTAAAACAAATACCTTTTCTTTGTAAAAATAAGCCCAAAATAACTAAGAAAGAGCCGTTTATTGCTAATATTTGCTGTTTTCTTGAGTTTATGCATGTGCAGTATGGATATAATGACGAATGAGACAAAAGGAGCCAAAACCAAAAGCTGAGCATGAGAGAAGAAAGTGCAAAGCCGTGCCGGAGATACAATTTTATGGGATTTGGATGCTCATTGATAAATTTTCACGGAGTTAAGTTAAGATTGGGAGTTTTCACTTGAGACCCATCATTATACATTTTCACATTTTACCCTCAACTTTACCATTTTACACATTCAACTCCTCACAAACCCATAATTGCACAATTCACCCCTCATAAATTCCTTTATCCATTTTACCGTTTATGCCTAAACCTTTCACAAAGTTACACCATTGGTCCTTTTCATTTGCAAAATAGCTTAAATGGTCCTTATGTGTGAAAATTCGGATCTACCATTAAACCAAAAGCCTAAACCCATTTTCCATTTACCCAACTAAGGCCCAAAAGCCCATCTTACTACTAATAAAACCCACCATGGTCAAGCCTAATACTACCCAGTGAACCCCATTCCCTTTTAAACCTTATCCACTTGTGACCCCATCTAAACCACAAAACGACCCCCCTGTGGAAAACTAGAAGGGGGGTTGAATAGTTTTGCCAATTAAAACTTCTTTTTAATCTATTTAGATTGACTTATGTCAATCTATTTGGATGTGTGTGTTGGATGTTGATAAACAAGCATATAAAGGTAAGTAATGAAAAGATAAGAGTAAGAAGCACAAAACCACAACACGAGTATTTATAGTGGTTGGGCTACAAGGACATCTTCCTTGCCCTACTCTACTCCTCGAGTCACCTACTAGAGTTAAGTAATCACTTCACCAATCTCCTTATGGCAGAGAAGCCTTCACAACGTCGCCTACCCTTTTTCCGGTGCTAGGCTAACCATCGGGTTCTTTCACTCCAAGGTGAACCACACCTACACAACCTCGCCTACCCTTTATAAGGTACTAGGCTAAGTACCTAGTTCTTTCACTCCAAGGTGAACTACACCTTCACAGCGTCGCCTACCCTTTATTAGGTACTAGGCTAAGCACCTAGTTCCATTGCAATTGAGGAACTACTACCACACTACACCAACGACTAATCCCAAGAAGGATCTACTCCTTTACAAACATCATCAAGGATATCAATATCCTTGGATCTAATACTAGTCTATCTTGTACATCGAAACACACCATATCGAATGTACATCTAAGGCACCTTTCACTAATGCCTTTGACTAGATCTACAAGACACCTTTCACTAATGTCTTGTGTCTTCACTTCTAGCACCTTTCACTAATGCTTCTTTGTCTTGACTTCTAAGCACCTACCACAGTGCTTATCATGACGATAGATACCCTTAACTAATATCTTCATCTTGACACTTGAGACATCTTTCACTAATGTCTTCAACACTACACTTCTTTGAAGAAAGAAAGGAATCATCAACTAGAAGACTTCAATAGCCTTGATGATGAGGAAGCATGGCAACTCATGGACTTGAGCTTGCTCGACTTCAAAGGTGGTGATCTTGCCTTTAGAGGAACCTAAAAGATCACACAAAAACAAAAACTACAAACATAGATCTCTTGGATCTGAGGTTAGTGAGTTTTTAACTCGGGGAGAAAGTGTGTTAGAAAGGGGTAAGAAATAATGAAGAAATGGCTCACTATTTATAGAGGAAAAATCCTCTTGTTCCTGGATCCCACGGATCCCTACCACAAGGGATCCGGCTACCACAAAGCTAGGGATCCGTGGAACGCTCCTCTTTGCCCATGGGTATTTTGGTTATGGGTCATGGGTCATGGGTTGAACCATGGATCTTTGGCTAGATACAATGTATCTTTAAGTGCAATGCTCTTAGTCACTTGGGTATGGGTTGATCCATGGGTTATGGATATTATCCATGTGTGATATAAGCATGATGTCATGCAATGGGTTTTGGGTCAAGATCCATGGGGCATGGGCTTTGGGTTGTACCCAACTACATTCAATGTATTTGCCCAATGGGTTGTGATACTTAAGTTTCTACCCATTTATATTACTCAATATACTACATACTAGTTATGTGTATATTTTATCCAAATATGTAAACACTAGTTGTTGTACATATGTATTACTAAGTCATAAAATCACTTATACTTGTTTTAGTGTTTTATGTGAAAATGTGAATATGTTAGAAACTATTAGTTCAAACCATTTACGTATTTTATTTGTTTCGTTAAAATGATTTTACGTTTGTTATCGACAAAACATTAGAAGATCGTAAAATATAAATAAACGTTTTTACGGCTTATTTGTATTAACAATCTCCTCCTTTTTTTTGATGTCAAAACATAAAATTATTTTAAGGAAAAGCTAAAATTCGTAAAAGTTTGAATTTGTAGTTTTTACTTTCTTCTCCCTTTTTTGTCGAAACAAAAAGTGTTTGAAGGAGCATCGTTTTAAGAAAACATGTGAAAGAAATAAAAAATAGAAAGAGATAGAGAGCAAGTAACGGGAAAAGATCTCGTCTTTACTCCCCCTTGACGAGTCCATCCCTATGTAAGGGCGTCAAGAAAGTGATACTAATCTAGTTTGTTTGCAAGTAAGTTTGCAAAAGATTTCGTCTAAGTGACGAATGTACTCCCCCTTGATGATTGCAAATTTGCATGGGGATGTCATGAAATGTAAACCTAGTATTTCAAGTAATTTGAAATATATTGCTTTGACATAAAGCTCCCCCTAGCTTTAGGATGTCAAAGTCTTCATGTGTAAATTGAATAACTACAAAACAAATGTTAGAAAACAAGTATAATTCACAATTTCCTGCAAATGTGGTCCAAGTTAGCAAAAAATAGCTTTCTGTCTCACGGATCCCATGGTTCCCTCCTAGTAGGGATCCGTCTAGGCAATTCTGAGAGATCCGTATTAACTGATTAATTTAAGCAAAGGTGATATAACAAGTAATGTTATCACAAAAATGAGATATGAATACAAGGTAATCATATGCTCAGAAATATAACAAGTAGCATGTAATTCCATTTAATAAAACTAGAGTTATAATATACATGACTCTAAAAACTAAGAAAATAAGAAAATACATGACTAGGAATTTCTAAACCAACTATCGCTTGATGCTAGGACACCACTAAAATCTTCTAGCTCAAGTTTTGTTTAGGCTTGATCTCGTCGAAACGTTCGAGGAGATGATAGAACATGAAACGTTGGTCTTCTCGTACTTCATGTATCAAACCTTCAACATGTTGACAATGATAGCAATCTTTATCATGGCTAGGTAGTGGTGGTTGAAGAATTGAAATGGCTTGATGCGAAGGATCAAGTGAAGCGGCTTGTGGAGCTTCAACGATGGAGGAATTGGTGGAGGTGCATTTGAGAATGACTCAACCAAAAATGATGGTGGTGGTAGAGAGTTTCAACTTTCATATGGTCGGGTGGTTGACTTTGATGATTTCTCATAATCCAAATGGGATTATATAATGGAAGCGGTGAAAAGGAAGCGAAGCAAGTGTTGACTCAACACCTTGATTTTGTAGCATTATTCCTCCTAATGAGGAGAATGTTTGTGGTGAGCGGATGAGACGGCCTAAGAGGCAAGTCCTCTAAATTGTAGAGGTGTGGTGATGATAGTGGGGATGTAAATGAAATAGTTCTAGGAACCAATGGTGATGGTTTAGTGGAGATGAGATTGTTTGGCCTTGGAGGTATGGTGGTGTTTGGCATTGGTAGTTTTGTGGGTACTATCCTTTTAGGAATTGGTTTGATTGGATGAGAAAGGATCCTATCATTTGTTGGCTTGACCGGAGATGATTCGGTTGAAGAGATTTCGTGTATAACACGAGCCCTTTCATGGGTGGTTCTTTGGTGGATAAGTTACTACTTGGGGTTTTCCTCATGATGAGATGATTTCAAGAGGTTTGTAAAGATTTCTAAAGTGCTGAAAGTTAGGATGAGAGTGATGACTATGGAGGTCCTAACAAAGTGGTTTATAAACCAAGAGATTTGGCAAGTGCATTTAAGCCTTAAGCCATTAGGATTCATTAGAATGTGATGATTAACATGCACAAGAGTCAACTTCAGAGTTTGCACTGATCTAGGAACTCATTTAAGATGAGATGGAGTGTCTGAGTTAGGAAGATGAGTTGAAATGATTGTTTTAGCAAGGTTTGACATAAATTGTCACCCGGATCCCACGGTTCCCTCTTCAGAGGGATCCGTCTAGGCTAATCCTAGGGATCCGGCTTTAAGCAGTTATAAAAGAGTGGAAATGATGTTTCTAAGAACTAATACCTATAACATCTTGAATGTTTCAGTCCTCCTAAGTGTTTTAAATGAAGGGGTGCTTAAGTACTTGAAGGTAATGAATGATGTAGCTAATGATTGTCTTTTATGGAAGGATTTGGAACTTTCAAGAGTGCCAATGGATGAGCAAGGATGACACTAAAGATTTAGAGTGTCAATTGAAGCTAAATGATCTTAGAGATCAGGTTGTGACTTAGGATAGTGTTTTGGAAAATATCCTAGAAGCTTTGAGATGGGAAAAACTAGAGTTTGATCAACTTTGATCAATTTTGAGGTAAGGATGAATTATGATCAATTTTACCATAATCGAAAGATTTCTAAGACTAAATGTGAGGGATTAAGTAAAAAAATGAAGTGTGAGTTTGAGGAAAGAGTAATGGATTAAACATGAAATGGTAGATCTACAAGCGTCTTAGAGTGTGATCTAGGTGAGTTATGTATGAGTAGGAAAGATCAACCTATCTTGATAAGGACTTAATTTCCCTTAAGACACTATGTTTAGCTTAGTGTGAGGTGTTCTAAGGATATGTTTGAAATATAATGCTTGCAATTGCATTTTCTGTTTGCCGGATCCCACGGTTCCTAAGTGTAGGGATCCGTCTAGCACAATCTTTGGGATCCGCCCATCTGCTCAGCAGGACCTTTACTAAAGGTATGCAATGATCTTCACAATGCATTATATCTCAAGGATAGTCTAAAAAGAGTTCTAATACTAAGATATCAAATGTAAGATATTTTATTTCATGAAAGAAATTGGATTACATTGATAAAGCACGAGTACAAGAGAATTGATCCTATTTTGGAATAAAACTAGGTTCCTTGAGTGTTTTCGCTAGGAGGATCATTATGTGATTGATGAGTGTTGGTGGAATCAAGAATGAAGAAAGTCTTCATGAGAGATATGTTTAGCGGTTCCATCATCTTGTTCACAAGTACGTACAACGGACTTTGAAATTGAGGATGGAAGTGCATAACATTATGATAGAGGCGTGTCAAGAACATTCCATAAGGGATGAGTTTATTCTTGGAGCCTTGAAGATTTACAATTCGCCTTCGAAGAAGTAGAATTGTATGGTTGTTGTGTTAGCAAACTTACAACATGTGAGCACAACAAGCGGGAAGAATTTCTCGATTTCCCCTAAGGCTCCAAACATTTTCACGTAGGATGAGTGCAAGAGGCTTGTACTCTTCTCGGATATCCCTTGTAAAGATAATGTTTGGATCGGAGTAATAGGTGAGGTTTGCATATTATGCGATTTAAATCTTCTAGGGAGGGTATGTGTGAACAATATGGACTATTTTCTTCACGAAAGTTGAAGAGATAATCAAGAGACCAATCTTGGTGAAGGCATTGTCCATGATTTAGAATACGGAGGATGTGAGCAAAATGCCCAAGGGTTAGAGTGAACTTTTGGTTTTGATATAAAACCAAAGAGATAGAGAGCGATCCTCGTTACGAACGAGTTCGACTTGACGGAAGAATTCCATTATGAACCTTGGACATATCTTCTCGTTGATTTCAAGAAGACATTCTAGTCCTATGGCTCGGAAGGAGGTATTGATACCTTCTTGAAATTGTAGAGAGGTGTTTACAATACGTCCTTCGTGGAAGTGACGGTTTTAGGATGGACATGATTGCCAGGTGTGTTGGGTTCGAGATGTTAGTGTAGACGCTAGTGAAAAAATCAAACTCATATTCATGTGTCATAGTTGAACCTATAGAAATGATAAGTTAATAAAAAGAGATGTTTGTGGTCAACCTATGATAATCCAATGTTTTTACTAGATTTTTATTTACAATGGTATTTAACACTCTAACTTACTCAAGGTTTTGACTTTCTAGTGGATTATTACATTTAGAAAGATAGTGGTTTTTAATTTGCATGAAAATCTGTAATTACAGAGCCAGATTTTATGAAAACGCATAAGTTTTTAGATCTCATAGTTTTATACCAAGATATATGTTTTAACCTACTTTTTCTTTTAACATGCATACATGACTTCTAATGTATCACGAAAGAATATGAAATAAATAAATCAAAAGAAATGACAAACATATTATGATAATAATAACCTAGATAACTAGATCATTAGTAATATTGCATTTCAATACTAAAGATGATACAAAGGATTGGGTATATGATCCCAATGTAGATTAACAACACAAAGTAAATGTCTCCATATGTGAACTTCATCATAGGGAACACAAGTGCAATGAGTGTTAAGGCGATGAGCCGAGTGTCGATGTAAACCATGTTGGTGACGGATCTTCTTGGTTTCGGTTGAGATGAAGTGGAGAGGAAGATGAAGTTTTGAGTGAGAGGGAATTTTTGAAATTGGAAAATTTGAAAAAGTGAGGGTTTGGTAGAGTGGTCGACGGTGGGGTTATTTATAGGGAAGGAGGAATTTTTAAAATTCGTGTTTTGTTTTATTATTGGATTAAAAGAATCAAAACATAAGTTTTATATACCACGACTTTAGACGAGAAATAAAACACGTTATGTGAGAAAAAGGCTTCCTAATGAAGCTTCATGTAAAACATGTATAAGCACAAAGGATAATCTTATAAATACCTAAATAGGCATACTTAATTATCAAGCAAATTAAAAAGAGAATCATACCTCTAGCGCACTTAGGAATGTCTTTACAAATGACACAACAAATGTCACTTAGACGATTCCCGCTCCTTTGCAATTAAGATACCTTCTTAAGGAAGGTATTCTTTTTACCAAGCGATTCCTATAGCTTGGTGGGTATGAGCTTTGACTAATCAACATGACAAAGATGATTAGTGCAATTAAATGAAACAAGTAAATAAAAAAAATGTTGTTATCAAATCAACATCCAAACTTATAGTTTTAAAAGACATGGTGTTTGTTTTTATGAAAAACCTTCTTTGTAGTTTTCAATTAACCATTGATCGTATCAAGTTTTTAAAGTACAATATACTTCAAAAAACTTGGTAACGAAGCTCTGATGCCAATTGTGGAAAACTAGAAGGGGAGGTTGAATAGTTTTGCCAATTAAAACTTTCTTTTAATCTATTTAGATTGACTTATGTCAATCTATTTGGATGTGTGTGTTGGATGTTGATAAACAAGCATATAAAGGTAAGTAATGAAAAGATAAGAGTAAGAAGCACAAAACCACAACACGAGTATTTATAGTGGTTCGGCTACAAGGACACCTTCCTTGCCCTACTCTACTCCTCGAGTTACCTACTTGAGAGTTCGTAATCACTTCACCAATCTCCTTATGGCGGAGAAGCCTTCACAACGTCGCCTACCCTTTTTCCGGTGCTAGGCTAACCATCGGGTTCTTTCACTCCAAGGTGAACCACACCTACACAACGTCGCCTACCCTTTATAAGGTACTAGGCTAAGTACCTAGTTCTTTCACTCCAAGGTGAACTACACCTTCACAACGTCGCCTACCATTTATTAGGTACTAGGCTAAGCACCTAGTTCCATTGCAATTGAGGAACTACTACCACACTACACCAACGACTAATCCCAAAGGAGATCTACTCCTTTACAACATTATCAAGGATATCAATATCCTTGGATCTAATACTAGTCTATCTTGTACATCGAAACACACCATATCGAATGTACATCTAAGGCACCTTTCACTAATGCCTTTGACTAGATCTACAAGACACCTTTCACTAATGTCTTGTGTCTTCACTTCTAAGCACCTTTCACTAATGCTTCTTTGTCTTGACTTCTAGGCACCTACCACAAGTGCTTATCCTATAGCGATAGATACCCTTCACTAATATCTTCGTCTTGACACTTGAGACATCTTTCACTAATGTCTTCAACACTACACTTCTTTGAAGAAAGAAAGGAATCATCAACTAGAAGACTTCAGTAGCCTTGATGATGAGGAAGCATGGCAACTCATGGACTTGAGCTTGCTCGACTTCAAAGGTGGTGATCTTGCCTTTAAGAGGAACCTAAAAGATCACACAAAAACAAAACTACAAACATAGATCTCTTGGATCGAAGGTTAGTGAGTTTTTAACTCAGGGAGAAAGTGTGTTAGAAAGGGGTAAGAAATAATGAAGAAATGGCTCACTATTTATAGAGGAAAAATCCTCTTTTCCCGGATCCCACGGATCCCTACCACAAGGAATCCGGCTACCACAAAGCTAGGGATCCGTGGAACGCTCCTCTTTGCCCATGGGTATTTTGGTTATGGGTCATGGGTCATGGGTTGAACCATGGATCTTTGGCTAGATACAATGTATCTTTAGGTGCAATGCACTTAGTCACTTGGGTATGGGTTGATCCATGGGTTATGGATATTATCCATGTGTGATATAAGCATGATGTCATGCAATGGGTTTTGGGTCAAGATCCATGGGGCATGGGCTTTGGGTTGTACCCAACTACATTCAATGTATTTGCCCAATGGGTTGTGATACTTAAGTTTCTACCCATTTATATTACCCAATATACTACATACTAGTTATGTGTATATTTTATCCAAATATGTAAAAACTAGTTGTTGTACATATGTATTACTAAGTCATAAAATCACTTATACTTGTTTTAGTGTTTTATGTGAAAATGTGAATATGTTAGAAACTATTAGTTCAAACCATTTCGATTATTTTATTTGTTTCGCTAATATGATTTTACGTTTGTTATCGACAAAACATTAGAAGATCGTAAAATAAACATTTTTACGGCTTATTTGTATTAAGACCCCCATGTTATTAACCTTCTGGCCAGTCAAACTTTCCAACACCCTAGTCAATAAATATTAAAAATCCCAAGCGATGTAGCGCCAAAAGAAATGAGATAAACACCTAATTCTTTTTAAGCCCTCAATTCACAATTACCTGCTCCCATCATTTTTTCCTTACGGCTTAAATGATTCTAGAGGTCGACATTCCTGACTCAAATGCAGAGGTGCCACGCGTTGGCAATCCAAGTGAAGGCTTCAAAGAAACACACATCTAAAGGCTGAGATTGATTGGAAATTGATGGGATGTGATCAATGGTTGTCAATTGAGGATCCAGAAGCTTCAGAGGATACAAGAAACCCTAATTGAGTCTCAAGTTCTGCTATAAATACCCTCCTCAGTCACTGAAGAATGGGTCCAGTTTTTCATTGCTTTTAGAAAATCTGTTACCATTATTTTTCTGTCAATTTAAATTTCAGTAGCATAGTTTTAGTTGTAATTTCGTTTTAATGTTTTCAAGTAGTATTAAGCTTTTGTAATCTCTCTTTGTAATTTCAAATTTTCAAAATTAATGAAATTCAAGCAATTTCTCAAATCATTGTTTGGCTCTAAATGTTTCTCGTATTAGCTTATTAAGAATTGTCTTGTTCAAATTACCTTATTTCAAGTAATCTCAGTTTGTTTCTCATCATTAATTAAAAATACAAAAAAATTAGAAAAATAATTGGAAAATAAAAAAATACTTCAATTCTACTTTTTAAGCTTCAATAAGCTTAGCTACTGTTTGTTTTAAGTCTTTTTAAGCTTCTAATAGCTTTTAGAAGGCTTAACTCTGTTTGAAATTCAAGTCACAATCAAATTACCAAATCAGTCAACATAAGCCAATGGAAGCTGAATCTGGATCAGACCTGGGATTGGATTAAGCTTAATTGTGATTAGAAAAGGTTATTTGATCAATTGTAGCAAGCCATAGTGGCTGGACTGCTGTAAGTGTTTATTAACTGATTTCAAATTGCTATTTCATTTATGTCTTTCTGCATAATGGTTTTAGTTTGAATTTGATAGTTATAGTTGTTATTCTGCATCATTTAGTTTTTATATTGATATTTGATCTTAGTTAATAGTTGTCATGGATTAGATTTATAGATATTTAGAGTTTATTGCATTTTAGTCTTATAAAATAGTGTTTGGATTAAGCTGTGATTTGGTGATTTATAGTGCCTCAGTGGTTAAACTAGTTTAGTTTAGTCTTATTTAGGTTAGCTAAGTTGAATTCATCTTTCATTTTACTTTAGCTTAGTAAAAGTCAAAATTCAACATAAGTTGCTCTTATCTAATATCATTAGAAAAGAAGTGTCATAGCTTAGATTTAGGTGTAAGGATCATTAGAGTAGCTTAATTTAGTTCAATTATAGCTTAAAACATCGTTTCTAACCTGCTTTGATAGATCAAATCTCAGATAAGTCAAACTGCATGATTTCTTAAAAATGTCAAAATTTCCATTGCAAGTACAAACAGCTTCCATTTTGTGCATTTTTAATTCACTCAATTTTAGTCCAATTAAGCTGTGCTTCTGGATTTTGAATCTTTGGTTGGTTCTTTTAATCAAGATATTTTTAGATTATTTTTATGATTTTTCTAAGATGGCTTAATTAGTACTAGAAGTAGGCACTTTAGGGTCGTTTGGCATTAGGTAGCTTTGAAGTGAACTTGTGCTTATTTACCTTTTACTTGAGCATTTTGGATTCAAATCAGTTGAAGCAGCTTAATTTTAGTTAGTTTAGGTCAGTTTGAGCCTTAGGTAGCTTATGGTAGCTTATAGTTAGCTTTTAGCTTATTTTTAGTGCTTATTACATCATTTTGTTGCCCAAATCAAAGATTCTGTTCTCCAAAGTTGTTTCTGTTCTTTTTCCCTGATTCTCAGTATCATATTAGAGTTTTCTGAAAGTTTTCATATTTTTCCATGCTCTTTTGATATTTTTAAATTTAAAATCATTTTTAAGTTTTAGTTAGCTTTTTCAAATAATTCAAAATGTTGAGAAAATAGTTTTCAAATTTTCTCAGTTTTAGAAAAAATAAAAATAATAAAAGTATTTTCCATATTTTTCCTAGTCAATTTAGTATTTTCTAGGAATTTATTAGATTTAAATAGTTTTTAATTCATAATAAATTGAGAAAAAGTCAAAAAATGTGATTCCATTTCTAAAATGCTTTTTAGTTATTTTAGTTTTTTAAAATGGCTATTATTTTTGTTAATTATTTTAAGTCTAACATAATCTTAGTTTTAATTAAATAAATTCTATGGAAAAATTACTGATAGTTTCATTTAATTCACGTTTTATTAATTAAAGACATTAAAACGTTTTTGTTTAATCTTGCATAATTAGTTGCATTTCCTTATTTGCATTATAGATTACGTAGTTTTTATCTTTTCCTTTATTATTACTTGCATCGTAGATTAGAAATCGAAATTATCCTTTTTACCATTCAATCACAAAAATCGGGCGAGAGTTGAAAATTCCATTCATCCTCGTTCGGAGCGATCAGCGGGACTCAAACCTCCACCGTTTGAGTTACCCAAATACTAAAACTTCTATAATTGTTTTCAGTCAGTGTGTCTTTGTAGCTGATAAATAAAGGTTGTGTCATTTATATCTCTTACTTTACTTGCATTATCTATACTATCTCTACATCCATACGATTTCACATAACATCGAATCTAAAAGTTTTTTGAAACTAATTTAAAATCGGCAAAACTATTCAACCCCCTTCTAGTTTTCCACAATTGGTTTAAGAGCTAAGTTTATAAAAGTTTTAAAGAAAACCGTATTATAAAAACTTTTCGATCACTATGGGTTCGAAAATACAAGGAAGGGCAATCCATGCAACGATCTCCACTACTTGAAACTAATGGTTTTATATATTGGAAAAATAGATTTGAAACGTATGTGAAGTCTAAAGATATTGATCTTTGGTACATCATTGTTGAAGGCGATTTTGAAGCCACCGCAAAAGATGAAAATGAAAATTTAGTTAACATACCTCATGATAAACTCACCGATGATATTAAGAAAAGCTTTCCAAAAATAGTGAAGCTAAAATGGTTTTATATAATGCTTTACCCAAAAAGGAAGTCGAAAGAATTTCTATGCTTAAAACCTCTAAAGAAATTTGGAATTCTTTAGTTGTAACTCATCAAGGTAATCAACAAGTTAAAAACAATAAAATAGATTTATTTGTTCAACAATATGAACAATTTTCAATATCTGATGAGGATAATATAGATCATTCTTTTGCTAACTTTAATACTATAATTACATCTTTACAAGCACTTGATGAATCTTTCTAGCGTAATCATGTTAGGAGATATCTAAGGGTACTTCCATCCAAGTGAAGAAATATGGTGACGACAATCGAAGAATCAAAAGACTTGTCAATCCTCACCCTTGATGAACTCATAGGCAATTTAAAAGTCTATGAGCTTGTCCTCGCTAAAGATTCGAAGCCTCAAAAGTGAAAGAGAAGCACAAATCTCTTTCCCTTAAAGCCAAGAAGGTCTCAAGCGATGAAGAACTCCTCTTGGATAGTGATGACGAGGAGTATGCCATGGCGGTAGGGGACTTCAAAGTTCTTTAGAAGAAAGGGAAGGTATGTCAAGCAACCATATGACGACAAGAAAGGATTCCGGAAAAGCAAATAGGACGAGAAGGCAAGGGATGATCGCGCTTTCTTTAAATGTGGGGACCCAAACCACTTTATTAGTAAGTGTCCCAAAGCGTGATGAACAAAAGCGTTCGTGGCGGTTAGGTGGGAAATGGCGAGGAGGAAGACGAGGAAATTTGTCTCATGGCAAATGACGAGGTATGTCACGAATACTATAGTAGCTCATCATTAGATGATGACTCATTGCATAATGAATATGATAAACTTTGCAAAATTAGTTTAAAAGTAATTAACAAAACAAGTTTTGAAAAACCAAAATCAACATTTAGAAAAGGAAGTCATTGAGTTAAAAGCAAAATTAAAACGTCTAGAAAAGGGAAAGATAGCAAGTGGGGAATGTGAACTTTGCGTTCAACTTCAAAACACATTGATCATCTAGACTTTAAGATTGCTAGAATGAATACTAATACTCTAGATATGATATTAGATAGTGTTAAAACAGGGAACAACAAAAAAGGTTTAGGTTTTCAGCAACTTGATGCATCAACTAGTGAAAACAAAGAAACAAAATTCGTAAAAGCAATAGAAAAACAAACTACTGTAGTCACGGATCCCTCAAAAAGGGAACCGGCTAGTGTACAGCCAGGGATCCGTGGGTCTGCTGAAGCAAACAATAATAATAATACATCTTCCTCATCTAGAACCGATTTTGTTATTGTTAATAAGAAAAAATTAACCCATGTTACCATTAGACAACCACCTCCTAGACAAAATCAAAGTTTTAAAAGAAACAAAGGTCCATCATTTTCAAAACCGAATACATCTAAGAGACCTAATAATGTCTATCCGAGAAGTAACCATCAAATGGGATGGAATCCAAATACGCAAAACGGTTTTCAATTTCAAAACTTTGCACCATGGAACGCATACTCACCTTTTTCATATATGCCTAACATGAATGGAATGTTTAACACTAATGGACCCATGAACAAATGGGGACCAAACTTTTGAGTTAATTATTTTCTTAGGTGTGCTTAAAGGTCGACCTAGATCCGGATGAGTGGATCAAGGATAGCGGGTGCACGAGGCACATGACTGGCAATAAAGATTTATTTTCTACGTATGAATCCTTCAATGGAGGAAATGTGGTATTTGGGAATAGCAAAAGCAAAATCATCGGTAAAGGTACGATTTCTAACAAATCTCTAACCATTAACGATGTGTGTCACGTAGAAAAAAAGTCTAAACTTTAACCTCTTAAGTATAGGACAAAAATGTGATAAAAAGTGCAATGTAGTTTTTAACGAAACTGGTAGTAAGATATTGAAAAATGGTATCACTATAGGTAGAGGAATTAGGAAACATGGAGTCTATGTCATTAAAATCGGTAATGAACCTAAAGACAAACTTTGTCTTACTTCTATGGATGATACTTCGACCTTATGGAATTGAAGATTGGGTCATGCCAATATCGACTTCTTCAAAGCTATCATCCAATCTAGTAAGAGATCTACTTAAATTAAAATATGAACATCACTTTTGTGATGCTTGTAATGTAGGAAAACAAGTCATGCTAGTCACGCTAAAAACATGGTGTTTACAACTAAGTGTCTAGAATTACTACACATGGATTTATTTGGTCCATCCGCTATCCAAAGTTATGGAGGCAACTACTACACTTTGGTTATAGTGGATGATTACTCTAGGTACACATGGACTAAATTTTTAAAGAACAAAATTGAAACGTTCGATGACTTTGAAATATTAAGTAAGAAAATCCAAAGACAATTAGGAAGTCCTATAGTGTCTATTAGAACGGATCATGGTAGGGAATTCGATAATGAAGTGCAATTTGGAGCCTTTTGTGACGCTAATGGTATTACTCACAACTTCGGCACCTCGCACTCCATGTCGAATAGGGTAGTTGAAAAAAAGAATAGAACCCTACAAGAAATGAGTCGCACCATGCTAAATGAGCAATCCATACCTCAAAAGTTTTGGTGCAATGCCGTTGATACTTCAAGCGTACATACTAACAGTCTTAATTAGACCATTTTTAGGAAAACTCCATATGAGTTACTCGAGGCAAAAAGCTACGCTAAATCACTTTAGAGTCTTTGGTAGCAAATGTTTTATACTTAACACTAAAGATTACCTTACAAAATTTGATCCTAAGTCAACCGAAGGTATCTTTTTAGGTTACTCTCTAATATAAAAACTTACGTCATATTAAATAAAGAAACAATGAAGGTTGAAGAGTCATTAAATGTAAAATTTGATGAGAGTCCACCCAAACCTACTCTACCTCTTGTCGATGATGAGATCGTCGAGAGTGAAACTATTGAAATAAAGAAAAAGACAAACGAAGAAGAAGAACCTTTAAATAATGAAATCATCAATATTAAAGAGTCTAAAGATCACCTCGTAGATAAGGTCATAGGAAAATTAAACGAAAGAACCTTAAGGTCTCAAGTCCAAAACCATAGTAGCTTATTTTGTTTTGTCTCAACCATAGAACCTAAGAATACACAAGAAGCCATAAAAGATGAAAGTTGGGTAATGGCTATAAAAGAAGTTAAATCAATTTGTTTCTAATGATGTTTGGACACTCGTCCCTCTACCTAGTAATCAAACCATAATAGGAACCAAATGGGTATATAAAAACAAGTTAGATGCAAAAGGTGTAGTGTCTAGAAACAAAGCTAGACTTGTTGCCCAAGGGTATAATCAACAAGAAGGAATAGACTTTGATGAGACCTATGCCCCTGTGGCTAGATTAGAGTCTATAAGAATGCTTCTTGCTTATGCTTGTGCTAATGATCTTAAGCTTTATCAAATGGATGTCAAAAGTGCTTTTCTAAATGGTTTTATTAATGATATATGTAGCTCAACCTCAGGGCTTTATCGATTTCGAAAAACCTAAACATGTGTATAAGTTAAAGAAAGCTCTTTACGGTCTCAAACAAGCCCCAAAAGCTTGGTATGATAGACTCAAGTCATTTTTAATCAAAAACAACTACACAATAGGGTTAGTTGATAATAAACTTTTTACTAAGAAAAGTGAGTCACATATAATCATTGTTCAAATATATGTATATGATATTATATTCGGATCTACTTGTCGAGACATGTGTGATGATTTCTCTAAAATCATGCATGACGAGTTTGAGATGAGTATGATGAGAGAACTTAGTTTCTTTCTTGGTCTACAAATCAAATAAGTAGAAGATGGTATCTTCTTTAATGAATCTAAATACATAAAGGAGATGTTAAAGAAATTTAGTTTAGAAGAGTCAAAACCACAGAACACCAATGTCATCCGACACTAAACTCACAAAAAATGAAGACGGCGAATCCGTTGATAACACAAAATACCGTGGCATGATTAGTAGTCTTTTCTACCTTACGGCTAGTGGCGGGATATCATGTTTAGTGTTTGTCTATGTGCTAGGTTTCAAGATCACATTTGGAATCACTCCTAATCCTTATTCAAGTGTTAGTTACACATATGTAATAGTTAGCTTATTATGGCCTTTATGTTTGTTATTGTGTAAGCATATGTAGAAGGCCCGTGAGCTTAGGCCCGAGCCATAGGGTGAAAGGGAAGGGGAGTAGGGTGTTGCTTCTAGCTCCTTGCTATAAATACCTTATATGAACCTTCATTTTGAAGGTTGGTTGTTTCAAGTTATTCTCTCATTCACATACCTCGCCTAAGTCTTTAATATGGGTGTTGTGTGTGTTAGATCTTGTTCAATCGCCTCTTTATCTTTCTTATAAGCTTGTGTGGTAAACCTTGTGACCTAACATTGGTATCAATCGCCAAATAGTTGGGTGAACAAGTTTGTTTTTGAGCGTTTTTGGTGGTCTTCAGCGTAAAGTGAGTGACACTTTGGTTAAACAAAAACTTGTTTTACACTCTTTAATCCAAGATTCTTGTACTTTCAACGTTTTAAGGTGTTAAAATACTTGTTTTGGCAAAAAGTTTCAAACTTTATGCGTGGATAGTTGTTTTTAATCGAGTTTTTGAACGAGGTTCTATCCTACTAAAATTGTTTTAGAGGCTTTGGTTCATCAAATTTTCACTTTTGTGTATTTTAGTGTTATTGAAGCTATTTTATCACACAAAAACTGGTTTAGAAACACTTTTTTGGTAGTCAAAATTTTGAGCATTCTACTGCGTAGTAAAACCCTAAAACTACGGCGTAAGTGCCTCATTGGTTTGATCTTCATTTTTAGATGGTTTATTCCATGTTTTTCTTACTTGGATAAGTCGAAAATACGTCGACTTTGGATATCTTTTGCATTGTGATAGTGTAAAAGATCATTTGGGCAAAACCTTAAAATTACGCATAAGCATAAACTACGGCGTCGAAATCCTACGCCAAAGATCTTTCCTCGCCCAAAGCCTAGTCTTACGCATAAGAAATCTCGCCTAACTTTCTCGCCTAACTTTTGTCGCCCTAACTTTAGTGCTTTTTCCTACTTGCGTAAGCTAAATCCTGGCGTAACTCATTATTGTTACGCGTAACTTTGGTGTTTTTAAGCATAAGTGCTACTTGGTTCTTGTCTCTTCTACGCCTAAGGACACTTCATCAACAAAGGTTCATTCGACTACAAAGATCCTATTTATCAACATCACAACCACCATACTCTAACTATTTCCCTTACACTTATCCCATATCCTCAAGCGTCAACAACAACTAACTCCACAACATCAACAATGGAATCAACAACAAGCAATTTATCAACAAAAATTTAACCAACAGCATACTCCACAACTTGCTGCAAATCCACAACCTCAAATGGTTCAACCACCACCAAGTCTTCAAGCTCAACCGTACACAAATGACTTTAATCAGCATCCATCAAGGATCACTATGAGGGAACCCACTTGGTTTGCAAAGATGTTTGAAACTTTAAGCAGCCAACAATCAATTCATGAGGCGGTCCTTGATAGACCTCAATGCTCACTCCGAAACTTACGATCAATGGGTGATTAGGTTCTTTAGGTTTTGTGATCTAAAGAAGCCACATGGAAAATTCTTAAAGAAGGTTATCTTGGAAGGTCCATTTGAGATGCCTCTTTGTCATTATACCCGGAGATCCAAATGCCATTCCACCAAGAGATGAACAAACGAACATTGCTACTGTTGCAGACTTGAATCCTCAAGAACTTCTACACTATGAAGCAGATGAGCTTGCAATGGAATATATCCTCCTAGGATTACCAAACCTAATTCTTCGTAGTGTTGATGCTCAAAGACTGCAAAGAAAATGTGGGATCATATTCGTCTTCTTATGGAAGGATCTGTAATCAATCAGGAAGATTTGGAATCAAAATTTACTTATGCTTCATGAACACC
>OU343223.1:111991228-112037815 GCA_910596185.1 Chrysanthemum makinoi
GACTTCCTTTCATGAACAATCCTTTCTGAGGAGGATTCCTTTGGGAAACTTCTATAGATATCATGCTTGTGACACTTCCGGTAGCGCCTCTTGGTCCTCAGAGTAGATGCGGAAGATTTTCATCAAGATGACCAACTTTGCCTTCTTTACGGCTACGATACCTTTTATATGTTTCAAGCTTTTTGATTTCGGTAGTTAGAAAGTTGATCGGGTATCACAGGTACCGTTTTCTTTGTTGGCGATTCTTTGATTAAATGAGATAATATGGGTTCGATCAATATGTTAGAGTGATTATCGGGTCATTGAGCCTCATGGGGATGTCGGGATGAAGTCCAAGTGCTCTGGATCAACAGTTTGGTGTATCGACATAGGGAATCTTGGAGCCAAGCTTCTTGTGAAACGACATCATGTCCTCCCATATCGGTCGCCGATTTCAATGTCCTTCTTGTTGATCAACGACCCGGAAAATTCGCAGTTCCATGAGCTTGGGATGCTGTCATGTAACTGTCGCGACGAGAAGACCGATTTGGTGATGATCATGTAGAGTGTTCTCCATGGTTGAGGAATATCGCCGACTCACGTGAGAGTGCTTAGTAATGATTCAGAGCTTCATCATAACCAATATCTATCAAAGAATTTTAGTGTCGCCTCGTTGAGGTAGCAAAGAAGTCGGTTGGGCGATGTCGGGAATGATGAAACATAACTGTCAAGTGGCGGGGAGTGATAGTGACTTGTTTGTGATTAAGTGTCACATTCTTTGCACTGACGGTGATCCTCCATAGAATCGAGAATTGTTGAATGTAGCCTCACAGGCGCGTGGCGAGGTGTGAGAGCATGTTTTGGTAGGGATGATTCACGAGAATATCCGCAATGATGATGAGAAGATTACGAGCATGTGAGGGTATCAAAGTAAACCCTAAGGTTGTTCTTTCCAATCTTTCTCGGATAGCCATTTGGGAAGATATCATCAATAGTGAGAACCTCGATGCATCCACATTCATTTGTTCACGACCATGTCGTGAAAATAACATTAGCCAAAAGAACCAACATATCGAAGACATAATGTTAGTCAATGAGAGTTCTTATTGTCTAGTTATTGAATGTGCGATTAATGATGTTATTCACCAGTCCTAAGTCACTTGTTTGTCAAATAGTCCAATGATGTCGTGAAATGTTTAGTGAGTTAGTTAACTTTAAGTTTTAAAGTTTATGTTATCACTTATTGTTCACAACATATCAATCGATTAAGTTTATTAGTGACATTAATGGTTAGTGGCGTTATGATAAGTTTATTAACAAGTTTGTGCACGTAACAATTCATAATGAAGGTCAATCAAGGCATAGCGGCGTGAATTGGCATTTAGCTTTAGCAAAGTTAGTAAGCGATTGATTAAATACCGTGGGGAAAGCTTATGCGTGGATCTAACTACGGCGTAAGAATGTTAGGCGTAAGAAAAGGGGACCTTATCGTGGGAAACGCATAGGCGTGATACTGTACCTGCGGCGTAAGGCACAAATAAGAGTAGACCTTATCGTAGAGGTTCTTGTTTACGCGTATATCCTTCACGGGATACCGCGTAGTCCCATTGTAGAACCTTCGCGTAATAGTATCGTAGAATTCTTCACCAGCATAACTTGACCTCAGCGTATGGTAATCACTTATCGTAGAGTTTCAAATGACCTTGATTCACGAATATTATCGTAGCAAAGCACGAAATAAGTTCATCAAATTATTAATATTAACACAAAACTTCATTTTATCAACAAAACATGGCATGAATCATTCTATTTAATAATTCTGTAGAAAGAAATTAATGCAGCGTAGTCAAACTCTAAGTTAAAATTTATGGAGATTTTTAACCATAGGATTTGGCACCATATAATTAGTAGGTCTAGAGTGTTGTTGAGTCTTTTAGGCCAAGTATTAACATCTATTAGATTTGAGAATCAAAATTACTAAAGTCATGAACATTAAACCTAATTCAAATTGTTAAACAATTAGTGTTTACGGGTGGTTAACAACAATGGAAATCATCAATTCAACAACATATGACCATAACCCAACAATCTTTTAGACCAAAACACTTCACATTTGGAAAAACCCAAATGGACTCATAAACCAAATTTTCAAAATCATTAATAAGTGTTTACGGGTGGTTTTAATGGTTAAAGCGGTGTACTTGATGTATAAGAAACGTTTGACACTATCATATAACCAAAAACACACACATAATGATTATGTGTTCATACGCTATCATTAAGAACATAATCACGCCGTAACTACTTTTAGCCGTAGGATTTGCATGAGATTAAAAACAGCTTAAAACATGTTAAGATCATTAAAACACTTACAAAATGATGATCAAAACAGCGGATTTCTTGGTTCAATCTTAGGCGTAGGATGAATATGGTTGTGTGTATTAAATGTGAAGTAAAAAGTAGGTGGGAGGTGTTTTTATTAAAATTAACTTTAACATTTTGGCAGTTTTAGTCCTCCACTTTTTTCCTTTTTCAAACAAAGCCTTTTTGCTTCCATTTGGTTCAAAACAAAGATTTTAAAAAGAAACTTTACGACACTCCCCTCGACTTAAAATAATGAAAGGTTATAAATTTAGTAAGTGTCATTTAACGAGAAACTTTACCACCATTTGTTAAAAGAAACAACAGATAAGATAACATGCAGAATACCAGGATGATTTGAAGCGCAGTTAAAATAATTTTCTCCCCTAAACATGATCGTAAAAATTGAATTTGAAAAGATTATAGTGTTGAAGGAAAAATATACTTGCCATGTTGAAAGATTGTAGATAGAAGAATATTTTGTTGTTTTATGGATTTTTATATTTTGTCTTTTTTTGTTTTGAAAATTATTTACAAAAGATATTTTGGTGTTTGAAATGGTTTTAAATTTGTTTTAGGAGGTCATCAATTCCTCTTGAGTCAAACACCTCATACCAATCCGGTGGACCAACTCATTAAACCTAGCGGGGTAGAGGCTTTGGTGAGAAGATCTGCCAATTGGTATTCTGACACCCAAAATATAATTCAGCGATACACTGTTCCCGTGGTCCTTGATGAAATGATATCTCAGATCGATGTGCTTTGATTTCAGTCTTGGGCTGATTTGCAGCGAGAATCGCCGATGGCACTCGTTGTCGCCGTTACATCGGGGATTACGTCAAATCGTAACCATAGTCTTTGGTTGTGTTCTCATCAAATGACTTGAGCACAACGCGGACGCATGGCTACATATTACGCTTGATTGAGGACGCGATGTACAATCCTCGCTTCTTCGATTGCCATGACACGGTTTATCACCAAGAAATTGTAAAGCTCTGAGGTACTTTTAGTGAGTCTAAGCATCCTGCGTGGTCAACGTCAAAGCGATTAGTTCAAACGGAATCCCGGATACGGATCCCAGTTAATGGTTCCCTTTATGTATCGGAGGATTCTTTTAGCCTCGAGAGGTGGGTTTTGTTGTCGGCCGATGGCGAACAGATAAAGCGGCAAGACAATATCAGATGCCTGGCTGTTAGATACATGAGAGACCCAATAATACTACGGTATTTTGTAGGGTCCACCAATTTCCCATGTAAATCGGCGTCTAGCTTCTTGGTATGAGCCATTGGTGTGGCATAGGTGTCACAAGTTTTCATTCCAAATTTGTTTAACAATTCAAGGGCATATTTGGACTGACTCAAGAAAATACCGAGGGTGATTGATGAACTTGTAGTCCTAGAAAGAGCGTGAGTTCACCCATCATGGACATTTCAAAATTTTTCTTCATTAGTTTTGCAAAAGCGATTGAAAACTTTTTATGTGTAGACCCAAAATGATGTCATCCACGTAAATTTGAACAATTAAGATATGTGCCCCGTGATATTGTATAAAAAGAGTTGGGTCACCCGAACCTTTGGTGAAATTATTAGCAATGAGGAAGGATGATAGCTTATCGTACCATGCTCGAGGAGCTTGTTTGAGACCACATCTGAGCCTTGTTCGGTTGTAGGCGTGATTCACTTCGGGATCAACGAATCCATCTGGTTGGTGACATAAACCGTTTCTTTAAGTTGTCCATTGAAAGCGCGGTTTGACATCCATCGATGACCGTCATATTCATATGAGCCGCGAGCAGGAAATATCGAAGCGCCTCAAGGCGAGCAGCGGAGCAAAAGATTCTTCAAAGTCAATACCCTCTTCCTGACGATAACCCTTAGCCACCGAGAGCGTGACTTATTAGGATAACATTTCCTTCAGCATCAATTTGTTTTCCAAATCCATTTTAGACCAATGACGTAGACTCATTGGTCTTTCAACCATTCCATACTCAAGGCGTTTGAATTGGTTGAGTTCTTCTTGCATGGATTCAATCAGTTGTCTTTTGTCATTGCGTCTTTGATGTTTTTAGGTTCAGATTGGCAGATAGTGAGTGCATAAATGCAATGTTCACCGTCTGTCACGTGAAAGGCGTTGTCTTGTAACGGCCGGTTGATTCGGGTTGCCAATAATGTTTTCCAGATGATGGTCTTTCGTCCATCTATGTGTGGAGGGTTGATGGTGATATACATTGTGCGGTCGAGGATTCAAATGGTTTGTTGAAGATTCGCGACATCCAGTGCAGGCGATCTCATTAGCAAAGCGGGATGAAGAAAGCATTTGGATCAAAATCTGCGGTGGGGGTACTACATTCATAATATCATCGGCCGCTTCATCATTGTTGGAAGCGGTTTGTTCAATTTGTTGTGGTGGAGTCAATGGTGTAGGTGCATCTGCCTTGTAGTTGTTGTAGCAGTGTATCGGGTATAAGAGTATTATCAGGTTGAAGCAGCGGATACACGAGCACGTTCATCAATATCGTCACTGAACAGTGGAGCAAATAACCTTTCCATTTGTTGACGAGTAAGGCGGGGGCTTTGTTGGTGATGATGGGGTTTGGGGAAGTTTAAGCGGTTGTGCCGGGTTCCAAGTTGTTATACTCGAAGCCATTACCGTATGTTCATCAAAATGAGCATGAATCGTTTCCATCACTGTTTTGTGCACGACGATTCGGATCGAAACCTTTGGAATTTTCACGATGTCGATAAAGACTCCAATGTCAACTTTGGCTTTGAGCTTTCCAAAGTCACCACGATCATTATTCGGATAGCAAAGGGATCCAAATACATGAAAGTGTTTTAGATTCGATTTTCTGTTATGGACGAGCTCGAAAGGTGTTTTGTTGTGCGTTTAGTAATCATAGAACGGTTTTGAGTATAGCATGCGGTAGATCTGACTTACGCCCATAAGTAATCTGGAAGTTGAGCATTAATTAACATTGTTCTTGGCTTCCACTAGCGTTGGTTTCGTCTTTCGACAACTCCGTTTGTTCGGTGTCGTGCAATAGATGTTTGATGCTGAATTCCCACTTTCTCATAGAATTCACGAAGAGTTTGATTAACAAATTCGGTGCCTCTATCTTTTATGCGATTATGCGAACGGTGTTACGTATTTGAACTTTTATTTTCGTGAGAAAGGTGATGATCATCTATGGAGCTTGATCTTTGCTTCGAAGAAAGTAGACCCAAGTCCAGCGTGAATAGTCATCAACGATTACTAAGATTTAGCGTTTACCATTGATCGTTTGCACGCGCATCGGGCCACACAAATCCATGTGAAGAAGATGAAGCACATCTGAGAGCTGTGTTCCACCTTTGAAGGAAAATGAGCACGAGTGCTTTTGCCATGTTCACAAGCTGAGCAAAGGTGATCTTTAGAATACCGAAACGTGGGGAGTCCTTCAATAGTTTGTGTCGAGCAAGGTTGGTGATGGTTTGAAAGTTTAGATGTGAGAGACGACGGTGCCATAGCCAGGATTTTGTTGATGTTGCCTTTGAAAGTAAACATATGGGAGATGAAGTGATTCGTGCTAAACCGTCAAGTTTTCTCACACAAGCTAGCCACTTGTGAATGGCTAACCGTAAGAAACTTAAAACAGTCTAGAAGCAAATGCAATGAAGATCAGGAGAGTATAGTGTTTCCCCGGGTCGTTATGTCCCAACGAGCTGTGCAAGAATAATCAAACGTGTAGTGATCGAGAGATTTGAACGGAAAAGAGTTTGATTTAATTATAACTAAAGAGAAAGCATACAAATTACAGGGGCTTAAATGCAAATTAAAGAAAATTAAAAAGATAAAAAATATTAAATAAACGCTATCACTATTTGCAAAATGATGTTTTTGATTTTATGTTTTATAAAACTTGAATTAAAACTACGTTCGTACAAAAGAAAATGTAAATCTGAAACAATATTAATCCTAAAAATATGAAAATGACAATTTTACAAACCTAATGATAAAAGAAAATTTATAGAAAAATAAAATTATTTTTAAAACTATTTATCTAATTATTATTAATTAAAAACTAATTTTAACTATTTAATTATACCCTAAAATACAAGAAAATATGAAATAAAGCTAGAAAAATGAAATTATGACTTGGAAAAATCTAAAATAACTAAAAAGAATTTTCAAAACTATTTTTATATTTTTCTGATTATTTTTCTATTTTCTATGAATTAAAAACTATTTAAATTAAATTGCTTAAAAATACAAATTTAACTAAGAAAAATCTAGAAAAATATTTTTTTGACTTTTTATATTTATCTTAACTTAAGAAAAATGAAAACTTATTTTTTTGAAACTTTTCTGAATTAATTGTATTAAATGCTAATTAAAAAGTACTAAAAATTGATTAAAATGAAGAAAAATACTAAACAGACCTAGAAAAATCTGAAAAATTAAAGATAAGTCTAAAATAATATTATGAATCTAAGAAAAATATAAAAACAGAGAGTTGTGTGCAAGAATATGGAACTGCAATGTAAAGTGCTTATCAATAAGCACTTAGAATAAGCCACAAGCCACAAATGGGCACCAAACTTATACAGAAGCTATAATATGTTATAAATACCCAAATGCAACTAATCTCAACTGCTCTTAACCTCTAAAATGCAACTTCAACAGATTTAAGGTTTTGGCTTATGTCTTAAAAAGCAGGTTTTAGGCTACTCTTGCATGAATAAGCTACCAAATAAGTTTGAAACTCAAAACCGAAATGGGAACCTACACTAGACCTGGCCAAGAGCTTGTAAACCAAAAACTAGACTTGGACAAGCTCTTATGAGCTCTGTGCAAGCTGCACAAGACACTGTGCACTCAGTTAATACTGAGTTTGTGCACAGGGGAAATGAGACCCAATTGACAAGCTCATTTGAAGCTTTTAAAATTTTGACAAAATTCTACAAAAATAACAATAAGAAAATAGACCAAGTGAAGTTTAAAAAACACCAAGTTTCACTTGATTTGGCTCAGAAATGAGGCAATGAAAAATCCTTTCAGTATGGCTCAAAATGACTTTTCCAAGTTTTGACTTTTGCAACAGAAATGAAATGTTGACTTATGTGAACTTTGATTCCAATTCTTGGACTGATATTGATGTAATATGATGAAACAAACTCAATGCAAGCAATGTCTATGAATTTTAAACACAAAATAAGTTTTTGTTTTCCAAAAACTCTAACAGTTAAGATTTAAAGACAGATGAGATGAGATTTTGACTTTTGTGGTTTGCGGCACAATTATGAATATGAGTACATATGAGTTAAACAAGCCTAAAGCAACAATAATCTACCACTGAATAAACCTAAATCACAGATTAAGCAGCAAATCCAAACACACCTTTATATCACTGATTTACAATCAAAACTGAGCTAAACACTTAACTAGCTAATATTAATGATCAAACTGAGTTTAACTAACTTAAATAACACTTAATAAACAGATTAGAACTAATCTAAACCACAAATATAGATTATGCAATTTCTTGAAAACCACTTACAATTGGTCCTAGCCACAATGGCTTGAAATCAGACAAACACAGAACCTCTATCCTATATACATCAACCCATTGAACTCAGAATCAACCCAAATCCAGCACTGCTACACCCATATCCATTTCATACCCATTTGCTTCCTCAGTTGACTTTTGTTGACTTTTTACCAAAGTTGCTTAAAACTTAGAATTAAGCTAACTAAAAGCTTTAAGGAACTTTAATAAGCTTATTTGAGCTTAGAAATAAGCTGTTTAAAACTTTAACATCAGAGTTTGAAATTGAAAATTGCAACAGTGACCATGAAACATGAAATTTAAGTAAACTATGAAATTGATGATTAAAAGTAGATTACACTGATCATGTGACTTTAGTTTAGTACAATGAAACAAAAGATTACAACTTTAAAGCTTAATTAAAACATAATCATAAAAACGACATACATTTTTAAAAATAAACTAAGTGCTCTCCTCTTCCTCCTCTCTTCTTCCTCTTTTTATATGCAAAATGCTTTTCACGTGTCTTCTTTTCCACTTCTTTTCAGAGCCGTTGGATGAGAAGACTTGATATTAGCCGTTTGATGACTTTTGGCGGGAAAGAGATATATGCCAGTTGGGACAGGGAAGGGGTGCATTAAATCTTTGCTTGGATGTTGTTGAGGTGGAGAGGACATGGTGTGAGTAGGGTGGCTGGAGTTGGAGGTGTTGCAGACAAAGTGGTCGGGGAAGACAGAGGAAAAAGAAGGGTGTTTGGCGGTTTTATTTTAAACCGTGGGTGGGTAAACGGGTTGGATGGGTAAAGGGATTGGACCGGGTATTAGGGGTGTTGGGCTTGGGGGTTTCATTTTGGGCTTGGACTAGGATAGCTTAGGATCCATTTAATAATCTAGGGACCAAATGTGTATAATTCGAACCTCCAGGGACCAAAAGCTGTAACCTGAAATTGTAGTCCAAGGGTTGGTCTTGCCAATATCCAATAGATCAAGGGCCAAACTTGCCAATTGTGAAACTCCAAGGACTAAACATGACCATTTTAAAATCCAAGGATCAAAACTGTAATTTCTCAAAACTTTTGGACTTTTCACCAAAGGACTAATTATGACAATTTATGATTCCAAAAGGACCTTTGGTGACTTTTCTTTTAAAATAAGTGCTCAGGACTATTTCGACAACTTTTGAAACTTGGGGACTGAAACGCCAATTATGTAAACTTTGCTCGTTTTCATCGATTTTAAACATTTTGCATCTGAAACATATAAAATGCAATTTTGAGATATTTTCAGTATTTTGATGCATATCTGAGCATTTTTAAACGTTTTGCAGTTCAGATTTGACCAAAAATGATGAGTTTTTACACACTCATCAATCCCCCACACTGAACCATTGCTAGTCCCTAGCAATCTTTTGAAAAAACTTAATGGTTTTGAATCTCTTTACCAAAAGCCATCACTTCTGGAGTAGCCAAATGTTTCAGTTCAAGTAAGAACCTCGGTACACTGATAACCATGTGATTTTGAGCAAACCACCAGCTTCCAACGGATTTGATTTGTCTTTACCCGAAGCCGTTTGCTTCTGGACTAGCCAACTCTTAGATAAATTATCAATATTATCTTTGGTGAGGTGATTACCAATTATGGTTTTTCCACTGCCTTTACCACAAGCCATAAACTTGCGGGCTAGCCAACTCTTCACTTTTAAGGATATGGTGAGGTGAATACCATACAATTTTGGGCAAATTGCAAGCCGTCAACGGATTTGAGATATCTTTACTAAGAGCCGTTTGCTCTGGATTAGCCAATCCTTTTGTTTATTAGACATGGCGGACTGATAACCATAAGCTGAGTAAGTGTAAAACACTTACTCCAAAAAAAAATTTTGGCCAAAAATGGGGGAATTGGGCGGTATAATTACATGATAAAATTCGTGAGAATTCCCCCCCACACTAGAAATGAATATTGCCCTCAATATTCAAAGTACCGGCGGTTATGCCGAAACTGAGAACGTAAAAGGGAAATACTACGGCCATTATTTGAAAGATTTTTTTTTTTTTTTTTTTTTGAAACTCTTATATACAACAGCGGGGGGCAACTCCCCCACACTAGGGTGGTAGAAAGTAGAAAGAAGTCAGAAATATGGGTGAAAACCCATATGGCCTGCTACTGTTTTTGATTCCCGAGTCGCTAGCTTGACTCGATCCCCGCATTCATTGGTTCATGGGGAAAGTTTGTAGATCCGGGACAACCATAGAAGGAATGTCCTCTCCAAAATAATGCTTCAACCGATGACCATTCACTTTAAAGTTTGGACCATCGGGTTGAGATAACTCAATGGTTCCATATGGAAAAACTTTAGTGATGGTAAATGGTCCAGACCAGCGGTGATTTTAATTTTCAGAAAATCTTCAATCTTGAGTTGAAAAGAAGGACTTCGATCACCGCGTTGAAAACGCGGTTCTTGATTTTGAGTCATGAATCTTCTTTGTCTTTTCTTTGTAGATCAAAGAGTTCTCGTATGCTTGATCATGGAGTTCATTTAATTCATTCATTTGAACTTTTCGGTGATCACCAGCTGTCTGAATATCAAAGTTGGCATGCTTCAAGGCCCAGTATGCCTTGTGCTCAAGCTCAACCGGCAGATGACATGCCTTCCCGTACACTAACTTGTATGGAGTACACCCGATGGGTGTTTTATAAGCTGTACGGAAGGCCCAGAGTGCGTCATCTAACTTATCGGACCAAGAGGCACGGTTTTCGCCAACCGTCCTCTCCAGAATTCTTTTAATCCCGCGGTTGGAAACTTCCACTTGGCCACTTGTTTGGGGGTGGTACGCAGTAGAGAGACGGTGAGTTACACCATATTTTTGCATGACTCTATCAAACTGGTCATTGCAAAAATGCGTACCACGATCACTGATTATAGCTCGTGGAGTTCCAAACCTAGCAAAAAGAGATTTCAAGAATTTCACAACAACTCGGGCATCGTTGGTGGGCAAAGCTTTAGCTTCAACCCATTTTGACAAATAGTCAATGGCCACGAGTATGTATTTGTTACCGCGAGACGAAGGAAATGGCCCCATAAAGTCAATGCCCCAGATGTCAAAATCTCACACACTTGAATGGCGTTTTGCGGCATTTCATTTCTTTGTGAGATATTCCGTGACGTTGACAAGCGTCACAGGTTTTGACAAATTCATGGGCATCTTTGTAGATCGTGGGCCAATAGAATCCGAAATCAAACACCTTCTTGGCGGTGTAGTTGGGGCTATGATGTCCCCCAGTAGGTCCGGAATGGCAAGCCTTGAGAATGTCATTGGCTTCCGACCATACACATCGGGATGACTTGATCCGCACAAATTTTGAATAAGTAGGGGTCGTCCCAGAAGTAATGTTTTACATCTTTAAAGAATTTGTTTTGCTGTTGGGACGACATTCCTTTCACCAAAAAGTTACCCGCATGGTAATTTGCAAAGTCAGCAAACCATGGGGTAGAAGAGTCTCCACGAAAAGAAACCACATTGAGTGTTTCGAGAGGAAATGTTTCATTTATTTCCTTTTTCTCGAACACATCTTGGTGAGGGTTTTCAAGACGGGCAGATGATCGTGCAGCCAGGTTCTCAGCTCCTTTTTTATCACGTATAATGATATCAAATTCTTGTAGGAGGAGAACCCAACGGAGCAATCTCGGTTTTGCATCTTGTTTTTCAAAGAGATATTTGAGAGCCGAGTGATCCGTATACACTACACATTTGGTCAAGATAAGGTATGGCGAAACTTCTCAAAGCGCATACACCACAGCTAATAATTCTTTTTCTGTAGTGGTGTAATGGGTTTGAGCTTCAATCATAGTTTTACTTGCGTAGTGGATAGGCTGAAAATGCTTGGTTTTTCGTTGCCCCAAGGCTGCACCGATAGCAAAATCACTTGCATCGCACATGAGCTCAAAGGGTAAATCCCGGTCGGGGGCAACTAGAATGGGTGCTTCCGTAAGCTTTTTTCTTTAGTGTTTCAAAAGCTTCGATGCACTCAGGTGAGAAGATAAAAGGAGCATCTTTTTCAAGAAGATGGGTCATAGGCCGGCGATTTTAGAAAAATCTTGTATGAATCTACGATAAAAACCGGCATGACCTAGAAAACTCCTAATACCTTTGACGGTAGTAGGATGAGGCAGTTTAGTGATAACATCAACTTTTGCTCTATCGACCTCAATCCCGTTTTTGAAATCTTATGGCCAAGGACTATGCCTTCTTTGACCATAAAGTGGCTCTTCTCCCAATTTAGACAAAGATTGGTGTCTTCACACCGTTTTAGCATTCTTTCTAAATGGGAGAGACATGTTTGAAATGAGTCCCCAATGACCGAGAAGTCATCCATAAACACCTCCATTGATTCCCTGATCATGTCGTGGAAAATGGCCATCATACATCGTTGGAGCGTGCGGGGAGCGTTACATAGGCCAAAAGGCATCGTCTGTAGGAAAAAGTTCGGTATGGGGCAGGTGAATGTGGTTTTCTTGATCAGCGGATCAATGGGGATCTGAAAGTAACCAGAAACCATCAAGGAAACAATAGTATTAGTTCCTGCTAATCTCTCAAGCATTCGGTCCATGAAGGGTAGAGGAAAATGGTCTTTACGGGTGGCTTCGTTTAACTTGCGATAGTCAATGCACACACGCCATCCGTAACCAATCGAGTTGGAATTAACTCGTTTTCTTCATTTGTGACAACAGTTATGCCACCCTTTTTTAGAACGCAATGAATTGGGCTAACCCAAGGACTATCAGAGATAGGGTAAATTAAACCGGCATCAAGAAGTTTGAGAACCTCTTGTTTGATAACCTCATGAATCTTAGGATTCACCCTTCTCTGATGTTGGACTGCTGGTTTGAAGTCATCCTCCATTAAGATTTTGTGAGTACAAAACTCAGGGTTGATACCCTTAATGTCGGAGAGTTTCCAAGCAATTGCTTGCTTGTGTGACTTCAAGACCTTTATGAGAGCAGTCTTCTCCTCCCCAGTTAAGTCTTTAGCAATTATGACGGGTAATTTATCATCACCCTCCAAGAATGCATACTCGAGATGAGGAGGTAGGTCCTTAAGTTCAACCTCGGGAAATTCTTCAGTAGATGTTTGTACTGATTTGATTTCCTCAATTGTGATTTCTTTCGGAGGGAGTGAAGGTAATGGATCTTCATTTAGCAATTGCTCAAGATAAAGAATATCCCCTCCGAATCATAAACACCATCAATTCCAGGCGGAATTGATTCATCACTAGCAAGAAATTCATCGACCTCTTCCAGAAAGAAGTCACCTCCCTCAAACGGAGTGAGAGAGGGGGAAGAGTCGGCAATGATAGGTTTAGAAGATGTGGTGGAATCCCACTCACAGAATTATGAAGATAACCAAGAAACTCTTGAGAGTACTCCTCTAAAGCAACATCAATTAAATCGACTCGATAACTGATTGATATCATAATTTGAGGAGTACCTCGAAGTTTGATCAAGGTTAAAGGTAACGACTTCATTACCCACGCGTAAAGTGATTTCTTGCTCAAAGACATCAATAAGAGCACGGCCGTTCTCAGGAATCCTCGTCCAACAATGAGAGGAACCCGATGATCGGCATCGAAATCAACAACCACGAAGTCAACTGGAAAATGGAACTTTCCTACTTTCACAAATACATCCTCGGCGATGCCAGAGGACGCTTGATATAGAACGATCTGCAAACTCAAGAGTCATGCAGGTAGGAATAAGTTCCGGAAGAGAAAGTTTCTTCCATCTTGAATAAGGCATCAGTTGATGCTTGCACCAAGATCGTGAGGGCAAAGCATTCAATCATTCCTGGAAAAACACAAGGGAGAAGAAATTTTCCAGGATCTCCCAGCTTCTCGGGAAGCTTCTTTAACAGAACTGCTGGCGAGTTCTCGTTCAAAGGAGTTTTGGCCATTTCAAACAGCTTTTCCTTGTTGCTTAACATGTGTTTGAGAGTTGATGCAAACTTGGGCATCAACATGATAGCATCCGAAAAGCTTATGTCAAAATGTAGTTCTTGGAAAATTTGAAAGAATTTTTCCATTTGATGACTGGCTTTTTCGCGGATTTTTTGCTCATTTAAAGCGTGAGGGTAAGGAATAGAAGTTTTGGATTTGGGGTTGCCAACTGGAGGTTCAAAAACAACTCCAGGTTTGGTTTTCGGGACAACCTGAGGATGGACATTGCTGGTACCTCCGTTATTAGTAGGAAGTTCCTTGTCCTTTGTCACCTTAGGTTTACTTTCCACTACCTTCGGGAGAGAAGAAGAAGAGGTAGTAGGAATAGCGGGTCCATGATATGAAGCACCACTTCTGGTTGTGATCGCCTTTGCATCGCCCTCGGATTAGCGATCGTGTTGCTAGGTAAAGTACCTGAGCCCGAGGGTCGATCATTTAAAGACTTCTTAATGTCAGCAATCTGGCTAACCAACAACCTATTCATTTCCTCTTGGGATTTCATGAATTGTTTCAACAACTCATCGGATGATGGTCCAGTTGGAACAATGGCTTGAGTTTTGAGAAAATTCTGGCCTCTATTATTTGGATTAGGGCCTTGATTCTGAAAATTTCCTTGATTATTGCCATGAAAATACCGAGTTGAAATTTCCTGACCTTGGTTTCTATTGAAATTTCCTTGGTGTTGGAAATTTTGATTTTGATTTTGAAAACCGTTGTTTGGACTAAAATTACCTTGGTTTTGAAAACCTTGGTTTGGTCTATTATGATTTTGATTCTGATTTTGGTTGAAACCGGGAGGTCCAGGGTAGTGGTTAGGGCGGTGGTTCGGGTCTATAGAACCGCGGTATTGGTTGCCTCCCTGATTAGAAATCCCGCCCACAGCATTAGCTTCAAAAGGGTTACCATCGGTGGCCATACAATTGTAATAGGCATGGGGGCCACCACAAGTAAC
This sequence comes from Chrysanthemum makinoi, assembly GCA_910596185.1. Classification (NCBI taxonomy): domain Eukaryota; kingdom Viridiplantae; phylum Streptophyta; class Magnoliopsida; order Asterales; family Asteraceae; genus Chrysanthemum; species Chrysanthemum makinoi. The sequence goes on from OU343223.1 coordinate 112,006,035, forward strand.
ACAGACTTCCACTTTCTTAACTTCAGCAGGAGGTGAAGTTTGTGGAAAAGAGACTTTCTTTTGGTTGGAGAGAACCAAAGCTTGAATAGCTTCCGTGAGTTTGTCAATCTTAGCATCGGTACTAGATTGACTCACGGCGATGAAGAGAAGGACCAACACTGACTTGGGAAACAACCGGCTTGCTTCATGCAGTGCGGACTTTAGACTTGTTTTCAATGATCGCTAAAGCTTCTTTGACAGTTTTGCTTAAGAAATTTCCTTCAGCGGAGGAATTGAAGAATCTTGATCGATTGACTCACTCCATTATAGAAAGTATCGAGTTGCATCAACTCGGAGAAACCGTGGTGAGGACATTTGCGGAGCAATTCCTTAAAACGATCCCACGATTCACTGAAGGATTCATCAAACTTTTGTGTGAACTTGATGATTTCGTTTTTAAGACTCGTGGTTTTGGAAGGTGGATAGAATTCATTCACAAATTTCTTCACCAGGTCTTCCCATGTCTCGATTGACTGAGGGGGTTGTTTTTCAAGCCAAATCCGGGCTTGCCCCTCAAGGGAAAATGGGAACAGAAGAAGCTTAACAGCATCAGTAGGGACATTCTTGTATTTGATGGTAGATGCGATCTTGTTAAACCATCGAATATGAGCATGAGGATCATCCCGCTCAAAACCATAGAACTGACTTGAGGTTACAAGATTCAGTAAACCGGTTTTGAGTTCAAAATTTTCAGCCACAATGGCTGGGATAACAATAGCATCTCCATACCCGTCGATGGGTGCCTGGAGAAGCTCACACATAGGGCGTTCTTCCGCCATGACAACGGAAGTAGTGTGAAGATCGGATCTCAGATCCGATTGATGGAGCAGAAAGTCTACGGACACGCCTTCTTGGAATCTTGACAAGCTCACGAAATGGGCTTACAGATCTAGAAGAGCGAGTGCGCATACACTAGAGTTAACTCTAAGAGACCTCAGAGTTAAGGAGAGGAATGGGAATTATGAAAATATTTTATGAAAATGGGGTGAGAAGAATCTTTTTAGGTTTTCTGGTTTTGATAAGTAGTTATAACAACAAATCCAATTAAAACAAAATCGAGGCAAAACAACAGTGAACTTAAACCAATAATCACAAGATGAATGGCTTCTTTGAAAAAGGTACACCAATCACAAGGACACAAAGGCAAGTTTTAAATCTTTGGTTCGGGAACTTATTATGGTCGTACCCCCAGTTAGGTAGTACACTGCCTTGGTTTGCGGTGGTAATCTTTTATGTTGTTTTTATTAAACAAAGAAAACGACAAATCTTTTTGTATTTTTATCTTTGATACATATATAGAAACAAAAGAAAAATATTTGTGTTTTATCGTTTTGGATGTTTTTGGGTTTTTGGATTTTTTATAAGAAAATATAGATATATATATAGATGGTATGAACAAGGAGTGATTATTCAAATCACTAATCTGCTAAGCGTAAGATAATTAGCACAGCTCCCCGGCAGCGGCGCCAAAATTTGATTCGTGCTAAACCGTCAAGTTTTCTCACACAAGCTAGCCACTTGTGAATGGCTAACCGTAAGAAACTTAAAACAGTCTAGAAGCAAATGCAATGAAGATCAGGAGAGTATAGTGTTTCCCCGGGTCGTTATGTCCCAACGAGCTGTGCAAGAATAATCAAACGTGTAGTGATCGAGAGATTTGAACGGAAAAGAGTTTGATTTAATTATAACTAAAGAGAAAGTATACAAATTACAGGGGCTTAAATGCAAATTAAAGAAAATTAAAAAGATAAAAAATATTAAATAAACGCTATCACTATTTGCAAAATGATGTTTTTGTTTTTATGTTTTTATAAAACTGAATTAAAACTACGTTACGTACAAAAGAAAATGTAAATCTGAAACAATATTAATCCTAAAAATATGAAAATGACATTTTTACAAACCTAATGATAAAAGAAAATTTATAGAAAAATAAAATTATTTTTAAAATTATTTATCTAATTATTATTAATTAAAAACTAATTTTAACTATTTAATATTAACCTAAAATACAAGAAAATATGAAATAAAGTTAGAAAAATTAAATTATGACTTGGAAAAATCTAAAATAACTAAATAGAATTTTCAAAACTATTTTTATATTTTTCTGATTATTTTCTATTTTCTATGAATTAAAAACTATTTAAAACTACTTAAATTGCTTAAAAATACAAATTTAACTAATAAAAATCTAGAAAAATATTTTTTTGACTTTTTATATTTATCTTAACTTAAGAAAAATGAAAACTTATTTTTTTGAAACTTTTCTGAATTAATTGTATTAAATGCTAATTAAAAAGTACTAAAAATTGATTAAAATGAAGAAAAATACTAAACAGACCTAGAAAAATCTGAAAAATTCAAGATAAGTCTAAAATAATATTATGAATCTAAGAAAAATATAAAAACAGAGAGTTGTGTGCAAGAATATGGAACTGCAATGTAAAGTGCTTATCAATAAGCACTTAGAATAAGCCACAAGCCACAAATGGGCACCAAACTTATCTGAAGCTATAATATGTTATAAATACCCAAGCGCAACTAATCTCAACTGCTCTTAACCTCTAAAGTGCAACTTCAACAGATTTAAGGTTTTGGCTTATGTGCTAAAAGCAGGTTTAGGCTACTACTTGCAGCCCAAGAATAAGCTACCAAATAAGCTGAGACTCAAAAACCAGAAATGGGAACCTACACTAGACCTGGCCAAGAGCTTGTAAACCAAAAACTAGACTTGGACAAGCTCTTATGAGCTCTATGCAAGCCCTGCACAAGACCTGTGCTCGGTTAATACTTGAGTTTGTGCTTGAGGGGAAATGAGACCCAATTGACAAGCTCATTTGAAGCTTTTAAAAATTTGACAAAATTCTACAAAAATAACAATAAGAAAATAGACCAAGTGAAGTTTAAAAACACCAAGTTTTACTTGATTTGGCTCAGAAATGAGGCAATGAAAAATCCTTTAAGTATGGCTCAAAATGACTTTTCCAAGTTTTGACTTTTGCAACATAAATGAAATGTTGACTTATGTGAACTTTGATTCCAATTCTTGGACTGATATTGATGTAATATGATGAAACAAACTCAATGCAAGCAATGTCTATGAATTTTAAACACAAAATAAGTTTTTGTTTTCCAAAAACTCTAACAGTTAAGATTTAAAGACAGATGAGATGAGATTTTGACTTTTGTGGTTTGCAGGCACAATTTATTGACAGATATGAGTACATATGAGTTAAACAAGCCTAAAGCAACAATAATCTACCTTTGAATAAACCTAAAACACAGATCTAGCAGCAAATCCAAACACACCTTTATATCACGATTTACAATCAAACTGAGCTAAACACTTAACTAGCTAATATTAATGATCAAACTGAGTTTAACTAACTTGAATACAACTTAATAAACAGATTAGAACTAATCTAAACCACAAATATAGATTATGCAATTTCTTGAAAACCACTTACAATTGGTCCTAGCCACAATGGCTTGAAATCAGACAAACACAGAACCTCTATCCTATATATATCAACCCATTGAATTCAGAATCAACCCAAATCCAGCACTGCTACACCCATATCCATTTCATACCCATTTGCTTCCTCAGTTGACTTTTGTTGACTTTTTACCAAAGTTGCTTAAAACTTAGAATTAAGCTAACTAAAAGCTTTAAGGAACTTTAATAAGCTTATTTGAGCTTAAAAATAAGATGTTTAAAACTTTAACATCAGAGTTTGAAATTGAAAATTGCAACAGTGACCATGAAACATGAAATTTAAGTAAACTATGAAATTGATGATTAAAAGTAGATTACACTGATCATGTGACTTTAGTTTAGTACAATGAAACAAAAGATTACAACTTTAAAGCTTAATTAAAACATAATCATAAAAACGACATACATTTTTAAAAATAAACTAAGTGCTCCCCTCTTCCTCCTCTCTTCTTCCTCTTTTTATATGCAAAATGCTTTTCACGTGTCTTCTGAGCTTTTCCCACTTCTTTTCAGAGCCATTGGATGAGAAGACTTGATATTAGCCGTTTGATGACTTTTGGCGGGAAAGAGATATATGCCAGTTGGGACAGGGGAGGGGTGCATTAAATGCTGCTTGGATGTTGTTGAGGTGGAGGGGACATGGTGTGGAGTAGGGTGGCTGGAGTTGGAGGTGTTGCAGACAAAGTGGTCGGGGAAGACAGAGGAAAAAGGAGGGTGTTTGGCGGTTTTATTTTAAACTGTGGGTGGGTAAACGGGTTGGATGGGTAAAAGGGATTGGACCGGGTATTAGGGGTGTTGGGCTTGGGGGTTTCATTTTGGGCTTGGACTAGGATAGCTTAGGATCCATTTAATAATCTAGGGACCAAATGTGTATAATTCGAATCTCCAGGGACCAAAACTGTAACTTCTGAAATTGTAGTCCAAGGGTTGGTCTTGCCAATATCCAATAGATCAAGGGCCAAACTTGCCAATTGTGAAACTCCAAGGACTAAACATGACCATTTTTAAAATCCAATGATCAAAACTGTAATTTCTCAAAACTTTTGGACTTTTCCCCAAAGGACTAATTATGACAATTTATGATTCCAAAAGGACCTTTGGTGACTTTTCTTATAAAATAAGTGCTCAGGGACTATATCTGACAACTTTTGAAACTTGGGGATGAGCTGCCAATTATGTAAACTTTGCTCGTTTTCATCGATTTTAAACATTTTGCATCGAAAACATATAAATGCAATTTTGAGATATTTTGATATTTTGATGCATTCTTGAGCATTTTTAAACGTTTTGCAGTTCAGATTTGACCAAAAATGATGAGTATTTACACACTCATCATGAAGCAACCATGTCTTTCATAGAGATAGTGTAAAGACTAGAATTACGCGATCCAGACATAAGGTCATTTCCTTGTAGATCACGAATGAAACAAGTTTTCTCCCGGAAAGCAACCTCCCAATCTCCATCACAAAAGACCACTGAAAACAGTTATGGTGAGGCCTTCCACATAGTAAACCCTGCTAATTTGATGCTCCCATTGACGCATAGTCTCCGTAGCCCATGATAGCTGCGAAGTGATCATTCGAACTGACAGTGCCAATGAACTTTGCAATAAAGTTTGATAACAGGTTAAGATTGCCTGTCATGTGTCGGGAACATCCGCTATCAACAATCAGAGAATGATCGTATCACCTGCATTACACCAGACGACACAGATGGAATAGAAGTAGATTTGGAACCCGAAATGTTAGAGGGTTCCGTAGCAGTGATAGTAGATATGCACACATCAATATCTTTAGGTATCACTTAAATCCTAGCGTGTTATATATCCATTTCTGCCATCTCCAACTAGTATTTGCTTTAGTCTTAGTGAATGCACTAGGTGGTACTACATTCCTAGGAGGTGACACAGGAGCTAGAGGGACAGCAATGCGTTTCTTAGAATCTAAAGATGGCGGTCTACCAAGCACGGACTTAGAAAGATTAGTGGGCCTAGAGGTATTCCGGTTCTTAGGATTCCTTAAACGAGAGATGATAGCTTTAGCAACACATTTATCATGGAAATCAGAATTCATACTTTTACCACAAATAACACAAGGTGCATCAGACTGAATATCAAAAGTACTTAACGGTTTAGCATTCGTTACATCACTATTTCTATTACATTTGCCAGATGCAATATCTATAGTGGAGGCAACGTGAGTCTTATTCATAGTCCTAGGGTGTTCTTCTACTTTAGCATTCTTAATTGATCTTTTCTTAGGTCGCAACTTCCTATTCTTCGATTGAGTGCTCTTAGGCTGTGAAGTGCGGCGTTTGGAAAAGGCTCAACTATTCCTGTTTCAGTAGAAGGAAGCACGTTAGCTACTTGTGATTTGGAAGTAGAGATTCTAGGTGCATGAGTACTAAGTGTTACTGGGGCTAATCTCTTAATGATGGTTGGCGAAAGTAGTTCATACTTTCCTAACATTTCTCTTAACTTGAGGATAGTGTGAATCAGATCTTGATTTTCAGACCGAACATTTCCAACAAAATGCATAACTTCTTTAGTGTGTGCAAGATAATGATCAAGTTCATGTGATGCTTCATCACGAGTCTTTTTGAGTAAATCAAATATGACACCATATTCCTTTTTAACTTTTACAAGTTCTTGTTCATATTTTGAGATTTGACACTTAAAAGACACGTTTTGATCATCCAATTGGTCAATTTTATGATCAAGATTTTGCACGCTGGCGATTTTGTGTTGAAAAACATGTTGTTGATCGTGAATATCTTTTTGACACCAATTAAGACGACGAATTGCATTTGAAAGTTCGTTTGATAATCGTTTGTTTTCAACTGTTAAGGACTCGATCTGAAGCACGTTATCAGTGTTCTCAACATTTATCACAGATTCAACAATATCAGCAGAGGTATGATCAAATGCATATGACAAAGAATTCTCTAGCACAACATTATGGACATCAGTACAGATGACATCTTCCAAAAGTCGATCAACATCTTTTCTCAACAGTTTCTTTTTACGTTTAGTATTAGAAATAGATGTTTCTGTTTTCTCAAAAACGACCTTCATCACTCAAGTTCCTATGAAAATCCTTTTCCCAGGCTAATGCACAATTTTTCAAATTTTTAACGTTAGGTAAAAGATTTTTTTGAAAAATGTCTCTTTGTTCTCGCGCCAGAGGCGATTGAAAGTGATCAATTTTGATTTGGAGCGATATTCTATCTCATGTTGTAAAATTTTGAGGTCAGCCATGAAGATGTCAAAATATCTAAGAATTTTCGATTTTCGGTTTTGAATTTACTTCACTGATGGAAGGTAAAGGACCATAAATTTGTGCATAATGTGGTTGGGGATTAACATTAGAAGACTCAGGTGTTTTGATGATAACCCTGGGTGTGTTAGAAGAATCCGTTGGTGTGACGAAAGTGACCGCTTTGAATTGTTAAAGGTTTGTTGTAAACAACTTTTTATAATTTTGATCGACTCGTCTGCATCTAATTCCTCTTGACGATGATATTCAACAACACTCATAACAGAATTATCAACTTTATATTCTGCACTGGAAACTTCAGGATTTGTTTTGAATGCTTTTGTTGAAAGCTTAGGTTTGTAATCAGCAAGATTCGGTCCATATCCATTTGGATTGGGTTTGAAAGTAAACTTTTCAATGGCTGTGACCGACTCGCCATGTTTGTAAACAACAGTTTTAAACTCTTTAAGTTTGTTTTGCAAGCCGATGATTTCTGCAAGATGATCATCTATTCGTTTCGTTGAATGCTTTTTGTATGCAGAGAACTGTTTTGACAAGTTAACAACTCAGCCTTAGCCTTTTGATTTTCCAAGGTGAGAGCGTTAATTTGATTTTTATGTTCATGTTTCAGTTGTTCTATTTCGGACAACAAAGCATTCTTGAAGCGGCTAGATCACGCATCTGTCACTCTAAATATTTTCATTTTGATGAGATTTAGCAAAGGCTGCTTCAAAACCTTTTTCACGTTTTCTTGAGTTTTGAAAAAGTTGAGTTGCTTTTGTAAACATTCAAAATCCTTTGTTAACAGTGCTTTTTTGCATTTCAAGTCCTGATTAATGGCATGACATTTTCCACTATGGTTGTTGGTCTTGTATTAAACGAGCAAAATCTGGATGAGGCAAAAGTTCGGCGTGTTCAACGTGAGTCTCAACATGATCATTACTGAGATCCTCAAGTATAACCACGGAGTCAATTTGATTATCAAGGGAGACCGTTTGGTCATCTTTATCGTCAAATATAACTCTGGTCTAGTTGAAAAATCGTCGAAATGAGATGTGGATGGCTCATTTTGAACATTTGAGTCTTGCCGGATTCAGGATGTTGGCGGAGATAGTAGATCGAGATGAATATGGTTTGTTCGGGTACCTGAGACAAGCATCAGTGTCATATCTGGGCTGTGTCACTCATGTGTAACTCATGCATATTAGCCATCAACATAACAGCTGCATTGGCCTGCAAGTCCTCCATATCATCATCTGAGTCAGCATCTGCCATAAAACTCTGTTCTTTGTGCAGAGAGATCCACCGCTTCATCCTTAAGAGCCAAAGAAGAGAGCCTCTTTAAAATAAGCACTGCCCCTTAGTCCTTGGCTTTGGGCATGCATTAGCCAGGTGTCCCTTCTCATTGCAGTTGTAGCATCGAAGACCATTCAACCCATTCTGAGCATTTCCCTGTTCCACCACTGGAGCTCGATTGTTATTCCTCCCCACAGTGTTAAACCCGACCACCGCCCATCTGACGACCATAACCACGATTCTGAACTTCAACTCGTCCATTGTTTACAACAACTTGATTCCTTGTATTAGATGAGGAGCGAATACGGTTGTTGGATTTGTTGGTATAACGGCTAAAGGCATTAGCAATCATAGCAAATCCTTGTTGCGATGCTTGACGGATCGATTCCTCATTAGCTTCAGCTTGAGCATTGTTGTTGTTGTATGGAACCAATTGAGTTTGTTGAGATGGAGGTTGTGAAGGATCATGTGGTGTGATTGTAGTAGTTGGTTGAGTTGCTGGTTGATGAGAATAACTGTTTTGAGCATATAAGGCAAGTTGTTGATTTTCGGATGTGTTGAGGAGCAATTTGAGCACGGAGAATCCTTTCCCTATCAACTTCCTTTTCATGAGGCTTCAAGTAATCGTACAACAATCCGTAGGTAGACTGATGCATGTTTTTCGCTTGGCGGAGAAAAATGACATACTTCTCCCATTCAGGACCAAGACTACTTAGGAACTTAGTATTCACCGCAATTCTTGGCATGTGGATGTTGTGTTTATCCAAATCATTGATGATGTCTGAAAATCGGTGATGATAGGACTCGAGTGTCTCTCGAGGTTCAATCATGAAGTGTTCATAAGCCAAGTAAATTTTGGATTCCAAATCTTCCGATTGATTACTGAGATCCTTCCATAAGAAGACGAATATGATCCCACATTTTTTATGCAGTCTTTTGAGCATCAACACTACTGAAGAATTAGGTTTGGTAATCCTAGGAGGATATATTCCATTGCAAGCTCATCTGCTTCATAGTGTAGAAGTTCTTGAGGATTCAAGTCTGCAACATTAGCAATGTTCGTTTGTTCATCTCTTGGTGGAATGGCATTTGGATCTCCGGGTACAATGACAGTAGGCATCTCAAATGGACCTTCCAAGATAACCTTCTTTAAGAACTTTCCATGTGGCTTCTTTAGATCACAAAACCTAAAGAACCTTATTACCCATTGATCGTAGTTTCCTGGAGTGAGCATTGGAGGTCTATCAAGTGATCCAGCCTCATGAATTGATTGTTGGCTGCTTAAAGTTTCAAACATCTTTGCAAACCAAGTGGGTTCCCTCATAGTGATCCTTGATGGATGTTGATTAAAGTCATTTGTGTACGGTTGAGCTTGAAGACTTGGTGGTGGTTGAACCATTTGAGGTTGTGGATTTGCAGCAAGTTGTGGAGTATGCTGTTGGTTAAATTTTTGTTGATAAATTGCTTGTTGTTGATTCCATTGTTGATGTTGTGGAGTTAGTTGTTGTTGACGTTGAGGATGAGGATAAGTGTAAGGGAAATAGTTAGAGTATGGTGGTTGTGACATGTTGATAAATATGGATCTTTGTAGTCGAATGAACCTTTGTTGATGAAGTGTCCTTAGGCGTAGAAGAGACAAGAACCAAGTAGCACTTATGCGTAAAAACACCAAAGTTACGCGTAACAATAATGAGTTACGCGTAGGATTTAGCTTACGCGTAAGTAGGAAAAAGCACTAAAGTTAGGCGTAGACAAAAGTTAGGCGTAGAAAGTTAGGCGTAGGATTTTCTTATGCGTAAGACTAGGCTTAGGCGTAGGAAAGATCTTTGGCGTAGGATTTCGACGCGTAAGCTTATGCTTATGCGTAATTTTAGGGTTTTTGCCCAAATGATCTTTTACACTATCACAGTGCAAAAGATATCCAAAGTCGACGTATTTTCAGACTTATCCAAGTAAGAAAACATGGAATAAACCACGAAAATGAAGATCAAACCAATGAGGCACTTACGCGTAGTTTTAGGGTTTTACTACGCGTAGGAATGCTCAAAATTTTGATTCTATCCAAAAGTGTTTCTAAACCGGTTTTGTGTGATAAAATAGCTTCAATAACACCAAAATACACAAAAGTGTGAAATTTGATGAACCAAAGCCTCTAAAAGCGATTACGAGTAGGATAGAACCCTCGTTCAAAACTCGATTAAAAAAACTATCCACGCATAAAGTTTGAAACTTTTTGCCAAAAACAAGTATTTTAACACCTTAAAACATTGAAAGTACAAGAATCTTGGATTAAATAGTGTAAAAAACAAGTTTTTAAGCGAACCAAAGTGTCACTCACTTTTACGCGTAAGACCACGAAAAAAACGTTCAAAAACAAACTTGTTCACCCAACTATTTGGCGATTGATACCACTGTTAGGTCACAAGGTTTACCACACAAGCTTATAAGAAAGATAAAGAGGCGATTGAACAAGATCTAACACACACACACACGATATTAAAGACGGTTAGGCGTAGGTATGTGAATGAGAGAATAACTTGAACAACCAACCTTCAAATGAAGGTTTACATAAGGTATTTATAGGCAAGGAGCTAGGGCAACACTCCTACTCCTTCCCTTTCACCTATGGGCTTGGGCCTAAGCTCATGGGCCTTCTACATATGCTTAAGGCTAATAACAAACATAAAGGCCATAATAAGCTAACTATTACATATGTGTAACTAACACTTGAATAAGGTTTAGGAGTGATTCCAACAGATCTTCTTGAAACCTAGCACATAGACAAACACTAAACATGATATCCGGCCGACTAGCCGTAAGGTAGAAAAGACTACTAATCATGCCACGGTATTTTGTGTTATCAACGGATTCGCCGTCTTCATTTTTTGTGAGTTTAGTGTCGGATGACATTGGTTTTCTTGTGGGTTTTGACTCTTCTAAACTAAATTTCTTTAACATCTCCTTTATGTATTTAGATTGATTAAAGAAGATACCATCTTCTACTTATTTGATTTGTAGACCAAGAAAGAAACTAAGTTCTCCCATCATACTCATCTCAAACTCGTCATGCATGATTTTAGAGAAATCATCACACATGTCTCGACAATTAGATCCGAATATAATATCATATACATATATTTGAACAATGATTATATGTGACTCACTTTTCTTAGTAAAAAGTTTATTATCAACTAACCCTATGGTGTAGTTGTTTTTTATTAAAAATGACTTGAGTCTATCATACCAAGCTTTTGGGGCTTGTTTGAGACCGTAAAGAGCTTTCTATAACTTATACACATGTTTAGGTTTTTCGAAATCGATAAAGCCCGGGGGTTGAGCTACATATACTTCTTCATTAATAAAACCATTTAGAAAAGCACTTTTGACATCCATTTGATAAAGCTTAAGATCATTAGCACAAGCATAAGCAAGAAGCATTCTTATAGACTCTAATCTAGCCACGGGGGCATAGGTCTCATCAAATTCTATTCCTTCTTGTTGATTATACCCTTGGGCAACGAGTCTAGCTTTGTTTCTAGACACTACACCGTTTGCATCTAACTTGTTTTTATATACCCATTTGGTTCCTATTATGGTTTGATTACTAGGTGGAGGGACGAGTGTCCAAACATCGTTAGAAACAAATTGATTTAACTCTTTTTGCATAGCCATTACCCAACTTTCATCTTTTATGGCTTCTTGTGTATTCTTAGGTTCTATGGTTGAGACAAAACAAAATAAGCTACTATGGTTTTGGACTTGAGACCTTAAGGTTCTTTCGTTTAATTTTCCTATGACCTTATCTACGAGGTGATATTTAGACTCTTTAATATTGATGATTTCATTATTTAAAGGTTCTTCTTCTTCGTTTGTCTTTTTCTTTATTTCAATAGTTTCACTCTCGACGATCTCATCATCGACAAGAGGTAGAGTAGGTTTGGGTGGACTCTCATCAAATTTTACATTTAATAACTCTTCAACCTTCATTGTTTCTTTATTTAATATGATGTAAGTTTTGCTATTAGGAGAGTAACCTAAAAAGATACCTTCGGTTGACTTAGGATCAAATTTTGTAAGGTAATCTTTAGTGTTAAGTATAAAACATTTGCTACCAAAGACTCTAAAGTGATTTAGCGTAGGCTTTTTGCCTCGAAGTAACTCATATGGAGTTTTCCTAAAAATGGTCTAATTAAGACTCGGTTAAGTATGTACGTTGAAGTATCAACGGCATTGCACCAAAACTTTTGAGGTATGGATTGCTCATTTAGCATGGTTCGACTCATTTCTTGTAGGGTTCTATTCTTTCTTTCAACTACCCTATTCGATTGTGGAGTGCGAGGTGCCGAGAAGTTGTGAGTAATACCATTAGCGTCATAAAAGGCTCCAAATTGCACTTCATTATCGAATTCCCTACCATGATCCGTTCTAATAGACACTATAGGACTTCCTAATTGTCTTTGGATTTTCTTACTTAATATTTCAAAGTCATCGAACGTTTCAATTTTGTTCTTTAAAAATTTAGTCCATGTGTACCTAGAGTAATCATCCACTATAACCAAAGTGTAGTAGTTGCCTCCATAACTTTGGATAGCGGATGGACCAAATAAATCCATGTGTAGTAATTCTAGACACTTAGTTGTAGAGACCATGTTTTTAGCTTTGTGACTAGCATGGACTTGTTTCCCTACATTACAAGCATCACAAAAGTGATGTTCATATTTTAATTTTGGTAGATCTCTTACTAGATCTTTGGATGATAGCGATTGAAGAAGTCGCATATTGGCATGACCCAATCTTCAATTCCATAAGGTCGAAGTATCATCCATAGAAGTAAGACAAAGTTTGTCTTTAGGTTCATTACCGATTTTAATGACATAGACTCCATGTTTCCTAATTCCTCTACCTATAGTGATACCATTTTTCAATATCTTACTACCAGTTTCGTTAAAAACTACATTGCACTTTTTATCACATTTTTGTCCTATACTTAAGAGGTTAAAGTTTAGACTTTTTTTCTACGTGACACACATCGTTAATGGTTAGAGATTTGTTAGAAATCGTACCTTTACCGATGATTTTGCTTTTGCTATTCCCAAATACCACATTTCCTCCATTGAAGGATTCATACGTAGAAAATAAATCTTTATTGCCAGTCATGTGCCTCGTGCACCCGCTATCCTTGATCCACTCATCCGGATCTAGGTCGACCTTTAAGCACACCTAAGAAAATAATTAACTCAAAAGTTTGGTCCCCATTTGTTCATGGGTCCATTAGTGTTAAACATTCCATTCATGTTAGGCATATATGAAAAAGGTGAGTATGCGTTCCATGGTGCAAAGTTTTGAAATTGAAAACCGTTTTGCGTATTTGGATTCCATCCCATTTGATGGTTACTTCTCGGATAGACATTATTAGGTCTCTTAGATGTATTCGGTTTTGAAAATGATGGACCTTTGTTTCTTTTAAAACTTTGATTTTGTCTAGGAGGTGGTTGTCTAATGGTAACATGGGTTAATTTTTTCTTATTAACAATAACAAAATCGGTTCTAGATGAGGAAGATGTATTATTATTATTGTTTGCTTGGCATTGAGACCCACGGATCCACTGAGCGTACACTAGCCGGTTCCCTTTTTGAGGGATCCGTGACTACAGTAGTTTGTTTTTCTATTGCTTTTACGAATTTTGTTTCTTTGTTTTCACTAGTTGATGCATCAAGTTGCTGAAAACCTAAACCTTTTTTGTTGTTCCCTGTTTTAACACTATCTAATATCATATCTAGAGTATTAGTATTCATTCTAGCAATCTTAAAGTCTAGATGATCAACAAGTGTTTGAAGTTGAACGCAAAGTTCACATTCCCCACTTGCTATCTTCCCCTTTTCTAGACGTTTTAATTTTGCTTTTAACTCAATGACTTCCTTTTCTAAATGTTGATTTTGGTTTTTCAAAAACTTGTTTTTGTTAATTACTTTTAAACTAATTTTGCAAAGTTTATCATATTCATTATGCAATGAGTCATCATCTAATGATGAGCTACTATAGTATTCGTGACATACCTCGTCATTTTCCATGAGACAAATTTCTTCGTCTTCCTCCTCGCTCATTTCCCACGAACCGCTCACGAACGCTTTTTGTTCATCACGTTTGGGACACTTACTAATAAAGTGGTTTGGGTCCCCACATTTAAAGAAAGCGCGATCATCCCTTGCCTTCTCGTCCTATTTGCTTTTCCAGAATCCTTTCTTGTCGTCATATGGTTGCTTGACATACCTTCCCTTTCTTCTAAAGAACTTCTTGAAGTCCCTTACCGCCATGGCATACTCCTCGTCATCACTATCCGAAGAGGAGTTCTCTTCATCGCTTGAGACCTTCTTGGCTTTAAGGGAAAGAGATTTGTGCTTCTCTTTCACTTTTGAGGCTTCAGAATCTTTAGCGAGGACAAGCTCATAGACTTTTAAATTGCCTATGAGTTCATCAAGGGTGAGGATTGACAAGTCTTTTGATTCTTCGATTGTCGTCACCATAGATCTTCACTTGGATGGAAGTACCCTTAGATATCTCCTAACATGATTAAGGCTAGAAAAAGATTCATCAAGTGCTTGTAAAGATGTAATTATAGTATTAAAGTTAGCAAAAGAATGATCTATATTATCCTCATCAGATATTGAAAATTGTTCATATTGTTGAACAAATAAATCTATTTTATTGTTTTTAACTTGTTGATTACCTTGATGAGTTACAACTAAAGAATTCCAAATTTCTTTAGAGGTTTTAAGCATGGAAATTCTTTCGACTTCCTTTTTGGGTAAAGCATTATATAAAACCATTTTAGCTTCACTATTTTTGGAAAGCTTTTTCTTAATATCATCGGTGAGTTTATCATAAGGTATGTTAACTAAATTTTCATTTTCATCTTTTGCAGTGGCTTCAAAATCGCCTTCAACAATGATGTACCAAAGATCAATATCTTTAGACTTCACATACGTTTCAAATCTATTTTTCCAATATATAAAACCATTAGTTTCAAGTAGTGGAGATCGTTGCATGGATTACCCTTCCTTGTAATTTTCAGAACCCATAGTGATCGAAAAGTTTTTATAATACGGTTTTCTTTAAAACTTTTATAAACTTAGCTCTTATACCAATTGTGGAAAACTAGAAGGGGGTTGAATAGTTTTTCCGATTTTAAATTAGTTATAAAAAACTTTTAGATTCGATGTTATGTGAAATCGTATGGATGTAGAGATAGTATAGATAATGCAAGTAAAGTAAGAGATATAAATGACACAACCGATTTATAGTGGTTCAGCTACAAAGACACCTGATTCGCTCGAAAAACCAATAATAGAAGTTTTTAGTATTTGGGTAACTCAAACGTGTGAGGTTTGAGTCCCGTGATCGTTCCGAACGAGGGATGAATGGAATTTTCAACTCTCGTCCCGATTTTTGTGATTTGAATGGTGAAAAAGGATAATTTGGGGATTTCTAATCTACGATGCAAGTAATAATAAAAGAAAGTGATAAAAACTATAGAATCTATAATGCAAATAAGGAAATGCAACTAATTATGCAAGATTAAACAAAAACGCGAATTAACGTAATTAATAAAACGCGAATTAAATGCAACTACTCTAATTTTAGCCCATGAAAATGTACTACTATTTTTCTACAGTTAAAAATGATATTTTAAAATTATTTGAAATTTAAAACTAATTTTTTCGGTTTTTCTTGATTTATTTGGAATTAAAAGTTAATTTAAGACATTTAAAATAGACTTGAAATACTAAAAATTACGAAAATAAGCTAAAAAATTACAAAAATATTTTAAAAAAACTAAAATAACTAAAAAGCATTTTAGAAACTGGAATCACATTTTTTTGACTTTTTCTCAATTTATTATGAATTAAAAACTATTTAAATCTAATAAATTCCTAGAAAATACTAAATTGACTAGGAAAAATATGGAAAAATACTTTTTATTATTTTTTTATTTTTCTAAAACTGAGAAAATTTGAAAACTATTTTTCTGAACATTTTTTGAATTATTTGGATTAAAAGCTAACTAAAAATCCTTAAAAATGATTTTAAATGCAGAAAAATAGCAAAAGAGCATGGAAAAATATGAAAACTTCCATAAAACTCTAATATGATACTGAGAATCATGGAAAAATAACATAAACAACTTTGGAGAACAGAATCTTTGATTTGGGCAACAAAATGATGTAATAAGCACTAGAAATAAGCTAAAAGCTAACTATAAGCTACCATAAGCTACCTAAGGCTCAAACTGACCTAAACTAACTAAAATTAAGCTACTGAAACTGATTTGAATCCAAATAGCTCAAGTAAAAGGTAAATAAGCACAAGTTCACTTCAAAGCTACCTAATGCCAAATGGCCCTAAAGTGCCTACTTCTAGTACTAATTAAGCCATCTTAGAAAAATCATAAAAATAATCTAAAAATATCTTGATTAAAAGAACCAACCAAAGATTCAAAATCGGAAAGCACTGACTTAATTGGACTAAAATTGAGTGAATTAAAAATGCACAAAATGGAAGCTGTTTGTACTTGCAATGGAAATTTTGACATTTTTAAGAAATCATGCAGTTTGACTTATCTGAGATTTGATCTATCAAAGCAGGTTAGAAACGATGTTTTAAGCTATAATTGAACTAAATTAAGCTACTCTAATGATCCTTACACCTAAATCTAAGCTATGACACTTCTTTTCCTAACTGATATTAGATTAAGAGCAGCTTATGTTGAATTTTGACTTTTACTAAGCTAAAGTAAAAATGAAAGACTGAATTCAACTTAGCTAACCTAAATAAGACTAAACTAAACTAGTTTAACCACTGAGGCACTATAAATCACCAAATCACAGCTTAATCCAAACACTATTTTATAAGACTAAAATGCAATAAACTCTAAATATCTATAAATCTAATCCATGACAGCTATTAACTAAGATCAAATATCAGTATTAAAAACTAAATGATGCAGGAATAACAACTATAACTATCAAATTCAAACTAAACTAATTATGCAGGTAAAAGAAGAAATGAAATAGCATTTGAAATCGGTTAATAAACACTACAATCCAGATCCATTCACTATGGCTTGCTACAATTGATCAAATAACCTTTTCTAATCACAATTAAACTTAATCCAATCCTAGGTCTGATCCAGATCGGCAATTCAACCAGATTCAGCTTCCATTGACTTATGTTGACTGATTTGGTAATTTGATTGTGACTTGAATTTCAAACAGAGTTAAGCCTTCTAAAAGCTATCAGAAGCTTAAAAAGACTTAAAACAAACAGTAGCTAAGCTTATTGAAGCTTAAAAAGTAGAATTGAAGTATTTTTTATTTTCCAAACTTTTTTCTGATTTTTTTGTATTTTTAATTAATCATGAGAAACAAACTGAGATTACTTGAAATAAGGTAATTTAAACAAGACAATTCTTAATAAGCTAATATGAGAAACATTTAGAGCCAAACAATGATTTGAGAAATTTAGCTGAATTTCATTAACTTTGAAAATTTGAAATTACAAAGAGAGATTACAAAAGCTTAATACTACTTGAAAACATTAAAACGAAATTACAACTAAAACTATGCTACTGAAATTTAAATTGACAGAAAAATAATGGTAACAGATTTTCTAAAAGCAATGAAAAATTGGACCCATTCTTCAGTGACTGAGGAGGGTATTTATAGCAGAACTTGAGACTCAATTAGGGTTTCTTGTATCCCTCACGAAATACGGATCCTCAATTGACAACCATTGATCACATCCCATCAATTTCCAATCAATCTCAGCCCTTAGATGTGTGTTTCTTTGAAGCCTTCACTTGGATTGCCAACGTGGCACCTCTGCACGTGTCAGGGAATGTCAGGACCTTCTAGAATCATTTAAGTCAGGGTAAAAAATGATGAGGAGCAGGGTAATTGTGAATTGAGGGGCGAACAGTAACTGGGTGTTTATCTCATTTTCTTTTGGCGTGTTTACTGCTTGGGATTTTTAATATTTATTTGACTAGGGGTGTTGGAAAGTTTGACTGGCCAGGAAGGTTAATAACATGGGGGGTCTTAATACAAATAAGCCGTAAAAACGTTTATTTATTTTTTACGATCTTCTAATGTTTTGTCGATAACAAACGTAAAATCATTTTAACGAAACAAATAAAATACGTAAATGGTTTGAACTAATAGTTTCTAACATATTCACATTTTCACATAAAACACTAAAACAAGTATAAGTGATTTTATGACTTAGTAATACATATGTACAACAACTAGTGTTTACATATTTGGATAAAATATACACATAACTAGTATGTAGTATATTGAGTAATATAAATGGTAGAAACTTAAGTATCACAACCCATTGGGCAAATACATTGAATGTAGTTGGGTACAACCCAAAGCCCATGCCCCATGGATCTTGACCCAAAACCCATTGCATGACATCATGCTTATATCACACATGGATAATATCCATAACCCTGGATCAACCCATACCCAAGTGACTAAGTGCATTGCACTTAAAGATACATTGTATCTAGCTAAAGATCCATGGTTCAACCATGACCCATGATTATAACCAAAATACCCATGGGCAAGAGGGCGTTCCACGGATCCCTAGCTTTGTGGTAGCGGATCCTTGTGGTAGGGATCCGTGGGATCCGGGGAACAGTAGGATTTTCCTCTATAAATAGTGAGCCATTTCTTCATTATTTCTTACCCCTTTCTAACACACTTTCTCCCTGAGTTAAAACTCACTAACCTCAGATCCAAGAGATCTATGTTTGTAGTTTTGTTTTGTGTGATCTTTTAGGTTCCTCTTAAAGGCAAGATCACCACCTTTGAAGTCGAGCAAGCTCAAGTCCATGAGTTGCCATGCTTCCTCATCATCAAGGCTACTGAAGTCTTCTAGTT
The DNA here is from genome assembly GCA_910596185.1 of Chrysanthemum makinoi. Lineage (NCBI taxonomy): Eukaryota > Viridiplantae > Streptophyta > Magnoliopsida > Asterales > Asteraceae > Chrysanthemum > Chrysanthemum makinoi. The sequence goes on from OU343223.1 coordinate 112,025,064, forward strand.
GATGATTCCTTTCTTTCTTCAAAGAAGTGTAGTGTTGAAGACATTAGTGAAAGATGTCTCAAGTGTCAAGACGAAGATATTAGTGAAGGGTATATATCGTCTATAGGATAAGCACTTGTGGTAGGTGCTTAGAAGTCAAGACAAAGAAGCATTAGTGAAAGGTGCTTAGAAGTGAAGACACAAGACATTAGTGAAAGGTGTCTTGTAGATCTAGTCAAAGGCATTAGTGAAAGGTGCCTTAGATGTACATTCGATATGGTGTGTTTTGATGTACAAGATAGACTAGTATTAGATCCAAGGATATTGATATCCTTGATGATGTTGTAAAGAGTAGATCTCCTTTGGGATTAGTCGTTGGTGTAGTGTGGTAGTAGTTCCTCAATTGCAATGGAACTAGGTGCTTAGCCTAGTACCTAATAAAGGGTGGCGACGTTGTGAAGGTGTAGTTCACCTTGGAGTGAAAGAACTAGGTACTTAGCCTAGTACCTTATAAAGGGTGGCGGCGTTGTGTAGGTGTGGTTCACCTTGGAGTGAAAGAACCCGATGGTTAGCCTAGCACTGGAAAAAGGGTAGGTGACGTTGTGAAGGCTTCTCCGCCATAAGGAGATTGGTGAAGTGATTACGAACTCTCAAGTAGGTAACTCGAGAGTAGAGTAAGAGGCAAGGAAGGTGTCCTTGTAGCCGAACCACTATAAAGACTTCGTGTTGTGGTTTTTGCTTCTTACTCTTATCTTTTCATTACTTACCTTTATATGCTTGTTTATCAACATCAACACACACATTCAAATAGATTGACATAAGTCAATCTAAATAGATTAAAAGAAAGTTTTAATTGGCAAAACTATTCAACCTCCCCTTCTAGTTTTCCTCAATTGGCATCAGAGCTTAGGTTACCAAGTTTTTTGAAGTATATTGTACTTTAAAAACTTGATACGATCAATAGTTAATTGAAAACTACAAAGAAGGTTTTTCATAAAAACAAACACCATGTCTTTTAAAACTATAAGTTTGGATGTTGATTTGATAACAACATTTTTTTATTTACTTGTTTCATTTAATTGCACTAATCATCTTTGTCATGTTGATTAGTCAAAGCTCATACCCACCAAGCTATAGGAATCGCTTGGTAAAAAGAATACCTTCCTTAATAAGGTATCTTAATCGCATAAAGGAGGAATCGTCTAGTGACATTTGTTGTGTCATTTGTAAAGACATTCCTAAGTGCGCTAGAGGTATGATTCTCTTTTTAATTTGCTTGATAATTAAGTATGCCTATTTAGGTATTTATAAGATTATCCTTTGTGCTTATACATGTTTTACATGAAGCTTCATTAGGAAGCCTTTTTCTCACATACGTGTTTTATTTCTCGTCTAAAGTCGTGGTATATAAAACTTATGTTTTGTTTCTTTTAATCCAATAATAAAACAAAACATGAATTTTAAAATTCCTCCTTCCTATAAATAACCCCATCGTCGACCACTCTACCAAACCCTCACTTTTTCAAATTTTCCAATTTCAAAAATTCCCTCTCACTCAAAACTTCATCTTCCTCTCCACTTCATCTCAACCGAAACCAAGAAGATCCGTCATCAACATGGTTTACATCGCATTCGTGCTCATCGCCTTAACACTCATTGCACTTGTGTTCCCTATGATGAAGTTCACATATGGAAACATTTACTTTGTGTTGTTAATCTACATTGGGATCATATACCCAATCCTTTGTATCATCTTTAGTATTGAAATGCAATATTACTAATGATCTAGTTATCTAGGTTATTATTATCATAATATGTTTGTCATTTCTTTTGATTTATTTATTTCATATTCTTTCGTGATACATTAGAAGTCATGTATGCATGTTAAAAGAAAAAGTAGGTTAAAACATATATCTTGGTATAAAACTATGAGATCTAAAAACTTATGCGTTTTCATAAAATCTGGCTCTGTAATTACAGATTTTCATGCAAATTAAAAACCACTATCTTTCTAAATGTAATAATCCACTAGAAAGTCAAAACCTTGAGTAAGTTAGAGTGTTAAATACCATTGTAAATAAAAATCTAGTAAAAACATTGGATTATCATAGGTTGACCACAAACATCTCTTTTTATTAACTTATCATTTCTATAGGTTCAACTATGACACATGAATATGAGTTTGATTTTTTCACTAGCGTCTACACTCTCGAACATCTCTCGAACCCAACACACACACTGGCAATCATGTCCATCGAAAACCGTCACTTCACGAAGAGGACGTATGTAGACACCTCTCTACAATTCGAAGAAGGTATCAATACCTCCTTCCGAGCCATAGGACTAGAATGTCTTCTTGAAATCAACGAGAAGATATGTCCAAGGTTCATAATGGAATTCGTCCGTCAAGTCGAACTTCGTTAAATAGAGGATCGCTCTCTATCTCTTTGGTTTTATATCAAAACCAAAAGTTCACTCTAACCCTTGGGCATTTTGCTCACATCCTCCGGATTCCAAATCATGGACAATGTGCCTTCACCGAAGATTGGTCTCTTGATTCTCTCTTCAACTTTCGTGAAGAAAATAGTCCATATTGTTCACACATACCCTTCTCGGAAGATTTAAATCGCATAATATGCAAACCTCGACCATATTACTCCGATCCAAACATTATCTTTACAAGGGATATCTGAGAAGAGTACAAGCCTCTTGCACTCATCCTACGTGAAAATGTTTGGAGCCTTAGGAAATCGAGAAATTCTTCCCGCTTGTTGTGCTCACATGTTGTACTGTTTGCTAACACAACAACCATACAATCTCGCCTACCTCTTCGCAAGGCGAATTGTAAATCTTCAAGGCTCCAAGAATAAACTCATCCCTTATGGAATGTTCTTGACACGCCTCTATCATAATGTTATGCACTTCCATCCTCAATTTCAAAGTCCGTTGTACGTACTTGTGAACAAGATGATGGAACCGCTAAACATATCTCTCATGAAGACTTTCTTCATTCTTGATTCCACCAACACTCATCAATCACATAATGATCCTCCTAGCGAAAACACTCAAGGAACCTAGTTTTATTCCAAAATAGGATCAATTCTCTTGTACTCGTGCTTTATCAATGTAATCCAATTTCTTTCATGAAATAAAATATCTTACATTTGATATCTTAGTATTAGAACTCTTTTTACACTATCCTTGAGATATAATGCATTGTGAAGATCATTACATACCTTTAGTAAAGGTCATGCTGGCAGATGAAGGATCCCAAAGATGTGCTAGAGCGGATCCCTACACTTAGGGAACCGTGGGATCCGCAAAGAAAATGCAATTGCAAGCATTATATTTCAAACATATCCTTAGAACACCTCACACTAAGCTAAACATAGTGTCTTAAGGGAAATTAAGTCCTTATCAAGATAGGTTGATCTTTCCTACTCATACATAACTCACCTAGATCACACTCTAAGACGCTTGTAGATCTACCATTTCATTTTAATCCATTACTCTTCCGCTCTCAAACTCACACTTCATTTTTTACTTAATCCCTCACATTTAGTCATAGAAATCTTTCGATTATGGTAAAATTGATCATAATTCATCCTTACCTCAAAATTGATCAAAGTTGATCAAACTCTAGTTTTCCCATCTCAAAGCTTCTAGGATATTTTCCAAAACACTATCCTAAGTCACAACCTGATCTCTAAGATCATTTAGCTTCAATTGACACTCTAAATCTTTAGTGTCATCCTTGCTCATCCATTGGCACTCTTGAAAGTTCCAAATCCTTCCATAAAAGACAATCATTAGCTACATCATTCATTACCTTCAAGTACTTAAGCACCCCTTCATTTAAAACACTTAGGAGGACTGAAACATTCAAGATGTTATAGGTATTAGTTCTTAGAAACATCATTTCCACTCTTTTATAACTGCTTAAAGCCGGATCCCTAGGATTAGCCTAGACGGATCCCTCTGAGAGGGGGCAACGTGGGATCGGTGACAATTTATGTCAAATCTTGCTAAAACAATCATTTCAACTCATCTTCCTAACTCAGACACTCCATCTCATCTTAAATGAGTTCCTAGATCAGTGCAAACTCTGAAGTTGACTCTTGTGCATGTTAATCATCACATTCTAATGAATCCTAATGGCTTAAGGCTTAAATGCACTTGCCAAATCTCTTGGTTTATAAACCACTTTGTTAGGACCTCCATAGTCATCACTCTCATCCTAACTTTCAGCACTTTAGAAATCTTTACAAACCTCTTGAAATCATCTCATCATGAGGAAAACCCCAAGTAGTAACTTATCCACCAAAGAACCACCCATGAAAGGGCTCGTGTTATACACGAAATCTCTTCAACGAATCATCTCGGTCAAGCCAACAAATGATAGGATCCTTTCTCATCCAATCAAACCAATTCCTAAAAGGATAGTACCCACAAAACTACCAATGCCAAACACCACCATACCTCCAAGGCCAAACAATCTCATCTCCACTAAACCATCACCATTGGTTCCTAGAACTATTTCATTTACATCCCCACTATCATCACCACACCTCTACAATTTAGAGGACTTGCCTCTTAGGCCGTCTCATCCGCTTCCGCCGACAACATTCTCCTCATTAGGAGGAATAATGCTACAAAATCAAGGTGTTGAGTCAACACTTGCTCCGGCTTCCTTTTCACCGTTTCCATTATATAATCCCATTTGGATTATGAGAAATCATCAAAGTCAACCACCCGACCATATGAAAGTTGAAACTTCTCTACCACCACCATCATTCTTGGTCGAGTCATTCTCAAATGCACCTCCACCAATCCCTCCATCGTTTGAAGCTCCTGTGGCTTCACTTGATCCTTCGCATCAAGCCATTTCAATTCTTCCACCACCACTACCTAGCCATGATAAAGATTGCTATCATTGTCAACATGTTGAAGGTTTGATACATGAAGTACGAGAAGACCAACGTTTCATGTTCTATCATCTCCTAGAACGTTTAGACGAGATCAACCTAAATAAAAAAACTTGAGCTAGAAGATTTTAGTGGTGTCCTAGCATCAAGCGATAGTTGGTTTAGAAATTCCTAGTCATGTATTTTCTTATTTTCTTAGTTTTTAGAGTCATGTATATTATAACTCTAGTTTTATTAAATGGAATTACATGCTACTTGTTATATTTCTGAGCATATGATTACCTTGTATTCATATCTCATTTTTGTGATAACATTACTTGTTATATCACCTTTGCTTAAATTAATCAGTTAATACGGATCTCTCAGAATTGCCTAGACGGATCCCTACTAGGAGGGAACCGTGGGATCCGTGAGGAATGGCTATTTTTGCTAACTTGGACCACATTTGCAGGAAATTGTGAATTATACTTGTTTTCTAACATTTGTTTTGTAGTTATTCAATTTACACATGAAGACTTTGACATCCTAAAGCTAGGGGGAGCTTTATGTCAAAGCAATATATTTCAAATTACTTGAAATACTAGGTTTACATTTCATGACATCCCGTGCAAATTTGCAATCATCAAGGAGTACATTAGTCACTTAGGCGAAATCTTTTGCAAACTTACTTGCAAACAAACTAGATTAGTATCACTTTCTTGACGCCCTTACATAGGGATGGACTCGTAAAGGGGAGTAAAGCGAGATCTTTCCGTTACTTGTCTCTATCTCTTTCTATTTTTTATTTCTTTCACATGTTTTTCTTAAAAACGATGTGTTGCTCTCCTTCAAACACTTTTGTTTTAGACAAAAGGGAGAAAAGTAAAAACTACAAATTCAAACTTTTACGAATTTTAGCTTTTCCTTAAAATAATTTTATGTTTTGACATCAACAAAAAGGAGGAGATTGTTAATACAAATAAGCCGTGAAAACGTTTATTTATATTTTACGATCTTCTAATGTTTTGTCGATAACAAGCGTAAAATCATTTTAACGAAACAAATAAAATACGTAAATGGTTTGAACTAATAGTTTCTAACATATTCACATTTTCACATAAAACACTAAAACAAGTATAAGTGATTTTATGACTTAGTAATACATATGTACAACAACTAGTTTTTACATATTTGGATAAAATATACACATAACTAGTATGTAGTATATTGAGTAATATAAATGGGTAGAAACTTAAGTATCACAACCCATTGGGCAAATACATTGAATGTAGTTGGGTACAACCCAAAGCCCATGCCCCATGGATCTTGACCCAAAACCCATTGCATGACATCATGCTTATATCACACATGGATAATATCCATAACCCCTGGATCAACCCATACCCAAGTGACTAAGTGCATTGCACTTAAAGATACATTGTATCTAGCCAAAGATCCATGGTTCAACCCATGACCCATGACCCATAACCAAAATACCCATGGGCAAAGAGGAGCGTTCCACGGATCCCTAGCTTTGTGGTAGCCGGATCCCTTGTGGTAGGGATCCGTGGGATCCGAGGAACAGATAGGATTTTTCCTATAAATAGTGAGTCATTTCTTCATTATTTCTTACCCCTTTCTAACACACTTTCTCCCCGAGTTAAAAACTCACTAACCTTAGATCCAAGAGATCTATGTTTGTAGTTTGTTTTGTGTGTGATCTTTTAGGTTCCTCTTAAAGGCAAGATCACCACCTTTGAAGTCGAGCAAGCTCAAGTCCATGAGTTGCCACACTTTCTCATCATCAAGGCCTTGAAGTCTTCTAGTTGATGATTCCTTTCTTTCCTCAAAGAAGTGTAGTGTTGAAGACATTAGTGAAATATGTCTCAAGTGTCAGACGAAGATATAGTTGAAGGGTATCTATCGTCTTAGGATGAAAGCATTGTGGTAGGTGTGCTTAGAAGTCAAGACAAAGAAGCATTCGTGAAAGGTTTAGAAGTGACGACACAAACATTAGTGAAAGGTGTCTTGTAGATTGTAAAGGCATTAGTGAAAGGTGCCTTAGATTTACATTCGATATGGTGTGTTTCGATGTATAAGATAGACTAGTATAATCACGGATATTGATATCCTGATAATGTTGTAAAGGAAGTAGATCTCGTTTTTGGGATAGTCGTTGGTGTAGTGTGTAGTGTTACCTCAATTTCAATGGAACTAGGTGCTTAGCCTAGTACCTAATAAAGGGTAGGCGGCGTTGTGAAGGTGTAGTTCACCTTGGAGTGAAAGAACTAGGTACTTAGCCTAGTACCTTATAAAGGGTGGCGGCGTTGTGTAGGTGTGGTTCTGGAGTGAAAAGAACCGATGGTTAGCCTAGCACCGGAAAAAGGGTAAGCGGCGTTGTGAAGCTTCTCGCCAGGAGATTGGTGAAGTGATTCTGAACTCTCGTATTAGGTGACTCGAGGTAAGTAGGAGCAAGGAAGGTGTCCTTGTAGGCGAACCACTATAAATACTCGTGTTGTGGTTTTGTGCTTCTTACTCTTATCTTTTCATTACTTACCTTTATATGCTTGTTTATCAACATCCAACACACACATCCAAATAGATTGACATAAGTCAATCTAAATAGATTAAAAGAAATTTTTAATTGGCAAAACTATTCAACCCCCCCTTCTAGTTTTCCACAAGGGGGTCGTTTTGTGGTTTAGATGGGGTCACAAGTGGATAAGGTTCAAAAGGGAATGGGGGTTCACCAGGGTAGTATTAAGCTTGACCATGGTGGGTTTTATTAGTAGTAAGATGGGCTTTTGGGCCTTAGTTGGGTAAATGGAAAATGGGTTTAGGCTTTTGGTTTAATGGTAGATCCGAATTTTCACACATTAGGACCATTTAAGCTATTTGCAAATGAAAAAAGGACCAATGGTGTAACTTTTGTGAAAGGTTTGAGGCATAAGCGGTAAAATGGATAAGTGGAATTTATGAGAATTGAATTGTGCAATTATGGGTTTGTGAGGAGTTGAATGTGTAAATGGTAAGTTGAGGGTAAAATAATGTGGTATAATGATGGGTCTGAAGTGAAAACTCCCAATCTTAACCAGAACTCCGTAAAATTTATCAATGAGCATCCAAATCCCATAAAATTGTATCTCCGGCATCGGCTTTTGCACTCTTCTTTCTCTCATGCTCAGTTTTCTTTGGTTTTGGCTCCTTTTTGTCTGTTTCGTCATATCCGTACCTGCACATGCATAAACTCAAGAAAACAGCAAATATTAGCAATAAACGGCTCTTTCTTAGTTATTTTGGGCTTATTTTTACAAAGAAAAGGTATTTGTTTTAGCACATACCAAAATACCCCAGACTAAACGATTTATGCGTGTCCCCACGCAATGCAATCAACTCACGCTTCTAGAACTAAGGACTTCAATCTCTTTCTACTAAACCTATGAGAAGTAGCAAAGATTCCTAAAAAGAGATTAAGAACCCTTAATTCTAAAAATGCCCCGTTTACCCTTTTTTTATTTCACATATAGATATTACGATTCAGCACTTATTCATTATGAGCGACGGTTTGTTGAACTTTCATGTCGATCAATAACTCCAACATTTTTCAAACGACCGCGTTAGGATCCGCGGTAGGAAACACAACTCAGCGAGGTGACCATACGGATAGAATACATCATCACTGATTTTCACAAATCCCCAAACTAAGCGTAAAATCGAAATCATTGTTAAATATGACTCTAGATGCTAACACTACCCATAGAAGTTACTTGTGTAATTACCTCTTGCTCCCATTTTCCTATTTTCCTCTATTTATTTTATTTTTTTGTGAGAAATGAATTTCTTCAAGTTTCTCGTTTCGATAATTTTTAGTCCGATAAAGATATGAAGCTAAGAGTAAGCTAATTAGTTTTCCATCTTCCCTCAAAAACCGTTGCACACAAGAATGAGGTCCACATCAAGGTCCTAATTTAACATGATTTAGGGAGAATCTCCTTTTTATGGCGACCGAAACAACTCATCTCTGAGTCGAGAGGCAGAGGCTTTATTTAGATATCTCACGGATTCAAAGTTTGGCTTAACATTATTTCCGGCACATTTGCATTTTACAATTTAGGCCTTGGTCTTTTCAACCACTAACTCCAGCAGGTTACGTTTTATCAAAAGTCTTATTATGACTTTGAATTTTTCCCTCTACCTTTTGGAAGTCCATGACAACGGGGGTACCGTCGGACATAGAAAACTTTTATGGCTTTGGATTTTCAACTTTAATACATTTGGGCTTTAATTCATGTTAATTTTTGCCAAACTCCGAATCCCACGGCTTTTATAACAATAGAAACAATAGCAAACTACTCGAAGTCGGTTGTCTATTACACATAACCATGATACCTTGATGTGTACCCAACTCTCATGGGCAAGTATTTTCTAAAGAAGACAAAAACTAACTATAAGTGAAAAACTTAACATCTCTAATATTTATTCACGGATATGGGGTGAGACAATTTTGTGGGAACAAAAACCATAAGTACCTTGATGGGCTCTAAAGAGAACCATCACTTCACGCAACAGCATCTAAACTCATAAGTAACTCTATCATTCCTCGATCTCCATAAATTTAAAATCCCAAATAATGAGATCCGCGGATGCTTAGCCGATAATTTTATAATTATCTATGGTTAAGGGAACAAGCTAGGGCTCAACACGCTGTCAGTCGAGAATTCTATTCCTACTCTCACCAGTGGAAAGCTAACAAGGTGTCAAAACATATATTAACTTAGCAAATGCTTAGTAAAAATAATCTCAAGTCTCGCATTTTTAAAGTCACTTATTAGAAACTAGCAAATTCTTGTTTAAGCTTAGCATATTTAAAATCACTTAGGGAGACTTGTAAATTCTTGGCCTTGTGAGCTTCTAGAATGCATTTATAGCCTCTTGTCTAAGCAATTACTTTAAGACTTTTTCAAGAAAACGCATATTTAAAGTAACTTCTAAGAAACTCACAAAGACTTTTCAATCATAAAACTAGCAAAAGCTTACAAAAATTTTTAAATTTTTCTCATTTTTGCACAATTTTTCATTTTCTAGGAAAAAGCGAGGTTGCGGAGAAACACGACAGGAGAATAAGCAAGTGGTCAAATCAAATCGAAGATTACCTACCTTGAACTAAAGCGAAAAATTGTCCTCAATGTTTTAAAGGCAAGGTATCAGCGAAAATCTAAAGCGTTTATTAAGTATGCTAAAAGATAGCGTTAGTCGATAAGATTTCGGATATCAGTTTCCATCGGCATCGATCATGAAAATGGTGGAGAAAAAGACAAACTTAGAGCGAGAGTCTTCATATCGCGGAAAATCCTGGACAAAACATCACAATAACCAAACACGAGAAATCAAATAGGCTAACCCCTTCCGTCACTTAGAAAATAGAAAGAAAGAAAGAGATAAGCATGGGGTGCCTCACGGCGCTACTTTTTTCTTCACTTAGAGTAAGCTAGCACGACTCGTCCCAGTCATTTGTCCTTGGGGAAGTAAGCGGAAGGAATACCGGACCAAGATAGTATCCTCACCGGAGGATAATGGGTAGGTTGGGAGGGAAAAATGTGGGGCTCAAGCACATAGGAATAACTTCTCCTAAACTCACAAAAGGTATATCAAGAAAGAATGATCCATCATCCGATTGGTTTAGCGGAAGCGGACGAAGGAATGATGGATCAACATGAGAAACTCTCCAAAAGGCGAAGGTATGGTAAGAAAAATGCTACTGAAGGCTCAATAGTGGCATCCATGGGAGGATCCTTATCTCGGACGTTTTAGCATAAAAAGCTCATCTATTTGAATATCCCGGGTTGAAAATCTTGTCTTCACATGCGGGCTCAATGGGATAAGTGAAAGTGCGACTCAGCGAGAGGAAGGAGAATCATCATTAAGCAAGCTTTCAAGAAAAGGGCGTCTTGATGAGTAAGCACCCGTACTCTCAATACTTCGTGATTGGATCATCAAAAAGAAATAAGTCGATTTCTTCCATATCATAATCATAAGGTAGATTATCAAGAATATGAGTAAGTCAACCACTTTAGCTGATTCATTCATCTCAGGCCTCATTTAGAAATCAATCTCAAAATATCTTGATGTCGGATTCATTACTTTCTTCATCTTGCATAATATCACGCATGGCGGAGAGAAAGGTGAACAGAGATGGGACAAGTGGTGTGCTCGAGCTAGCAATATCCACCACTTCGTTGTGGTCTCGAATCGGACTCAAAATCTTTGTCGAAAGAGTATTAACCGCCAAAAGGTATAGTCGTTCTTGAATTGAAAAAGTTTGAAAAATCCCACGAAGTAACCTCGGAGATGTCAAAGAGAATCACATAAAAGCGAATCACAATCAACTGTCGGATACATCCTCGAATCACTTGGGATTGGGTCTAGGCTCTCAACACTAGACGATTCCGGTTCAGGAATAGTGTTAAGAGGCGTCCCGATATGAAAGTCAGCGGGATCAATTATATGCATGAAATATGATCATCGACCTCTTCCAACGATGTCCTTCTCTCATCGGCATGAGTGAAGGGAAGGTTGAGGAAATAGAAGCTCATAAATGAGAGAGGAGAAGAATCGGTGGGACAAATGGGTGTTCTACGAGAGCTAGCAATTTCCACCACCACTTCGTTGTGGTCTCGGTTCTTTCTCTTGAAAATTAGAAATGCGTTTAAGCTCGGCATGTTGTTTAGTTTTATTGTATTTCGACCAACTCTTAGGGTGAATCGGGGAAAAGACTAGGATCGATTCTAGACTTCTTGGAATTTGAGTTGAGAGTACAAACGGGAATCACCTCGGGCTCAGAAATATGTTCCATCTCCTCACGGAGAGGGAGTAGGAATCGGTTCTTCTTTAATTTTAGATATTTTTATAAGGCACAGTTTCTCATGTTACATGATTTAAAGCATTAAGTTCAATGAAAATGGTATCCGTGACCCTCGATGGGTTAGCGGGTAGCTCGGAATAGTGTGATTGACTTCGTAACTTGGGCGGGTTCTTCATTAACACATTGTCGAGCTTGAATCGGACTTAAGAGAGTTCTACACATACTTTCAATGTTGTTTTGATGTTGCTCAAATCTTTCTTCAAAATCGAGGGAAACGTCCTCGACACCCCGATTAGGTTCTTCCAAAGAACAGCACATACAAGATTGGCGATAAAATCCACACCCTTTGCAAAAAGCGTTTACAAAATTGAATCATCTTTTAATAAATCTCTACAATTAAAGCAATAAGGTTGAAAGAAATTTTGAGACTCCATGAGAATTAATAATAAAAGAGGGATAAAAATGAAAAGAATTATCAAATAGGATGGTAAAGAAGAATATTTTTTTTTTTTTAAAACTAATTTTGAAAAGGAAAATCTTTTGGGTTTTATAAAAGGGATATTTACAAAAAACAACGATAACTATCGGGAAGGATCTTCAAATACACCTTGAATCAAGACGGAATCGAAAACTCACTACATGCCCTCCCCAGTAGCGGCGCCAAAAATTGATTACTCGAAAAACCAATTATAGAAGTTTTTAGTATTTGGGTAACTCAAACGTGTGAGGTTTGAGTCCCGTGATCGTTCCGAACGAGGGATAAATGGAATTTTCAACTCTCGTCCCGATTTTTGTGATTTGAATGGTGAAAAAGGAAAATTTGGGGATTTCTAATCTACGATGCAAGGAATAATAAAGGAAAGTGATAAAAACTATAGAATCTATAATGCAAATAAGGAAATGCAACTAATTATGCAAGATTAAACAAAAACGCGAATTAACGTAATTAATAAAACGCGAATTAAATGCAACTACTCTAATTTTAACCCATGAAAATGAACTACTAT